>ONZH01025627.1:0-600000 GCA_900303285.1 Rhinella marina | reverse complement strand
TAGGTTTCCTGTCCCTGGGGTGGATCCTCTCTGTGGTGCTGTCGTGGGGTCTGGAAAATCCGATTACCGGTAAGTGTAATCATCATTTTGCATAAACTCAATGTACTTGTCAATAAAAGTGAAAAACTTATGAAATGACTGTAACTATGCCATAGAAACATCTGACAAAAAGATCTAAGAACACAAGCAGCAAATTTTTGTGAAAACCAAAATTTGTGTCGGTCTTAAAAGTTGTGGCCATGACGGTAGCTGAAATACCAGAACAGGAAATACAAATATAACTAAATTTGGGTTAATATTTTTGTAAAGTTTTATCTATTTGTGCATTTGATAACGTTTAATAATTTTAACTTTTTTTTTTTTTTTAAGAATGCAATGGACATAAACTCTTAAGTATACACCTTCAGATCCCTCACTGTATCGATAACAAGGAGGTGAAATACGTCAAGATAAAATTTGAACTTGAGCATGACATTCAGACTGCTGCTATTAAAACGTATGGAGAGGATCTTCAAATGGTATGACCACATTATAATATATTCAGCTGACCACACTAAGTTTTTCCTGCTCTTCAACCCTGCCAACAGAAAACCAAAGATAGCTGAAGAATGTAGTACAAGATGTACAATAAACTATCACATCTGTATTATCATTTTTACCCAGAGGGCACTGACAAATCACTTGTGGAGATCTTTGGTTCAAATCAGAGGGTCCAGATGACTTGGGCTAGTTTCACACCAGCATTAATTTCATCATAATATCCTCTGCTGGAACATCTTGTCTGCGTTCATTGTATCCGGTATAGCCGCAAAGGAACAGACCCGGCTCAGATCTGCCATTAGTGTCAGGATTCGGCTGGACAAAAACTTGTGCTAGAACCAGGCCGGACCCTTATAGTCAATGGGTTCCAGCAGGAAAAGACAGTACCTAGCTATGTTGGGTGCGATGAACTTGTGAGAAACTAGCCTTAACTGGTTAAAGTGCTGTAGTGTAGTGTCCATGACACATAAAGACTGACTTTGTTGTCATATTGGATACAAATTTAGAAATATTTTCCGTTCTTTTGTGTGTTAAAAAAAAAAAAAAAAAGTAGACGTTTCTAGGTGTATTTGCTTACTATTGTAACCGTGTACTGTTCCTTGCACACGTCACATGCTCTTAGGCACTGTTCACACTTTTTTACAGTATATTCTGCACACAGTCTTCTTCTCACTATTCTTAATGCGAGGCCATGTGGCTATTCTTACGGCTGGCAGTTTATATCTGGGAATATGTCGAAAAAGGACATAACGATCTGTCACTGTCTTTTTGGGACAGAATCTTTGCTAAATTTCCAGTGTCAAAAGAAAGTGTGAACGTGACGTTACATGGGTGTTTTATTTTATTTAGCGGTCTTCTGATTGATGGACAGATTTACTATAACGGAAATTGGCAAAAATGTATGCTTTAATCTATGCTCACAGCAGTCATAGATGGAGTCCATGTTGTATTTTACTTTACCCTGCACATCATACTCTTTAGTATTTTGTTTGCAAATGTATCTAGCTTTTGTTATGTTTTATCATTAAGTGTTGTCCTTTTTCATAAGAACACATATATATATCAGAAACTACATCTTTACAGGCTTATGAAATGCTGTTGTAAGTTTCCCACTATGTCTAATGTAATCCAACATTAGTACGATACACCTGTCTTTAAAAAGGGTTTTTTCAGGGATTGTCTCATCTGAGACATTGGTGGCACCTCTCTGCAGAATGGGCACCTGAAAGCAAAGGAAAGCACACGGTGCTCTCCATTCATTTTTATGGGAGTTCTTGAGTGAGTGTGCTCGGCTATTTTCGGAAGTCACATAGAAATGAATGGAGAGTGCAATTGTGGACACTGCCCCAATTACTTCTGTGGGTCTGCCGGAGGAGATAGCTGAGCCAGTGCTTGGCGCTATTTTTCAGAATTTCCACAGAAATGAGAGAGAGAGCACTCAGCGCAACCCCTTTTTAAATATTGATGGCAAATCCTCAGGATAGGACATCAGTGTCTGGTTGATGGGAATCTGTTTGAAACCTAGGTTGATGAACTGTCCTTAGGATCTATCTATCTATCTATCTATCTATCCTGCAGTACCTGTGCAAGAATTCCTTTTTGCCTGCTTCCCACTCCTCTATTATGGCTCATTGGCTGTCTTCACTGGTCTCCCTGTCCTCATCTGTAAACCTCCGGATGGATGAGGTCATGTGTTCCTGCAGCCAATGACTGGTCTCAGCAGCGACATGTCTCCAAGTGTCACTTAAGTCAGATGATGATCATATACAATGTTGATGTGATCAAAATTTGTAAAGTGTGCTGCTAGCATATTATTCTAATCAGCCTCTAAAGGAGATGAAGCAACTTTATTGTGTCCTATTTTTTTTTTTCTCACTTTGCAGAAAGTGCATCTTGCATCACTTCAGCAAACTGACAACTTACAAGCTGGATTGACCGGTATGTATGATGAAACAGTATATACTAGGAAATTGTACTATTTTTATTTTTATTTTTTGTCGCTATTGATATTTGTGCTCCCTGACTCCATACTGATCCTGTAATGTCATAAGAGGAGCTGACGGCTCTAGATTCAGATACTATATTAAAAGTATGCAGGTGTTTTAATATAGTATTGGCTTGAAGAACATACATTCAATTAAAACATGGACCAGTTATTACTATGTGTTAGATGGTGTCTGAACTTATTTGATTTGCTCAAATCTGGATGCTTGTGTATATCTGAAATAAAAACAGATTGTCATCCTTTTTCTATCTTTCTCTCGTGTCTCTTGCGGCGCGGACTGGGGGTGAGGAACATATGTATTTTTTTGTTCTAATTATTTGCTACAAGTCATTCTGCAGATATTATTTTTCTTTATATGAAATAAACGACTTAAAATAAAGGTTTTACATACTGCATATACTGTAAAGTAATTTTTTCAGCTAATCTTTGTTTGTTTCCAGATTCTCAAAAAGTAGTCTGCATTGGGGAACAAGAGTCCTCCTCAGTTGTCAGTGATACCGCTAGGTGAGATACTGACATTTTGTTACAAAAACTTAGGGCCCTTTTACACAGGCCAACAATTGGAGCAATTATCAGGAAGGATCGTATGAATGCGGCGTGTTCCCGATAATTAGTCTGTTTTAAAGTGCTGCAGATTAACTGACAAATGTGCGACTTTCCTGCGGAACCCAAGATCCTGGTCTGTCAGCTGCATACACCTGGTATAAATGGAGTCTTGCTGCCAGCAAAGATTGGTCATACTCGTACATCACCAAGCATTGCTTCATGTCACTGCAGTTAACATCGGGGCAATGATCAGGAATAAACTTCGATTCGTGCCCTCTGTCAGCCTATGTAAAAGGGCCTTTTGGGTTGTGTTGTATTTGCATTAACAGCATCTGGAAAATGCTAGTCTTTGTACTCGCAAATAAGTAAGGACGTTTGGTTTTAAATGTTAGTCTGCTCTCTAGTGGTGACACACCATACCAAGCTACCACAGCACTTATATGGTTGATAAACATATCGCCAATAGAAGTGATATATTAGAAACTGTGGAAATGTGGTAACTTGCTAGAATTGTATAATGTGTGCTCTGGGCTTGAGGTCACTCTATTATTGATCGCAAGCCACATTTTATCTATAGGGTTCTGGAGTTCACCGAAGAGAACAAACGTTCTGAGGTTTCGAATAAGGTATGATATACTCATTGTCTTACAGTAGTTGTATCGCTAAAGCTCTCTTCATTTGAGAAATATTACCTAATTTCATGAAGACAAATGGGTTCTATTCTAGTGATTGCTTTTGTACAGTATATGGCTGTGTATGATTTATTTATTTTTTTCTAATAAGGAGCCCTTGGTCAACTGTGCTTCTCAACACTGTGGGAGAACAGTGGAATACAATTATTATATGGAATACATATGTGGAATACAATATATTATATGGCGTTTCACATCACATTACTCTTGTATGCTAGAAACATAATTTTAATGAGGTTGTCTCTTGAAAATAAACCTTTGTCTAGCTTGTCTGACCGCATCTGAGGGAGGGGGCATCCAATTGTGAAATTGCGAGGCACTGATCTGTTGCTATGACAACCTTGGGCCTTGCGAAGTGCTATCATATCAAACTGCCTGGGAAACTGAGTCTAAGGCCCCTTTCACACGAGCGAGTTTTCCGCGCGGATGCAATACGTGAAGTGAACGCATAGCACCCGCACTGAATCCTGATCCATTCATTTCAATGGGTCTGTGTACATGAGCGTTGTTTTTTTTCATGCATCAGTTCTGCGTTGCGTGAAAAACGCAGCATGTTCTATATTCTGCGTTTTTCACGCAGCCCTGGTCCCATAGAAGTGAATGGGGCTTCAGTGAAAAACGAATTGCATCCTGAAGCAAGTGGGGATGCAGTGCGTTTTTCACTGATGGTGGCTAAGAGATGTTGTTTGTAAACCTTCAGGTTTTTTATGACGCGCGTGAAAAACGCATTGCACCCGTGCGGAAAAGACTGAACGCAATCACAGACAAAACTGACTGAACTAGCTTGCAAAATGGTTCGAGTTTTCGCTGAACGCATCCTGACCTAATCCGTCATACTTGTGTGAAAGGGGCCTAAGGCCCAGGTTGCCGGGCAGCCTGTGAAAATCCCATAGACTGCAATAGTATTCTATTACAGTCCATGGGAAAATTTAAATCTGCTTGTGTAATAAAAAAAAACTGCCACATGTAAATGGGGATCAGAAAATACCATAGAATGTATTGTAATGAATTTTCTGCATGTTTGCATTGCAGAATCCTCACTGCAAATCTTCAAGAAATTTGCAACATGTGAACTAAATCTGCAGCCTGTAAATTTAGCTGAAGTCCATAGCAGTGTCATCGTGTAACACACAGATTCTGCCATAGATTTGTTGCCGTTTTTCTGCAACAAAATAGGTTTTTTGTTTACATACCCTAATTGTGCTATCCACTGGTCTTGTGTCTCTTACCGTTTTAATCCTTAATTAGCTATAACATTAGTAATTTTTTTTCCATACTTTTTTTTCAGAATTCAGTATCAACTACTAGTGAAACGAGAAGGCTTTCCCTGAAGCAGCAGTCAGCAGAAAAGTAATATTTTCTCAATCTTTTTTTTTTTTTTTTTTTTTTTTTTTTTTAATTTAGATTGTTTGTTTGGTTTCAGCTTAGGTGTTTTTAACTCTGCATGTACATGGTGCAGTCCAGCGCGGGATCAGCTAATTGCCGGGCTGCACCTATATATGCTATTGCTTTCAAATGTCACTTAAGGGCGCAGGTCGGAAAATATATTGCAGCCTGACAGCAGTGATCCCACAAGTTGATTCTACTTTAGGACCGCACCGCTTTATCATCTTATTTAACGTGTCACTGTCTCTTAAGCTTTTGTTTGTTTTTTGTTTTTTTTAATATATAGGGGAAGTGAGAAAGTATTTTTCTAACGTACTTCATCTGCTCATTTTGTTCACTTATATTAAAAACAGGATCTGAAGTTGTCCTTAGCAATTTACTAAATGAGTATTGCTGTAATAATGTATATTACAAAAATACCTCTAATCACTTGTAAACTATCCCTTGAGACAGTTACACTTTAAGGCCGCATTCAGATGGCCGTAGTATTGCGGGTCCGCAAAAATGCGGAACACACGGCCAGGCGCCCCGTTCAAAATGCCTATTCTTGTCCGCTATTGCGGACAAGAATGGGACATGTTCTATTGCTTTGTGCGGAGCAGTGCCGCGGCTGCCCGCTCCCATTGAAGTGAATGGGGACGCACATATTCCGCAATTTTGCGGAATAGTTGCGGGCCCATTCACTTGTATGGCCGGGTTGCAATCTTTCCAAGCCGCGGTTCCGCAAGAAAATATAGAACTTGTCCGCAAGAGCAACATGGGTAGGTCATCAGTATTAGATTTGTGGAGGTCTTACACTCCATACCCCCATTGATCAGTTTTTTCAGACAGCCACTGGAAACTGTACAGCAGATGGAAGGCTCCATACACTAGATTTAGGTTCTGACATACAGCGACTCAGCTTGAATGGGATCTGAGCTGCAGTACCCCATCATGTCCCCTACAGTTCTGCCTTTTGGCTCCATCCACTATATAGTTCCCACTATGCTGACGGCTGCCCAAAAAAGCTGATCAGTGTGGGTGCCAGTTGTCTAAACACCACCCATTTCATATTGGTGACCTACCCTGAAGAAAGGTCTTTAGTATCGAAGTCCAGGGGGTTTTAGTTCATTGAAAATGGTGAAATAATTCGTAATGAGCAATCAAAAAACAGTTTATTATACAATGTTATACTATATTTGTTATATGTACGTGTACTGTGTTAATAATTAAAGTATCAAATACTTAGTCAATTTTTTTTTTCCCAGAAAAGCAGATGTTTTTGATTTTCCAAAATCATCGGAGTCTCCTTCAGATATAGAGGTAAGATGTGGTTACAGTTTGATTTGCAGAACAGTGTTTATCGAAATATAGATGTCTGTGTATGAGAGAATATATATATATATATATTTATAGTTGGAGGAAGAGGGAAGGAAAGGAGCATGCATATCTTGAATACATCAGACTCAAGTCTCAATATTCAGTCCAGTCTCAGTTCAGCTAGGAGTTCTCCAGAATAGCGCATTGTCAAAATTAAGACGCACTACTGAAATCAGGATGTCTATCTCTACTTCATACTACCCTCAGCCTCAGATAGCACAGTGCTTGTTTATGCTTCCCTATCTCCAGCAGTCCCATGAAGTTGAATGGCGTAGCAGCATGTATACCTGCCTACAGTTTCATTTAATCAGGGGGGGCACTTGGGGATCCAGCAGTCAGACACGAACTGACTCCGTTAAGGCACTTATTTCCTATCTGTATAGTAACCCTGGTAGGATCTTTGTTGTATGCAGCTAATGTAACGTTCCACACCTGGAAATGGTATGTAGTAGAAATAGCAGTCCGTTTATGCAGTAGTGTCGGAAATCTGTAAATCTTGAAAGGTTTACCACAAATGAAACAAAGGTACACCCTTGTGTTTCAGGTGTCATTTGTAAAGGAGGATGTTCTAAGTCCAATGGCATCATGCAGCAGGTACATGTTGGGCTTACAGTGTTCTTTACATGTCTTAAGTATGTTTAATTTAGTTTTAAAAAAACAAAACTGCATTGTGTACTTAGAAATTACTTATATCTGAGCACTGTACTTTTTATAGGGCATCTGTCAGCAGATTTGTACCTATAAATCTTGAGCATCGAGGGGCGTTGCCATTACACCTAGGGGCTCTAATCTCTACAACTGCTACAATCTCTGCGCTTTGACAGAGCCAGGCACTTTAAAAGTAATCACGCCTGGCCCTGTCAATCAAAGTGCGGAGGGCAGCGCCTCTAGGAGTAAAGGTAACATCCCCCATTGCTGCATGAGGTGCATATGCCCTTTAAATATTCATTAAAGGGGGTTGTCTCACTTCAGCAAGTGGCATTTATCATGTAGAGAAAGATGATACAAGCCACTTACTAATGTATTTTGATTGTCCATATTGCAGCCTTTGCTGGCTGGATTCATTTTTCCATCACACTATGCACTGCTCCTACCCAGGGGTTACGAGTTACGACCACCCTGCAGTCCAGCAATGGTGGCCTCGCTTGCACACTACGTATATAGGAGGAAATGCCAGCCTATGCACACTCCCACAATCCCGGCAAACAGAGAGGCCGGCAATATGGACAGTCACAATACATTAGTAAGCACCTGTTACAGTATTCACTTTCTCTACATAAATGCCGTTTCCTGAAGTAACACAACCCCTGTTAATACTCATACAGTTTGGTTTATACCATAAATTATAAAAATGTGTAAAGAAGCTTACGGGGCCCAATTGGAGTAAAGAAACAACCATTTTGTTAAAATTGCAATTACAGCTTATTTTTTGATAAACTTAGAACATTATAATGAATATTTGTTTGATTTTGTCATAAACACTGGAAAACTAACAATACCTCCAGCCGGCGAAGAACACGGTCTTGCCAGATAACTGAAGCCAAAAAGGTATGTTGTTGTTGTTATTATTATTCATGTATTTTTATAGCTCTGATGGTAATGCGGTACTTCTACTTGTTTAGATGCAGATGAACTATAGTGCGGGGGGGTATTTATCTCCCCTTATATTTTTTTATTTTGTCTTTGTTGCTCTGAGTGGAGTAGGTTCAGATGGACAATGCTTATTACACTTGATCAGTCGGTGTCGGATTTGACTAGTGTAGATGGTTTTTCATTTGGCTATTTACCTCTCCACTCAAACATAGGTGGGTGTGTGTTCCATTTAGTTTCAATCTGCGCTCTGGTAAGCTTATGATGATCTAGTTATTCAACTTGCAAGGTGTAATACCTAACCTTACTTTTCTCATACCGAAAGTATGAACGCCATCAAAAGTATTCTGTGGGTTTTATTGTTTTTATGCTGACTGTAAATTTCACAGAAAAGTCTAATACATGTTCTTTGAATCCATGTGTCATGCCTCACCTCAGGCTCTGGATTGTTTTTGCCTGGACAGTGTATTTTAAGGGAATCTGTCACCAGGATAATCACTATTGAAGTAAAGCCATGGCCTAATAGCACTTAGGACCTTATTTCCAGATGTGCCTTTGTTCTAGCAATAGAGGTTTTCTATCTTCTGAAAATCCAGTTTTTGGTATGTAAATGAGCCAGTAAGGTGCCCAGAGGGGCGTCACTCTTGCAGGAAGGAGCCCAGGCACGCCTCCTACATCACAATCAAGCCATAACTCTGCCCCCTTTTCCTTGCTCCCAGCATGAGGATGGGCTTTGGCACTAGTAGGAGGTGTGCCTGGGCTCCTTCCTGCAAGAGTGACGCCCCTCTGGGCACCTTATTGGCTCATTTACATACCAAATAAACTGGATTTTCAGAAGATGGAAAACATCTATTGCTGAAACAAAGGCACGTCTGGAAATAAGGTACTAAGTGCTATTAGGCCATGGCTTTACTTCAATAGCGATTATCCTGGTGACAGATTCCCTTTTAAAATATGGAGATTTGCTTGCCAGAACGGCTGCCTTGCAGTATGATTCGTTCACAGTATGTGCATGCAGTTTTGGTTACCGCCCATAGGTTAAATGCATACTGATGATGTAATAGACATCCTATAAAATAAGATTTGGAGCCCTAATGGGAGAATGAATGACTGTGAAGTTTTAACTGTGTGTAATAATGACACATCCTGCTCCTTCTAAACACATATTTTTTTTTTTTTTTAAATAAAGATCTAAGCCTATGTGTGGTTAAGTGCCATTTTTAATCATTTTGTATGTTTTGATGCAGTTTTTTTTCTGCCAGTTGAAACCATATAGCGACAACCTTTTTTTTTTTTTTTCCTCTTTTCTAATTGTATGTGTGTGTGTATGTATGTATGTATATATATATATATATATATATATATATATATATATATATATATATACATATACACTCACCGGCCACTTTATTAGGTACACCATGCTAGTAACGGGTTGGACCCCCTTTTGCCTTCAGAACTGCCTCAATTCTTCGTGGCATAGATTCAACAAGGTGCTGGAAGCATTCCTCAGAGATTTTGGTCCATATTGACATGATGGCATCACACAGTTGCCGCAGATTTGTCGGCTGCACATCCATGATGCGAATCTCCCGTTCCACCACATCCCAAAGATGCTCTATTGGATTGAGATCTGGTGACTGTGGAGGCCATTTGAGTACAGTGAACTCATTGTCATGTTCAAGAAACCAGTCTGAGATGATTCCAGCTTTATGACATGGCGCATTATCCTGCTGAAAGTAGCCATCAGATGTTGGGTACATTGTGGTCATAAAGGGATGGACATGGTCAGCAACAATACTCAGGTAGGCTGTGGCGTTGCAACGATGCTCAATTGGTACCAAGGGGCCCAAAGAGTGCCAAGAAAATATTCCCCACACCATGACACCACCACCACCAGCTTGAACCGTTGATACAAGGCAGGATGGATCCATGCTTTCATGTTGTTGACGCCAAATTCTGACCCTACCATCCGAATGTCGCAGCAGAAATCGAGACTCATCAGACCAGGCAACGTTTTTCCAATCTTCTACTGTCCAATTTCGATGAGCTTGTGCAAATTGTAGCCTCAGTTTCCTGTTCTTAGCTGAAAGGAGTGGCACCCGGTGTGGTCTTCTGCTGCTGTAGCCCATCTGCCTCAAAGTTCGACGTACTGTGCGTTCAGAGATGCTCTTCTGCCTACCTTGGTTGTAACGGGTGGCAATTTGAGTCACTGTTGCCTTTCTATCAGCTCGAACCAGTCTGCCCATTCTCCTCTGACCTCTGGCATCAACAAGGCATTTCCGCCCACAGAACTGCCGCTCACTGGATGTTTTTTCTTTTTCGGACCATTCTCTGTAAACCCTAGAGATGGTTGTGCGTGAAAATCCCAGTAGATCAGCAGTTTCTGAAATACTCAGACCAGCCCTTCTGGCACCAACAACCATGCCACGTTCAAAGGCACTCAAATCACCTTTCTTCCCCATACTGATGCTCGGTTTGAACTGCAGGAAATTGTCTTGACCATGTCTACATGCCTAAATGCACTGAGTTGCCGCCATGTGATTGGCTGATTAGAAATTAAGTGTTAACGAGCTGTTGGACAGGTGTACCTAATAAAGTGGCCAGTGAGTGTGTGTATGTATGTATATATATATATATATATATATATATATATATATAAATTTTTTTTTTTTTTTTTTACGGTTTCTTGATAATGGGGGTAATAGGTAATCAATATCATATTAGCGGGGATACACCTCTAGGTACCACTGCCAGTCAGCTGTTTAAACGGGTAGCAGCGCTCATGCGAGTACTATTACCTCCTCCAAAACTACTTGTGCATCATCTCCTTTGTACAGATGACTGAGTGTAATTACAATAGCTGGTCCGATTCATTTTGCAGTCATATCTTCCTACCATTGGGGTTCTGTTGGCTATATTTTTTCTGGCAAAAATAGCACAGGCTGCGGCACAGTTCTTACTGTCAAAATACAGAAACTCATTAAAGTTGGCTGGTTTGGATCAGTCATGGATATAACACTAGTGTGAACAAACTATACACAGGGTTTGCCTTAATTGCATTATTCATTACTTTTATTTTAATAAATTGTCCTTTTGTTTCATTGCTATCCATAACTTCTCCTCTCTTTACTTGCTCAGACTAGTAACAATGAAGACTCGGGAAGTGATATGAGTTGGATCCTGGAATATCGAAGGAAGCCCTCATCAATATCTGCAGACTATAGCCGTAAAAAGCAAAGACGTAAAAGTAGGCTAAAAGGTAACACAAGTCATTTTATTTTGGTAATTTGACAACTTAAAATGACACAAATCCCTGATGCTCGTGAAGTTATCCTTTTATTAATATCGTATGAAATTCATGAAACCACCTCTTTAACAGGGTCCACACACAGATCTTTTGCCCTGTCAATCAAACGGGGGGGTGCAGAGCATCGGCGTGTAGCTGTAGTGGTGCTCCTAGCGCTACATCCTTCCCCATAGTGCTCCAACTAACTAATTTGCATAAATATAAAAGTAATATCTCTGCAGCAGTACAAGCTAAAAACAAAAAAGATTATTGTTTTAATCAGAATGATCAACTGTACCAGGCAGTATACCTGGTTTAATAGGGTTGATCACGTTCTTTAAAGCGATTGAGTTGGTTTGTGAGTGTACAGCGTTGGTAAATTACAAACATGGCTACTGTGCTGCAGTAGTACTGTTCAGTGTGGCTCCCAGATCTCTTTGTAGGTAAAGGCCATATAGTGCATGTTCTTATTCAGAGCAAATTATTTATCAATGCAGGAAATGTGTCAATGATCTGAAAAAAGCAGGCCTTCTTGTCAGTGCCGTTGAAATAAATAATAGTTCAGACTTCATTTATTTGACATCTCTGGAAAAATGATGGCTACCCAGTGGTTGCTGTGGGACAAGACCCGTTTTTCTGTTACTGATACTTTTATTGTTTTGGTACAATGGATTTCTGTATTTTTTGTGTGTAACGGATAAGCATCTAGTGCAGATTGCCAATGTTGTGTACTCACTCCTAGTTGTTGTTGTTTTTTTGTTTTTCAGTGCTTCCCTTGTCGTCGCAAAGTTCTGATGAGCAAAAGGAACCCAAAAAGAAGGTACACTTTTATTCACATTATTACTTCCAATTAAGATGTATCTATTGCTATTACATCTATTTGTAGTTTTTGCTTCAGTGCAACTAAAACATGTTTGCCAATAGATTGTTCTCTGTGTAAAGTTCCCATTGAGACCTTTTGTGAAGTAGTTTTCAGCAGATACTGTTTTTTGGTCACTTCAAACAAATGTGTAGAGTCTGATTCAAAGGGAATTGTAGTAAAGCGAATGTGTTATCAGGAAACAACCAGTCATTTAAATCACGTTTATGATAAACACATTTTAAAGAATTTTGGGTGGTGATGTTTTTAATTTTCCATGTCGCTATATTAATAATCCTAAAATGGCCACTAGGCTGCTTCGTGGTCTGTACAGATCACTTTTCAGAGCAGTCACCTCATCACAGACAGGGTTACAATGACAAATAGATCACCTACGTGTAGATACTACATGATCAACCGTTAACAGTAGGTGATTATTAAAGCCTATCTACTTATTCCTTGTACCTCCGCACAGGTCACACAGCATACCTAAAAAAAAAAAACTTTGCCATAGAAGTCAATAAGCCCTCCCCAGTCTGTTGTCTATGGTCTATTGTGGCTACAGTAAAACTGTTGGCAAAAGCTCAGGATAAATGGCTGCTCCCATAATTCTGTTCAAGAAGTATAATAAATCTACAACCGTAAAATAAAAACAGATATAAACTAGAGTGTGACTTATTATTATTATTAATAATAATAATACTAAAACTAAATAAAAATAAAAAATAATTATTTAGTTTTATTTTATATATATATATTATAAAAAATTTTTTATAATAATTGCTGACTTGCTAATTTACTCTTCTGCACTGTAAAGTCATTGTGGCGGGTACAGTGGTCATTTATCAAGACCGGCATTTCTACACCACTCTTTATATCCACCAGAGCCGCTGGAGGATGCGCTTAATTTATGACTAGGTGCAGGTCTTGTCCTTTGTCAGTCCGTATGCCTAGATTGGAATCTACAAATCTGCAGTCTGCAGAAGATCAACTGGTATAAATGATGGTGAATATGTCAGTGCACATGGCTATGCCCACACCACGGCCCTGTTTTTTTTTTTTTTTTTTTTGGAAGTTTCGGCACCATGGCATTTATACACTCGCAAACCAAGCATGCAACATTTGATAAATCTGGGTTGCGTTATATCACTTAAATCCATATATCTGTGTAAAGAGAAGGGGGAGGACACATAGGCTCATGGAGCCCAGTGGGTGTTCCCTTTACCAAGTGCTTTAGCCTGAATTTACCGCTCCACAAGCTGAGTTTTCAGAGAAACAAAGTCTTGAAAATAAAAGCAGCGGTACAGAAATCTGTCATTCTGATGGAGTAAATAACACCTCAGCACAGAAAAACAGCAATCTTACAGAGGTGGTCAATGGGTTATAAAGATGTTGAAGACCAGATAAGTCTGTACTGGAAAGCACTGGTAGTATAGTCGTCTTCTGTTTTCAGTTGTTACATTTCATTTTCTTCATCTGGCCCGGACTGTAATGTTTCTTTTACACACAGGTTTATTTACCTTAGCATTAGTTGTTGTTTTTTTTTTTTTTTTTTTTAACTTTTTGTTTTTAAGACGTTTGTGATGTTTTTATTGATTTTATTTTTTTTAAAGCTAGGATTTTTTAAATGGGATATTATGCACTCGTACCTATATTGATGGCCTGTCCTTAAGGGTCCAACACCCTATACCAGTGTTGGCGAATCTTTTAGAGACCGAGTGGCCAAACTGCAACTCAGAACCCATGTATTTATCACAAAGTGCCAACACGACAATTTAACCTGAATACTGTGGTTCAATAAGGCATATTGGTGCACCATAGACTTTTTCCAGGGTGCAGGTGCCCACAGAGAGGGCTCTGAGTTCCGCCTCTGGCACCCGTGCCATAGGTTCGCCAGCAGTGCTCTATACCATAATCTGCTGTTCCACAGAAGTTGCCGCGCAGGAACTACACAGCAATGACAGAACTGATTATTACAGCACAGGTCGCATTTACTTCAGTGGGAGTAGTGTTGCAGTAACCAGCTCTGTCCACTACACAATGAATGGAGCCGTTTCGAGATTGGGCTACTCTGGAACGATGGCTCATCGGGGGTGCTTGGTGTTGGACCCCCATCGGTCTAATAGTAATTACCTATCTTGAGGATAGGCAATCAATGTAAATATCCTGGAAAATCCTTTTTAAGTGTCATTCTCATCATACCCCCTTCTATTACAAGATATTAAACGGATACATATACACGCACACCTTCCTTCCCTAGACACACCAAGGCATACATTGTTTTGAAGGATTATGCCACTTTCCTCACAAGCATTCTTACCATTTGGATGAGCTTCTTTCAGAGCAAATTGTTTGAATCGTGTTCTGCCCTCACATACTTATAGTTTTTGCTCATTTTTGTGGTTCAAATATTAGGATGGGTCCACAAAAATACCTCTATTTTTTTTTGTCTGATTAAGGCCTCATGCACACGAACGTATTTTGTTTTCACGTCCGTTCCGGATAGGATGCTGACCCATTCATTTCAGTGGGTCAGCAAAAAATGCGGACAGCACACCGTGTGCTATCCACATCAGTATGTCCGTTCCGTAGCCCCGCAAAAAAAAAAGAACATGTCCTATTCTTGTCCATTTTGCGGACAAGGATAGGCATTGTTACAATGGATCTGCAAAAAAAAAAAAGTAATTTGGTCAGTTCAGTGATTGTGAGACAAAATCAGGTGTGCAGCAAAAACACCGAACGGGAGCAGATCTTTCCATTATACCTCATCTCTGAATAGGCTTCATTACTGGTTTGGCTCACAATAACTGATAGAAATAACTGAATGTGAACTCTGCCTAATGCTTAGTCTACAGTCGCGTACACAATGAAGTGGAAACTATATATTTTCAGCCATAGAACAGGATATAATCCCTGCAAGGGAACGTAAGAAGGTGTGCAGAGCCATGTTTGACAAATTATCTTTTTTAAAGTAAATCATTTTAGTAATTTTACATTTTTTTTTTTTCTTTATTTATAAAGGGACAACCTTTGAAATTTACAGGAATTATAAAGGGAACTAGAGAAGGAAAAGGTGTAGCGGAAAGTCTTTCATTTTCAGAGTTAAAACTGCCTGGTATCTCGGGCCTTCTAACTCCCAGGCACTCAAATCCACAAACTTCAGGTTGGTTTTGGCTCCGCTGACGAGAGATTAATTTTTTTTTTCTGTGAAATTTGTAGAAAAAAAACACATTGCTCTTCAGTGATTTTGGCAACAGCATTTTAGAGGTATGTACATGATGCAATTAGCCGTTTAGTTTGTGCACCATATGTGACATATGTGCGAGTAGTGTTTCTGCATCATTTGCATGGATGTGACAACCACAGACATTTGTGCAATAAATCTACCACATGTGAACAAGCCCTTTAAAGGGGTTTTTCATTAATATTTTGTATCGAGTGCCTGCATCATGCCTCCTGAAACAGAAGAATCGCACTTACCTGCTCCACACCTCTCTGGTCCTCCACTCTTCCCCTGCTGTCTCCATCTTCCAGTCTCTACGCTGTTTATATCTGGCTGGCCATGGGCATGGTCACATGCACCATACCATCAAAATTCTTTTGTGCTGTCCACAAAGAGGTGTTGTCCATAAAATGGCTGCTGATGGAAGGTCATGTGACCAGGAAAATCACCTCCATGTGATGTCTCCCCCATTGAAACACACTGCACCTGCACTAAACTCCTGACTGGGCAGATGCAGTGTATTTGAATGGGGGAGACCTGACATGGAGGTGATTTGTCTGGTCACATGACCCTCCATCAGCAGCCCAGCCATTTTATTGACCAGTCCTCTGTGTGGACAGCACAGGGGGGCATAACTTATGAAATATAGAAAATGGAGTAAAATGTCAACAAAAGCTATACTAGTAAGTGCCATTTCATCCTCTTACAAAGACATTGGTCATTAGTAGCCAGAAAGTGGCCAGCCCCTTTAATCAAATCATTAATGTTACTAGCCGCTTTATGATGGGTTTAATTATGCTATCCGAATGATTTACCAGATTTACTAGATTCAGATTTATACAGTATATCTGTACTATTTTTGTGAATTGTCAAATGTTTTTAGGCACTTTACATTTGTCTGACTTGGATGAAGACACCATGGACCCTGTACAAGAAATGTCTTCCCCTGAGATAATGAAGTTTGGAAAGGTAAGGTTTAAAAAAAAATTAAAAAAAAAAAAAAAAATATATATATATATATATATATATATATATATATATATATATATATATAATATATCTCACACACCAAACAGGAGCAGAAAACCTTCAAAAAGATAGGGTTCCCATGCTTCCAATATCCCAAGAAGCAGCACGGATCAAGTGAAATGAAGTTTATTCAACCAAGTTCTTAAAGCGACATTTCCTTATTTCATGTTTTATGAACTTGGGAATTGGATGCAGTGGAGTGTTGCTTCTTTTAGAAGCATGTAGATTATGTTCTTGTGCTAATTTTAGTTTCAATCATGACATTTACTTATCTACTTTTTTTTTTATTTATTTTTTATTCACTAGCAATCTCAAAGTGACAGTACCAGCAAAATGGAGATTGAAAACAGTGAAGACCCTCTTGGTATCGGCATTTTTCTCTTTTTTTTTTATATATACATAATGGCTACTATTAGTTGTGTGCTCCTTCCTTTGAAAAGAAATAACTCCAGTTTGGTGTGCTGTAAAGCTTGCACCACTGCTGTAGCTGTTTGACTTTCCATGAACTGCTTTATCATAGGATAACTGTTTAACTTTGACTGTAGAACTTGTGGCCAGCATTGACCGGTTTGTGTATTGGAGTTATAATCTATTGTAAAACATCCTTTTCTGGTTTTAGGAGTGGATTGTAAAGGAAATGAAAGCGCATTAGGAAAAAAAACAGCAATTTCCGTGCAGATTTATATGCGTTTCTGCAACATACCTACACCAAAATCCACAATCTCTAGTTGCGGATTTTGGTGCAGATTAGATTCGGTTTTGCTGGAGATCTCACACTTTATTGGAAAAGGGTAAAATCTGCAGCAAAAATCGCAAACATAATTGAAAAGCTGCAGATGGAGAAATACGCTCTGCAGGTCAATTTCTGCACATAAACAATCCGTAAAGTGTATATGAGATTTGTTTATTGTACACTTTGCTGGTATTGTGCTATGTTGTGTTCTTCTGCATGGGAATCCGCAAGGAAAAACCCTGTGTATTTTGCAGCATGTGCAGGCGGCCTAATGGTGTTTGAAATGCTTAAAATTGCATTAGAAGGGCTGTCCAGCTTCTGAAGTATACTAGTAATTGGCCTGATTGGTTGCTTAACTAAAATACGGATTGATTAGAAAAACATCTTGTCTCCTTACTATTGACCACTGAAATGCTGAGGACAATAGAGTTAAAGGTGTTTTACACAGGGGCATAGGGGGGCAGGCGGGGCATGTGCCCCGGGTGCAGAGGCGGGGGGGGGGGGGGGGCGCATTCGCCCGGCAGTTCTTGTGACCTCTCCCTGCTTCACTGTTTTTCCAAGCTCAAGCGCTCCCCCTGCAGGTGGCACATCGCGCTGCTGGCTGTGGGAGGAGTGCTGAAAGCCTGGGAGTGGGCCTCTGGCACAGCCAGCGGCGCAGTGTGATTGAGGGAGCGCATCATCAGGGAAGCAGGTAAGTATGTATTTTGTTTTTTTTTTAAATTTTATAAAGACTGGAGGCAAAAAGGGGCAAGACTACAGAGAGGGGGCACCTGTGAGGGAGCATATATTAATGTCACATTACTACAGTGAGGGGCACCTGTGAGGGGGCATATAATTAATCTGGCATTACTACAGTGAGGGGGGCATATAATCTGGCATTACTACAGTGAAGGGGCACCTAATGTGACATTACTACAGTGAGGGGGTATATAATTAATCTGGCATAACTACTGTGGGGGGCATGTATCTGGGCATAACTACAGTGAGGGGTATGTATCTGGGCATAACTACAGTGAGCGGGTATAAACTGGGCATACCTACTGTGAGGGGCACAAAGATGGGCATAACTACTGTGAGGGGCCATAAATAGGACATAACTATTGTGAAAGGGCCACAATGTGGGCATTAGTACTGTGTGGCGGCACTAAGTGGAAATGCCCTATATTACCCTGTTATACATTGGGATGGCTCGGTTTTACATCGCCCCCTGCTAGGTATTTACCAGACTATCACCATCCCTTCCTTATGTGATTATTCTTTTTTTCTCTATTACCACAGGAAATCGACTGTATTGCGGTCCTAAAGAAGGCAATACAATTGTATATGTCTAACAGGCAGGACATTCGGGGCCTGGGAGGAAACATCAGGGGCCCAGGCCCCGAATGTTTTAGCATAGCAACGCCTCTGATTAAAAGAATTAAAGGGGTTGTCTCGTCTCGCTGTTACTAGGCGAGATGAGACACCGTTTCCTTTATCCGGATCCAGCGGCCATCACGACGACGCCAGCGACACCCTGGATGAGGTAGGACCAGCTGGTTCTTTAAGTTATAGCAAGGTGTATCAGTACCGCCGTGTACCCTGTGATAGATTTTAGGTGGGACTGGGTGAGTGTAAGTGGGACTTGGTGCAAAAAAAAAATTGCCGCGGCGCGCATACCGCTTAATTGCCATCTCTTTATGTACGTGTGTGTGGGGGGGGAACGCAAATTTGAATCCTTGCCCTGGGTGCAGGAAAGCCTAGCTACACCTCTGGTTTTACATGATTATTTCTTTCTAACAAAGCTAGAACCAGCTCTGAACTTCACATGGATCCGGATATCTCCCCATTCATTGCTTTATTTCAAGTTGGCAGCTTAGTGGGCGTGTCCTTTCTTTGGGAACATATTTTTCAGGGGGCATGTCCTTTTTGCAGCAGCTCTCTTCCTGTAACTGTTACAGCCCCTAACGAGATACGGCTGGTGGCTGTAAAGGACGGAGCTCAGCATGTGCGTCCACCTCAGTGAAGTGGAGAGAGAAATAAGGAAATAAACAGCTGGTGGCACCATCCAGATATATTTTATTGAGCATCTCTGTGGATATACTAAAATTTTAATTACATACAAGTACAAAAGTATTCAGATCCAGGTTCTGTTTTGAAAATGTAGAATATTTTTCATGGGACAACCCCTTTAATGTGAATGGATCTGAGCTGCAGTACCACACACAACCTCTGGCCCTAAGGGGGCAGGCTGCTGTGGAGGTCACTGTTAAGGAATGATGGGACTGTGGAGGCCACTATTAAAAAGACAGCGGGGTACTGTGGAGGTCTCTGCCAGGAATGGTGAAGGTCAGTTAAAGGGACTGTAACCTATGGTCAGTGTAAAGGGGTGGGTGCTGTAGAGGTCACTGTTAAGGGGGTGAGGTGCTGTGGAACTCACTGTTAAAGGGGCAGGCTGCTGTGAAGGTCAAAGTTAAGGGGGTGGGCTGCTGTGGAGGTCCCATTTTAAGGAGACGGGCACTGGGGGGGGGTCATTGTTAAGGAGTCGGAGTGTTGTAGAGGTCACTCTCGATATCTTTTAACAACACACACAAACATTAAATGAAATAGATTAAATATACCCGGGCGACGCCGGGTCCTTCTGCTAGTCTAAAAATAAGCACTGATCAGACAGCCTCAGAATAGGAAACCAGCTGCTAACCCTTGTCAAACATGACTTGGTAGTTTGTGTATATGCAGTGCATGTTATGCCCATTACCTTAGTGCATTAGATTTTTAAATAATACAATATGAGATTCACACTCAATAGATTTTATTACTGTATTGTTTTGCTTTGTACAATATAGCAGCACTAGTTTCTTTTACCGTTTATATCTTCCTAGGGCATAGTAAGGGAGGACATCCTTCTGGCAAAGATGAGGATTTAAAAAACAAAAGGAAGCGATCAAGCAGTGAAGATGAAGAGGAATTTACATTTAAACCGCGTAAACTTTTTACTTCTGGTGAGAAAAAATACATTGTTGTGCACTGGATTAAAATCTATCTGATCTACAGTACAGACCAAAAGTTTGGACACACCTTCTCATTCAAAGAGTTTTCTGTATTTTCATGAATATGAAAATTGTAGATTCACACTGAAGGCATCAAAACTATGAATTAACACATGTGGAATTATATACTCAACAAAAAAGTGTGAAACCACTAAAAATATGTCTTATATTCTAGGTTCTTCAAAGTAGCCACCCTTTGCTTTGATTACTGCTTTGCACACTCTTGGCATTCTCTTGATGAGCTTCAAGAGGTAGTCACCTGAAATGGTTTTCACTTCACAGGTGTGCCCTGTCAGGTTTAATAAGTGGGATTTCTTGCCTTATAAATGGGGTTGGGACCATGAGTTGTGTTGGGCAGAAGTCAGGTGGATACACAGCTGATAGTCCTACTGAATAGACTATTAGAATTTGTATTATGGCAAGAAAAAAGCAGCTAAGTAAAGAAAAACGAGTGGCCATCATTACTTTAAGAAATGAAGGTCAGTCAGTCCGAAAAATTGGGAAAACTTTGAAAGTGTCCCCAAGTGCAGTCGCAAAAACCATCAAGCGCTACAAAGAAACTGGCTCACATGAGGACCGCCCCAGGAAAGGAAGACCAAGAGTCACCTCTGCTGCGGAGGATAAGTTCATCCGAATCACAAGCCTCAGAAATCGCAGGTTAACAGCAGCTTAGATTAAAGACCAGGTCAATGTCACACAGAGTTCTAGCAGCAGACACATCTCTACAACAACTGATAAGAGGAGACTGTGTGCAGCAGGCCTTCATGGTAAAATAGCTGCTAGGAAACCACTGCTAAGGAGAGGCAACAAGCAGAAGAGACTTGTTTGGGCTAAAGAACACAAGGAATGGACATTAGACCAGTGGAAATCTGTGCTTTGGTCTGATGAGTCCAAATTTGAGATCTTTGGTTCCAACCACCGTGTCTTTGTGCGACGCAGAAAAGGTGAACGGATGGACTCTACATGCCTGGTTCCCACCGTGAAGCATGGAGGAGGAGGAGGTGTGATGGTGTGGGGGTGCTTTGCTGGTGACACTGTTGGGGATTTATTCAAAATTGAAGGCATACTGAACCAGCATGGCTACCACAGCATCTTGCAGCGGCATGCTATTCCATCCGGTTTGCGTTTAGTTGGACCATCATTTATTTATCAACAGGACAATGACCCAAAACACACCTCCAGGCTGTGTAAGGGTTATTTGACCAAGAAGGAGAGTGATGGGGTGCTACGCCAGATGACCTGGTCTCCACAGTCACCAGACCTGAACCCAATCGAGATGGTTTGGGTCGAGCTGGACCGCAGAGTGAAGGCAAAAGGGCCAACAAGTGCTAAGCATCTCTGGGAACTCCTTCAAGACTGTTGGAATGCCATTTCAGGTGACTACCTCTTGAAGCTCATCAAGAGAATGCCAAGAGTGTGCAAAGCGGTAATCAAAGCAAAAGGTGGCTACTTTGAAGAACCTAGAATATAAGACATATTCTCAGTTGTTTCACACTTTTTTGTTAAGTATATAATTCCACATGTGTTAATTCATAGTTTTGATGACTTCAGTGTGAATCTACAATTTTCATAGTCATGAAAATACAGAAAACTCTTTGAATGAGAAGGTGTGTCCAAACTTTTGGTCTGTACTGTATGTACCATATTTTTCGCCCTATAAAACACATCTAGGTTTTAGAGGAGGAAAATTAAGGGAAAAAAATATTTTTCATCAGAGCTCAGCTCAGACCCCCTATGTTAATCAGAGCACAGAATAGCCCCCCTCCCCATTATTAAGACTCTCAATCAGACCTTACATCAGATAATAAGGCCCCTATTAAGACCCCCATGTTAATCAGACCTCAGATCAGACCGCCATTTTAATGACTCCCATACTAATGAGTCCTTAGATCAGAAAAAAAAAATAAACCAACTTGGCTCTTCTGCCGCTCCTGAGACCCAGCATTTGCTCTTCCTGCCGCAATGTGATTCGATGCTGCACAGCATGAGGTCAGAGTGCCGACGTCCTCGCTGTGTGCAGCCGAGGAAGACCAGGAAGTGGTGAGTACAGAGGCCAGACAGGGAGTGCAGCATTCGCCGCTCCCTGGTCCTCCTGTACTAATGAGTGCTTTCGTAATGGAAGCGCTCATTAGTAGTCCCCCCGATGAGACTGACATATCCCCCCCTCCCCCCACAACAACACCAACTTGGGAGGGGAAAAAAGTGCAGGATTTATTAAGACCAGGCAATTCCTATGCCATTCTCAATAAAAAAAAAGTGTGGTGGACTAAAAGGACTCTTGAATGCTAAAGGTATTCATAGAGAGTTTTTCTGGCAGATACGACAAACGCAGTGAGAATGTCGGCCTCTGATGTAAGTGTATTCCTCTTGAGTCATAATATCTGTGTTAATATCTGTGCAGGCACCGTTTCAGCAGATATGGAAGATGATGTATTTAAGTCAGATTCTCATGAATCAGACATAACAGAATGCAGCTTCATTTCTTCTTTTGAAAACTTTACTGAAGGCCTTAAAAAGAAAATGCTGGTAACGTAAATACTTTTTTCTATGTTCTTATACATTTCTGTCATTTTAAAATTTCTATATATTCCATATTTGTGCTTGAAAAAACAATCTGTGATCGAGCAGACCAGACTGGTAGAATGGTAGACTGGTAGAATCAGCTATCATCTTTTGTGCAATATCCTGACACCCAAAACTAGGATCCTAGTAGATTCCTGCACAACTGATGGATGGAGAAGTGTCCCTGAACAGGGAGAATCTGAGAAGGAGCAGCCTTGAACCTGTGCTGGTACTCCATCATTCTTAGGATTGATGGAAGTCTAGGCAACCTGACAACCAACCAGTTAATAATTGGGATATCCTAGCAATATGCTTTAAAGGGGTATTCTCATCATAGACAATTGGGGCATATCGCTAGGATATGCCCCCATTGTCTGATAGGTGCAGGTCCCACCGCTGGGACCCGCACCTATATCAAGAAATGAGCGGGGAGCACTGTGCCTGGAGGACTCCGGGTTTCCCAGGGTTCTGGCCACCACCAGGCGCTGCTCCCATAGAAATTAATGGGAGCGCACCGCGCATGCGCGGCCACCGCTCCCATTCATTTCTATGGAACTGACGGAAATAGCAGAGCCGGCGCTCGGTTAAAGGGGTTGTCATTAGGGTGTGGTTATGGTGTGATAGTGACTGAGCAGCGAGGTGGGCGGACATGGTGCAGCAGCGGCGTCATATGTGAGTGAGGAGGAGGTATGCTTGGGCACTAGATGGAGGCATGCCTGGGCTCCTTCAAGAGAAAGTAACACCCCTCTGGACACCTTACCTGGATGATTTGCATACCGACAAAGTGGATTTTCTCTAAAAAAAAAAATAAAAAAAAAAAAAAAAAATAAGAGTTGCAGAAAGAAAGGAACATCTGGAAATTAGGTACTGTGTGCGCTTAGTCAATATTTTTACATGAATAACGATGATCCAGGTGACAGATTTCCTTTAAGATATTGATTGATTTCAAATACATCAGTATTGGCCGTATAACTGCACTATGCGATACTCTCTTTATACAGTTGAACTCCTTTGGGTATGAATATGGTTATTACTTTTATTTTCTTGCTTTCAGACTAGGTATAAAAGGATGGAGGTTCGGGCTCAACATGTACTGACAACATCTCATCTGCATGTCTCTAATTTAATGAATCAGATACAACAGAGCAAGTAAGTAATTCAGCAGAAAACCACTGAATACGTTTTGTTCACTGTAAACAGGGCCAGATTAAAGGTACTAGGAGTACGGACCCTCCTTCACCACATACTGGAGGACATTTAGTAAGACTCATACACCGCTTTGGAGTAAACCAGGGGAATTTTCAGCACATCGTGCACCATACTGTGGCTTACTTGGCAACATGAACAAGTTGTACTGCAGAAGAGAGGAGAGTATCGCATTTGAGGAATCTTTTCTGATGTGAACATACTCACTTTCCTGAGACTCCACCTCCTTCCATGTATGTCCCCAACCCTTTGATGGTGTGTGCTCCAAGTCCTATGTGGAGAATTTACCAACTCCTCTGGGAGTTCGGCGGTCTCCCCTTTTTCCAGGAACCACCTAGATGTTCCAGATGAGCTGGCAAGCTTGTACTATAGATTAGGGCTGGGCAATTAATCAAAAAATAACAGAAATCAATTATTCTGGTTACAGCCAGTGCTGCTCTACTGAGTCCGTCCGCACCCCTGCTTTTTAGATGTTTGTGTCAAGCTTCTCCACTTTATTCAATTGCATCCACCTCCCCCTCAGTGCGCCAATTGTGGCCACTTCCTCCTACCACTTGTTGATGATGATCTATGAAAGCAAAAAAAAAAAATAATAAATTTATCGTAATTGAGGTAAAATATTCAGTTTTCATTTTGGTCATAACTGCCATGCCCTACTAAATATGTAATAGCTTCTACATGCATACCGAGTCACAAACACTCGCTCGATGCATAATTTAATTATAGACCTCATCTTCTCTTGGCCACAACTTGTGTCGGCAGAGTTTGCCTCCCAGATGTCTTCAGCCTCTTGCTTTACCAACACATCGGACCCTGTACGCTAATACGCTAAAATAAACTCCTATTAGTGCCACACACTGTACCCTGACTATAATGGTAACGTACACTGTGCCCCTGAAAGACACATACTATAGCCCCTGAAAATAGTGTCACACACACTGCCCCTGATGGTAGTCCTATAAATACAGATACACACTGTATTTATAGTGCCTTCTGTACCCCCCTTTATATTTAGTGATTGAGAGAATTATAAGATATAGATAGAGATATATAGATAATAAAATAAATGTGTATATATATAATTATACATGCACACATATTGACACACACACACACGAAGATAAGTATTTGATACACTGGCGTTTTTGCAAGTTTTCCACCTACAAAGAATGGAGGTAACTTTTATCTTAGGTACACTTCAGCTGTGAGAGACAGAATCTAATAAAACAAATCCAGAAAATCAAATTGTATGATTTTTAAATAATTAATTTGCATTTTATTGCATGAAATAAGTATTTGATACAATAGGAAAACAGAACTTAACCCTTTCATGACCGGGCCTTAAAAAGGCCTGAATATGGTGCAGTCGTCCTGTCCCCTTTGCAGAAAAGCACCCCCAAGGTATGATATTTCCATGCTCATGCTTCACGGTTTGGACGGTGTTCTTGAAGATGTACTTATTCTTCTTCCTCCAAACACAGCGAGTTAAGTTGATACTAAAAAGTTCTATTTTGGTCCCTCTAAATACATGACCTTCTCCATCGAATTCATGATGGTGTAGTAGTGCAGGGATGCTCAACCTGCGGCCCTCCAGCTGTTGTAAAACTACAACTCCCATCATGCCCTGCTATAGACTGATAGCTGTAGGTAGTCTGGGCATGCTGGGAGTTGCAAAACCACAACAGCTGGAGGGCCGCAGGTTGGGCATCCCTGGCGTAGTGTGTTAATAACGGTAATCTTTGAGACTGTGGTCCTAGCTCTCTTCAGGTCATTGACCAGGTCCTCCCATGTAGTTCTAGGCTGATTCCTGACCTTTCTCAGAATCCTCCTTACCCAACGAGGTGACTGAGATCTTGCATGGAGCCGCCAGAATTCTTGCTGGTTGGTAGGTGATCAAATCTTATTGCATGCAATAAAATGCTAATTATTTAAAAATCGTACAACAAAAATCGTTTTTGTTTTTTTTTAAGATTCTGTCTCTCACAGTTGAAGTGTACCTACGATAAAAATTACAGACCTCTCAATTCTTTGTAGGTGGGAAAACTGCCAAAATTGCCAGTGTATCAAATACTTATTTTCCCCACTGTGCCGCACAGGTCACACACCCATAAGGACAGCCCTGGCAGTGATCGGGGGACAAATGAAGAAATGCTCATTTGTCATCTGATCACATTTGTTATGCAAGCCTAAATATCATAGTTGCTGACAACATATCTTCAGTTAACTTTATGGGGACTGAGCAATTTAGTTTTGCCCTCCTATAGTTTGCATTGAGCAGTGTAAAAAGCCCTTTAAACAAGTATCGATCATCAGGCACTGTGCAAGCAAGATGGTAAGAAATGTTTAAGACTATTTAGAAAGTGTACTTCTGTAATCATTAACAAAAAGAATTGCAAAGCAGTTCATAGCCATATTTTATTTTTTGCTTTTAATTAATTGCACATTTGCTGGATACCACAAACAGAGCCAAATGTATTTATCTTTATAGGAATGACCTACGTGTTTATTTTTTTATCTTTAGCTTTCGGAAATTAGATCATTTTCGCACAATAGTCGCACAAGAACTCTCTAGTCTTGAAGCTGAAACTCAGGCTTTGAAAGAGCTGGAGAAGGAGACTTTGGTAAGCTGTTCCCTTACATACAAATACCAAGCCTCTGGAAACTGGCAATGTTTGTAGGAATGTAGCTTCCACAGAGGCAGATATATATATATATATATTTTATTTTTTTTTCTTTCCAGCAATTTACTTGAAGTTGTAAAATTACAATCCAGCACCAGCATGCTCCATTCACTAAGAACATCCTAGCAAGTGTGCATGCTGTGAGCTATAGTTTCAAAACAGCTGGAGTGCCAGAGGTTGCTGACCCCGCCGTATGATTTTCTGTAACACCGTACATTAAAGGGGTTCTCCAGGAATTAAGAAAAAAAAAATACTTAAAGGGGTTCTCCGAGGTATAAATATTGATGACCTATCCTCAGGATAGGTCTTCAATATCAGATCGGCAGGGGTCCAACACCCTGCACCCCCACCGATCAGCTGTTTGAAGAGGAGGCGCGCGCCGTATCAGCGCTGCCTCCTCTTCATTGTTTACATGCTGGCCGACACGGGGGTAGTGATGAGTAGGTGTAATTACACCTAACTGCCCCATTCGTTTCTATGGATAGAATCGCTTCCATAGACTTGTATGGGAGCGATTCTTCCCATAGAAATGAATGGGGCGGTGAGGTGTAATTACACCTACTCACCACTACCCCCGTGTCGGCCAGCATGTAAACAGTGAAGAGGAGGCAGTGCTGATACGGCGCGCGCCTCCTCTTCAAACAGCTGATCGGCGGGGGTGCCGGGTGTCTGACCCCCGCCGATCTGATATTGATGACCTATCCTGAGGATAGGTCATCAATATATATAACTCTGAGAACCCCTTTAAATATTACTTTATTATAAATATATTCTCAAATACCTTTCATTTTTTTATAATGGTTCGTTTTGTCTGGGGAGCATTCATCAGGGGAAACAAAATGGCTACTGTCCCGTTAGTTCACACAAAACCTGTCCTGATCACAATATGAGGACAAGTTACTTTACAACACTGAGGTAAAGAGCTGCCTCATCCTCCTCTCCTACTTATTAGGGATTATGATCCTGACTACAGTTTAATATGATATTTAGCTGAATCTCTGTAGGAATGGAGTTCATGAGGAGACATGAAGTACAGAGAGGACGGACAGGAGAGACTGTAGTAATGGAGACCACATACAAGTGCTGCTACTCATCAGCCACACCTCACCCTCCTCTCATGTCTCCTCATTTTCTCAATTCCCACAGAGATTCACTGGTATTTAGGATCATGATTCCTGACAAGCAGAGCAAAGATGAGGATGAGGCAGCTTTTTACCTCAGTGTGGTAAAGTAACTTATTCTCATATGTTATCAGGACAGGTTTTGTGTGAACTAATGGGACAGCGGCCATTTGGTTTCCCCTGATGATTGCTCCCCAAACAAAACGAGCCATTATAACTAATAAAATGTATTTGAGAAAATATTTATTATAAAGTAATATTCAAGCATTTTCATTTTCTTAATTCCCGGAGAATCCCTTTATAGGGAGTGTGTCACCTTGTTTATATGTTTGCAACCCGTTGCTTCAGTTTGCAGAGTATTGAAGGTGGACCCATTTCCATTGTCCCTTCCCTCTGCCCATTAAAGGGGTTCTCCGGGAATTAAGAAACTAAAAATAAGTAAATATTACTTTATTATAAATATATTCCCAAATACCTTTCATTAGTTATAATGGCTCATTTTGTCTAGGGAGCAATAATTAATAGAAACAAAATGGCCGCCGTCCTATTAGCACACACAAAACCCGTCCTAATCACACAGAAGGGCAGGTTACTTCACAACACTGAGCTAAAGAGCTGCAACATCCTCCTCTCTGCTCGGACTGTCAGGGATTATGATCCTGAATACAATTTAATATGATATTTAGGTGATTCTTTGTGGGAATGGAGTCCATCAGGAGACATGAAGTATAGAGAGGACGGACAGGACAGACTGTGGTAATGGAGACTGCATACAAGTGCTGCTGCTCATTAGCCACATCTGCTCATGAACTCCATTCCTACAGAGATTCAGCTAAAGATCTTATTATCTGTATTTGGGATCATAATTCCTGACAAGCAGAGCAGAGAGGAGGATGATGCAGCTCTTTAACTCAGTGCTGTGAAGTAACTTGTCCTGCTGTGTGATTAGGACAGGTTTTGTGTGTACTAATAGGACAGCAGCCATTTTGTTTCTCCTAATCATTGCTCCCCAGACAAAACAAGCCATTATAACTAATGAAAGGTATTTGGGAATAATAAAGTATTTTAATTTTCTTAATTCCTGGAGAACCCCTTTAATACGCACAATACAAATTCATGCACAATATATTGTTTATAGCAGTGGCTGGCAACCTGTCCTTTGTTGAGTGACAGGATGATTGTGGAGGGGTGACGAGAAGATTGCGCTTCAACCAAATTGCTATTGGGTGATGTTTCTTCCAAAAATTAAGCTTGCAAGGAAAGTGCATGTAGTAAAGCTGTAAATTTACTTTTATACTCATTTATCGAAGGCAAGTTAGTGGCTTAAAGGGAACCTGTAACCAATTTTATGGTGCCCCATCTGAAGGCAGCATAAATTGGTGTCATACCCTTAGCAAAGCTCTGGGTGGGTTACCTGTTGTGACCCAGCTGATTTGCATGCCAAACACTGGAGCTGTTCAGTACACAGAGCATGCCAGAGAGTCATCATACTTATGAGCTGCAGGGGTGTAGGCTGTGTATGGAACTGCTCCAGTGATCTAAACCAGACATATTAAGTAGCATGCAGCTTTGAGGAAAATTAGGCACAATTTGCAAACTACCCTCTCTGATTTTATTGGGGGCAAAATATGTCATCATTAATGTGTGGGTTATTTAATCATTTTACATGTCTGAAGGTTGTTGGGGTTTTTTTTTTTCTTTTTCTTTTTCTTTTAAACAGGATTTTTGGGAAGCACAGACTGTGAAAATTAACGAATTCTGCACCAATCAACGGCAAAGGTAATTTGTTGTGTAAAACAGGACAGTTACCAAATGGGTTGCACACACATTACAGTGTACGATTCCGCCAACCTCAAACATAGTTTTTAGGTCCAACAGTCTGTACTGATTAATTGTATCTTTGTTTATAGAGATGAGAACTTCATGTTCCTGATAAAGCTCAAAATCCCTTGCTTAGGCTACTTTCACACTAGCGTTACTATTTTCCGGTGTTGAGATTTGTCATAGGGGCTCAATACCGGAAAAAAACGCTTCAATTTTGTCCCCATTCATTGTCAATGGGGGAAAAACATAACTGAACAGAACAGAATGCTCCAAAATACATTCCGTTCCATTCTCATACCGGAGAGCAAACTGCAGTATGTTGTGGTTTGCTTTCTGTCCTGGGATGCGGAGCAAGACGAATCCGTCATGACCCACAGTGCAAGTCAATGGGGACGGATCCGTTTTCTCTGACACAATAAAAACCGGTTTAGTCCTTCCTTGACTTTAAATGGAGTTCATGACAGATCTGTCTTGGCTATGTTAAAGATAATACAACTGGATCCGTTCATAACAGATGCAGATGGTTGTATTATCAGTAACAGAAACGTTTTTGCTGAACCCTGCTGGATCCAGCAAAAACGAGTGTGAAAGTAGCCTTAGCAGTTTGCTGGTGTTTCATTGAGTTCAGTGGGTGCTATATACTAGAATGCCTACACTTTCAGTTCAAAAAAAGTTGTTACAAGGAATAAAACTATTTCTGACCATTAGGACTTGTATCTGGCATTATGTAGTAGTTTCCCCCTCTACACACTCTCTAATCTCTAATTCTCAGTTTTCCCTGAGCTGGTGAGTGGACTAACTGCCTGATATTCCCCATTTACAGCACATGGAGAGGGAGCAGAATTTCCACTTTTCTCCCTCTCAGAACCACCATATAGGGCAGTGATGGCCCTCCGGCACTCCACCTGTGGTGAAACTATGACTCCCAGCATGCTCCATTCATTTCTATGGAGTTCTGAACAGCCAAGCAAGTGTACATCTTGGGAGTTGTAGTTTCACCACAGCTGGTATGCCGGAGCTTAGCCATCACAGATATAGGACAGTATAGAGAGAAGAACTGAGCAGTATTGATATAAATAAAGCACTTGAGCTGCTTATTCATACATCCGTGATTCATGCACAGCACACATATCCATTGTATTGTATGTGCTTTCAGACTTCTGTGACAGACAGCTGTGTGATATAATAAAGTAAATGTCTTTTATCTTCTCATGTCAGACAGTTATCACTATATTGAAGGTTTTTCCTTTCAGAATTGAAGCTATGGATCGTATGATTAATCAGTCTTTGAGCACCCTTAAGGTAATTTTGAAAACTTTTTTTTTTTTTAACTGTAGACTCTAAATGTATCTGTTATTGTTTCAGGAGTTTGAACAAAATTGATTTGCTTCTGATTTGATTCAAGTACTCTTTTATACCTCCTGTCATCCGGCTAGAAATAATTTGAATGTGCATGGACCTAAAATTGGTTCCAACAAATGGAAATATGCTCCAACCAACATTTATGATTCCTTGGCCAGCAGTGATAACTGTTAAATGATAGTTTTAGTATGTTATCACCAAGAAAAAGTGAATGTGAATTAGACAGCACTCCAAAGATATGTTGCAAATTGTGAATTTTTATTCAGCCAGACATAATGCACAACAAAGCAACGTTTTGGGCTATTTGGAGCTCATGACCGATGCTCACTTTGTTGCACACTCCCTTGGCCTGATGAAGGGCTCCAAATAGCCCGAAACGTTGCCTTGTTGTGCATTATGTCCGGCTGAATAAAAATTCACAATTTGCAACATATCTTTGGAGTGCTGTCTAATTCACGTACACTTAGAAGATATTGATCCTGAGGTGAAGCAAGGGTCTAAACAAGATGTGCACTCACAATTCGCCATTGAATAGATGAGTGCTGTGACCATCAAGACAATATCGCCAAGAAAAAGACATTCAAGACAATGCACTGTATTTAAACAATAAAAATTAATTTTGCTTAGACAAGCAACTTGTCACTCTGCTTAGCAATTGATAGTCCCATCATCTCAGTTTATAGTAATATGGAGACAGTATCTTGTGTGTATTAATTGCATTTATCCCCATAAAGGGTCAGAAGCATACATGTTTGGATGCTTTTGCTGTGTCTGTATGCTGTAGCTCTCAGTTCTGACTGATGACGGACACAAAGCAGACTCATCCTCCCTGTACACACAGTGGCCTCCACATTTGTACATCTGTCAATTTTATTTCCTGATATCTCACCATGTTTTGTTTGTTTGTTTTTTTTGTCAGAAGAAAGAAGACACCACAGACATCAAGGAGAGCCTCCAGAAAATGTGACTGAATCTAGTAATGTTTCATTTGTTAACCAAACTGACAACTTTTGTGAAGTGAAATTTCGGTTTTGGCTTATTTAATGTTTTGTTGTCCTAATTGTTTAATAATAAACCTGACTCTTAAACGTTTCTTTTTGAACTTTTTTTCTTTGTTTTCTCTGAATGTTATGACTTTTGTGTAATAAAATTTGGCTAGTTTCAGATGGCTATACAGTTCTACTCAACCCAGTTTAGATTATTATAGTGTTCCGGTTCACTACAGTCATGGGATATTAATTTTTTGCAGCCATAACACATATTACAGTAGTCTGATTTCAACCTAAATAGTTGCAAAATGAGCAGAGCACTTTAAAGGAGATGTCCACATTAAAAACTTATGCAGTCCCTGTAAGGCTACTTTCACATGTGCGTTTTCCTTTCTGGTTTTGAGATCCGGCAGAGGATCTCAAAATTGGAGGAAAATGCATCCGTTTGAATAATACAACCGGCTGCATCTGGATGCGGTTGTATTATATCGAAAATATACATGCCGGATCTGGCATCATTGACTTACATGGTTTTTGATGCCGGATTCAGCATGCTCAGTTTCCCATGCCAAACACAAAAACGCTGCTTGCAACGGCTTTGTGTCCGGCATTGGACCGCAAAAACAGGAACGGAATGCATTCTGGTGCACTCCGTTTTGGTTAGTTCAGTTTTGTCCCCATTGACAATGAATGGGGACAAAACTGAAGTGTTTTCCTCCAGTTTTGAGATCCTTTGCTGGATCTCAAAACTGGAAAGGAAAACGCAGATGTGAAAGTAGCCTAAATTGTCTAAAATGACAAAATACTCCTTTTCTCCTCTCCATCACTGCACTCCAATTCTCCTGTCGCTGATATCTTCCTGGCTGCAGCGGTCATGTTCCATGCACACAGTTCACTGTGCAGCCAATCACTTGCCTCAGCAGTATAAGGGACGTCACTGCTGAGAACCGTGATTGGCTGTCCCTGTGGCTTCAGCACAACGTTCCATGTGCAAAGGTCAAGATCACAACACCTGAGAGGACCAGAGTGTGGCACAGGAAGAAGCAAAAGGGGTAATTATCAATACTTTTTTTAATTTTATTTTAGATTTACAGGAACTGCCCAAATATTAAACTTAAAGAAGAACTCCCGCAAAAATTTTTATTCTCTGACCTGTTAGAAAGGTGCATGATATAATCTGTAGTGATTGTCATTTTTCCCATCGTCCATGACAGCGCCAGGAGAGAGGGTCCACCTCCCAGGACAGGAAAGCCACAGGTATAAAAAAGGAGGAGCCTCTCCTATCCTCAGTGGTTTCCTGTCCTAGGAAGCAGTTCACCTACAGGTATGGTGTGCCAGGATGGGGAGTAGTTTCTCTCCGGCACCTTGTTGCTGGCTGGGGTGTGCGCCGGGTGAGTTCCCCGCTCCACACACCCAGAAGATCCTTTGCCCGCCCGGCGTACAGCGTCCCCCGCATACCTGTTGAGACACTGCCTGGATATCCGGATGGACGGCGTTCCCGGTTCGGGTGTGCGCTCCGAGGTAGCTGCCGGAGCGCGAGTAGTGGCTTATAGCACGCATGCGCGCATCCCCGTATGAGGCGCTAGGTGCAAGTGTGACGTACTGGGCTACAGAGGGGGCGGAGTCTGCGCAGTAAGCGCGCTATCTCCGGAGAGTGGAAATGCACGTGGGCTGGAGCGGTCTTCATAAACCAGAGAGCCACAGGAGGTGGCAGACTTGTGGTTTTGGAGAATAAGCCAGCAGGAAGCCCAGGATTCTTGTCGGGAAGGTCCGAATCCAGGCGTTTCAAGGGTCATGGAGAATCCAAGTGACCAGAAGGATCCGTCTACCCCTGCTCCTATGGTATGATTGGAGGGTATGTACGGCTATATATACTGATCAGTCAGTTTTCTTATGGCAGTATATTGTTTTTCAGGATAAACCTAAAAAGGCGTCCTCAAAAACAAAACATAAAGAATGTGGATTATGTAAAGTGAAATTATCGGCTGCTTATACTAAATCCCTTTGCCGTCAGTGTATTGAAAACATCATTGCGGAGGAATCTCCATCGATGAGGAGATGCATGAAAAGCTAATTAGGGAGGAAGTCGGGAATGCCTTAAAATCTAAAAAATCTCAGCATAGGTCCCGAGATAGGTCCCCATTAGTGTGTTCGGATATTTCTTCTTCTGAAGAAGAGGGGATTCCGTTAGAGAGTGGCGAATTGGATACGGACTCTTCATCAGATGAGGAAAGGGGCGGAAACCCCCTTTTTTCCTATTCAGGATACCGATCAGCTTCTCAAAGCCATTAGAGCCACAATGAATATTGAGGCTCCAAAAGAGACCCTTTCTGTACAGGATGTCATGTTTGACAGAAGAATGTCTCCGCTGTCATTTCTGATGAATGGAGGAACCCTGACAAGCGTAGTTTCATACCCTCTTTGGTTAAGCGGAAATACCCCTTTGAGGTAGCGGACTATCAATTTTGGGATCATGCTCCTAAGATTGACGTTCCTATTGCCAAAGTTTCCCGCAAAACTTCCCTTCCATTTGATGACTTAGGTCAGCTGAAGGATGTAATGGACAGGAAGGCAGATAGCTTCCTTAGACGCACATGGGAATCGGTTGGTGTGTCCTTTAAGCCCAATATTGCCGCCACCTGCACTGCCCGGGCCTTTATATTATTGATTGAGCAGTTTGAGTCCCAGATCAAGGAAATTAGAGAATATACCTGCCTTGGCCAAAGCCGCCATTTTTTTTTTCTTCTATCGGCCAGATCCGCTTCTTTAGCTAATTCAGCCCGCAAGGCCCTTTGGTTAAAGGGTTGGTCAGGAGATGTGGCATCTAAAACCCGACTTTGTAATGTCCCCTGTGAGGGTTTTTTTTTGTTTGGATCTGCTTTGGATGATATTTTGGAAAAGGCAGGCGATGGAAAGAAGGGGTTCCCTACCAACTATCGTAGACAGTTTAATTCCTTTCGTCAGAACAGAAGGTTTTCTGAAAGAGATAAAAGCCCCAGTAAAAAGAATAATAAATGGAAGTTTTCCTCGTCCAAACCCAGGGGTTTCTTGTTTAAAGGGCAGGACTCCGGGCCTAGGAAGGATTCACAATGACGCCAGGGTGGGGGGAAGGTTAACAAACTTCCTCCCTTCCTGGGTCCTAATATCCTGTCTGTGGATATTAGATTCTTTAAGAGATGGTTTCAGACTAGAATTTTCACGTTCTCCTCCAGAAAGGTTGGTTTTTTTTTTTTTTTTTTTCTCCGAAATAGGAGTAGGGAAACAGAAAGTGTTAGAAAAGGAAGTAGGTTCCTTGTTAGAGAAAGGTGCTTTAATCCCCTGTCCACCAGGAGAAGAAGGATCGGGGTTCTACTCAAATCTTTTTTTTTTTTTTTGTAAGGAAGCCCAATGGGGATTTCAGGACGATCATAAACCTAAGAAATCTAAACAGATATTTAAGGTACCGAAGATTCAAAATGGAGACCTTGAGATCGGTGGTAGACCTATTGTACAGGGATTGTTACATGGTCGTGTAGGACATAAAGGATGCGTATTATCATCTGCCGATTCAGCAAGATCATCAGAAGTTCCTCAGAGTTGCTCTTCGGATGAGAGGCAAAGTGAGGCACTTCCAGTTCAAGGTGAACCAGGTTATACAGATCCTGGAGTCATTAGGATGGATCTTGAACAAAGAAAAGTCCAGGTTGATCCCCCTACAGACGCAGAGATTCTTGGGCATTCTGTTGAGCTCAAGGTCCCAGAAGTCTCTTCTGCCCCTGGACAAGATTGAGAAAGTCAGGTCAGTTGTACAGTATCTGGTACGACATCCCTTAGTCCCAGTCAGGAAGCCTATGTCCGTACTGGGTACCTTAACATCCTGCATCCCTGCAGTATTATGGGCTCAGGCTCATTCCAGATGTCTTCAATGGGAGATTCTTCAGTCCTGGGGGGGGGCTGAGTCAGTTAGACTCCAAGATCCTCATTTCCAGAGACACCCGCCAGGCTCTAGGTTGGTGGTTGGACAGGAGGAATTTAGATCAGGGAGTTCCATGGAAGGTGGTAGATCCCTTAGTCGTGACCATGAAACCAATCAAACATGAAGGAGCTAGCTGCAGTCTTGAGAGCCTTACAGCAGATTGTTCCCTCTCTGCAAGATCGGCATTTAAAAGTGTTTTCGGACAATGTTTCAGTGGTAGCCTATCTAAATCATCAGGGAGGTACCAGGTCCAGGGAGTTGCAGGACATTGCCAATAAGATCGTCTCCTTCTTAGAAGGAAAAATATTGTCCCTATCTGCCATCCATATCAAGGGGACCTGTGGATTCTTCCGGAAATTCTGGATCTTTTATATCAGGGTCCGGTGAACCATCCTCAGGTACAAGGATTACACTTGACGGCCTGGCTTTTGAAAGGTCTCTTCTAATTCAGAAAGGGTTGTCTGAGTCAGTAGTCTCTACCCTTCTGGGCAGTAGGAAGAAAGTGACTAGGGACATTTATGCTAGAGTTTAGTCAGTCTTCTTCAGGTTTAGGCAGGCTATCTGTTTAGCTTATGTCTCCCTACAGGAACCGGTTCCCTTAGGATGGTTGGCTCACTCGACTAGAGCGGTGGCTACTTCTTGGGCGGAGAAAGCAGTAGCATCCATATTGGATATTTGCAAGGCAGCATCTTGGTCTTCTGCTCACACCTTTTATAGACACTATAGACTTGATCTTTCCTCTGTTTCTGACTTGTCCTTTGGTCGTAAGGTTCTCCAGGCAGTGGTCCCACCCTAGATTCTGTAATCTCTCCTGGTGCTGTCATGGATGATGGGGAAAAATGATAATTACACTCACCGGTAATTTGATTTTCCAGAAGTCCATGACAGCACCTATTATTCCCACCCTTCTTTCGGTTTTGGTATTGGTGATGGTCTTGGTTGTTCATGGGTGTGCATCAAAAAAAAAAAAGGAAGTGTAAGAAAGGACTGTTAAACATAGCAGGAAGCAAAGTACATCTGGCGATCGGATCGATCATTGTAGTCTGGATGATGAAAGTTCGGCGGGCTTCTCGTTCTCTGAAAGACCACTGAGGATAGGAGAGGCTCCTCCTTTTTTATACCTGTGGGTTTCCTGTCCTGGGAGGCGGACCCTCTCTCCTGGTGCTGTCATGGGCTTCTGGAAAATTAAATTACCGGTGAGTGTAATTATCATTTTCTTATCAGTGACTGTTTCTGTGAGTAAAAACCTGTCTTCTTATTGTAGCTGGGTCATGTGACCAACTCCCTGACCTCCAACTGACCCAGGACAAAAAGCCAGTAACTGCTCTATTCATTCCTATGGGAGCCTCACTTTCAGTCTCATAGGAATAGATAGAGAATTAGACTTCCTGTCCACACATAAGTCTGTGCGAGTTGGTGGGTCTAATTGCTGCTCACATGACACAGATAAGAAACTTCAGGATGATATAAGTCAAAAATTCAGACACTGGTAAGAAAATGACATTCACTACAGATTATATCATGTGCATTTCTAGCAGGACATGGAATAAAATTTTTGTTGGGAGTTCTTCTTTAAATACTTAAGTACCTCTACACATACTGGAAAAAAAATCTGTTGCATTTTGCCACAAATTGCAAATCCTGGCAAAATCCACATGTATTACTTATTTTGTGGCAGGTTTTGCTGCAAATGAACAGGACTGAAATCTGCAGAAAGAACTGACAAGGTGTGCATTTAAAATGTGTACTGCATGTCAGTTTTCTCTCCTCGCCTATGACAGCACCCCTGGAGAGACCGCCTCCTTCCTCAGGACAGGAAACAGACACCGGCATCGCTTTAAAAGAGGGACCACCCCCCTCATCTCCAGTTCTGTTTCCTGTCCTAAGGGAACAGGGTACCGGTATCACCTGGAGTGCTGTGGGAGCTGCGAGGGCCCGGGCCTTTCTATGTGGTGGCTGGAGGGTTACCTCGATGCGGCATAAGTCTCCTCAAGGAGCCGCTGCTGAGTCTGGGGGGTGCGCCTTCTCTCCTTCCAGTCTTCCAGGGGCAGAGGGGCTTCAGCTTCTCTGCTGCTGCGGCCTCTGCGGGCCGTGTTCCGTACGCCGGCCGCCGCGCGCGAGGACTTCCGGCGGCGGGGGAGATTATGCGTTCCAAACGCAGGAAGGGGCGGGGCCTACGGAGCGCGCGGATTTTAAATACCCAGCCAGCTTCCTGCTCAGGCCGGCGTGCCTTTGAGCAAAGGAATTCCTCCAGTGGCTTCTCCTTGCCTGAGATAATGGAGCAGACACAGCGCGCTGAGCCCACTGATACCACCAATGATCCGGTACCTGGTGGGGTAAGAGGGGCTCTCCCCCTGTACAGTGTTATGTGAAGAGCTTATGGGGGTATTTTGTGTTTGTATCCAGGTCCCTAAAGAATCTTCTAAGAAGACTTCTAGGACCAGAGAAAGGGGGTGTGCTGTATGCAAAAAGAGGCTTCCCTCTTCCTGGTCTAAGCCTTTATGTCAAGCCTGTGTCAGCAAGCTGGTGGAGGATGAGGCCCCCTCCATGATGGAGAATATTAGATTAATGATCCGGGAGGAGGTTAAGGAGTCGGTCAGTGGTTTGAAGAAGAATTACCCTAGTACTTCAGCTACGGTTGCTACCGCACCTTCTAGTGACAGTGATGTTCTGTCCGGCTTAGAAGAGGAGGGGGAGCGTCCGTCGTCTGAAGATTCCTCAGACTCGGAATCTGCGGGAAAACCGCTATTTTCCGCTGATAACATTAATTCCCTGGTCAAAGCGGTGCGTGTGACTATGGGACTGGATGAGCAGAGAGCTCCCCTTTCAGTGCAGGACTCAATGTTTGAGGGCCTGGGGCCGAGAAAAAAGAAAAATTTTAATGTGCACAAAAATGTACAGGCAGTAATTGCTAATGAGTGGAAGAAACCTGATAGGAAGTTCTACATCCCAGGATCTGTCAAGCGTAAATACCCGTTTGATGATGAAGTATCATCAGCCTGGGATAGAGCTCCTAAGTTAGACGCCCCAGTGGCAAAAATGTCTAAAAGAGGAGCTCTTCCATTTGATGATATGGGTTCCTTAAAGGACCCGATGGATAGAAGGGCAGACGTTTATCTCAAGAAAAACTGGGAGGCCTCTGCAGGCGCTTTTAAGCCGGCTATCGCCGCCACGTCTGTCGCCAGATCTTTGAAGGTGTGGCTAGAGGAGCTAGAGGCCCACATTAAGGGAGGCACCCCTAGGGATCAGCTGTTGGCATCCTTTCCAACTATATTTAATGCTGTGAATTTCTTATCTGATGCCTCTGCGGATTCCCTCAGGCTGTCGGCCAGGGCCTCCGCCCTTTCCAACTCCGCTAGAAGGGCTATTTGGCTTAAGGGTTGGAATGGAGATGTCGGGTCTAAGGCAAAATTATGTGCCATCCCGTGTGAAGGGGAATTCCTGTTTGGGCCCGTCCTGAGCGATTTATTAGAAAAAGCGGCTGACAGGAAAAAGAGCTTTCCTCCTACCAGTCAGCAGGTCCCTAGAAGATCTTTTAGACCTAGATTTAATAAGGAGGGGTACAGGTCTAGAGATAAATCCAGGCAATTCCCGGTAAATACCAAGAAGTCTAAGGGATTCCTTTTTTCCAGCTCAGAAGCCTCAAAAAAGCAGTCCCAATGACGCCAGGCAACCTGTTGGGGGTCGTCTGTCTCTGTTTCTACCTCAGTGGCAGAGGATCTCCAACAGCAAATGGATTCTATCAGTCATAGGGGAGGGGCTAAAGCTGAGATTTCGTTCATCCCCGGGTCAGAGATTTGTGACCACAGACTTCAGAGGATCCCAAGAGAAGCAGTCTTCTCTTCTGTTGGAGTTAGATTCCCTTCTTCAAAAAAGAGTGCTGATAGAGGTCCCGCCCCAAGAAATAGGGGAGGGATTTTATTCAACTCTCTTCCTGGTAAAAAAGCCAAATGGCTCATTCCGTACCATAATAAACTTAAAATTGTTGAATCAATGTCTGGTGTACGAGAAGTTCCGTATGGAATCTGTCAGATCGACCCTAAATTACCTCCTGCCCAATTGTTTCATGGTATCGGTGGATCTCCGGGACGCTTATTATCACGTCCCCATTCATCCGGTTCATCAGAAATATCTAAGGGTTGCAGTTCAGGTGTCATCAGGGATCAGGCACTTCCAGTTCAGGGCCCTTCCCTTTGGCCTGTCCCAGGCTCCCAGGGTATTTACAAAACTCATTTCCGAAATTATGGCCCATATCAGGGAGAGGGATGTGGTCATTGTCCCTTACCTGGACGATTTTCTACTGGTGGCCCAGTCAGCCCAGGCTCTCCAGTCCAACATCATTTGGTTCAGGGAGGTCCTGGTGAGTTTGGGATGGGAGCTAAATCTGGAAAAGTCCTGCCTATCTCCTTCACGAAGGTGCAGATTCCTGGGAGTGGAGTTGGACTCGACTCTTCAGTCGTCCTTTCTTCCGATTCAGAAAAGATTGTTAATCAAGGACAGGGTCCAGAGTCTCATTTCCCTCGAAAGTGTCTCCATAAGAACAGCAATGTCTGTATTGGGACTTCTCACAGCGGCTATTCCGGGGGTGGAGTGGGCCCAGTACCATTCGAGGCCACTCCAGCTCCAGATATTGGAGGTTTGGGACAGGGTCTCACTTCTCTAGACGGGGTGTTCACCCTCTCTCCTCAGACCGTTTCATCCCTGAGGTGGTGGTTGAATCTCCAAAATCTGGAGAGGGGAGTTCCCTGGTGCAGAAAGGATGTCATCTGTTTGACCATAGATGCCAGTCCAAGAGGGTGGGGAGCTCACCTGGGATCCTCCCTGTTTCAGGGTCTCTGGGATCCTCCCTCTCAGTCCCAGTCTCACAATTTCAGGGAGCTGAAAGCGGTTCTCATGGCCCTCTCCCAGTGTCTCCAGCTCATTCGGGGGAGAGATGTACGGATTTACTCCGACAATGTGACCACTGTAGCATTTATCAACAGGCAGGGGGGCACCAGGTCTCAGTCCTTAATGAGCCTAGCTCACAGCATTTTTCATCTAGCAGAGAGGTCCCTAGCTTCTCTCTGTGCAGTCCATTTAAAGGGGAAGGAAAATGTAAAGGCAGATTATCTAAGCCGTCACTGCCTTTTCCAAGGGGAATGGTCCCTGGATCAGGAGATATTTTCCCTCATAACATCCCGGTGGGGGGTACCTTCCATAGATCTATTCGCCACCAGACAGAATCGGAAGGTGAAGGGTTTCTTTTCCCTTTCCCCGCGGGATCTTCCAGTAGCGATAGATGCGTTTGCTCAATCCTGGAAGAAGGGACTTCTTTATGCCTTCCCCCCCCTAAAATTCTGCCAAGGGTTCTAAAGAAGATTCAGGAGGACAGAGCACTAGTAATCGTGATTGCCCCCTTCTGGCCAAGAAGGGTCTGGTTTTCAGAACTACGCAGAATGTCGATAGCTGCCCCTTGGGTTCTCCCGGAGAGAGTAGGTCTTCTCTCTCAGGGGCCGGTAGTCCATCCGGAAGTCTCCAACCTCCACTTGACTGCCTGGCTCTTGAGAGGAACATCTTAAGAAGTAAAGGTCTATCTGACGAGGTCATTTCTACGCTCTTATCTAGTCGCAAAAAGGTTACCTCTGATATCTATCTCAGAGTCTGGAAAGTCTTTTTTAGGTTCGCGGGTAGACCTGTTGATGTTTTGGCCCCCCCTGACATTCCCTTGATTTTGAGTTTTTTGCAGGAGGGTTGGAAGAAAAAGCTTAGACCTAGCACTCTTAAAGTGCAGGTTTCTGCGTTAGGTGCCCTCTTTGATTATAAATTGGCAGGTCACCCCTGGATTAAAAGATTTATTTCCGCCATTTCAAAGATGTCTCCGATCTGTAGATCGAGGGTTCCTCCGTGGGACCTAAATGTGGTCTTGTCTGCACTCACGGAGGTTCCTTTCGAGCCTATAGAGGAAATCTCTATTAAGCTTTTGTCCCTTAAACTTTCCTTTCTTCTGGCCATAACATCTGCTAGGAGAGTCAGTGAGATTTCTGCTTTATCAATTGATCCCCCTTATTTGGTTGTTTCAGAAGATAGGGTGGTATTTTCTCCTGACCCTTCCTTTTTACCGAAGGTTTCCTCCAGATTCCATAGGTCACAAGAGATAGTCTTGCCCACTTTTTGTGCTTCACCGAAAAACGAAAAAGAAAGGAAGTTTCACTGCTTAGATGTCAGGAGATGTCTCTTACAATACCTTCAGACCACTTCCCCCTGGAGATCCTCGTCGCATCTATTGGTTCTGTTTCAGGGAACTAGGAGGGGTTCTTCAGCTACGACTCAGACGATAGCCAGGTGGATAAAACAGGCTATCTCCCTGGCTTATTCTTCCTGCGGTAAAATTCCTCCACAGGGGTTTGGGGCACACTCTACGAGAGCGGTTTCTGCTTCTTGGGCAGAGAGGGCCTCGGCTTCTCTGGAGCAAATTTGCAAAGCCGCCATTTGGAGTACCCCGCATACCTTTTTTCGTCATTACAGACTGCAGCTACCTTCCAATGATGGGCTGGTTTTCGGCCGGAAGGTACTACAGGCGGTAGTCCCACCCTGACTTCTAGCCTAGTCTCCAGGGGTGCTGTCATAGGCGAGGAGAGAAAGTTTAGATTACTTACCGGTAATCATTTTTCTTTGAGCCTATGACAGCACCCCGATGCATTCCCCCCCCCCAAAAAAAAAAGAGTGCACTCTTTGAGATGGTGTTTAGATAGGTTTTGGATATATTGTTGGATATGAACACTGTTCCCTTAAGTTCTTGAAAAGGACTGGAGATGAGGGGGGTGGTCCCTCTTTTAAAGCGATGCCGGTGTCTGTTTCCTGTCCTGAGGAAGGAGGCGGTCTCTCCAGGGGTGCTGTCATAGGCTCAAAGAAAAATGATTACCGGTAAGTAATCTAAACTTTCATGCTGATCTTTGTTAAAATCTTGTACACTTTGTTGCAACTGTAATGGGCTGCAGATATTCCACCTGCAAATCCAGACTGCAGCGTATGCGTATACACACCTTAAAGGGGTTTTCCATGTTCAGAGCTGATTCTTGGTTATAAGTTACTCTTTATAGACTACATATGAGCATTTCCTTGCTGCAATGCTCCCCCTTGTCATGCTGCATCACGCAGCACATGGATCTCTTTTTATGCTGTTGACGTACCAGGTTTCTCGTCACTATGCTAAACGGAGCCTAGCAGTGAGCCTGGTGCATTGTACCCACCTCCAAAACAGCCTCTGGCAGAGCTAAAGTACACCCGTCTATTCTGGTGACGTCACCAGGCTCACTGCTAGGCAGAAGTCTCTGCTTAGTATAGTGATGAAAGGCCCGTTATGTCACTGGCACAAAACAGACCCTTGCGATGCAGTGGGGGAGCATCAGAGCAAGTTAATGCTCATATGCTCCACTCGTATGTTGTCTATAAATAAAGAACAGCTTATAACCAAGAATGAGTCCGGAAACCGGAAAACTACTTTGAAGAACAGGAGCAACTCTTTTTTTTTTTTTTTTCCCTTATTTAATCATTACTCAGTGATCTATTTGAAACATTTATTTCTTTTAATGTTCATGATTATGACTTATAGCGAATAAAAACCTGTCAGTATCTCAGAAAATTAGAATACTGTGACCAATTAAAAAAAAAAAAAGATTTTTAATACAGAAATGTTGCCTGCTGAAAAGTATGTACAGTAAATGCACTCAATACTTGGTTGGGGCTCCTTTTGCATGAATTACTTCATCAATGCAGCGTGGCACTGCTGAGGTGTTATGGAAGCCCAGGTTGCTTTGATAGCAGCTTTCAGCTCGTCTGCATTGTTGGGTCTGGTGTCTCTCATCTTCCTCTTGACAATAGTCCATAGATTTTTTTCAAATGAGGTTAAGGCTACTTTCATACTTGCGTTATGGTTTTCCGTTATTGAGATCCGGCAGAGGATCTCAATACCGGAAAAAAATAGTTCAGTTTTGTCCCCATACATTCTGAATGGAAAGAGATCCATTCAGGATGCGTCAGGATGTCTTCCGCTCCGGCAGCTTTCAGTTTTGTGACCGGACACAAAACTGCAGCAAGCTGTAATTTTGTATCCGGTCATAAAAACGGATCCGGCACTGAAGCCAATAGTCAAAAAACAGATCCGTCACCCATTGACTTTCCATGTATTTAGTGCCTGATCCGTTTTTTTTTTTTTTTTAGTTTTGATTTCACACAACCGCATCCTAACGGAACGGATGAATCCTGATGTGCAAAATCAAAACGGATCAGTTTACTTCCGGTATTGAGATCTTCTGCCGGATCTCAGTACCGGAATTAATAACGCAAGTGTGAAAGTAGCCTAAGATCAGGTGAATTTGCTGGCCAACCAAGCACAGTGATACCATGGATATTAAAACTGTGTGGCCAGGTGCCAAGTCCTGCTGGAAAATGAATTCAGCATCTCCATAAAATTTGTCAGCAGAGGGAAGCATGAAGTGCTCTTATATTTCCTGGTAGACAGCTGCACTGACTTGATATAACACAGTGGACCAACACCAGCAGATGACATGGTTTCTCAAACCATTGCTGACTGGAAACTTCATACTGGACCTCAAGACTCTGAGACATTGATTTCCAAATGAAATGCAAAATTTACCTTCATCGAAAAATAGGACTTTAGACCACTGAGCAACAGTCTAGTCCTTTTTCTCCTTAGGCTACTTTCACACTAGCGTTTAGCTATTCCGGTATTGAGCTCCGTCATAGGGGCTCAATACCGGAATAAAACTCTTCAGTTTTGTTCCCATTCATTGTCAATGGGGACAAAACTGAACTGAAGAGAACGGAGCAGCAGAGGGCGCTGTGGGGAATCTTCCAATGTGCGCGCAGTCCTCCTCCTCCTGTGCTGTGCGGAGCTGCTGGCGCTGCCAGGAGCATGTAAGTATGTATGTGTCTGTGTACAGTATGTGACACTGTGTCTGACATGTGAGCCCGGAGCACTGCTCCGGTCCCACACGTGCACCTGCGGCAGCACGGATCCGGCAGGACCCTTCACCCGCCGGATCCGTGCTGCCGCTTATGTGAAAGTGGCCTTAGCCCGATGTAAGACGCGTCTGACGTTATCTCTGGGTCATAAGTGGCTTGACACAAGAAATTCGACAGTTGTAGCCCATGTCATGTCTGTCTCTGTGTGGTGGCTCTTGAAGCCCTGGATAGATCATCCTCTGTATAGGTAATCCTAATACCCGGGACCCCCACCAATTAGTTGTTTGAGAAGGCACTGGTTCTCCTGTGAGCTCTGTTGCCTTCTTGCAGCAGTGTAGATATGCAAGCTGTGGCAACACACAGCTGCAGAATACTAAACTGATATCAAGGACATATTGTCTATTTCAGTGGTACTCAATATATGGTCCATGATGCCAACCATCAGGATACATAAATGCTTGTCTGTTTGGAAAGACACTGCTGTTAAAACACAGGCATATTCTACTGACTGCAGCTCTGTTCTGTCCTCCCTGCTCTGACTGTATGTATCAGTGCAGGTCTTAGAAGATACACATGAGTGCCCTCTGGTGGCTGCTCACATGCATCTTCCATGTCAGAAAGAAAAGGAGTGACAAGTTAAGGCTACTTTCACACTAGCGTTTCTATATTCCGTTGTTGAAATCCGTTATAGGGTCTCAATACCAGAAAAAAAAACGCTTCCGTTTTGTCCCCTTCATTGTCAATGGGGACAAAACGTTCTATTCCGTTCCATTTGGTTGTGTTCTCATCCCATCCTGGGATGCGGTGCAAGACGGATCCGTCATGACCCACAATGCAAGTCACAATGGGGACGGATCCGTTTTCTCTGACACAATAGAAAATGGATCCGTCCCCCATTGACTTTCAATGGAGTTCATGACTGATCCGTCTTGGCTATGTTAAAGATAACACAACCGGATCTGTTCATAACGGATGCAGATGGTTGTATTATCAGTAACGAAAGCGTTTTTACTGAACCCTGGCGGATCCAGCAAAAACGCTAGTGTGAAAGTAGCCGAAGGCCCCTTGCAGACGAGCATGACACACGCACTTCTCCTGCATCGCATCTACTGGTCTGAACTCCCGCCACCGACGGGGTCACATAGCATTATACTGATTTATGATGGCCTAAGACATGCAGCACAGGGTCAGGTAATTGCTAGTGGTGTACTGTGTGGCTGCCACTAATGGCATCGTTTTTGCTGCTTTTTGATTCCCCTCTGGTCCTGCAGAGTCTGTCAGTTTTACCTAGAATGATTCTCTGGATAAACCTACAATTAAAAAGTACAACTTGTCCTGCCAAAGATAAACCCTCATAATACTTTGTTGCGGCATTTAACTTACCAAAATTTGTATGTGCATGAAAAATGACGACTTTATTCTATAGGTCGGTATGATTACAGTGCTAACAATTTTTTTTGTACTTTTATCATGTTTTACTACTTTTAAAATATAAACTTTTGAGAATTTTTTCTTTGCATCTCCATATTCAGAATGGCAGACCTCCACCGATTTTTATTTCCATCTACAGCAGATCTATTTGTGGGTTTGTTCTTTGGGGGTGAGCTGTTGTTCTGTAATTGATAGCACTTTGAGGAACAAATTACTTTTTGATCCCTTTAAGGCCGCGAGTTTTCCACGCGGGTGCAATGCGTGACGTGAAAGCATAGAACCCACACTGAATCCTGACCTATTCATTTCAATGGGTCTGTGTACATGAGCATTTTTTTCACGCATCAGTTCTGCATTGCATGAAAAACGCAGCATGTTCTATATTCTGCGTTTTTCACACAGCCCTGACCCCATAGAAGTGAATGGGGCTTGGGTCAAAAACGCATTGCATCCTGAGGCAAGTGCAGATGCAATTAATTTTTCACTTATGGTTGCTAAGAGATGTTGTTTGTAAACCTTCAGTTTTTATCATGCGCATGAAAAACGCATCAAAACGCATTGAATTTTTACGTTTTAGATTTTTGAATACATTTTTCTTTATATATCAGTCATATGTTGTTAAGGGCTTAAAGTGAGATCCCCATTTTGAGACACTTAACTGATAAATATGTGACAGGAGTGGGACCTCCATATTTTGGAAGTACGAAGGTCCCATTATCTCCAGACAGAGAAATTGAAGCGATAGATATGTGTGCATGTTTTGTGCAATCTTCTCAGTAAGCTCTACAGTGAAAATGACACAATTCATTATTCCAATTACATTTCTTCCCCATTCTTTTATCTGGTCTGAAATATTAACCTTTGGATCATGTTTATGTACTTGATGTATTGTGCGGCTATGTGACTGGTAACCGCTTTCTTAATACTAATAGGATTATATGTGTACCAATATAAAGTGACTACTTCAGTATTCGTAATACTCAAACTGGGGTTTGAGTTTCACTTTAAAATTCTGAATAAAACTTTAGAATCTATAATAACCGATTAGCTGAAAGTAATGTACAACAAAAGTCTTTTTTTCACATAATTTAAAGTTTAGTAAGTACAAAGTCCTACATTAAATTAAAAATTGTTAACCATGTAAAAGAACGTCATTGGGATGTTATAAGGCATTTCCTGGACTACAATTAAGTACTTTCCATTTGCAGTATTGTTATGATGACATTTGGATAAAAGCCTTTGATGTTATAATTTTCTCATACTCTATATATCAAAAGATTATAATAATCTGGGGTAGTGATTATTTAAAAAAATGCTTTTAACGGAAACGGATATTGTTCAGTTGTTAGGAGGACGCCTAGAAGCATGTTCAAATATCACTTCAAACGGAGGCCGCTTCTTAATAATCCATCTCTTCACGTTCTAGTTGTGTTTCTTGTGCACAGCACCATTGCTAGCGTTCACTAAGTCTTTGTGAAATCCGTTCTTCAGTTCTATGCTGGCTGTAGTTCCATTTGCATCTGATTTTGATGGTTTTGCTTTGTAAGCCTAAAGAAGAGAATAAGTTTACAAAGTTAGTGTTTATTATTTTCTCACGTTATTTAGCTTCATCGATGTTGTGTAGAACGTTTATAGACCAAAGACATTTCTTCATGTTTTTTTTTTTTTTTATATAAAGTACTTCCACATTACAGTTTTTTTTTTCTCAGACAGGAGACATTAGTATTACACTTTAAGGAGTTGTATGAAAAAGTTTTTAAATGATTCAATAAATTTCGTTCCACTTCAAAATTGTGACCCACTTGTTGTTGATTCTTCACCAAAAATTGAAAATGTTATATCTTTGTGTTTGAAGCCTGAAATGTGGCAAAAGGTTAAAAAGTTCCAGGGGCCGAATACTTTCGCAAAGGCACTGTATATATATATTTTTACCTCCCTTACATAAAGAATTCCAGTTAATATAAAGCTTCTTATGTTTACTAACAGATAAGGTGCTTCAGACTGAGTTCACACAGCATTTTTGATGCGTTTTGGAATTGCTGGAAACAATGTATGCATTTTTAACACTTTTGTGCAGGTAGTGTCACGAGATAATATAAATTCCATGTGTAAAACCAGCCTCAGAGTTATTTTATTAGGAATACACATGTTTCTTAAAAAAAAAAAAAAAACGGATTGCCGACATATCCTCTGTAAGGTTTTTTTTTTTTTGTCCATTTGAATGGAAGAGCTGTGCTTTGTGCTGTTCCTCTGTTCTTTTTCCTGGAAATGTTTTAATAAATTGACCACTGGACGTTTGTCAGTGGGGCTTGTCACTACACACTGTAACATTGTGTGCTGCCAGTGTCAGCCTGTCTTGGAACGTATCCTACTGATAGAGAGAGTCCAAACACCCAGTTGTCAGAGGAACCGCACAAGTGACATTGGCTTTCTACTGCAGGTCAGCACAATTACAGTATTTACTAATGTAAATATATGTTAAACTTCATTTTGTGTCAAACTTCTGAGAGCCACATCTTATTTTAATGTCAATGGAGCTGTGTCAGGGTTTGTAATTTTTGTGATAAGTTGACATTTTTATTGGGGTATGTACAACTTTTTGATTGCCTTTTATTCATTTTTTGGGGCAGTGAAGCAAACAGAAATTCTGGCTTTTTTCACAAAAATTCTGTTTTTTGTGCTTATATATAATTTTTGTTTAAACGTTTAAAAAATGTTTACAATTTTTTTTTTCATACCCACCAGGAGACCTGACCAGGTAATCTCGTAATCTCTGTAATACACTGCAAAAGCCTCATTCACATCTCCATTTAGGAGATTCGGCAGGTTGTTCTGGCACAGAGCAGCCTGCTGGATCCTCTACTTCACTGCCATATCCCTATTGACTGCAATAAGGTCCGGTGGTGATCCAGCGATTTCTGGCATAACTGTGGGGTTTCGCAACGGTTCTTTGTCCGACTGACAGCCCACATTTGCGCTGGGTCTCTTAAATGGAGATGTAAATACAGCCATACTTTTTTTTTTTTATTACAGTATATAATCATTGTCCATGCTGGTTCTTCTACATTTATATAAATTTATTTTAGCGTTTCCCTGTAACCTTAGGTCCAAAACAAGGAGTGATCTTATTTTAATACAAAATAAATCAGGTACTTGGTGTCCTTCTGGATAACTTACCTTTAGATAGAAGTTTACAAATAAAATGACCAATGTAGTCATATATGAGGACTGAAATATGAGACAGCCGAAAGGAAACCCACAGGGCTTAACCACTGCACTCAGAGTGTGTGAAATGGTGAGCAGGAACTGGATCTGGAAAATATAGACAAACATGAGGTCATTGACTATTTCAGTAAGTCAACATCTCTGGAATTGTAATGTACTCAGAAGAAAATCATTTTTATCAGCTTGAGTTTGCAGGCTAAGGCTACAAGTGGCCATGTGCCATGAAGATCGCAACTCATGATTGCCAAGGGGGTTGCAATACAATAAGCAACATGCTGTGACTGTAACTGCATCGTTGTCGCACGCAACCATAATGTAATTTTTGTGTAACTGCAAATTTTCTGCAATTTCACAGTTTTATAGCCAAACACAGTTCTAACATAATCACAGGCATGTTTTCTGAGACTTGCTGTCAGACAACACATACAGTAGCCTCAGTTTAAATGACATTTATCATGTAGAGAAAGTTAATACAAGGCACTTACTAATGTATTGTAATTGTCCATATTGCTTCCTTTGCTGGCTTGATTCATTTCTCAATCCATGGTTATGACCACCATCCAATCGTGCTTGCACACTATAGAAAAAAAGCAGTGGCCTCTCTGGTGGCCAGGACCATAGGAGTGCGCATTGGCTGGTGCTTTTTCCTATAGTGTGCAAGCATGGCCACCGCTGCTGCATTGCAGGGTGGTTATAACCATGAATGAAAAGCAATATGGACAATCACAATGCATTAGTAAGTGCCTTGTATTAACTTTCTCTACATGATAAAAGCCATTTGCTGAAGTGAAACAACCCCTTTAACTGGCCCGGATATAATAAATAGGAGGCTCAATCAGCCTGAGAACGATCACCTATTGAATTCAATGTTTTATGGTTGTCATAAATGAATATATTGTACCTATAAGAAACAAACCAAGGGGCTAAAAGCCATATCCTAAACAGGATTCCCAAGACTAAACTGAGACAGCATTAACAAAGAAATATGGGAAGCACACACAAAACACATGTTACAGCAATAAGTTGTGTGGTTGGTATCATATCGGTACTATTGTTCCTTAATATTACTTATTTTCACAGTGGGATTCATTTTATTTGTGAAATGCATTACTTATATTATTTGCACCAGGCACGGTGGTATCTGTTTTATGTACCTACCTCAGCACCAGTTATATCCTGTGACCACTCCATTTTATGCATTGTTTTTGATTTTTTATTGTTTTTTGAAGAAAGATTATTTAATATATATTTTTTTCCCCCATATCGCTATGGTCATATCAATATACTGGTTTATATTTAATACAATGGCTCTGTGATAGTGTCAGAATAAAACTAAAACAATGAAACTAACCCCCCACTCCCCAACAAAAGGGTAAAAATAGCTGAATTGAAGTAAAAACGATAATAAAAATCACTGTTAAAAACCAGTGATTTCTGTATGGCCATGGGAAGTGGCAAAATAAATATGACAAAAGCACAAAGAAAAATCTGTTAAAATAATGCAGTGGCCAAAACTGACTGGACAAGATTGGTTCGTGTGAAAGTAGAATGTAATGCTAGAAGTAGTTAGTCATGAAATCACTTACCAACTGTGCCTGTGTGAGGTACTTCTTCCACCAGAGGTATTTGTGCATGGATGGTATAACTGAGAGGCCGTAGTAGGAGTACATGAGGACGTGGATGAAACTGTTCAGCGTAGGTCCAAAGAAACCTAATGGAACAAATGATACAATGTTGCACAGTTCAGAAGTATTCTCTCCGACTAAACTCAAAGAATAAACCCTGAATTCACGAGCTGGAAATGCCATTGTGATGTGCTGTCATTGAGTTACTCGCTCTTAGCCAGTCAACATTAATGAGTACCTTCTTTCATGATGCTGTTTAGCTGAAAGCAGCTAAGGACATGTTCACATCACCACTTTTTTCTGTTCTGTTCAGTTAGAGAAGCATAAAAACGGAAGTGCCGAATAGGGCTCGAATGGAGCTAAACAGACTCTATTGACTACAAGAGTCCGTTCACTTTGTTTGGAATTCTGTCTTTCTACCGGTAGAAAAAGTCATGCATGCAGGACTTTTTCATCCGTTTTTTTTTTTTTTTTTTAACCCCTTCGCGACCAGCGCCGTACATGTACGGCGCTGGGGCGATGCGGGCACATGGCGCCCGCTCGCGGGTGCGGCGGGCGTCATGGCCAGCAAGTCTCTGCTGTTTCTAACAGCAGAGACTTGCCGCTACTTACCGCCATCGGCGGCGTCTTCCGGGGTGACTAGATGCCGTGATCACACGTGATCACGGCATCTAGTTGCGTCTATACCCGGAAGCGTTCGTTTCCGGGTGGTGTACAGACACCCCGTGTGGCCAATCGGGGTGTCTGTACACCATATGAAAACTGTAATCCTCGCTGGTGAGGATTACAGTTTTCAAAGTGCAATTCTTATTCTGGCCACTAGATGGCAGGCCAGGATAAGAAATGAGCAATTGATGGATTTCTGAGTCTATAAAACCCAGAATTGCTCATAAAGAAAAAAAAAAAAAAAGCCACAATTTATAAGCACATATTTGAGCTTTCTAATAGTAAAAAAAAATTTTTTAAAAAATGTTAAAAAATATATAAAAAAAAAAAAGATGTAAAAGTTCAAATCACCCCCCTTTCCGTATAAGTAAAAAATAAATACCTAAATAACAATAAATATAGACATCATGGGTATCACCGTGACCGAAAACGCCCGTACTTTTAAAATATAAAAAAAAAAATTCCAATACGGCGAATTGTGTGGCGGAAAAAAGCGTCCAAATGGCGATTTGTCGTTTTTTGTCGCTTTTTTTTTTCTAAAAAAAATTAAATAAAAAGTGATCAAAAAGTCATACACACCCCAGAATGGTATCAATAAAATCTTCAGATCGTCCCGCAAAAAATGAGCCCCCATACAGCTCTGTACACATAAATACCAAAAAGTTATAGGGGTCAAGATTTGACAAGGAAAAAAAAAAAAAAAAAAGGGCAACTTTCTAATTATTTTATCACTATGAAAACGCAGGAAAAACTATACATATTAGGTATTGCCGGATTCGTACTGACCAGTAGAATGAAAGTAACGGATCAGTTTTAATGCACATCGAACGCTGTAAATAAGAAACCCGTAGAACTGTAGCGGAATAGCGTTTTCTTTGCAATTTCACCCGGTTTGGAATTTTTTTCCCGCTTCCCACTACACTGTATGCAATATTAAATGGTGGCGTTGGAAAGTACAACTTGTCCCGCAAAAAACAAGCCCTCATACAGCTATGTGAACAGAAAAATAAAAGAGTTATGGCTGTTTGAAGGCAGGGAGCGCAAAACGAAAATGCAGAACCGAAAAAAGCTCCGGGCGCGAAGGGGTTAAACAGAATCTGTGACCCAAAGGAAGCCTCCAATGCAGATGTGAACTCACCTGTATCAAACAGTGCTAGAAACACACAAAGTTATGATATAAATCTGTTAGTACTGTGTCATGTACTGTAATAAAACTGTATTTGCAGTGTGAAATTTATCATTGACATTGATTGCATGACCAGACCAGCAGAGTTGTGTACAGTGGCACAGAGTCCCCTGAGATTTGTTACTATGGAGCCGAAGATACTCTGCGTGCTTCTGCTGTATGTTGGAGACATTCTCCCCTAGAAGCATTTCCACTGAGCATGCCACAATGTTTTTATTTTCCTGTTGGATTAGGGTACAACCACACTGCGCGGTTGTATCGCAGTTATGATGCGGTTAGGAATGCAGAATCTCATTTCCCAATAAAAGTCAATGGGGAAATAGGTTTCTAAGACAGACCTGGCACTTTTCAAATAAATAATAAAAAATGTATAGGCCTACAGCAGGCTATGGATGCTGCATTATCACACAGATCAATAATAGCCATGTGCATTAGCTTTGACTTCACTGTGTGTGTCTAAAAATCTACCACGTATTCCATTGTCGGTGTTGCACAATTGTGTATGTCAAAGCAGAACTACTCTCCAATTAGTAGTAATGATATAGATGCACCGTCACAAAGTAGGAATGAACTCAGCCAAGACGCTCCTGTGTTGTCTCCAGGACCTATGGCAGCTGTTATTGCTTGGAACCAGTGCTATGCCGCAAAAGAAACTTACTCTGACCACAGGGAATCCAGTTCATGACGCACCACCATATATTGAACATTGTGGCGTGGTGATATACATGGAGAAATGTGATTTGGCTGTTCTTTTTCCGTAAAACAAAGAAAATGGTGTCCATGAATTCAATTGCTTTGGAGAAATAGTACCACCACAAAACTTTGGCCACCTGTATAAAGTTGAAAAAAAAGGAAAAGATTTAGGTTGTGTGCATTTGAAGTACTAAGCATCCACCTCTGTCATGAATAGACATGAGAGTGGTTGTTCTTCAGTATATTGCACCTCCTTCATATAACAATTTGGGAAAAATTGAGCTATTTGCACCAATTCTATCACATCACACATGGACAAATTTGACACATCTGTAAATGTTACCAACTTTCTGCACCTCTCTTCCCCTCTTCCCATTTAGTTGGGAGAAGTATTTGTTGTCCAGCTATCTAAAAATGCATGGCCAGCTTAATGGCTCATGCACACGACCATATATTTTGCGGTCCACAAAATACAGATATTGTCTAAGTTGCACGTTGCACCTATTGACTTCAATGGGTCCGTGGGCCGCATGTTTCATCCTTTGCGGAATGGACATATGGATGCGGAAAGCACACAGAAGACAAAATGTCATGACTTACCCGCACATCTGCTTCACCTGCACTGTCCAGGTTCTGGCATTGTAAGTTATAACCACCTTCCCATGTTGAAAGAATGAGCTGTAAAAAAAAAAAAAAAAAACCCCATATAAATAGATTTTCAGAATTATGCAAGCATACCATTCAGCCAATAAATTATTTTGCAAAGCAGAGAAAAACATCTAATCACATTACATGGGTGTCAAAAGAAATGTCCCTATTACTTTATCTTTAAAGAGCATCTGCCAGCCATGTCAACCCTACTAAAGGGGGTCAGTCACCTAATTTTTACCTATTGAACCACTTGTACTGGCCAGCAGATGGTTGCAGATGCATTCTAGACTTACCTTTTTACCCTTTTGCCAATGTCTGGAATGATTCCAAACTGCCCAGTGGGGTGGGCTTGGGTTTTCAAAGTGCCCAAGCCTGCCGCCCTTTCCCTTGCTGAGTTCCACCCCCGGCTTTCTCCTTCCCTATACTGTGCCCAGCATCCTCCCTCTCTGCCCTGATGTCACTGAGGTGTCTCCTAAGGGACGAGAAAGCCAGAGTGAAGGGTTGCATAAGTGTAACGTTATTGGTTGTGTTGAGGTGATCAAAGTCCAGGAAGTTGAATTCGATCCGAATTTCAGGGAAAATTCGATTAGACGCAAAGCTAAATTTCCTTGTGCTTCATGGGAATCAATTTATCTTGAATGACGGGGGAAAAAAATCATAATTACCTATAGTGTGAGATTTTACACTGGATCACGATGTTGGTGGCCAGCTCTTTGTGATGGGCAAGTATGATCTTATAAATTTTTTAAAAAATTTGACACTGCAATATTGATGTCAGATGCTGCAATCAGCTATGAACGCGGCATCTGAGGGGTACAATGATGGGGAGTGGTACATTCGCTTCGTGACTAATTACCTTGTAACAAAGAACATTTCTTTGTAAATAGTGGATACAAAGCAGCCGAATCGAACTTTCCAATACTTCGCTCGTCACTAGTTGTTGGTGATGGGAGGAAACATTTTAATCATAGGGAGACTCTACAGTGTGAGATGGGGGATTTATTTCCTTTCTTTCTTTTTTTTAATGTAAAGGACAATAGCTCTATGTCACTGTGCTCTATCACTTTCTGGTAAGCGTGCAGAAAGTACAGTATGATGAGGCTCTAACTGGAATGTACTGTCAGAAAATAAGTCATTAAATGTTTTTTTTATTATAAAAATATTTTTTTGTTTTAATATAAATATATTTTTGTGTTTACATTTTTTTTTTTAAAATATTCCAGTCTTCACATTGGCCTCTAAAGCAGACACAATATGCTGATACAGTTTTCCGTTCCATTCAAGCATAACATTAGGAAAGAAATATCATCATTAGAGCGTCTGTATGTTAATAACCGCACTCTTGTATTGTTGGAAGCCTTGGTACGGCAGTATCACACAGATAACACTTTATAAATGTTCCTATTAATAGGGGAGAAGTCAGTGGTGGCTTCCTGATATCTCACAATATCATCTGGATGCTCCTATATGACTGCTCAAGTATTCTGCTCCTCGTTATGGCATGGCCCCTTTAAATTCTAGTTCCGCTCCCACTACTATGAAACGTCCTGAATGCAGAGCTAAAATTTGCATGCTATAAATATAGTTCTCTCTTCACCGAGAGGAAACAGTCTGCGCCTGAGCTGGCATTTATCCCTGTATTCATGGGCATCTGACCTTTGGCACACATAGCATTACTCCTAGAAACCGCCAGACTATGAGACCACGGCACAACCCTTGTTCATGCTCTGCATGTAGCACTAAAGGCTGCTGCTGGATGTACGAAGAATCAAGCCGATCGTTTTGTGTCTCTCGGCTCACAGTAAGGCTTCAAACACAACCGTCTTGTAATATGAGTCTGTATGAAAATAAAGTACTACTGCCAGTTGATTTCTTTGCAAGACGTTTAAAACACAAGTGAAGCATTAGCCGCTCTCCACACAGCACCGGATTACTACCACCAGCATTCACCAGGGCATATCCTAATTATGGATTCTACACAGGGCCATGATTAGCATGGACATGACAAGTGCTTATCTTCTGCAAGTCCAGACAGTATACATACTAGATTATTTAAGAAAAGATGATTGACCTCAGGGAGATCAACCATCATCACCACAGAGACACCATCACGAGTCTCAACGTTGGTGAATCTAAAACAAGGCTCCCTGGGAAAAGCAATATGCAAATCAAAAAGAAAACCACAGAGACACCATCACGTGTCTCAACGATGGTCAAAACTAGCCAGGCCTTTCACCAGGAAGGAACAACCAAGGGAAAGGCAGTCTCCAAAAGGAAACCACCTATGCCAAAGCATGGTATCCATCCACAGACAGCTTTTTTTTTTTTTCCCCAAAGCCTGAGGAGCGTGCTTACAAAAACCAAGTGCAACAAAATCGTGCAGCGTGCCACACAAAAACGTGCCCAAGGCTACGGTCCATCGCAGGCCCTCTTCCAAAGAAGAAGGGCCCCCCAGAACCTTCCTCATCCCTCCGGGTCAGAAGGCACCTGCAAGGGACTCGGACAAAATGGTGACTCCCAGCCGAAGCCGGGTGTACACCCAAATGGGCAACCCTCAGCCGAAGCCGAGGGTACGCCCCGTCTGTGCTCCGGCTTTCTCTATCACCTACCAAGGGAAAGGCAGTCTCCAAAAGTTTTGACCATCGTTGAGACACGTGATGGTGTCTCTGTGGTTTTCTTTTTGATTTGATAGAAGTAGATTTTGGTAGAAGTAAGGTCATGCAGAGATACACGGCATTATAACTCATTACAATGCTGTGTGCTCCAATGAAATGAGCAGTGTCCATAACAGGAAATCATGCTCACACATGGAGTGCGATTTTCACAAAGGACACGCTGGTCTGAAACTAGCATAATATTGATAACGTATCCTTAAAATAGGTCATCAATATCAGATTGGCAGGGGTCCAACAATCACCTGATTGCAGGGGTGTTAGGATACTGATGAACACTGCTAGAATGTAAGGCAGAAGGAATGAGTAGAGCACGGTGGAGATGTCAAAGGAACTGCTAGACCAGGAGATGAGGTAAAGTAGAAGTCCAACAAGGAGAATTGGGAAACAAGTCAAAATACTCAAGCAATGTTTGTATAAACTACATGGATGGAAATAGGCCCAGACAAGAAGCAAGATGGTTCTTATTCCACACAATGTTGGCCTTTGTGTGTAAGGGCAAGTAACAGGGCAAACAGCAGCCTCCAGTGGTAAGTAGTGGAAGTGCAGCACCTTTCCTCAAAGTGTAAAACAGCATTCCTGACAAGAGGCCACAAAACATCAGAAGCCAACAAAGCTCCATACACGCTGCAGTGCAGTTCAGTCCCATACAAGTGAATAAGCAAGAGCTGCAGTAACCAGGCAAAGCCACTGCACAGTGTGTGGAGCTGTGCCTGGTTGAGGTGTGCTGCGGCCCCTGGGATCAGCTGATTGGTAGGATATTGGGAGTTGGACTCGGGGATGTAGAGGGAGTTCAGAGGTAGCGGTAGTTACAGGGCCCAAAAACCCTTGTGCCACCTACAAAGACACCAGTATTATAGAAAGTGCTTGATGGTCAAGCTACACTCTGGCTGGAGGGAAGGGATTAGTTCAAGAATTTGGCATGGCAGGGAGGGGGATGGATGCTATTTCAATTTTTGTCTCAGGCAGCACAAAGGCTATGTGCACCCCTGCCTCTGGCCACAAAGCACTGAGGGAAGGGGGGGTCCAAGCTGAACTCTTGCACCAGAGCCCATGAGCCTTTAGCTACGCCCCTGGTTGGACTGCTGGTCTGATTTTGATAAACTAGCCTAAGAATGTTACATAATTATGAAAGAGGACCTTTCATGGTTTTACATTATAGTAGGTAAATACCTTTAATTGCAGGGCACCCCCCGCTGATGCTGCCACCTGCCCAGGTTTTTCAAAATAGCGCTCCTGCGCCCCGCTCTGCCCCCCTGTATTTTTCGTGCTCAGTATGCTAATATGCATCTCCTTCTCCCTGGCTGTGCTGTGATCCAGTCACATCAGAGAACGTCACAGCCAAGGAGTTTTTTTCTCCCTGGCTGTGACGCTCTCCGATGTGATTGGATCGCGGCACAGCCAGGCAGAAGGAGACGCCCATTGAGAAACCCGGGCGTCTCCTCCTCCCTGTACCGATGCTCAGTATTAGCATACTGAGCGCGAAAAATACAGGGGGGCAGAGCGGGGCGCAGGAGCGCTATTTTGAAAAACCTGGGCGGGTGGCAGCATCAGCGGGGGGTGCCCTGCAAGTAAAGGTATTTACCTACTATAATGTAAAACCATGAAAGGTCCTCTTTAATATCCCAGAAATCCATTTAAGGGCACATTGTCCCAAGCGTATTCAGTGTGGAAAGAATGAAAATGATTTCTAATGCTGTGTGTTCCTGGCTGAACTCGGCTGTGCTGAACTCGCATAATGATATTGATGGCACTATACAAATAGATTATATTGAATTGAACTCAGTGGCTATGCTATATTTTTAATTACATGCAATTACGAAAGTATTTATTTGCAGTTGCTGGTTTGAAAAATCTAGAATATTTTTTGGGGAAAAACCCTTTTAAAGAGGTAGGATAGGAGCATCAGAGCACCTCTTGCTCTGATGCTCCACCTTGCCTTGTGCTGCATTGTGCAGTGCATGGGTGTTTGTTGTGAACTGGTGAGGTACTGGGTTTCACAACACTGTGTTAGGCAGAGACTTCTGCTTAGCATGGCACGGCTCAAGTGGGCGGTTTATGGTGCTGTTCTGAGCGGTTTTAAAGGTGGGTACCACCTCCACCTAGCAAAGTGTTGTGAAGCCCGCTACGTCACCGGCTCACAACATAGCATTGCGCTGCTTGATACAGTGGAAGGCAAGGGGGAGCACGGGAGCAAGAAATGCTCAGATGTTCCTATCCTACATGGTAAACCAATACAAAGGAGGACAACCCCTTTAAGTTTGTTAAAAGAAAAAACTGCTGTATAGAAAATAGGATATGACTATTGAGTGCCAGGTATTCTTGCCCCTTTTCAGGGATATGATGGACCTTCCACATCAGTGATTTATGAGGATATATGGAATAAAATTAAACTCCATGTATTACTATCAGCTCTTCAGACACAGTAGAAAAAACATTCTTTTGGGGCACTTCTAGATTCACTCCTTAGAGGAGCTCTGGGTTTTATGAAAGGAATGACTCAGGGTTTATAGAGGAATGCTCTGTAAATGTCCTTGTGTCTTATACGTATCACTCTGCATGGCTCTTTCCCGGTGGAAATCACAGCACATCTCATATTCTCCCCGCTGACTTGCATTGGCCTTGAATGTCACCATTTGTACCAGAGAAATCCCTGATGTAAGAGTAAATGAATACTACCTATGGCAGCTCGCCCAGCTCTCATACCTTTGTAACTAGCTATGGCTGCCAGCCTGGCACGAAACTTACAGTGAGATGAACCATGTACTTAGCTAAGCAAATAACAGCAGGACCATTTCTTTTCAACTGCAAAGAAGGTGAACTGGGGTCCTGCAGATTTACTGATATTATAGGGGTTGTGCAAGGTTCGAGGGGTTTTGGCAAACCTTCCCACTTGGCCAGACCTATAAACGGAAGCTTACTTATCTGGCTCCCTGCTCCTTCCTCTCCTGGCATGCGATGCTCTACTGGGCTCCCTTGCTGTAAACATCCTGTTTTACTTCACCTGCAGCCAATCACTGGCCATGGCGGTGACCGGTTCCCCTTACGTCATGACAAATGGTCACATGACGCCAAGACATCTGGTCGCTGCCCAGACTGAGGTAATGTTAAACTGGATATTTTCAGCGAGGGAACACAGCAAAGCAGCCCAGACCAGGAAAATAAGGAGCGGGGAGGAAGCACCAGGAGTAGGTAAGTAAGATTCCCTTTACAGGTCTGCCCAAGGGGGACTAATTTAGTTAAATCAGTAGCGTGGACTCAGAATAATGAAGTTCTATCATATAAAAAGTCTGAGATAAATATACTGTATGTACAATACATGTATGTCATGTAATACACTATGATATTGTACATTTTATTATGTCACATCTGCCTGATACACCCCTTCCTGACCATGCCTCATGAATATACAGCAGCTTGCAGAGCAACATGACTGATGTATATTTACAGTCCCTCTTCCACCAGCGAGTGGGGAAGCATTGGTATCACTGTAACTAACAGCCACTGGTTCGGGTGCTGACACTGGGACCTGACTGGGTCCCAGCGTCAGCACTCAATCAATTCTGGACCACACCAGATAAATTAATGGACTGACAGCCTGGTTCCTGTGCCTGCACCCTATTCATTTACATGGTAAGTTTGATAGCTCAGAGTGCTCCTGAACTGAAACTATTCCCTGATGCATAAAATCCCTGAACACAGCACACTGCTTCTGTATTAGGTTGTATTAGGTTGCTTAGGAACATTGTGACATCATTAATGATGTCACAGGGATTCTTATGTACATTTAGATCTCTGGTAACTGTTACCATTTATCAGCGATATGCAAAGAGATATCTCCCAAGAAAGAGATCCATCTCGCCAGCGCCAGTCAAGATCCAACTTTCCAAGAAGCCTTGGGTTTTGACAACACTTTTTGGAAAGTGGCAGATCTAAACTCATAGGGATCCACTTCCAATAGGTGGCGATGGTGGGATGGTTCTCTTTGAATATTCACTTCCCATGTAGCATTGCCAATAAGTCCCCATCCCATGGAGCACTTCCAGTAAGTCTCCATACAGGACTAGCCTCATAGTAACAAAAAAAATATATTAATTGAAGAGGTTATCCCATGAATGTAGTAAAAAAAAAGTGGAGTAACTTTTCCTGTTTAACTATATCAGTGCAAAAAAACCTGTGGTTTCCCCTGTAATTTACCTTTTTTTTCTTCTTTTACTCACATTATCCGGTCGACTTCTGTGGGCAGCAGCAACTTGTCACATGAGACAATTGAGTACCTACATCCCTCCAGATGCATAATCAGCTCTTATTAAAGGGTTTCTGTCACCAGTTTTTTTCGGTATGAATCAGGCTGATATTAGAGATGTGCTAATGTCACCTGATTCCAAATATATATCTGTTTTATTTACTGGTGCCCCCATTTTTATATAAAATGAACTTTTATTTTATGCTAATAAGGCCTCTAGGTGCAAGAGGCGTTACCCCTGCTCCTAGAGGCTCTGTTGATTGACAGGACCAGGCAGAGAAGAAACACTCCATTCACCATAGCTTGCAAGGACCTTCAATGATGTCATGACCATGTGATCAGTCACATGGTTTAGGAGGAGACAGGCTGTTTGTGTGTGAACCATGTGACTGATCACATGGTCATGACATCATTGAAGGTCCTTGCAAGCTATGGTGAATGGAGTGTTTCTTCTCTGCCTGGTCCTGTCAATCAACAGAGCCTCTAGGAGCAGGGGTAACGCCCCTTGCACCTAGAGGCCTTATTAGCATAAAATAAAAGTTCATTTTATATAAAAATGGGGGCACCAGTAAATAAAACAGATATATATTTGGAATCAGGTGACATTAGCACATCTCTAATGTCAGCCTGATTCATACCGAAAAAACTGGTGACAGAAACCCTTTAAAGGTGTATTTTAATCTATCTAACGCTACCTACTTATCGTTAGGATATGCCACCAATGTCAGATAAGTGCGGTCACAGCTCTGAGACCTGCTCCTGTCTCCAGAACGGGCTCCCCAAAGTGACCGAGAGTGCATCAGCTTGGCTATTTACGGAACTCAGACAGAGGTGAATGGGGAGGTGGCGAGGCGTGCATTTGTGGTTTGCTCTTCATTCACTTCTACGGGAGTTTCGGAAATAGCTGAGCTCGCTCACTCGCCTGTTTTCATAACTCCCATAGACGTGAATAGAGAGCACATGCACATACGGGATATGCTATTCTTTACTTTGGGTGACCCGTTCTGGAGATAGGTGTGGGTACCACCTCTGGGACCTACTCCGATCTGACTGGTGGCATACCCTAGCAATATGCCACCAATGTATGAGATAGGAATAACCCTTTAACTCCCCCCCCCTTCCCCCTGTTTAGAAAATAGTTGATCACACACAGCACCAGAAATTCCTCTATGGTATGTAATTGCCCCCCCCCCCCTCACCATTATTCTTCTCCAATGTCACATGGGATATACCTGTATATTTCTATGAAATTAGAAGTAGGTATGAATGAATTAACGTTGTCTGGCCCACTTTACCTCCTTCTCTATGAGATTACTACACCATCACTGAGGGGAGGATGGGAGTATCAAAGCTACTGAACATGTTTGTCCGCCACTGAATGCAGGAGAAGGCGGACCAGAATTCTGGCCACCGGATAAACAGTAGGAGCACTCCCAGAAAGGAAAATGTATATATATTGCAATAAAACTTAATTTTAAATTAATTTAATGTTTTTTGGGATCCAGGGGGTCCTGCAAAGCAACCTCCATAACACATAATACACATGTAGAGTTTGTAATATACCTACTTTTTCAAAGTTGTATGGGTCGGCCTAGTAGTAACCCCATCATGTGACACTAATCTTCTGCAAATCCAGCTAAACCTCTAGGATTTCTTTTCCATCACTACCCACAAAAAAGTTAATAAAAGCTTATCAATATTTTATGTGTACCCCAAAATTGAATCATTGGAAAAAAAACATTCTGCAAAAAACAAGCCCTCACACAGCTAGATCAACTGAAAAATAAGCAAATGTTATGGCCAGAAAAAAATAAAATATCATCTTTAAATTGGCAAAAAAAAAAAAAAATTTTTTTTTTAATTTTAGTTTTTTTTCTTGGGGAGGGAGCACCCAGCCCTATCTTATATATTTCCAAACACAAAGCGATTATGAAACATCAGTTGTACAAGTACTTGCTACAAATGCTCACAAAGTACAGAGCCTGTTTGTGCTATGCACAAGAATGTCTTGGGCTGGAACCTTGCTTCCATTCCTAGAACAAAAACACTAAAGCCTTAGATCAGTGGTTCTCAACTCCAGTCCTCGGGACCCACCTGCCAGTCAGGATTTAGGAATATCCCACAGAATGAATACCTGTGGTAAGTCCTGATGGATGGACGCTAATTATATCAGCTGGTCTAAACTAAGGAAATCCTGAAAACCTGACTGGCAGGTGGGTCCCGAGGACTGGAGTTGAGAACCACTGCCTTAGATAGATAGATCTGCTTAACCACTTCCCATCCGGGCCATTTACTCCCTTCCTGACCAGGCCTAATTTTGCAAATCTGACATGTGTGACTTCATGTGGTAATAATTTTGGAACGCTTTTACTTATCCAAGCCATTCATAGATTGTTTTTTGTGACACATTGTACTTTGTGTTAATGGTAAAGTTGAGTCAATATATTTTACCTTTATTTATAAAAACCCCAAAATTTACCGAAAATTTTGAAAAAAAAATCACAATTTTTTAAATATTAATTTCTCTGCTTTTAAGTTGCATAGGGATATCTAATAAAATTGTTATTAATGAACATTCACCATATGTCCACTTTATGTTGGCATAATTTTGCAAATGTAATTTTATTTTTTGAGGACGTTAGAAGGCTTTGAATTTTAGATGTAATTTTTAAGATTTTCATGAAAATTTCCAATAGTTAATTTTAAAGGACCTTTGCAGTTCTAAAGTGACTTTGAGGGGCTTAAATAATAGAAACCTCCCATAAATGAACATATTTTAGAAACTACAGCCCCCAATGTAATCCAAACTGATTTTTACAAAGTTTGTTAATCCTTTAGATTTCCCACAAGAATTAAAACAGAAGGAAGGTGAAATTTAAAAATAAATTTTTTTTTTTTTGCAGATTTTCAATTTTTAATTCATTTTTCCTATAACATAGCAAGGGTAAACCGCAAATCAAACCTGAATATTTATTTTCCTGATTCTGAAGTTTGCAGAAACACCCCATATGTGGTTGTAAACTGCTCTGTGACCGGCAGTAATGAGAGGGAGATAGTACAAGCATTTGTGATGGCTTTGACAGCTTGTCAGAGTGATCAAAAGCCTGGAGGCCAGGAAAAAAGGGCTCTGGTTAAAGCTCCATGTTCTTGGCTGTCACGAGGCAGCTGAGTCATGGAGCTTCTATGTACAGGTGCTGCACACAGGGGGCAAAGCTCAAGGACGTTTTAAAACGTCCATTCAGAGATAGAGATCCACTACCAGGATGTTTATAGTCAATGGGCAGACTGGAAGTGGTTAAAGGGGTTGGCCCATCTCATATATTGGGGGTAGGGCTGAAACGATTACTCGAATAAATCGAGTAACTCAATACAAAAAAATCCCTGATGCAAAATTTTTGCATCAAGGGTTCGTTTGTACCATGCGACCACAGAGCGTGAGTGAAGCGCTTAGTAGTACTCACTGCTCTGTGGTCTCCCGCTGGCCATCAACACGCTGCACTGTCCTCCTGATGTACAAACATTGTCAGGTTGTGGTGCACGTAGGCAAGCACTATGACCTGACGCAGTGTGACGTCTGGAGGACAGTGCAACACATGAAGAAGAGGATAGAAGAGCTGTGGAGTGTCGATGGTGCCCCTAGCAGGAAAGGTAAGTATTTGATTTGACTGGCGCTGTAACTTGGCGCTGATGGCACTGAGGGGAGCTGATGGCATGGGGAGTCCATGCCACTCGGGGGAGCTGATGGCACTGGGGAAGGAACTGATGGCACAGGGGAAGGGGGACCTGATGACACTGGTGGGACCGATGGCATGGGAGAGCTGATGGTACTGAGGGAGGAACTAATGGTATTTGTGGGGTGAACTGATGGCATGGGGGAGTTCCATGGCACTGTGGGGCACTGATGGCATTGGGGAGGAACTGATGGCACAGAAGAGAGGGAATTGATAGCACAGGGGAGTTCATGGCACTCTGGGAAGCTGGTGGAACTGGGGGAGGAACTGATGGCACAGGGGAGGGGGAACTGATTGCATGGAGGGGCTGATGGTGCAAAGGACTGATGGCATGGGGGGAGACTGATGGCAGAGAGGTCTTATGATGGCATGGGGGGCTGATGAGTTTTTAAAGAAAACGTTCTTTTAATTAGTTCTTATTAGAGTACTCAATTAATCATTGAATTAATCGGTAGAATACTTGATTACTAGAATAATCAATAGCTGCAGCCTTAATTGGGGGCATATCGCTAGGATATGCCACCAATGTCTGATAGGTGAGGGTCCCATTGGTGGGACCCAAACCTATCTCTAGAACAGAGCCCGCAAAGTAAAGGAAAGTGGACTGTGCATGCATGGCCGCCCTCTATTCATTTCTATGGGAGTTTCGAAAATGCCCGAGCGGCCCGTTTGGCTATTTTTGGAAGTCCCATAGAAATTAATAGGAAGTGTACCATGCAAGTGTGTCCACTGCTCCATTCACTTCTATGGAGCTGACAAATAGCCGAGCCAGTGCTCTGCTATTTTTTGCACTTCTATAGAAATGAATAGAGTGAGGCCACACATGTACAGTCCACTCTCTTCAACTTTGCGGGCTCCATTCTAGCGACAGGTTTGGGTCTTACCTCTCGAACCAGCACCTATTAGACATTGGTGGCATATCCTAACGATATGCCACCGATGTATGAGATGGGTTAACCCCTTTAAAGGGGTTGTCTGAGTTATTTTTTGTCCTTTGTATGTTTCTAACTAGTCAAATACAACAGCTTTTCCATACACTTTCTGCTTCTAAAGCTGCTGGTTTCTTAGATTTAACTCAGGGTCACATGACCTGTGATGTCAGCTTATCTCCCTGCTGTGTAATGTTTTGTGCACAAGCCTCAGAGATCAGATAACAGCCTGTACACCAGACTCACTGTGCTGGCCACGCCCCCCTGCTCTGCTGCTATCTGCTCTCCCTGGATTCCTTCAGATAAAACATTAACGCCTTCAGCCAGAACACACTGAAGGCTTTACAACAGCAGCTGCAGATGTAAAGAGACACATGATCTGCTCTCCTCACCCTACAGACACAAAGCTGACACTGGAACTGATCTGAAGGAGATGCAAAGTACAAGTACAGGTAGGGAGGGGATCCTGTGTGTATCAGCAGTGTCATTGTACAGCTGGGACTTGTAGTCCTACACATACAACATGCTGCTGAGTATCCCAGCAGGCAGACATGTCACTCAGCACTTGTATTCACTCCCTTTACAGAGAGGGGGAGGGGCAGAGATTGTTATTACTGCAGGTAAACAAAGGCCAGAAGAGAACCAGGGAAATGAGGAAATAGAGATTTTTTTTGCCTAAAACTTGCTTAACTTAGTTATATATTGCTGCCCATCAGATTTAAAGTACTATATATATTTTTTTCATAACTCGGACAACCCCTTTAAGGCCTCAAGCACATGATTTTATCTATATATAGTGGTCTGCAACCCACAAAATACAGATACCTTCTGTGTGCTCTTTTGATATATAAGCCTATGATAACTGTTGTATGAGTAAATTACATCCCTTATCACACTTAACAGTCTCAGTTATTCCAATCCACATTTTTCTCACCCCCATTACTACAAATGACTATATGGACCAGAATAGGACATGTTCTATCATTTTCGGAAAACGGACACATGGTTGACAGATGTGCATGAAGCTTTAGTAAGAGGGATGGGGTCCTGGAGTTCTGTTTTAACAGCAGTTAGGAGTCTCATTAGTAACATTTTCCTCACATTAGCTATGAAATGGATTTATTGAATGGACACTTTTAAGTGGGTCTTTGTCTGCTTTGCAAATGGATTACTACATGCTTCACTTTTCATCTGCATTCATTTCCTATCTTGGTTGAAATTGCTAGTACAGAATGCTCTATGTGTTTTCTGGACAAAAGATTATTGAATTAAAAAGGACCCAGAGGTCACATCATTGTGCAAAAAATGTTCAAACTATTTAAATGAGAAGTCTTTACACAACATAAAAATGAAATCCATTTTGTCCAGTTTGCTGTTCACGTTGTTTTGTCACAAAGACACAGTAAGATCTTTGGAAAATTCATCTCAGCATAAATTAGTGTGTGAACTCGAGCCTGAAAGCCTGAATGTTACAAAGTGTCCCATGTCGAACTGACCTGGCTCAAGCAGCTTCATATCATTAACAATTACAGATGTAGCCTGGCAAATGCTGGTGAAGCTCATGCAGGTACTACAGCTCAGGCGCACATGTAATAGCATCTTGAAGGTCCACAACATGACTCCAAAACCTAAAGACTCGTCATACCATATTAATATAAGGGTCCTGAAAGCATAAACATCGGGGTCTCACAATGTGACTATTATACACTCCGAATATATTGATTTGCTTTTTATACCCCTGAGCACCACATATGGTGAGCAGTAATGCCAAGATGTCGTTTTCATGGTTGTCACTACTGTTATATCTGGTATCAGATTTACACTATCGTTCAAAAGTTTGGGGTCACCCAGACAATTTTGTGTTTTCCATGAAAACTCACACTTTTATTTATCAAATGAGTTGCAAAATGAATAGAAAATATAGTCAAGACATTGACGAGGTTAGAAATAATGATTTTTATTTGAAATAATTTTCTCCTTCAAACTTTGCTTTCGTCAAAGAATGCTCAATTTGCAGCAATTACAGCATTGAAGACCTTTGGCATTCTAGCTGTTAATTTGCTGAGGTAATCTGGAGAAATTTCACCCCATGCTTCCAGAAGCCCCTCCCACAAGTTGGATTGGCTTGATGGGTACTTTTTGTGTACGATACGGTCAAGCTGCTCCCACAACAGCTCAATGAATGGGGTTGAGATCTGGTGACTGCGCTGGCCACTCCATTACAGATAGAATACCAGCTGCCTGGTTCTTTCCTAAATAGTTCTTGCATAATTTGGAGCTGTGCTTTGGGTCATTGTCCTGTTGTAGGAGGAAATTGGCTCCAATCAAGCGCTGTCCACAGGGTTTGGCATGGCATTGCAAAATGGAGTGATAGCCTTCCTTATTCAAAATCCCTTTTACCTTGTACAAATCTCCCACTTTAACAGCACCAAAGCAACCCCAGACCATCACATTACCTCCACAATGCTTGACTTTTCCCATAACCCTCCCCCCTTCAACATCATTTTTGTGAACCTCATCCACCATCAAACACTATCCACCACACCCAGTGGCGTACATAGAGAAGTAAGGGCCCAATAGCAAGGATCAAACCAGGCCCCCCACACAGGACAGAAGGGTTTACCTAAACCTCTTTCAATGACCCTTGGGCACTTTTTCACTGTCTCTTTAGAGTGTAGCATCCTGACCAAGTTTTCACCTTCAGTAGAAGAGGAGATAATCCCAACTAAGACTGGGCCCCCTCTTTTCCTGGGCCCCATAGCAGTTGCATGGTCTGCAGCTATGGTAGTTACGCCCCTGACCACACCCCCATGCACTCAGAAGCACTACAGATATTGGCTGGTGACCGGCTCATGCAGCTTTATATCTACTCCCCTATTGTGATAAGATGGCTGGACCATTGTACAAAACAAGCAGTTTTAACCTTTTGTGTCACCTTTATCTAATTATATATTGTAAGCTCTTGCGAGCAAGGGCCCTCATTCCTCTTGTTTTATTTGTTGACTTGTTTGTTGCTATATAATGTATGATTTTCTTTGTACATGTCTCCTCTGATTGTAAAGCGCTGCGGAATATGCTGGTGCTCTCTGCTCTTATAAAATAAAGAACATTGTTCTCTTTTTTATATCATCTACCACCCTCTGAAGACTTCATGTTGTCTCTCCCTTGGTGTCCTCCTCTCCCTAAAAGCATTGAAAGTACCTAACATATAAATACATACAGAACTATATATTTGTATGCACAATTTCATTCCGGTTGAACCCTTTTCCCAGGCTACCTCTAGTCTACTAGGTGAGTCTAGCCCTGATTTTCTAAAATAAGTTTGGGAACATGGCTGATCTCTTGAACTACTGTAAGAGGCAACCTGAAAGAACCTGCTATCGAATGCTGTTTTTTTTTCTTGAAACCTCGAGGCTCCATGTATTTTCAAAATTGATTTATGTAACCCAGTCACTTATGTGTGCCATTGTAAGGTACAGTCAAGGTGAAGCTTACTTGGGGTATATTCACGTGGTGGATCTTTCCACCATAAACTGTAGAAGAAATCCAAGACTGACCCTCAGGTTTCTGCTGCGATCCTGGATTCAAACATTCAATGGGGCTAATCCATGAGCAGACACCCATCAGCTGATGGTACAATGTGCACCAAGAAGGGACATGGTCTGGAAATCTATGCAGCAGGATAGGTCATAAATATAAAAATCCAGGAGACCCTTTTATAGATTATTGCTAATATAGTTTCTCCCTTTATTGTCATTGGTGTTTACGTACAGTGACAAACATGTGTTGCCAATTTTTTTGTCAGGGAATCGGGACACAAAACATTATATTATACAATTAAACTGCAAAATGGTGTCAGAAAATGGACATATCAATTGCTGTTAATTAACTTGCATAATCTAATCTTCTGAATTTTTACTCCTGAAACTCTACAAATTCCACTCATTTTTACAATAAGGAAATTAAGTGATGCAAAATAGGTTAGATACTTACCTCTATCAACATGTACCCAGAGAGCAAAGTGACTGCAAGATTGTAAACAATTAAGTGACCCCTGAGAGAGAATGCTGGTCTGTTCTTCATATATTTGGTCCCCAACCATATGGAAAGGAAGTAGAGGATGGTCAAAGAAAGAGTAGGAAGGTAGGAGTCCAGCATTAACCATCCTCTAACCCTGGGATCTGGAAAGATACAGGAAATAATGAGACTCTAATATACTTACAGCTGATAGAAAGCTATAAACCCTAAAATGTGTTCCATCCTTACCATGTAAAATACTCATTTGACGTGAATAGTCACAGTACAATTAGAAACAGATAATTTAAAAAAATATTTATATTACTTCTAATAAAGAGAAATACATTGATGGAGAGATAATGTTCCTCGCTGAAATACTTGGAGCAGATCTGTCACCTGAATGCAGTGTCCCTCTGCTACAGTAGTGGCTCCCCTACAAATGGGTTTTTATGTTGATACATATGCTGTAAAAAGATAATAGGCCACAATTACCAGCCACTAGGTGGGGCTGTATACCTCTCCCCAAAAGGGAGAAGGAGTTGGAACAGTCTAGAGGCAGACAGTGTGTGGATACCTGTGACAGCAGTAAGGCACCAGATTCATTGTAGACACAGTGGATGTCTGGACAGTGATAAGTCTAGATGTACAAGTGTTTATTTCTGTTAATGTTGATAATTATGGCTTACAGCCAAGAAAAAAACCAAAAGTCATTATCTCAGAAAATTAGAATATTATATTAGACTAACTGTAAAAAAAAATGTAAACACAGAAATGTTGGCCAAATTGAATGTATGTAAAGTAAATGCACTCAGTACTTGGTTGGGGCTTCTTTTGCATGAATGACTGCATCAATGCGGCGTGGCATGTAGGCGATCAGCCTGTGGCACTGCAGAGGTGTTATGGAAGCCCAGGTTGCTTTGATAGCAGCCTTCGGCTCATCTGCATTGTTGGGTCTGGTGCCTCATCTTCCCCTTGACAACACCCCATAGATTCTCTATGGGGTTAAGGTCAGGCGAGTTTGCTGGCCAATCAAGCACAGTGATACTGTGGTTATTAAACCAGGTATTGGTACTTTTGGCAGTGTGGACAGGTGCCAAGTCCTGCTGGAAAATAAAAACTCCATCTCCAAAAAGCTTGTCGACAGAGGGAAGCATGAAGTGCTCTAAAATTTCTGGTGGATACAGTGGACCTACACCAGCAGATGACATGTCACCCCAAACCATCACTGATTGTAGAAACTTCACACTAGACCTCAAGCAGCTTGGATTGAATGCCTCTCCACTAGAGATGAGCGAACGTGCTTGTAACGAGCACTGTACCGCTCGGCTCCCCTGCGCTCGCATGGGCGCAGGCGGCCACTTCCGTTGGGTGAGGAGGACGGAAGCGGCTGCCTGCGCCCATGCGAGCGCAGGGGAGCCGAGCGGTACAGTGCTCGTTACGAGCACGTTCGCTCATCTCTACTCTCCACTCTTCCTCCAGACTCTGGCACCTTGATTTCCAAATGAAATGCAAAATGTGCTTTCATCTGAGAATAACACCTTTGACCACTGAGCAACAGTCCAGTTTTTTTTCTCCTTGGCCCAGGTAAGATGCTTCTGGCGTTGTCTATTGGTCATGAGTGGCTTGACACATGGAATGCGACACTTCAGTGCTCCAGATGGCGACCAAAATGGTCGCCAACGCGACTTAGAATTTACAAATGGCCATTTGTGCCTAGACCCGCCACCGATACTAGGCTGCGCTACTGCGCAGCCAAGTATCAGAGAACATGGTGTGCGCTGCTCTAGGAAGCCTTTGCAGGTGTTTTGGGTTAATTATTCAAATTTTCTGAGATAATGACTTTTGGGTTTTCCTTGGCTGTAAGCCATAATCACCAACATTAACATAAATAAACACTTGAAAAAGTTCACCTTGTTTGTAATGACTCTATATAATATATGTGTTTCACTTTTTGAACTGAATTACTGAAAAAAAACAACTTTTTGATGATATTCTAATTGATTGAGATGCACTTGTAAGGATATTTTTGTGAAGCATACCAGTGCCAAAAGGAGGTGCGAGTAGAAGCCCTGTGGAGTTAAACTGCTTAACCAGAAGCTTATAGACAATAGCAGATATTGTTCAGAAAGTGAAAGGCTTCTGGACCTTGACAAACCTAAAAGGCAGAATCCGGATATGCCCACCATACTAAAGCCTGCCAAGGAAACCTGTAGTAACATAAACTGTGTTTATTGTAACCTGTGAAAAGGGTGCAGAGCTTACGCTACTTTCACACTAGCGTTTTTGCTGGATCCGGCAGGTTCAGCCAAAACGCTTCCGTTACTGATAATACAACCGCCTGCATCTGGTATGAACGGATCCGGTTGTATTATCTTTAACATACCCAAGACAGATCAGTCATGAACTCCACTGAAAGTCAATGGAGGACGGATCCGTTTTCTATTGTGGCAGATTGTGGCAGAGAAAACGGATCCATCCCCATTGACTTGCATTGTGGGTCATGACGGATCCGTCTTGCTCCGCATACCAGGATGTGTTTTGCTCTCCGGTATGGGAACGCAACCAAACAGAACAGAATGCATTTTGGAGCATTCCGTTCTGTTCAGTTAAGTTTTGTCCCCATTGACAATGAATATGATGGATCTCAATACCGGAAAATGTAAACGCTAGTGTGAAAGTAGCCTTAGTCTGACATTAGAGTCCTCCCTGTGGTTGCATAGTGAGAAGTGGTGCTCCACTACTTCTGGATGTTTGTGCTTGAGGGAGAAGTGCAAAGGAAAATAGTCTTAAAGAGACATATTTGCCTATTAACTATTACTGCAGCCAAGTAACCTGTAATAACTGTGGATATTGCACTTGTGTAAGAACTGCCAGTTCATGCATGCTGAGAACTATAAATAATGTGCCTGAACTTGAATCTTCAGTAAAAAAAAAACTGCAAAACTTGCCCCATCATTGCCTCCACTGCTGCAGAGGACCCTGCCTTGCACCTCACAATTCATCACCATCAAGATAACCACAAAACACCATCAGGCAGAAGAACCCGAGAACCAGAGTGTGCCCCAAAGGGAAGCCAGGTGCAGTCTTCCCATCACTGCGCGGCCCAGAGTTCGTACTAACTACAACCACTATTCTTGCTACTATCACTCCTATACTTTCCTTGCTGCGTGAATATACTGTTCTCAGGGGCCCACTTTCCTATAAGCCCAAATGGCCCCCAAAAATATTGACTAATAGGAGAGATCTAACAATAATGCTGATGTAGTTATCAGTCCACTATATTCATGACAACTGGCTGCTGTGTAGCTACATTTACAGCAGTCCATTACTTTATGCTCACAAGGGCCCTCATTAATATGGAGGACTGATCATTTCTATCAGCCAAATTGCACAGTATACGGTATAACAATAATATTATTAGCTGTGAGCATCTAAGGAAATGTTCCGATGCTCGACAACATGGTAAAGGAATGAAGGGGAGCTAATATCTGGGGTCAGCCCTGAAACCGGACAACCCCTTTAATGCTGCAGAGAGTGCTTGTTTGTGGGAAGCAGCTCTCCAGGAAGTTCTGACCTGACTCCTGTGGGTCATTTACATACAGGACTTAGGGGTCAAAGTTTTTTTTTAACTTATGCTTATGACACGTATTTAGAAAAATGTTTTTGCTGAGGAACTAATAATTTTTGCAGTAAAACACATATGCACTTGCTGGTGATGGGTCCTAATCATAGCAGTTGGCAGTGAAGATCCAGATGGATGTTACTAGTTGAGGGTGTTGCAGTCGGACACTGGATAGTTTCAGTGCAGGGACACACCCCCAACTGGAATGGCATAGCATAGATTCATAAGAATAGATGCTCTAGATTTGTTATTATGAGAGTGCAAGTTGTTGTGATAGCAGACATGACAGGAGAGGTTACAGGTCCTCTTTAAATGCCAATTTATATTCAGCTTACTTACCCCTGGGGCCAAACAAATAATCCACAAATGCATTTACTTCTCGGTCTAGTGTCTGTATGTGATCCTGGAAAAAAAATAAGATATTAATTATATTTGTATATATTATTACACTATATACTATATACACTCACCGGCCACTTTTTTAGGTACACCATGTTAGTAACGGGTTGGACCCCCTTTTGCCTTCAGAACTGCCTCAATTCTTCGTGGCATAGATTCAACAAGGTGCTGGAAGCATTCCTCAGAGATTTTGGTCCATATTGACATGATGGCATCACACAGTTGCCGCAGATTTGTCGGCTGCACATCCATGATGCGAATCTCCCGTTCCACCACATCCCAAAGATGCTCTATTGGATTGAGATCTGGTGACTGTGGAGGCCATTTGAGTACAGTGAACTCATTGTCATGTTCAAGAAACCAGTCTGAGATGATTCCAGCTTTATGACATGGCGCATTATCCTGCTGAAAGTAGCCATCAGATGTTGGGTACATTGTGGTCATAAAGGGATGGACATGGTCAGCAACAATACTCAGGTAGGCTGTGGCGTTGCAACGATGCTCAATTGGTACCAAGGGGCCCAAAGAGTGCCAAGAAAATATTCCCCACACCATGACACCACCACCACCAGCTTGAACCGTTGATACAAGGCAGGATGGATCCATGCTTTCATGTTGTTGACGCCAAATTCTGACCCTACCATCCGAATGTCGCAGCAGAAATCGAGACTCATCAGACCAGGCAACGTTTTTCCAATCTTCTACTGTCCAATTTCGATGAGCTTGTGCAAATTGTAGCCTCAGTTTCCTGTTCTTAGCTGAAAGGAGTGGCACCCGGTGTGGTCTTCTGCTGCTGTAGCCCATCTGCCTCAAAGTTCGACGTACTGTGCGTTCAGAGATGCTCTTCTGCCTACCTTGGTTGTAACGGGTGGCAATTTGAGTCACTGTTGCCTTTCTATCAGCTCGAACCAGTCTGCCCATTCTATTCTGACCTCTGGCATCAACAAGGCATTTCCGCCCACAGAACTGCCGCTCACTGGATGTTTTTTCTTTTTCGGACCATTCTCTGTAAACCCTAGAGATGGTTGTGCGTGAAAATCCCAGTAGATCAGCAGTTTCTGAAATACTCAGACCAGCCCTTCTGGCACCAACAACCATGCCACGTTCAAAGGCACTCAAATCACCTTTCTTCCCCATACTGATGCTCGGTTTGAACTGCAGGAGATTGTCTTGACCATGTCTACATGCCTAAATGCACTGAGTTGCCGCCATGTGATTGGCTGATTAGAAATTAAGTGTTAACGAGCAGTTGGACAGGTGTACCTAATAAAGTGGCCGGTGAGTGTATATAAAGGGGAAGATTTAAGATAAAATCATATATATGTTAAAGAAATTTAGTTAGTTGATGAACAAAATTGTGCTAGGGTTGTATTTCATTATCAGGTGGTCTCCATCTCCTTATATCCATATCTCTTATATCTTATAATCTCTAACCTCCATTAGATGTCACATATGCTTAAAAATAAAAACATATATATATAATTTTATCCTAAATCTGCCTCTTTGTGAAGGTTTAAATAGTCACTGTATTTTCCCATAACTAGCAAATTCTTAAATTACTTGATTTAAAAAAATATGTCTATACATTTTTTAAAACTAAGGTACACTTTAAAGTAACCTATACACAGGGCAGATTCATGAAACCTGTCCATAGCAACTAATCACTGAACAGCTTTCATTTTTCAGTAGCAGAATTTGAGCAGGCCTTTACTTTTTCACTACCTTTTTGAATAATCCTGTATATACTTACTGGGGTTTGTCCCGTTAAAAAGAAAACGTATTGAAAGGGAGGGGGAACAGATGCCAACAGTGTTAAGCTGGGCTTAATATGCACGCTCTGGGCAGATGAAAGAAAGCTTCTGACAGACCCCAATGGCAGCAGCTTATCTCCCTGACAACAACAGAATCGACCATGTTGAAATCCAACAACCCGATCCTTCTCTACCCTGACAGGCCTTTGGGAGAGGATCAGGAGGCCCCGATACACATTAGTGGGTCAGCCAGAAGATTTAGCAGAAATGAATCTAATTAATATGATCAGTTTTACCATCACAGGACAACAATATTGATGTATTTTGTATGTTGGCCTAGTAATTTCATAATTTTGTGCTTGTGTTAAACAATGAACGCTATCATCTTAACCACTTCCCGTCCGCCTGTTGACTATAAACGTCCGGGAAGTGGTTATCTATCTCTGAATGGACGTTTCTGAACGTCCATTCAGAGATAGCAGCTGCACGCTAATCGTGCAGCTGCACAGTGGGGTACCTGCTGTCAGTGACAGCAGGGTACCCCAAAGAGAAGGCAGGGACCGTCCAACGAGCGCTGTGTATACAGATCAGGAAGCGCTATTGCGCTTCCTGTTCCGGCCCGGCGGTCACGTGATCGCCGGGGCTGGGAGAGTGCAGGAGCTGCCGGGTCTCTCATAGACCCGATCAGCCCTGCACTGAGGCTGTACAGCATAGTATTATGCTGTACAGCCTCTCTGGGGATGTATTTCCCCTGTAACTGGGGCTACTATGTCAGCCCCAGTTACAGGAGAAATCAAGTGTAAAAAAAAAAAAAAAAAAAAAAAAAAGTGAAGTTAAATGTCCCCCTGAGGTCTTGTATGACCTTATGGGGGACACAAAGTGTAAAAAAAATAAAAAAAAATAAATCACATATATATAAAAAAAATAATTTCCCCCCAAATATTTCATTAAAAAATTTACAAATATAAATAAATAAATAAGATAGACATATTTGGTATCACCGCGTCCGAAACGACCGGCTCTATAAAAATATCACATGATCTACCCCATCAAGTGAACTGCGTAAAAAAAATCTAATAAAAATTATGCCAAAACAGCTTTTTTTGTCGTATCACCTACCAAAAAACATAATACCAAACAATCAAAAAGTCGTATGCATCCCAAAATGGTAGCAATAAAAAGTCACCTCATCCCGCAAAAAATGAGCCCCCACACAAGATTATAGCCTGAAAAATGAAAAAAAAAAGGCTCTTAAAAAATTGCAACACAAAAACATGATTTTTCTTCTAAAAATGCTCTTATTGTGTAAAACGTAAAAAAAAAAAAAAAATAGACATATTTGGTATCGTTGCGTCCGTAACAACTGGCTCTACAAAAATATCACATGATCTACCCCATCAAGTGAACGGTGTAAAAAAAAAATATAGAAAAATGCCCCTAAACTGCTTTTTTTTTTTTAGTTAACCTCCCAAAAATTAGATTAAAAAGTGATCAGAAAGCCGTATGTACCCCAAAATGGTGCCAATAAAAAGCACAGCTTGTCCCGCAAAAAATAAGTCCTAACGCAGCTCAGTCCACAAAAAAATTAAAAAGTTATCACTCTTACAAACCATGACAAAAATTCCATGTTAGAAAATGCAGATGCTGCTCCTCCCCTTCTGAGCCCTGGCGTATCCCCAAATAACAGTTTACGACCACATGTGGGGTGTTTCTGCAAACTGCAGAATCGGGGTAATAAATATTGAGTTTTGTTTTGTTGTTAACCCTTGATGTGTTACAGGAAAAAAATGATTAAAATGGAAAATCTGCAAAAAAAGTGACATTTTGAAATTTCACATCTATTTTGCTTTAATTCCTGTGGAATACCTAAAGGGTTAACAACATTTCTAAAACCAGTTTTGAATAGTTTGAGGGGTGTAGTTTCTAAAATGGGGTCATTTATGGGTGGTTTCTATTATGTAAGCCCACAAACTGACTTCAGAACTGAACTGGTCCTTAAAAAAGTTGATTTTGCAAATTTGCAAAAATTGCATCTAAAATTCTAAACCTTCTACTGTCCTAAAAAAATAAAATGACACTACCAAAATGATGCTAACATAAAGTAGACATATGGGGAATGTAAATTAAAAAGGATTTTATGGGGCATCACTATCTGTCTTAAAAGCAGAGAGATTGAAATTTAGAAAACAGTGAATTTTTTCAAATTTTCGTTAACTTTTGGATTTTTTTATAAATAAAATTAAAACTTATCGACTCAAATTTACCATTAACTATAAGTACAATGTGTCACGAGAAAACAATCTCAGAATCGCTTGGATAAGTAAAAGCGTTCCAAAGTTATTACCACATGAAGTGACACATGTCAGATTTGCAAAATTAGAACTGGTCAGGAAGGGGGGAAATGGCCCAGGGCTGAAGTGGTTAAAGAGGATCTCTGGGATCACATAAATAGGTGTGGAATGCCTATGGATGTGCCCTAACTTACAATTCTGCTCTCCCCTGATGGGATAACAGAGGGCTTTCGATGTCAACTATTTGTAGAAGCATTGATGAGAATTATACAGAACTCTGTTCCCTGACATTGCCAAGTAAGGCTACTAGGGTTTACATTTTCCGGTATTGAGATCCGTCATAGGATCTCATTACCGGAGAAAAACGCTTCCCTTTTGTCCCCATTCATTGTCAATGGGGACAAAACATAACTGAACAGAACAGAATGCTCCAAAATGCATTCCGTTCCGTTTAGTTGCGTTCCCATACCAGAGAGCAGCATGCTGCGGGTTTCTTTTCATCATGGGATGCGGAGCAAAACATATCCAGCATGTGAGAAATAGGTTTTTATATATATATTGCGTAAAACCTATACTACTCATCTTTGACCACTAGATGGCAGCTAATTAGCTATGTGAGTCACGTGAACACTCTCTTTGTTTTAAGGTTTCAAGATAGCTGTAGGGGGAAGGCTGTAATGTTAATTTGCCTCTTTCAAATTAACCAATGAACTCAGTGTTGAAGTTGATGAACTACACCCCTTGTGTCAAAGAACCAAACACTCTGCTTAAGTAACACCCCTTTTTGTCTATGTCATACCTACTATATAAGTGACTGTCTCTTTAATAAACTGTCTCTTGCTTGGGGGATGTGAAGTATTTTCCATGAAACCAACTTGTGTGTTTTGGTATCATTGTGAAAGTTGTATGTGCACGTACTTATACTTTTGGCACCACACAAAGAAGAAGAGTATCGCTGGAAGTGCGATAACAAGCATGACCCAAAATGCAAGTCAATGGGGACGGATCCATTTTCTCTGACACAATAGAAAACGGATCCGTTCCCCGTTGACTTTCAATGGAGTTCCGTCATTGCTATGTTAAAGATAATACAACCGGATCCGTTCATAACGGATGCAGATGGTTGTATTATCAGTAACAGAAGCGTTTTTGCTGAACCCTGACATATCCAGCAAAAACGCTGGTGTGAAAGTAGCCTTAAGCTCAAGCTGGGTGACGCAGGGAGCTGGACCCCCCTTCCTAATTCCCCGTCTTCCATATAAACTAAAGGGCCCCCCAGACCCGCTGTATGTTATGGACACAAATAACTGCCCTGAAAACTGCGTTTAGGGGGAGATCAACAAATCATCTCAGAACATACAATTTGTACTATACATCTATCATACATACATAATGTAGACAATTACCTTCATTCCTAGGACACACAGGATAATAAGAAAGTTAATAATTTAAGACTAATTAACCTTGCAGGACAAAATAAGAGCTCCCAAAGATCCAGTACAGAAAGTACATTCCAGTTTCTAATTAGGCCATTTCAGTCATGTTTGATGATCTAAACTTTCTCCCAAACTGTGAAATAAAAGGTATGCACTATACAAAACTATATTACTACACTGCTACCACAGCACACATACAAGAAGACTGCAAAAATGTAAAAAGGTTACATACCCTTAGACTACATACACCTGAAATGTGTTTAGCTGTATATGGGGTCATACACGGGCTGTGGTTGCTTTGTATCAACCCAAGAGGGCAGGGGTCCAAGCGCCACATTGTACCACCCCCGTTAGGCTTCATGGTGTACCCTCATCTCAGATATTTATACCATATCAATAGTATATGCTATAAATGTCTGACAGGTAGGGGGACACCTTTTGGGCTTTCACCTGTCGGAAAAACAGAAGCAGATGAGCGTTTCCCAACTCCCATAAACTACAATGGAGAGCGCAACATGCATGACCGACCACCTCATCTATTTTCTCTAAAACGCTAAACAGGGGCTCAGGGGAAGCAAATTCTTCCAAAATATGAGGGCCTTATAGATGGATATATGTCCTAGAATCTCATGTGGTAATACCACTTTGAAAGATCACTCTGGGTAAAACTGGCACCCTGTGTTATTCTCAGGGCAGGGTACATTTTGAAGAGCACCATAGAGAACACCAGTTTTGTCTGGATTTAAGTTGCTTAAGATATACAGTCATGGCCAAAAGTTTTGAGAATGACACAAATATTATATTTTCACATGATCTGCTGCCCTCTGGTTTTTATGTGTGTTTGTCAGATGTTTTTATCACATACAGAAATATAATTGCAATCATATTATGAGTAACAAAAGCTTATATTGACAGTTAGAATGGGTTAATGCAGCAAGTCAATATTTGCAGTGTTGACCCTTCTTCTTCAGGACCTCTGCAATTCTCCCTGGCACAAGAACGGAAATCCTTCCCCTGAAATGAACGGAGCAGCAGGTCTGCCATGCACAATGCCATGCCATTCATCTCTAACGAGCTGCCAGAGATAACCAAGACCTGGCTTTCATTTCCATGTTCTACAAATTTGTTCCTAGAGAGCAAATATCAGACCCTGCATTTAAAGACACGGCACCATCCACGTATGGCAGCTCATTATACAAAATAAATGGATGGACAGATCAATGTTGCATGTGAAATCCATCATCACAATAGAAGTTCAAATAAAATTCCAACCAAATGAATCCGCCGTAATGTTTCTTGAGTCTACTAATTAAAACAGATGAATGGAATACATGAAATTGACTGGTGTGACCAGTAACATGGATGTGAAATATTTCCTATACTATAGGCCACATGTGTCAAACACAAGGCCCGTGGTCTTGTTTTTTGTGGCCCACCGGTGTTATGGGCAGCTGAGAGCAACTCCTATGAGCAGCATGCTGTGGCAATGTAGTCACTCTCCCCATGTACAGTGATGGCCAAAAGTTTTGAGAATGATACAAATATTAATTTTTACAAAGTCTACTGCTTCAGTTTTTATAATGGCAATTTGCATATACTCCAGAATGTTATAAAGAGTGATCAGCTTAACAGCAATTACTTGCAAAGTCAATATTTGCCTAGAAAATGAACTTTATCCCCCAAAACACATTTCAACATCATTGCAGCCCTGCCTTAAAAGGACAAACTAACATCGTTTCAGTGATTTCTCCATTAACACAGGTGTGGGTGTTGATGAGGACAGGGCTGGAGATCAATCTGTCATGATTAAGTAAGAATGACACCACTGGACACTTTAAAAGGAGGCTGGTGCTTGGCATCATTGTTTCTCTTCTGTTTACCACGGTTATCTCTAAAGAAACACGTGCAGTCATCATTGTACTGCACAAAAATGGCCTAACAGGGAAGAGTATCGCAGCTAGAAAGATTGCACCTCAGTCAACAATCTATCGCATCATCAAGAACTTCAAGGAGAGAGGTTCCATTGTTGCCAAAAAGGCTCCAGGGCGCCCAAGAAAGACCAGCAAGTGCCAGGACCGTCTCTTAAAAGTGTTTCAGCTGCGGGATCGGGCTACCAGCAGTGCAGAGCTTGCTCAGGAATGACAGCAGGCAGGTGTGAGTGCATCTGCACGTACTGTGAGGCGGAGACTCTTGGAGCAAGGCCTGGTCTCAAGGAGGGCAGCAAAGAAGCCACTTCTCTCCAGAAAAAACATCAGGGACAGGCTGATATTCTGCAAAAGGTACAGGAAGTGGACTGCTGAGGACTGGGGTAAAGTCATTTTCTCTGATGAATCCTCTTTTCGATAGTTTGGGACATCTGGAAAACAGCTTATTCGGAGAAGACGAGGTGAGCGTCTGGAAACTCCCCAGATCTTAATCCCATTGAGAACTTGTGGTCAATCATCAAGAGACGGGTGGACAAACAAAAATCTACAAATTCTGACAAAATGCAAGCATTGATTGTGCAAGAATGGACTGCTATCAGTCAGGATTTGGTCCAGAAGTTGATTGAGAGCATGCCAGGGAAAATTGCAGAGGTCCTGAAGAAGAAGGGTCAACACTGCAAATATTGACTTGCTGCATTAACTCATTCTAACTGTCAACATAAGCTTTTGTTACTCATAATATGATTGCAATTATATTTCTGTATGTGATAAAAACATCTGACAAACACACATAAAAACCAGAGGGCAGCAGATCATGTGAAAATATTATATTTGTGTCATTCTCAAAACTTTTGGCCATGACTGTATATGTACACCCACCAATCCCGTCCTGGCCGCTCAGCACGTTGACGCAGCGTGTCTTGGCTCCACGTAATAAATCAACGTAATTGCTGAGCAGCTGGGATGATATTGGTGAGCACAGATCATTGTTGGGCATCATTTTCTTTTTGTGCTCATGTGTAGGCACTCTGGGGCCAATATGGCAGTGGGCTCTCTAGGGCAATATGGAAGCAGGTACATGGGGGCAATATAGCAGCAGGCTCTTTGAGGGTGGTGTGGCAGCATGACCATTTTGTGTGTGTGTGTGTGGGGGGGTATGTGACAGCAGGTTTTCTGAGGAGGAACTCATGTTAACATCAGTTTTAGGGTTGCCTTCAATGGGCTATAAATGTAACTACGCCTAAGTGGCATAGTTACACTTATACAGTCGCAGAATTACTAATGGCCCTTTGCAGACAACCATAAGGCTGATGTGGCCCTTTGCAAAAATGAGTTTGACACCCCTGCTATAGGCTATGATCAATATGTCGAAGGCTCCTTATAAAATGCATGTAAAGCTATTTTGTCTGGTAAAATGACAAAAAACAATGATGGAAACTGAACAAGTCCCCATTATGACGAATGGGATCCATCAGGTGCCGTTGGTGTCCATCATGTGATGGATCCAGCACTGCTGTCATTTCTTTTGTTCTGCTCCTATGAGAGGAACAGAAATAATTAGTGCAGATTTGAACAGAACCGTACCTTCTTATAAACATATTACATTACCAGTTTCTGCTGCTTTGCAGTACTATAACCTTTCTATATGCAGAACAGTTTTGCTTACAAGGCAGATCAATACAATCCTTTTAGAAGTAATCCTCCTCAACTCTTTTTAGTTTTATCCCATTGCTCAGAGCTTCACATGGAGCTCCATTCAAGATTAGACAGCTTTAAACCTATTTCCAGTTGTGCTGCTCTCTTATTAACAGCAATAGAAGCAAATTGCATTATCCTGATGGTGATCCACTAATTAAGGCCTCATAAGCACTCCGCATTTTTCTCACTTCCATCAATGGAGAGGGCTATTCTCATTCCCAATATGGGCCCGAATAGGACACATTCTACAATTTGTGGAATGGCCAGACGAATCTGCAAAAAATATGGGTATTTGCATGTTCCCATGGAAATTCATAGAATGAACAGAAAAAAAAAGTGCACACTGATGAAAAAGACGGTCGTATCCATGAGTTCTTAGGCCAGATTTAGCTGTTTTGGGTTTTTAATGCTGTTCTTAAAGCAATGAATGGCTCATAAATGGAGGACACATCTAAAGGAAAGTGAGGGTCCTGTCCTATTTGATAAATCCACTCCTAGCTTTGGCTTAAAACACCAGAAAGTGTAAACCCATCCTAACTTTATATAGGGAGCAATTGTTGAAGAGCATTAATTACTTTAAAGGTATAGATGTCAAACTGTGCAGACAGAGTCAGACATTCTTCCCACATATAGTTATGCCTACAGTACCCAGATACGCATACAGTTCCCAATAGCATGACAGCCACCACATGCTGGGCAGCAGGACAGCACAAAGGACCTGAGACTGGCCTGCACTTGGAAGGTCTGGATAAGTTAAGGAAATCTGAATGCAGGGTGGACCTGAAGAAGGGTCTTAGTGTTGCATAGTACCTAATCCATGGCACTCTGAACGGTAAAGAGTGAACAGAACCCATGAAACACAAAGTCTGTGACAGACAGAAGCCTTGCGATGAAGGAAATGTGGCAGAGAGACAAAGCCTTTCATAGTAGGGTCTGATTGAGAGATTGTCGCAAGACACATGCTGACAACAAGGGCTTCGTGCAGGGGCGGATTGGCCATAGACCCTACAGAGAAATTTTCCGGTGGGCCGATGCCCAGGGGGCCACCCAAGCTCTCTGATGGCCGCAGGCCAGGTACATAATGATCTGATGCTCAATGCCCTCAGCTGTATTACTGTCCTCAGGACAATGATACAGTTGAATACCGTGGAGACGGCAGCAGTATTATGTGCTGCACTGTGGTATTTGATTCTGCTGTGGTGGTACTTTGTGCTGCATTATGGTATTGCAGGCCCTGTCTACTTCTGTTGTCCCTGCCTACTTATGTTACCCTGTCTTCTATTAATTTAGTCCTGCCTACAACTCGGGGCCTCTTTTAGGTTTTTTTTTCAAGGCCACTTTAAGTTCCCAATCCGCCCCTGGCTTCATGTGATTGTGTATAGTAACAAGGTCTGGGTGTGGCTTGTTTGTGCAATGTTGGTAAATCAAGTCACTTTGTGTTTACTGAAACCACCAAGTTTGTGTGCCTAATTGAGTATGGTAAACAGTAAGTGTGTTTGCATGCCACTGTATCAGCAGCTGTATTCAGTAAAGTCAATTTGAATTACTTATCATTTGAATTTTATTTGGTCTGTGATTGCCTTCTTTTTAATGGGGAGCCACACAAGAACCCTGTGTTACACACAGTACTATATCCGAATGAATAGACTAAATACCGATACACTACAGAACTGCTACCTGATTTGCTCTCCGGGCTCTATAAATGCAATAAAGTCACCAGTACAGGAGTAAATATTGATGACCTATTCTTGGGATAGGTCATCAATATCAGATCAGTGGGAGTCCGACTCTTAGAATGCTGTGTAAAGGCCACCGAGTTCATCTGCAGCCCTTTAAAACAGTTGATTGCTAGGGGCACCAGACTAGTGACCTCCTGGACAACCCCTTTAAATTTTTTCTTTTGAATACCTAGCTGTACAAGCACAGATAGTCTAATTGAACATTTGTTATCTATCTTTGCTATTTATGTTCCCTTGACTTTTAAGGAAGCATAGATTTTTTATGCTGAATTGGTAGAAAATGGTGTTCTGGGACTCTGCATGTTCAGTATGATGACACTCCAGTGGATCTCAAGAGAAGTGCTGTTAATAATGCAGTTTTATCTGCTGATTATTTAACAGCTTAAGCAGCAAGAAATTAAATATACCCTGAGGGAGCATCGGGACAGCATGACGCCAGCCTTTAGGGCATCAATCCTAAACTAGAAGTTTCCTAGTGTAACAGACTACAGCAACTGCAATTTGAATTAATGAACATAAACCAGTGAATAAACGTCAAAGTAATTTATGATATATGATATTAAGCCAACATATATACAGTATGATGTTAATGAAACATAGCATAGATTATCAAACTGTTTTACAAAGACATATATAAAGTAGAAGGAGAAGTGGATATCTCTCAAAGATGTCTAAACGAATGACCCATCCTCAGGATAGGTCATCTGTATCTGATTAGTAGGGGTCCAACACCCGGGACCTCCACCAATCAGCTGTTTGAGAAGGCACCAATGCTCATGGTTGGGTCGCAGCCTTCTGACAACTTACCAAGCACAGTTGGAGACAGTTGTGTACGGCACTCAGTCCTCTCTGGTAGCCCCAGCAATAGCACCCCACCAATCAGACACTTGGATGGGGACAAGTTTAACTCATTCTAGACTGGGCAAGTTTTCACCTTCCTGACAAGATCTATTTTTGCAAATCTGATGTATTATTCTATGTGCTAATAGCTTTAAAATGATTTTACTTATCTAACCGATAAGTTAACTGATATGTTTTCTCTTGACACATTGTACTTCATGTTAGCAGTAAATTTGAGTCGCTATGTTTTATCTTTATTTATTCAAAAAATGTAAAAGTTTACAGAAAATGTGGAAAAATTAGCAATTTTTGCTTTTAAGACGGATACTGATACCTCACAAAACAGTTATTAATCAATACTCACCATATGTCTACTTTATGTTTGATCATTTTGAAAATGTAATTTATTTTTTAGGACGTTACAAGCTATTTTTAACATTTGGAGGTTTTCAATTTTGATCAATTTTTTCCTGCAACACAGCAAGGGTTAACAGCAAAACAAACCTCAATCGCATAGATTGTAAGCCTTCACGGGCAGGGCCCTCTCTCCTTCTGTACCAGTCTGTAACTTGTTTGTCCTAGAGCAATTGTCTAGACTATGTATGTAAACCCCTTTCAACATGTACAGCGCTGTGGAATGAATGGCGCTTTAATAATAAATAATAATAATAATAATAATAATATTGATTACCCCGAGGGCTCAGAAGGGAAGGGACGCATATGGCTATCGGAGAGCAGATTTTACTGGAATGGTTTCTATATGCCACTCAAAAGGTTTACTTGTACGGGAATATAGTATCAACATATCACTGACATACAAGATGTATATTTTTATTGATATAAAATATGCATGATTGCTAATTACATCTACAAAGAAAGGCCGCATAAAACAGGCCAAGCGTTAGTTTCCTCTCTCAGAAACCAAAAACATACAATCATTTGTGATACAAACATATTACAGTACATAGAAAATGACAAACATAGACAACTGTGTTGGCAGTTAGATAGGGAAATCTCCATATTTGATCCTAACGCATTTCCCCGGGACAAATGGTTCATCAGGGGATTACTATATAAACCATATACAACTTGCCAATCTGACATATATAAATAAAAGACTAAAAGCAAATATTGGCCTGTAAGATCAGAGGGAGTGCCATATGGCTCTTGGAGGACAGATTTTGCTGGAATTGTTTTCTGGTGCCAGGTCGCATTGGATGAGACCCTGAGGTACTCCTACAGTGGAAACTCCAGAAAGTGACCCAATGTTGGAAACTACACATCTCGAGGAATTTATTGAGGTGTGAAGTGAGTGCTTTGACCCCACAGGCATTTCACAGGAGGTTGTAAAGATGAAAAATTATTTTTTTTTCCATTAAAATGTAGCTTTATCCCCAGATTTTTCATTTTCACAAGTCATAACATGTGAAAAAACACCCCACAATTTGTTACATTTTCACTATGTGGTTGTAAGCTGCTGTTTGGGCGTATTGCAGGGTTCAGAAGAGAAAGCACATGTATATTTGAGGCCTAATTTATTGATTTATACAGCACTGGCCGACAGCTGCAGAGGCTCTGAGGTGAAATAAAAAAAAAAACCCAAGAAGTGACCCTATTTTATTTCACACTCACAGTATTTATCAAGGGGTGTAGTGAACATATTGACCCCACAGCATATGGTGCAAAGTGAAACGTACAATTTTTCCATAGGTATGCAATGTCAGTGCCCAATATGTTGCACCCAGTGTATGTCAGTGTGAAAAGCAAGCCCTCTTATTAATATGATGTGTTCCCTGGTTTTAAAAATACCCTACATATGACCCTACTCTTTTGCTGGGACATACAAGAGGGCTCAGGAGTAAATAAGCACCATTCAGATTTGAGACCTAATGTGGTGACAACTGTAGAAGTAATAAATGGAACCTCTGAGATCTGACCCCATTTTCGAAACTCCATCCATTAAGGTATAAAGAGGTGGAGTGAGCATTTTGACGCCACAGGCATTTTGCAGGCGTTAATGCACAGTGAACCATGCATAGTGCAAAATTGCAAGTTTTCCACAGACATTGCTTTTCAGTACTCACTATGTTGTGTCCAGCATGTATCATCTGAGAGTTCCCAGTGTGTGCGAGACCGCATTAGTAAACATAAATCGGATATTCGTTGCAAGAAGACTGATCTTCCAATTCCAGATCATTTTGTTAAAACTGGACATAATGTCAGACAATTGAAATTTCAAGTAATTGAACATATTCCCCCTCTGCGTAGAGGTGGTAATCGGATGTTAAAATTACATACACGAGAATCCTTCTGGATCCATGAGTTACGTACCATGGCTCCAGTGGGGTTAAATCGTGATTTTGAACTACATATTTTTCAATAATTGTTTTCTTCTCAGTTCTGTTCCTTTTTTCTGTTTGTTTTTGTTTTTTCTGTTTTTTTTCTGTTATCTCTTTATTTCCTTATATCTTATTTATATTCTATCTCCCTAGATACCTTCTCAGAATTATCCATCCTCAGGTAATTGATTAGATTATATATATTAACTGGTGGTCTGTTATTACTAACTTGAGGTATAGACATTCACTAATTGGTTGCCAGCTGATTCAGATGCTTGTTATAATACTATTTAATGCATTTTCTCTTAATCTACACAACATGATAGTACATTGCGCTACATACAGAGTGAGGGCAAGGATCTAGACTCTATTTGCCCTTATTTGCACTGCGCATGCGCACGCTATTTGACGCACGGTCATGTGACCAGTGACGTCACTAATTTAGAGCGCGATTTCCCTGGGCTTAAATAGACACGTCGGCGTTCCACAATTACATGGACGCCATTCTACCCACCTCCACTATATACCAACGCTATGTAAAATATATTGCTTTGTTTCAGAGTTCTGTTTAAATCTATGTAGCCACGATATATTTACCTTTATATACCTACCTCAGTTGATCTTATTGTTGATATTGCATTTAGATATGGAACCTTAGAGATTATGTCTCCCCATGTTGACTATACTATCTATATGGGGCTTAGTGATATATATCTGGACCACTAGTCTTTATATATACATGATTAGTCTTTATACATACGTGATAAACCTCTATATGTACTTTGGATCTGTATTGCTATACTGCTGTCCCATACTACATATTAGTCTAACATTACTGTCACGAGTGGGCTTGCGCCTGGAATCAGACGCTCTGCGCGGCTTTCTAAGTGACATGTTTGACAGGCTTCCCTGTGGTTTGGGTGCTGTTCTCCACACCCCTTCCCCTCAGCTGTTGCCGCTTGGCAATTAGCTTTCTGCTATTTACCTCTTCCTCTCCCAGTATCCCTTGCGGTTTATATCTTCTACATCCCTGATTGAGAGTGGTGTGGATCTCGGCTGAGATCCAGTTGCTGAGTTCTACTTAAAGTTAAGTGTTTTCCCTTCCTTTGGTTATTCCCGTTTTGAGTCTCTTGTTCCTCCTTATGCTTGGAGGAACGGGTTACTCTCTTGTGTCACTAGACTGCAGGGTGATCTAGGGTATATCAAGATTAGGTTCCTGCGTATGGGCTTTCCTACCACCCGGGTTAGCTCATACTGGTAGCCAGCTAGGGCCTAGTCTTAGGGTCCCCTGCAGGAGGTGACCAGTTCCCTGGTTTTGTCTGTTCCCATCCTTCTTACGCTCGGTGTGGCCTTTCCCCCCACACCAGAGCGTGACATTATAACCCGCCAACAAACAAAAATTTATGTCATTTTTGTGCTGACATGGATGCTATTGCTGCACTGGCTGAACGGCTGCAGGGACTCTGCTTGGAGGTGGCGGACATCCGCAACCAGATTCAGAGACCACCGGCTGGTGGTTCTGGGGGTGCTGAGTGTCAGGCCTGTTTGGAGCCTAAGGTCCCCCTCCCGGATAGATTTTCTGGGGAATGTGATAATTTTGTTCTATTTAGGGAGGCGTGCAAATTGTATTTCAGACTGCGGCCACGTTCTTCTGGTAATGAGGAACAGAAGGTTGGTGTGGTCATCTCGTTGCTTAAAGGGGATGCGCAGTCATGGGCCTTTTCTCTGCCGACCGGATCGCAGTCTCTCCGGTCAGTAGATGAATTTTTCAAGGCTTTAGGGATTATCTATGATGACCCGGATCGTATCTCCCTGGCTGAGACCCAGATACGTGACCTTTGTCAGGGTAAGCGGCCGGTTGAGACTTATTGCTCTGAGTTTCGGAGGTGGGCGACCAATACTGAATGGAACGATCCGGCTTTACGTAGCCAATTCTGTCAAGGTTTGTCTGAAAGGCTGAAGGACGCTTTGGCCTTTCAGGAAACTCCTGTGTCTTTGGAGGCCGCTATGTCTCTGGCTGTACGCATGGATAGGCGCCTGAGAGAGCGATCTAGGGGCCCCCGCTCTCAGGACATACTATCACATAGTGTACCGGCTTCTTATGACACTTTGGGTGAATATTCCCCTAGGTTGATGTCTGGGGATGAACCTATGCAATTAGGGGGAGCCACTCCTGTAGCCACCCGCAATCATCTTGGTAATAAAAAGGGTGTGTGTTTTTTCTGTGGTCAGAAAGGACACTTTATCAATGTATGTCCATGCTTTCTATCTCTAAAAGAGAGAAAAGAAAAGGGGGCGTTGAATTCTCATCTCACTCTTGGTGGAGTGGGTAGGGAGACTGAAAATGTGCATTTGTCTTCATCCTGCAGTACCCGTTTTCTCCTGACTGCCGAGGTGGCGCTAGAGTCAAAGGTTGTGAAAATTGAGGTGTTTATTGACAGCGGGGCAGGGGTGAACTTGATTGATGCTCAGTTTGTCCGTATGCATGGATTGTCACCAAGTTCTTTGGATAAGAGGATTTCTGTGTTTGCCATTGATTCTGCACCTCTCTCTCAGAAGTGTTTGTCTCAGATGGTGCATGATATCAAATTAAGAGTGGGTGAACTTCATCAGGAGCTTATTTCATGTTTTGTGTTGGAAGGTCTTCCTGCTCCTGTGGTTCTAGGTTTACCGTGGTTAAGCAAACATAATCCGTCCATTGACTGGCATACTAGACAAATTGTGGATTGGGGCGATTATTGTGTTGACAATTGCCTTAATACATCTTTTTCTGCTTTAACCACTAAGACTCTTCCTTCTTTTATATCGGATTTCTCTGATGTATTTTCTGAAGGTGGATGTCAGGATTTACCCCCTCACCGGGAATACGATTGTCCTATCAATCTTATCCCTGGAACAAAATTGCCTAAATCTCGGCTGTATAACCTTTCTGGACCTGAGAGAACGGCCATGAAGGAATATATTGCTGAGAGTTTGGCCAAAGGACATATTAGGCCTTCCAAATCTCCTGTGGCAGCAGGGTTCTTTTTTGTTAAAAAAAAGGACGGATCCCTTAGGCCATGTCTGGATTTCCGTGAACTCAATAGGATTACTGTCCGTGATCCGTACCCCCTTCCTTTGATTCCTGACTTGTTTAACCAGATTGTGGATGCCAAGGTGTTCTCCAAGTTGGACTTAAGGGGGGCATATAATCTGGTCAGGATCAAGGAAGGGGATGAATGGAAGACGGCCTTTAACACTCCTGAGGGCCACTTTGAGAACCTGGTCATGCCTTTTGGGTTGACCAATGCTCCTGCTGTCTTCCAGCATTTTGTTAATGACATTTTTCATCATCTTGTGGGGAGGTTTGTAGTCGTGTATTTGGATGACATACTAATCTATTCTCCAGATATTGTGACACATCAGGATCACGTGAGGCAGGTGTTACAGATCTTAAGAGATAATAAGTTGTATGCAAAATTAGAGAAATGTGCTTTTGCGGTACATGAGGTGCAATTCTTAGGATACCTGCTTTCATCTTCAGGTTTTCGTATGGATCCAGAGAAAGTCGGTGCTGTTCTGAACTGGGACCGACCTGAAAATCTGAAGGCTCTTATGCGATTTTTGGGGTTCACCAACTATTACCGAAAATTTATTAAGAACTATTCGACTATAGTTAAACCCTTAACTGACATGACTAAGAAGGGGACGGATGTCTCAGTGTGGTCTGAGGCAGCATTGCAAGCCTTCTCTGCTGTAAAGGAGTGCTTTTCCTCTGCCCCTATATTGGTGCAGCCAGATGTGTCACAACCTTTCATTGTGGAGGTTGACGCATCCGATGTGGGGGTAGGAGCTGTGTTATCACAGGGCCCGTCACCTGGTAAATGGCGCCCATGTGCTTTTTTTTCGAAAAAACTCTCTGCGGCGGAGAGAAATTATGATGTGGGTAACAGAGAGTTACTGGCCATTAAGTTGGCTTTTGAGGAATGGCGTCATTGGTTGGAAGGGGCGATTCATCCAATCACGGTATTCACTGATCACAAAAATCTGGCTTACCTGGAGTCGGCTAGACGACTTAATCCGAGGCAGGCCAGATGGTCTTTGTTCTTCACCAGATTCAATTTCATTGTCACATACCGTCCTGGGGTTAAGAATGTGAAGGCGGATGCCTTGTCACGTAGTTTTCCCGGAGGTGGTGATTTTGAAGATCCTAGCCCTATACTGTCTGAAGGAGTGGTGATATCCGCTCTTTACCCTGATCTTGAGGCTAAAGTGCTTGAGGCCCAGGGAGATGCGCCGGAGTCTTGCCCTTCCGGGAAGTTGTTTGTTCCTTCTGATTTGCGTTATAAGGTGTTTGAGGAGCATCATTCTTCGGTGCTTGCGGGACACCCTGGGAGTAAATCCACTGTCGACCTCATCTCTCGTAGATTCTGGTGGCCAGGTCTGCGTAAGTGTGTTGAGGAATATGTGTCAGCCTGTAGTGTCTGCGCACGCTCTAAGGTGACACATACTCGTCCCTCTGGACCCCTACTTCCATTACCCATCCCGTCCAGACCATGGACTCACCTATCCATGGACTTCATCACTGATCTGCCTGAGTCGTCTGGTAAGACAGTTATTCTGGTGGTTGTAGATCGTTTTAGTAAAATGGCGCACTTTATTGCATTACCCGGACTCCCCAATGCTAAAACTCTTGCACAAGTGTTTGTTGACAACATTGTGAAACTTCATGGCATTCCCACTGACGTGGTCTCTGATCGTGGGACTCAGTTTGTGTCCAGATTCTGGAGGGCGTTCTGTACCCGGCTCGGGGTACAACTGTCTTTCTCCTCTGCCTTTCATCCCCAGACGAATGGACAGACTGAGCGTACCAATCAGAATCTGGAGACTTATTTGAGATGCTTTGTCTCTGAGAACCAGGAGGAGTGGTCCTCGTTTTTGTCTCTGGCTGAGTTTGCCATAAATAATCGCAGACAGGACTCCACTGGTAAGTCACCATTTTTTGGTGCATATGGCTTTCACCCGCAGTTTGGCACATTTTCTGGTTCTGATACTTCTGGTATTCCTGAGGAAGAACGTTTTTCGTCATCATTGTCTTCCATATGGCGAAAAATTCAAAATAACTTGATAAATATGGGTAACAAGTACAAACGTGTGGCTGACAGGAGACGCATGAATGGTCCGGACCTAAATGTGGGTGATTCTGTGTGGCTGTCTACTAGGAACATTAAGTTGAAAGTTCCTTCTTGGAAGCTGGGTCCAAGATTTATTGGCCCATATAAAATCACGGCCATTATTAATCCTGTAGCATTTCGTCTTGAACTTCCTCAGGCCCTGAAAATACATAATGTGTTTCACAGATCTTTGTTGAAGAGGTATGTTGAACCTCTGGAGCCATCTCCCTTGCCACCCGTGCCTGTCTTGGTGGATGGTAATTTGGAATTTCAGATTGTCAAGATCATTGATTCTCGAGTTCTTCGTGGTACCCTTCAATATCTGGTTCATTGGAAGGGTTATGGTCCTGAGGAGAGGTCATGGGTACCGGCATCTGACGTGAATGCCGGTCGTTTGATAAAAGCCTTTCACAGGTGTCACCCTGATAAAGTTGGTCCTGGGTGCCCGGTGGTCACCCGTAAAAGGGGGGGTAATGTCACGAGTGGGCTTGCGCCTGGAATCAGACGCTCTGCGCGGCTTTCTAAGTGACATGTTTGACAGGCTTCCCTGTGGTTTGGGTGCTGTTCTCCACACCCCTTCCCCTCAGCTGTTGCCGCTTGGCAATTAGCTTTCTGCTATTTACCTCTTCCTCTCCCAGTATCCCTTGCGGGTTATATCTTCTACATCCCTGATTGAGAGTGGTGTGGATCTCGGCTGAGATCCAGTTGCTGAGTTCTACTTAAAGTTAAGTGTTTTCCCTTCCTTTGGTTATTCCCGTTTTGAGTCTCTTGTTCCTCCTTATGCTTGGAGGAACGGGTTACTCTCTTGTGTCACTAGACTGCAGGGTGATCTAGGGTATATCAAGATTAGGTTCCTGCGTATGGGCTTTCCTACCACCCGGGTTAGCTCATACTGGTAGCCAGCTAGGGCCTAGTCTTAGGGTCCCCTGCAGGAGGTGACCAGTTCCCTGGTTTTGTCTGTTCCCATCCTTCTTACGCTCGGTGTGGCCTTTCCCCCCACACCAGAGCGTGACAATTACATACTGATTTTATATCATATTTATGTCTGTAACATAGTCCATTTGTCGAGTTTTGTGTTGTATCTAATATTTTATATTGTTGGAGACTTTGTAATTTGTCGATGTCTAATCTATACATGTTATATATGTGTTGTAGGCTGTGATCAAGGTCCGGGAGGACCGAAACATTAATGTTGGCCTTGACAAAATGGAGTAATATCAATAAAGCGTTCCGTTAATTTGCATTATACAATTGGAGTGCCGTGATTGAATCTATACTTGTATTTGGGTTGATTACCCGATCACTGAGCACCAACCCCAGGTGGAGTGCCTTTCAAACTCGTTTAATTTAAGTGTATCATCTGAGACACATCGCTCCTTTTAAACTGTTAGGCGGGTTCTACTGGGCACTGAAATGCCATAAATGTGGACGGCTGTTTGGGTATGCTGCAGGGTTCAGTAAAGACCAGCTTTTGGCTTTTGCAGCACAGATTTTGGTGGATTGGTTCACGGGCGCCATGTTGCTTTTGAACAGCCTCTGGGTATCAGTGCAGCCATTTTCTGAGAACCAGACATTTATCTGTGAGGGCTTATTTTTTTATAGGATGAGTTGTCATTACTATTGGTACTATTTTGGGGTACATACGATTTTTTTTATCACTTTTTATTTAACTTTTTGAAAAGCAGGATAAATCAGTGATATTACACTTTTTGAGAAGCAAGGTGACAAAAAAATGACAGTTCTAGAACTGTTTTTTTTGTGCCGTTCACCCGATGGGGTAGATTATGTGATATTTTTATACAGCCTGTCATTAAGGATGCAGCGATACCAGCATGATCGCATCGCTGGAGCCAATTGAGTAATAAAGGGGGCTCCCTCTTTAAAGCCCTTAGATGCCTCAGTCAGCATTAACTGTGGTATCTTAGGAGATAATCTGCCGGCATCAGATACATCTGATTGGGCAGGCACAGCCCTGAGTACTGCTCCCTAGAACGAGATGAGAGAAGTGCTTGCATATTGTGCTCTCTCTCCTCGCTGCAGAGGATGGGCCCATAGACTTTCGATTGCGTCCGTTTTCTGCAGCATGGAGAGAGAGCGTACAACATGTCAGTGCTTTTTTCATCTTGTTCTAGAAATAGGTGTGGGTCTGAGCACTCAGACCCCCCCCAGGAGCTGTGATTGCCTGAGATGCCAGTTCTAGCGATCAGTGGGGCTCTCAGCACTCAAACTCACACCAATCAAAACTTTTGATATGTTTCTATGACATATCAAAAGTTTTTTGAAAACTCAGTGACTCTTTAAACAAGAAATCCATATTAGACAAGTATCTCTCCTGAATGACTAAACTGTACACATGCACACTTGGATTGGCCCAGAATACAAGTTCATTGCCGTGGAAAGAGAGGTATAACTGAGGTGAAACTGGTGGGTTCAGATGACTGTCCAACTTTAGACACTGAAGTCTATAAAAAAATCTGTCTATATCTGATTTTTGACCCACACCATCCAGTGGAACACAAACATTTTAGAAATCTGATTGGGTGTCCAGAATGTGCCTTTTTCTAAAACAATGTCAGGGTCAGATAGAGAGCAAACCAGCAATCAGTGTGAGAAAAGCAGAACAGACACAATAATTTCTACCATAGCTGGCGACATATTTCTAATAGGCTGAATATTGGCAGATAAAGGGGTAGGGTACTGTGTCTTTATTTTCACACATATAGAGCCACTTACTGATATAATGTAGCATACTGGCGCCCACTTGTTTATTGCAACCTGAACCTATGATTTATAGGGCTCCGGTCCATAGTATGGCAAGTGACCAGAACTGTCTACCAGTGGCGTTCATTGAATAACACTGCGCACAGACTAGTGCCTTAAAGGGGTATTCCCATCTCACAAATGTAGTTTGTATAGTTAGATATAGCCATACCAATATTATTACTAATAGAATGTATTTATATAAAATGCACCGTTTAGAAGATTTCCCTATTTGTATAGGCATTGTCCCACACACATCAGTCAGGCCATTGCCCCTAGTTATGACCACTGCGGCCATGTAATAGTGGTGTCTGGCTTGCTCCTTTTCAAACCCGCTCTGAGGTAACTGCTGTATTGTGAACGCACATTACATGAGCATGCGCAGACACATGTCAGGGTTGTAGCATTTTTGGCTGCACTTCCAAAACGCAGAGAAACGGATCCTGTTCCCAGATCAATTCATCTCTATGGAGCAGGATCCATTTATAAAGTCTGCGTTTTGGACGGATCCTGACCATTGCGTTTTGGACTGGTAGCGTCCAAAACGCAGATGTGAAAGTACCCTAAGATGTGTCTCCTCATGCTGATGCCATGTGCGTTCACTATAAAGCAGTTACCTCAGAGCGGGTTTGAACAAGAATAAGCCGGCCACCACTATAACATGGCCGCGGTGGTCGTAACTAGGGGCAACGGCCTGACTGATCTGTGTGGGACAATGGAAATACAAATCTTCTAAAAACGGTACATTTTATATAAATACATTCTATTAGTAATAATATTGGTATGGCTATATCTAACTATACAAACTACATGTGTGATATGGGAATACCCCTTTAATCTGTGAGCACTGTTATTCAAAGGAAGCCATTGATGGACAGGTCTGGTCAAGTGCTCCATCTGTCAGCAGTTATACTAAGGACCACAACGCTGTACAATCATAAGTACAGGTTGCTGCAAACTAGCGAGTGGCAGAATGCTACTGATGACATCAACACAAATCTTCTACAGGCATTTTATTAGCAAGTAGCTGTATCTGCTATTTCCAGCAAATATGTGAAAGTAAAGAAACATTGCCCAACCCCTTGAAAGGAAATACGTCACCTATTTTTTCTTTCTGCTTGTTAAACCAGATAGCAACACACATCCTTTTTTTCTAATCTGTTTTTATTATTTGATTGTAACTAGATATTTTATTCTACTTCCTGAACATGATTATCTGGACTGCCATGTTGCTTGAGATGTTCTTAATTGTTCTTGGTCCATAGACACAATGACAGGATGGGACCCCATGCTCTGTGACCTGTGCAGAGGTCAGGAGGGAGTAGATAAGTTGTGATATCACCTATTGTGAAAGATGGATCCTGTGTTATCTCTTTATATAGATCATATCAGTGATTGTAATCCTGCCTGTAATAATAAGCAGATAACTGCAGTAACGTGATCTGGACAGACCAAAAAGTGGTGCCTATTAGAAGGTCCTTTTAACAGATGACATTATGCATTCTGGGCATATGGTAAAGCACAATTCATCACCCTAAAGAAAGTATTGCTACTGCTCCATGGTATAACAACAGTGTTCTTTATACCACTTAAATCAGTGGTTCTCAACTCCAGTCCTCGGGACCCACCTGCCAGTCAGGTTTTCAGGATTTCCTTAGTTTAGACCAGCTGATATAATTAGCATCCATCCATCAGGACTTACCACAGGTATTCATTCTGTGGGATATTCCTAAATCCTGACTGGCAGGTGGGTCCCGAGGACTGGAGTTGAGAACCACTGACTTAAATGGTATGTCTGACATTTGTCTGAGCTGGTGGCCTATCCTTAAAGAAGAACTCCCGCAAAATTTTTTATTCTCTGACCTGTTAGAAAGGTGCATGATATAATCTGTAGTGAATGTCATTTTCTTATCAGAGGCTGAAATTGAGAGTTTCCACTCTCTTCTTATTGTAGCTGGGTCACGTGACCAACTCCCTGACCTCCAACTGACCCAGGACAGCAAGCCAATCACTTCTCTATTCATTCCTATGAGACTGAAAGTGAGGCTCCCATAGGAATACATAGAGAATTAGACTTCCTGTCCACACATAAGGTGCTGTGTGAGTTGGTGAGTCTAATTGCTGGTCACATGACACAGATAAGAAACTTCAGTATGATATAACTCAAAAATTCAGCTACTGGTAAGAAAATGACATTCACTACAGATTACATCATGTACATTTCTAGCAGGACATGGAATTAAAATTTTTGCGGGAGTTCTTCTTTAAGATAGTTCATCATTATCTGATTGGTGGGGTCAGACTCCTGGCACCACCACCTATCACCTTTTTGATAGGTGGGGGAGCACTGCGGCCTCTTCCTAGCCCAGTAACATCATGTAAATCCGTCATATAGCCTAGGCGTAGCTCAGTCCCATTAAAGTGAATGAGCCTGATCTGTGATACCAGACACAGCTGCTTCCAATGGATAGCACTGAGCTGTCGCCTCTTCAAACAGCTTATTGGCAAAGGTGCAGGAAGTGGTACCTCCACTTATCTATTGTGTATAGGACTGTTCTGCTGAATTTCAACATGCCTAATCCTTTGTTCCCACAGGAGATGCATTGCTGCCATACTCCTCGGGCAGAAGTCTATTCCCCTTCCCCCAATCAAATACATACATATTTAGCCATGGTATATTTGCTCAATGTCCACTATAACCCCACACTTATTTGCAGGGCTTGTACAGTGCTCTCACGCCCTTTCTAAAACTAGTACCTGCTGCTTCAGGAACAAGGCGAAAGTGCATAGAGTCACTAAAAAGTATTGCAAAAGCTCGTATTAAAGTGAGTTTCCTCATATGCTCCATTAAATCCAGAAACAAAGCAAACTTTAAGTGTAAGATTTGTTAATGGGACTTAGAAAGCAAATACTACATCCCAAAAACTGGGATTACTGTACAGCAGAGAGCCCCTCCGGTTACAGCCTGAGGGGATAACAGGGGATTTTCTAACACATGCTGCTAGACTCCAGCGCTGTATCGTACAGCACTGAGTGACCTTGTTTCACAGTGGAGTGCCGGATTATAGGCGTATTTCTCATGTTACTGGTAAGAGGAGACCCAGACGGAGATATCTGAAACATAGGATCCCTCTGCTTGAAATGCTGACTTGACAAATGATGCCCCAGTTTTAACAGACATTTAATCCATGATACTGTGGACCCTTAAAGGGGTTATGCCATCATTGATGTAAAAGATTAAAATCAGATATCATATAGTACATGACAACCTCTTTCTAACAAAGCTAGATCCAGCCCTGTACCTCACATGGATCCAGAGGTCTCCTCATTCCTTGCTGCAATTGTTGCTAGATTTATGTCAATCTGGCAGCTCAAGGGATGTGTTCTTTCTGCCGCAGCTCTTTCCATATCTCTGCTCATGGGGCATATCCTTTGTACTGCAGCTCTCCCTATTACAGGTTGTGTCCTGTCTCGGGGGAGGTGCAGTTTCTGCTGAAGCTCTTTCTTTCTATCACAGCTCATGAGTTTTTTCTTTGCGTATCAGCACTCCCTATCAGGCCTCATGCACACGTTCCGTCTGCACCCATTCCGTTTTTACGGTCCGTATTTTTCAATCCGTTTTTTATCCGTTTTTCATCCGTTAAAACGGACTGCCATCCGTTTAAAAGGATCCGTTTTTCATCCGTTTTCCATCCGTTTAAACGGATCCGTTTTTTTTTTTTTTTAAGTGGGAATGTCCTAAATGATGTCAGGACTTACTGAATTTGGATTTAGTTTTGGATGATGCAGACACCCAGTCCTCACGGTATATTTGCTCGGCAATTGATGTCCACGCATAGTCGCGGAGCAAGTTGTCCCGGTAGCTTTCCAGGCGCTTGTCCCATAACATGGGCTTGCCCTCGACCAGCCCTATCAATTTCTCTACCTCCAAGCGAGTGAAAGACATCCTGTCACTTAGCTCTCCAACTCCTGTCTGGCCTCTGTCCTACACTGTCTCCTGTACTGTTACAAAGTAGTTTAGGTTGGTTCTGACTGGTTCTGTGTCTCCAAGCAACCTATCCGTGAAAACGGATGGAAAACGGATACATACCCGTTTCCATCCGTTTTCACGGACGCTCCTATAGGGTTCAATGGAGCCATCCGTCACGTTTAAACGGATGAAAATGGGACATGCACCAGTGAAAAAGGATCTGAAAAACGGAAGGGACAGGCATCCGTGAAAAAACGGATGCCTGTCCATCGCCCATACAAGTGAATGGGTCCGTTTTTTCTATCCTTTTTTCAGGATCCTGAAAAAAGGATAGAAAGCGGAACGTGTGCATGAGGCCTCACACCTCAGGGCGGCAAGTAATTACACCTGCTCATGACTGCGATGTCGATGGCAAGCAGGAATTCAATGAAGGGAAGGCTGCGCTGGCACAGAGCATGGCCTTCTCTTCAATCAGCTGATCTGATATTACTAACCTATCCTGAGGATAGGTCATCAATATTAAAATCCTAGAAAACCCCTTTAAAGGAGTTCTCTGAGACTACAATTTAGGCCTCGTCCACATTTCCGTTTTTCACTGACGTGTGCTGTCCGCATTTTTCACGGACAGCACACGTACCCATTGATTTAAATGTATCTGTTCACATTTCAGCATTTTTCTACTGACCGTGGGTCAGTAAAAAAATCACAGGGACATGCACTACTTTGATCCGTGATGCGGACCAAGCACGCCCATTGAAGTCTATGGGTCCGTGAAAATCACTGACACACATCCGTGTTGTGTCCGTGGTGTGTCCGTTTTTCACTGATGACTAATAGGAGATTCTTTGGAAATCAATTTTCAGCTGAGCAACGTCAGTGAAATACGGATGCCACACGGATGGGAAAAACGGACACACGGACCAGCCATGGATCCTTCACGGACAGCTTCACGGATGAAACACGTACGCTTTTTTTCACGGATGTGTCACTGACACGGAAATGTGGACGAGGCCTTAGAAAGGCTATCAATATCAGATCATTGGGGATTTGACTCTCTGCACCCTCTCCAATCAGCTGACTGTAGAACTCCTATATAGCTCACCTGAAAGGAAATGAGCTGTAATACCTGGCATAGTCACTGCAAAAAGTGTGGCGCTATGCCTGGTTATCAGCCACATCAGCCGGAAAAACGCCATGTAAAGGGGTTGTCTGGAGGAGAAAAGTCTGAAAGTGATGAGCTTGTCAAGGTATCATTTTATGGAAAGCAGACTGATCTTTAAAAAATTGTATGTTCTCAAACATGAATAATATTACTAGGTTTCATATAGAAACCTAAGACATGACACAATTTTCACTGCAGTAAACGATTCTGAACATAGCATAAAATGTTTTTAGACGTAATGGGATTTAGTTCCCAAGACGAGATGCCTGACATCCTGGAGCGTACATGGAGATACTATATACACTTAGGCCTTGTTCACACGTCAGTTATTTGATCAGTTATTTCCATCAGTTATTTTGAGCCAAAACCAGGTGCGGGTCATAAACACAGAAGAGGTGCAGATCTTTTCCTTGCACCTGATCTCTGTTTAGCCTCCACTCCTGATTTTGGCTCACAATAACTGATGGAAATAACTGCTCAAATAACTGATGTGTGAACAAGGCCTTACTGATACTGAACCAGGCTGCTTGTTAGACCACTTTTACAACTTAAATTAAAGCCATTTCTCATAACGAGATATCAGTGATGTCACTAGAAGTATTTAAGCCCCACGTGATAAAACATGATAGGGTGCTCTGACCTAAAAAACAGAAAACCATGCCGACCTCAACGCCTGCACTTTCACCAGTCACAACCTAGTACGGCAAAGTAGTGATACTCCTCAGCAACCATTAACATTTTCCTGATATCCTTATTTTAGCCTGATGTCAGTCCTAGAACTGGCAGTGCAAACTTACTGCAAGCACATGCACACTACAGTTCACATAAGCGTGTGAATGGGTCCGCACCTATTCCACAAAATTGCGGAATAGGTACGAGCCCGTTCACTTCAATGACTGGCACGGGATCTTGCTGAGCCGCGGCTCCGCAAAAAAAAATAGAACATGTCATATTCTTGTCTGCAATAGCGGACAAGAATAGGCATTTTCAATGGGGTGCACGCTGGTCGACATCAGTGGTATTGCAGATCCTCATTTTAGCGGATACCGCAATACCACGGCCGTCTGAATGGCCCCTTACTCTATGGCTGGGCTTCTCAAAATCCTTCGACTGAGGCACAAAGACCTGGGCCTCCTTAGTGTTCAGATCCATGCAAAAATTTGAAATATTGCTCGGTTTACCTTTTCTCTGTCTCTTAGGCCCCTTTCACACGGGCGATGTTTCCGCGCGGGTGCAATGCGTGATGCGAACGCATTGCACCCGCACTGAATCCTGACCCATTCATTTCAATGGGGCTTTTCACATGAGCAATGTTTTTCACGCAGCAGTTCGCCGTTGCGTGAAAATCTCAGCATGTTCTATATTCTGCGTTTTTCACGCAGCCCTGGCCCCATTGAAGTGAATGGAGCTGCGTGAATAACGCATTGCACCCGCACACAGTGCGGATGCAATGCATGATTCACTGATGGTTGCTAAGAGATGTTGTTTGTAAACATTCAGTTTTTTTTCACGCGCGTGAAAAACCCATTGAAACGCTTCGCACCCGCGCGGAAAAAACTGAACAAACGTACGCAATCGCAGTCAAAACTGTCTGCGATTGCGTGCGGATGCGTGCAGATTTTCCGGAATGCATCCGGACCAAATCCGCGAAGCCCGTGTGAAAGGGGCCTTAAAGGGAGTGTGTCACATAAATGTCACTAATATAACTGCAAAAGCACATAACCATATATTTATGTCATCTGGGTGTACAGTCAATGTCCAGTAAAAACAATCCGCGAAACACGGATCCTAAATAAAAATGGATGACATCCGTTTTTTATAGCGAATCCACATACGGGCCGCGGTTGCTGCGGTTTAGACATTAATGGCTGTGTGTTGAGTTATTTACAAGCTGTGCACTGACTACTTTACATTGTATCAATGGGTCATATCTTCAGTGTTGTCCCATGAAAAGATAGAAAATAGATAGAAAAACATTTACAAAAATGTGAGCGGTGTTCTCACTTTTGTTAGATACTGTATATAGCACATATATAGCAGATTACATGAGATTCAGGGTATATCTTTCAGTGGTAATACATTGCAATAGTTTCACCTCCTACAGAAGTCCATTTAAATAATTCATGCTTATCTGCACGCACCTCATTTAGAGTATATTGGATTACTCTGCAAGGTTCACATTCTGCTATACTGAGATGCATTTAGGTATCTGTATATGACTTTCTCAGCCTAACGGTTCATGCACACAAGCTATTTGCAGTCTGCAATACATGGGCACTGGCCATGTGCCCCCTGTTTGCAGATGAATGGGTCCGCAATTCGCAACATTTAGTCTGAACCACAAAAAAATGTTCTGTTTTTTGCTGTGCAGAGGCACGGACCGAAATCCCACGGAAGTATTCTGTAGTGCTTCTGGGGGCTTCTGCTCCGTGACTCCGCTCTGCACCGCTACGCATCTTGCGCACTGCGGATCCATTCTAGTGATACGGAGTGCAAACGGCCAGTGCCAGTATACTGCAGACCCACTGTTTGCGGGCCGCAATATGGTCACAGGCCGCACACGTTCGTTTAATGCTGTTTAATTAAAGAGGCTTCGCTTTTGTGAAAATTAACTGTGAAAAACACAAATCATAATCACCTTACATGGTGCCACTCCCTTCATCGGGAACCGGGTGCTTGGGGGATGCCAATAAGTCAGTCTTCCCTCATTTATTTAACTACAGGGCTAGGACAGAAACTATTGGGGTCATTTATAAAACTGGTGTAAAGTAGAACTGGCCTAGTTGCCCATAGCAACCGATCAGCTGTAACATATGAAAGGAGGACTCTGATTGGTTGCTATGGGCAACTAAGCACCAGTTTGATAAATTACCCCATATATGTTCTGGGTGGAACAAAGTTATCTACTTTTCCTGTACTGTAACCCCATCTTCAACATACAGCAATTCACCTATATAACTAACAGCAGTGCCCCACACAAGATTGCATACACATCCCAGACATACCTGTGTGCACTGTGTGTCTGTTTTCCATGTCCAGAAAAAGCACTTTTATTCTGCAGGAAAACAGCTCCCAAATAGCTCCCGGCTGAAAGTGAAACTAAAAACAGCTTTCTTTCCCGACTCGATTTCCAACAGCTATATCTTCTGATATGCTGGATATAATGCTGTGATTTTGGTATCATTTTAAAGCCAGCTTTCAAAGAAGGTCACAACCATTTTTTGATCTGCTACCAATCCCAAGATATGAGCAGCTAAAGCAGCCCTCCCCTCTTTAGTCTGGTTTGCAGCAGCAGCAGAGCTGGGCACTTGGGAGCTGTATTCCTGCAGAATAAAAGTGCTTTTCCTGAACATGTAATACAGACACACAGTGCACACAGGTATGTCTGGGATGTGTCTGCAATCTTCTGTGGGGCACTGCTGTTAGTTATATAGGTGAAAATGAGGTGACAGACTCCCTTTAACCGCTCATTTGCATATGGATTAAAGGTACTTTTCTTTCAAATGAAATGGGGACCGTTAGTCTTGATAAATGCTCCCATTGTGCCTACTTTAAGAGTTATTCCCATCTCAAAAAATCTCAAAAATGTTGAAACACTCCTAAGCTATGCCTTGGCTTTATGACATGTGGGACCCCACACCACTCCTGAGAATGAATGAGCTGACGTGCTGGGTCCTCCTAAAAGCCTTCCACAATGGAGCTTCTGCTCACCAGTGGTGAAGGGAACTGCAGCACTGCCCCATTCACATGACTAGAGATCTGCTGTAGTTCCCAGCATAGCGGGAGGCAAGGAGCGCCCCTATGCAGGAAAAACATCAAAGGGGGCGCAGCACTAAACAAAAACTGGGGTCGCTTCATTCTCATGATCTGTGGAGGTCCCAGATCACAATTTGATATGCCTTCAATTTATGACATGCGACTAACCCTTTTACTGGTTCAAGAATTATTCATTGGTAAAATGTGTTACTATTTTAATATAAACTAGTACTATGTCTTGAATAAAATATAAAACGCCTTCTCCTCAGTAACTAAATGGAATATCTTGTCAGATTATCTGAGGGAGAAAGCATTAACCGGGCATCATGAGTTACTCGGCCTTATCCAAAAATCAAACTTATTGATCCATTTACTAATGTGACATTTCCTCTGAATTGTTCTAAACATCTGACATGCTTCTTGAACTCAGTGTGCCATGGAAAACCTCTACTTTGAAATGTCTTTTCCATAATAGCACAAACCTGACAGAGATGTCCTGAGGTATTGTACCTCTTTTTTTTTAACATACGGTACTTTTAAAATCATTGACGCGATACATAGATTAAATCTTGCAATTAAACACAAAGACCATGACACAGTTAACCACTTCTACCCCGGAGGTGTTTTGTTTTTGTGTTTTGCGCTCCCTACCTTCCCAGAACCATAACTTTTTTATTTTTCCGTTCACATAGCTGTACGAGGGCTTGTTTTTTGCGGGACAAGTTGTACTTTCCAACACCACCATTTAATAGTGCATATGATGTAGGGGGAAATGGGAAAAAAATTCTAAATGGGGTGAAATTGGAAAAAAAAAGAAATTCTGCCACAGTTTTTACAGGTTTTTTATTTACAATATTCGAAGTGTGATAAAACTGAGCAATAACTTTCATTCCACAGGTCAGTACGAATCCGGCGATAGCTATAGTTTTTCTTACATTTTGATAGTTATAAAATAACAAAAAAGTTGTAAAAAATCAAATTTATTTTTTCGTCGTCATATTTTTGTAATTATGTGTGCGGGCTCGTTTTTGCAGGCGATCTGTACTTTTCATTGATACCATTCTGGGGTGTGCATGACTTTTTGATTACTTTTTATTTAATTTTATTAAATAAAGAAACACCAGAAAACTGTCCAGAAAACATGGGGGTATGGTAAATTCCCCCCTAAAACCTCACTGATCTGATATAGATGATCTATCCTATGGATACGCCATCGATATTAAAGTCCCAGGCTAGGAATCCAGCTAGTGTTCACAACTGGATCAACTTGATTAATAAAGTGATCTATGGTCTATGAAAAAATGAAGTCTCAACTACAGAGTATTTCTGAAGACTGGCCTAATATGGTCCAAATGGGGAGTTGTTGTTTTTTTTTCTCAGCTTTCCTCAACCAGCTCAGGGAATCTTGTTATGTATGTAATCATGTCAGAAAATATGATATATAAATGTATTCTGTTATTATATCTTTTTTATACTTTGAATCATGTATTAAAAAAGGAAAAAAAAAATAAAATAAATAAATATATATATATATATATATAAAATTAAAGTCACAGAAAACCACAGAATGGCTCCGATCTGCTAATACTGTAGAATCTGTAAACTTAGACCAGAAGACCAGCACCAGATTTTTCTCAGCGGCTCAGGACAATAAATGTGGTGCATGGACAGACATTCTACGCAATTCCAATTATTGGCTGGCTTACTTTGAGACAAATTTTACGCCAGAGTATGTTAGGCCATGTCCCCATTTCGCTAAGCCCCATACCTTTTTAAGCAAGTCAGGAAAAAAGTATAGAAACCCTAGTTATGTGAAATTGCTTCAAAACGGTGTCAATTTGTGCCACTTTTTTATACAGATTCCAGGTGCACATGCATTAGTAAATCCGTGCCAATGTGTTTTAACACCGTAATATATATTTTTTTAAAAACTTCTTTAATTTAGTCCCTGTGCAATGATGTTGGAGGCTGCAGGAAGATTGTCAGGACACATTGTCCTTCCTTAAACAAACACTGGCCGCCTTGCAGATAAAGGGACCATAGGGAGTGATTGTAACAGCTATCACTTTACAATGTTTAATATATGTATTACTATGTTAGGTTTTTGTCTACTTTTTAACACTCCAAGAATAGGTTTATTAGCCGAAACGTTGCATCTGGAATAAACCATAAAAGTTGTACTTCTACGGAGTGTCATCTCCATTTCTGTCCCTTTGGACAAGAATACCAGTGAGGCTCTGCTCCTGCTTAAAGAGAACCTTTCACCACTCCTGACATGCCTGTTTTAATAGCTCCATGCATTCTCCATGTAATAACAATTCTGGAACATCTATTCTTATTTCTGTATGTTGTGCCATTCCTTTATTATTTGCATTAGAAGTTATGAATGAATTGCTATTTGCCTTCAGTAAAGGAACAGAGGGGAGGTGACCAGTTGGGGGTGTGTATCTGCACAGTCTGAACATGGCAGCACTGATTGGCTAGAGTCAGTCTGTGCAGGGACACACCCCCAACTGGTTACCTCCCCTCTGTTCCTTTACTGAAGACAAATAGCAATTCATTCATAACTTCTAGTGCAAATAATAAAGGAATGGCACAACATAGAGCCATAAGAATAGATGCTCCAGACTTGTTATTACATGGGGAATGCATGAAGCTATTAAAACAGGCATGTCAGGAGTGGTGAAAGGTCCTCTTTAAATTCTCCATGAGCGCCTCTTTCTAGCTAAATGTGTTGGTTTCTTAGCTTTTTGAAAGCAGCCGAAGGCAGAAACTCCAATACTGCAACAATCAACATCGTCCTACTTTGGAGGATCAGATTGAGGAAGGTGCCCTGTTCCTCCACATTGGCTTAGAGTGGGACCATGAAAAAATATTCCAGAGTATATATATCTGCCACCACTCCTGGTATGAAAATACCCCTGATATAACAACTCTGGAGGGTCTTTTCTTATATCTGTGGACTGTGTCAATCATCTGTTATCCCTCCTGAATAGGAATAAAGGGGGTCATTTACGATCAGAAATATGCTTATATTAGGCGTATTTCTAGCACAGATTCTGGCGCAAAGGTTATTTGTAGGAATGAGTGAATTGACTTTGGATGTTTCACCGTTTCACCACTTGGAACCGAACCAGAGTTTGGGAAATGTTTTTGTTTTTTTTATAGTAGAAATTGATTTATGAAGTTATTATGTGAAGTCTTGCGAGACTTCGCGAAGTAATAACTTCGGCTCACTGGAGCCAATACATTCTAATACTCCGTACAGTATTGAAAAGAACTTTTATGCGATTTGACTTTGGATGTTTCATCCAAAGTTGATTCGTTCATTTCTAGTTATTTGCGTCTAAAGCGCCAGTCTTAATAAATGACCCCCAAAGTGTCAACTGGGTGTTAAAAGGGGCATGTCTCTACACTCTCACTGAGGGCACTGCTTTGACAGAATATTGGAGTATATAGACACACACCTCCAGCTGGTAACACCCAGTGGTCACTTTATTTATAAACCTCTAGGGGGAATGACAGAGGAACGGCACAATGCAGAGTTCTAAGTCATTGCATGGGCGAGATAGGTAGGTGATGTAGGTAGGTAGGCGTACAATATGTAAGTGTACATGTACAGGGAATCTCAGTCCTAAGCTGTAATATCAGCTGCGGTATTCACCCTTTGTTTTGCTGAATGCGCTGGATGGTAGGACACAGCATGGAAATATGTTATCACTGTTTGTCTAATGCCTCTCGGGCCCCATGAGAGGGAGTTCTGGATGAGATTCTTGGCTTGTGAATTAAAAGGAAATAAAAGCATCTCTCTTGTGATTTTATAGAGTGCTATTTGCCATTGCCGGTCCACATACTGCTGCATATTATAATAAACCAATATACTTACTTAAACCGAAATAACAGGGCAAGTGGCACAACTGTACAACTCAAACCACATGTAAAAAAGCTGCAAAAAAGCTTGTTATTACACGTTGTTCTGCTGTGGTCTGCAGCAGGGTTTTCTCTTAAAGAAGCAGTTGTAGAAAAGTGTTTCTAGAACTGGTAAACCACATCATAGTGTGCAGTGCGTACATGTGGCGTATCATGCTATGATTCCCTCCCATTGATGTTAATTTTGGAAAATCTGTAAAAAAAAAAAAAAAAGGACAAACTACAGAACTATTTAAAATTGCCATGTGTGCCCCCACAAAAGAATATTCTGTTCTTTATCATGTATAAATATAACTTCTAAATCCTATGTTCTAATTTCTGAGTTTGAAAGTTACAAACTATGTAAACAGCTGGGTGTCAAGGCATATAGAAATAATCATGGCCCCACCCTAATGAAAAAACAACCGCACAATATTTATATATACTGTATATATATTATATTTATATTGATTTTGAAATCTAGAGTAGTATGGTACATGGGTTCTAGACTCAAGACACCTACAGGGGTATTTACTTCAGAAAAATTGATAAGGAATCTAAAAAAAAATGTAGCTCCATTTGTAATTTAAAGTGATTTTCTAAGGCTACTTTCACACTAGCGGCAGGCCTGATCCGGCAGGTGAAGGGTGCTGCCGGATCAGGACTGCCGCATTGACATGTGTGGAGCCGGAACCGCGCTCCGGCCCCACACATGTCACACAGTACATACATACACATAAACATACACACACATATACACAGACAAATACACATACATACTTACATGCTCCCGGCAGGTCTTCAGAGCGTCGGAGGGACAGGACGGCTCGCACAGATGACGATTCCCCACAGCGCCCTCTGCTAGGCACCTGGTGGAATCGTCACCTGCGCGCGCCGTCCTGTCCCTCCGACGCTCTAAAGACCTGCCGGGGTGCATGTAAGTATGTATGTGTATTGGTATGTGTATATGTCTGTGTATGTTTATGTGTATGTCTATGTCTGTATGTGTGTATTGTGTGTATGTGTAGCCGGATCCGTCATGAACTCCATTGAAAGTCAATGGAGGGCGGATCCGGTTACCATTGTGGTCACACCAGACGGATCCACCCCCATTGACTTGCATTGGGGGTCATTCCGGATACGTCTTGGTGCGGATGCCTGGACCGGAGAGCAAACCGCATGCTGCGGTTTGTTCTCCGGTCTGAAGACGGAACGGAATGCTTTCAGGAGCATTCCGTTGTCTTCAGTTCAGTTTTGTCCCCATTGACAATGAATGGGGACAAAACTGAAGCGTTTTATTCCGGTATTGAGCCCCTATGACGGAACTCAATACCGGAATTTTAAAACGCTAGTGTGAAAGTAGCCTAAGTGTTTTATATTGATGACCTTTCCTCAGGATAGGCATCAGTATCTTATCGGTAGGGGTATAATAACCGGCACCCCGCTGATCAAATGTTTGACGAACATCATGGCCTCTGTCTAGGCCACATTCATCAGTCTCATGGCCTAGGTGCAGCTCAGTCCCATTCCAGTGAAAGGGGATTTGTTATTTATGACTCTGTTTACACATGAGCCCTCTGACTATAAAGCGATGCGGACTAATTATTATCAGCAGGACCAAGTACTGCAGAGAAGCTGCAGTAGACCCATCCCTTAATTGAACTTGAAGGAGTTATGTCTTTTTTCAATAGTATTAACTATATAGACAAATGAAGGCAGATTTAACCTATTTACAGTGCCTTGCGAAAGTATTTGGCCCCCTGGAACTTTTCAACCTTTTGACACATTTCAGGCTTCAAACAAAAAGATATAACATTTAAAATTTTTGGTGAAGAATCAACAACAAGTGGGTCACAATTGTGAAGTGGAATGAAATTTATTGGATCATTTAAACTTTTTTTGTAATAATAAAACTGAAAAGTGGGGCGTGCAAAATTATTCGGCCCCCTTGCATTAATACTTTGTTGCGCCACCTTTTGCTGCGATTACAGATGCAAGTCGCTTGGGATATGTCTCTATCGGTTTTTCACATCTAGAGACTGAAATTCTTGCCCATTCTTCCGCGCAAAACAGCTAGAGCTCTTTGAGGTTGGATGGACAGCAGTTTTCAGCTCTTTCCACATATTCTCAATTGGATTCAGGTCTGGACTTTGACTTAGCCATTCTAAGACCTGGATACGTTTATTTTTGAACCATTCCATTGTAGATTTTGCTTTATGTTTGGGATCATTGTCTTGTTGGAAGATAAATCTCCGTCCTATTCTCAGGTCTTTTGCAGACTCCAACAGGTTTTCATCCAGAATGGTCCTGTATTTGGCTCCATCCATCTTCCCATCAATTTTAACCATCTTCCCTGTCCCTGCTGATGAAAAGCAGGCCCAAACCATGATGCTGCCACCACCATGTTTGACAGTGGGGATGGTGTGTTCAGGGTGATGAGCTGTGTTGCTTTTATGCCAAACATATCGTTTTGCATTGTTTCCAAAAAGTTGGATTTTGGTTTCATCTGACCAGAGCACCTTCTTCCACATGTTTGGTGTGTCTCCCAGGTGGCTTGTGGCAAACTGTAAACAAGACTTTTTATGGATATCTTTGAGAAATGGCTTTCTTCTTGTCACTCTTCCATAAAGGCCAGATTTGTGAAGTGTTCGACTGATTGTTGCCCTATTGACAGACTCTCCCACCTCAGATGTAGATCTCTGCAGTTCATCCAGAGTGATCATGGGCCTCTTGGCTACATCTCTGATCACTCTTCTCCTTGTCTGAGATGAAAGTTTAGAGGGACGGCCGGGTCTTGGTAGATTTGCAGTGGTCTGATACTCCTTCCATTTTAATATGATCGCTTGCACAGTGCTCATTCGGATGTTTAAACCTTGGGAAATCTTTTGGTATCCAAATCCGGCTTTAAACTTCTCCACAACAGTATCACGGACCTGCCTGGTGTGTTCCTTGGTCTTCATGATGCAGAACCCTGAGACTATCATAGAGCAGGTGCATTTATACGGAGACTTGATCACACACAGGTGGATTCTATTTATCTTCATCAGTCATTTAGGACAACATTGGATCATTCAGAGATCCTCAATGAACTTCTGGAGTGAGTTTTCTGAACTGGAAGTAAATGGGCCAAATCATTTTGCACGCCCAACTTTTCAGTTTTATTATTACAAAAAAAGTTTAAATGATCCAATAAATGTCGTTCCACTTCACAATTGTGACCCACTTGTTGTTGATTCTTCACCAAAAATTTAAAATGTGATATCTTTTTGTTGGAAGCCTGAAATGTGGCAAAAGGTTGAAAAGTTCCAGGGGGCCGAATACTTTCGCAAGGCACTGTATATACTGTAGATGATCTCCAAATACACAATAAAATATAATTCAGTTGAAATATTGACACTTTGCACAAGAATAACCCTGATACTGTATATTTCTGTTGGAAGAAAATGCCCTCTAAGCACAAATAACAATGGTAAGTATCAACGTAATAATTACATTTGAGCAACATGGATGTAATTGTATTAAAACAGTGTAAGAGACGTACTATGGCTCTGTACATGCTCTGAGTTGTATGGAGCCATACTATGGCGCCTACAGAGTCTTTGGGGCCAGTAAGGGATCACTCTCTCACAGGGGGTCGGCAATGACAGACTTCTCATCAAACAAGGGGTTTCCAAGCCCAAACAGTGCTTTATTGTCTCACTTTAAGCAGTACAGATGATCTTCTAGCACCACAAAGCATAAATACAAAATAAACGCCTGCCCGTCTGGGCTCTAACACATAGGTCTCTATCTCATCTCAAGGTCCCTGTTTACACCAGGGAATAGATCCGGCTTCAATCAGCCTCACAGTCTGCCAGCGGTTCACCCGTTAATCAAGCGGGTCTGTTCTCTGGGGCCTAGCTCTCCCCAGACTTCCCCCATACTTAGGATTGCTGCTGACTTTTAAATCAGAACCGTGGACATGGGCCACCTGTGAAACCCAAAGATCGTGGGGAATAGGCACCCACCCAGCTCTATGCTTATTCCCAGTAAAGCCAGGCCCGGATTAGTTGAAACCAGCTATGCTAAGTAACAACAGTGTCCACCATCTACCCTAATGGACACACTAGATCCTGGCTTTTACTCCACCAATGCCGGGCACCTTGGTGACACATCTCAGATGAAACACAGCAAACCACAAAATGCATCTCCTCTAATAGGTTTCCTGTACCATTCTAGGAGACACATATTTTCCCTCATATATGAGGCCTATCACTGCCTCACATGCCATACTGTATACTGAGGTTTTTATCTGTATGCTTCATACAGAATCCGACAGAAAAAATATGCCTTGTTTCACTGAATGTTGTATTAAAGAGGACCTTTCACCACTCCTGATATGTCTGTTTTAATAGCTTCAAGCATTCCCCACATACTAACAATTCTGGAGCATATATTCTTATGTCTGTATGTTGTGCCATTCCTTTATTATTTCTACTAGAAGTTATAAAAGAATTTCTAACAGTCTGCAGTAAGGGTACAGAGGGGAGTAACATGTTGTACCTGCACAGTCTGACTCTATCCAATCAGTGCTGCAGTAAGGGTACAGAGGGGAGTAACAGGTTGTACCTGCACAGTCTGACTCTATCCAATCAGTGCTGCCATTTTCACACTGTGCAGGTACACACCCCCAACTTGTTACCACCCCTCTGTACCCTCACTGCAGACTGCTAGCAATTCATAACTTCCGGTCGAAATAATACAGGAATGGCACAACATAGAGCCATAAGAATAGATGTTCCAGAATTGTTATTACATGGGGGATGCACATAGCTATTAAAACCAACATGTCAGGAGTGGTGACAGGTCCTCTGTAATGAGATTTTATCCTCTAGGTGAATTCATTTTAAGAGATAATACCTCCATAATAGGCTGCAGAACCATATGGCAGTACATGCAGGCTTGTGCCTCTGGCTCTATCGAGCCCTTACCCAACCTGTTGGTCAGAAACTAAATGTGTGCATCTCTTCGAACCCCTTGCCTCAGGCATACTATTGTACAACAGTTGATCTAGGAATGTCACAATGTTACTGGAACTTGGCACCAGAGTCAGAGCCGTATCATTTGGCTCCAGTAGTCAGGATCACGTAACAGGTCCTTCACCCTACAGGCAGCACTGTCCAACTGGACTTTGCAGCAGAACAATATCACAACCACTGGACATGTTTCTGATTGTGTGGTTCTTCTCTTCTCACTAGTAACTGCTAGTAAATATGTTAATAGACACATTTACCACATTAGTAAGGTGTTTATCAGATTTTTCTTTTAATACCCAGTCCTATCTGTTATAATGGAATGTGTGTACTCTATGTACCCTCTATAGTTTCAGTGTTTTCTCATCCTCTGCATCTGCCAAAATTGCAATTTGTCTGATATTTTATCTATAAAGACAAATGCTTGTCATCCTGTGCTTTGCAAACATGAGCTCTTTTGACCCATTAGTGCGATGGCATTCCACATATGTGTTCCCCATTGAAGGCAACAGCGATTATGTGGTAGGTAGCATGGCCTTACAGAAGCATTACTGGTATTTTATCCACTGCCCTAATAGAAAACATTTATCTGTCTACTGCTCTTCCTCGCATGAGAACGGTAAGGATTAAATGGGTTGTATGGACTGGAGAACCCTTGCTATCTTCCCTATTATGGCACACAGAATAGTGGCAGGGGAGGAGTTCATATTGCTTAAAATTAACATGGACCTGTTGTTTCTGTTGAGCTTCCAGAATAACTATATTTAGTCATTATGGAGGACATTTATCCAGAACTGCGTTTTCTTCACTGCACCGCCAGAGGATGCACCCAATTTATGCAGAGGCAAATACCTCTCATAGATTTGGTGCATCCTCCCATTGGCTGTACGGCAGTCTAACAGAGTTCTGCACTGTTTTCAACAGTTTCTCGGAATATCTATTCTGTAGCAAATATATAGGGATGGAAAGAACAGCAAACCCATTACTTAAATCATGTCAAAAATTGATGTGTGCGTACTAATAATTCTCAGAATTTAAGAAACACTTAGCAAATTTGGAGCTTAGGAGTAATGGTTTTCAATGGCTTTAAAGCACTCCTGATGCTTGTTCCCACTTCGAAGATTTTCATGTTCTACAGAGCATACTAGATTATGGTGCTTACTGCCACTCTACTACAATCAAATGTGGTTCCCTCTGGACATCAAGGCCTGTTTGGTTCTTAACATGGATTATATGAATCTTAATGGCGGAGGAAACACCATAATGAATGTCCAAGCAAATATGACCCCTAAGGCGTAATCTGTCTTTTCAGAATTTAGGACTTAGTGTACAAAATAATCTACTAGTGGATATATAAAATGCTGCAAACAGAAGGAACTGTTAATAATATGAGCTCACAACAGAAGATGAGAGCACAACGGACTATAATCCCATAGATTAGGTTGTCAGAGCTGAAATAGTACAGTGCTTAAGTGCAAAGTGGTTAGACCCATGTCTACTGCCACACTATGGAAAATCATCCATGGTGGCATGTTACGTACTGTATGTTTTAAAAATGTAAAGTTTACCTTCCCTTGCTTAAATAGTCACCGTCGTTTCACACAATTTAGCAGAAATCTTAATAGTGATATAAGAAACTTAGAAAAATAAGAAATGACTTGTTTTCCAGTTATCAGCTTTCCCCTTTCCTAAACAATCATTCTCTCTGAATTGATTAATATGATAAAACTGATAAATCTGTTTTAAGAGATCAAGACTGAATGCCTCTGTTCACTAAAGGATCAGATTACATCATCCCATAGAAGTCTAGGGACAGGGGAGGAGCAGTGAGCAGCGTGATGCTGGGTGCACATATGTCAGTTGCGTCTGGCCAGTTGTTGTTTTTTTTTTTTTACAGAGATGAACATATGTGTACAGGACTGATATATCTGTCCTTTAGTGCACTAGTTTAGCATTCATAGACTCATAGCACCAGTGTGCAGCAGTTTTCAATCCATTGCTATCTGACATACAGCATCAGAACTGATGCGCCTAATGATTATGGCTATCTTATAGAAAACAATGGGATCGCTTACAGCTTTAGTTTACTTTCCCGCATTTCTCTAGCACGCCAGAGGGACAGGATCACAGGACATAAATGACAGGGCCTTTAGACACAGACACAGAGGCTGGAGCAGCTAATAATAGTAGGTGTTATATCTCACTTGAAGTGCTCTATTCACATCACTACTGCTCAGTACTTCTCTTTAATGTCTTATATGATGCTTCTGAGTGTTTCTGAGAGTATTAGGAAGCAGAATCTCCTATCTCTATGTGTAATCTATGGGCAGGCATAATTACAGCTAGTCTCCACCCTCCAGCTCAATGACAACTAAGGATTATAGATGTAGCCTGCAGAGGGGAAAACTGTAAAAATGCCAGATACAAGTTATGTAATGGTCAGATAGAGTGTTATCAATCATGTATACACATTTGGCAGAATATTCTGAAAATATATCTGAGACGACAGGTACCAATTAAATATGCATACGTCAAATTAGATCTGCAGGGTTTCCACTGACTACTAAGTAACTTTTTTGATGTCCGGTCAGTCAGATTTAGTTGCTATGTCCATGCATATCATAGTGTCATTGATACCTGATACCACTTTTAGAATCATAACAGCTGATATCTGGTTATAAGTGGCACTGGGACTGCATAAAACCTCACCCTTCCCTGCCAGGTGAGCAAAGTATTTAAAGGGAATCTGTCAGCTCTAAAACACCCTCAAACTAGAGTAAGAATTGTATAATATAGGTGGTGCTGAGTCCAGTTATCTTCATATTCACTTGCTTTTCAATGTTTTACCGCAAAAAAAAAAAACAGTAGTAAAATACATTGAGAGGACTCCTCTTTGAGTCCTCTCTATCATGTGCATGAGCTCAGGAGTCCTCTCAATGCATTTCACTGCTGGTTTATGGGAGCAGAGCATCAGAATGCAAGTGAGTACGAAGATAAAAATTACATAACTGGACTCAGCACCACTGACACCATACACCATTTACTCTAGTTTGGGGGGTGTTTCGGAGACGACAGATTCCCTTTAAAGCATGCTGCATATTTTCAAGCCACATCTTTTGCATACACAAATACCCCCATAAATGCGTCTTAAGTGCCCACATACAGAAAATCCCAGCCAACACTTGTATCTTGAATTTACCGGGTAGCTTCTTGAAGTATTGTTGAGCCTTGGCCACAGACAATTCATACCACAACTAAACACAAAGAAATGTTTTCTGAAGGTGAGCACCTCATATGTTTAGGAAGAGAAGAGAGATCTGCCTTTACTAAGCCAAGCATGACAGGATCGCTACCGCTCCTACCTCTTTATGGTGGCCCGTGTCTAATTCTGGCGAGCTGATCATAATTAGTGGAACAATAAACTAATTATAAATTACAATTATAATAAGTTGATTTGACGTCTCAGAAAATGGTACCATGAAGTATGGTGGTAATAGACAGTAGAAATTTGGTACTATACCACCAAAGTCAGTACACTTGGATGGTCCAGGAGTTTAGTCATAGTAGCTACCTGGCTCAGGATTATAAAACAGGCACTTGGCACAAGCATTTTTGGGGATACTTTCATCAGAATGTGGTATATTTTACACTAGAGAACAAGTTTTTATTTTTTTTTTATTTTTGGCAGTTTTTCATTTTCATTTCAGAAGTACTATGACTGAAAATGAAATACCAGTACCAATACCATTGTCCTTCTGTAGCAGTCAGCAGAAAGAACTAAAACTCCTATATAGAAACATAATCCATTGTCAGTTTACTGCTGCTGTGAGGAGATGTTATGCGAAGGGTAATTGTGATGAAATATTATGCACATCTTCATGATAATAGTAGGCATAGAATTGAGAGAACAGTATGACAGCTCTATAGTTCTCTTGATAGCTGTAAATGCCCATAGATGGGAATTGCATTGATTAGTGTAATGTGTGTTGCTTTAATTGAGTTACTGTCTCATGATACTGTAACTTAAAAGGTTAAAGGGCATATGTCAGCAGATTTGTACCTATGAAACTGGCTGTCCTATTACATGTGCACTTGGCAGCTGAAGACATCTGTGCTGGTCCAACGTCCATATGTGCCCACATTTCACTGAAAAAGGATGTTTTGATAATTCAAATGAGCTTCTAGGAGCAACAGGGGCGTTGTCATTACACCTATAGCAGTGGTGGCGAACCCATGGCATGGGTGCCAGAGGCGGCACTCAGAGCCCTCTCTGTGGGCACCTGCACCCTGGAGATCTATGGTGTACCAGTATGCCCTAGACTTTTCCTGCCATTCATCAGCGCAGGATGCACTATGAACAGTACAGGCAGCGCACTAAATGTAGGCAGGTTATTATAGCTAAATGATAAAGTACATGGAAGGTGTGCTATATTGGACTGTAATATTCAGGTTACATTGTCGTATTGGCACTTAGCAATAAATAAGAGGGCTTTGGGTTGCAGTTTGGGCACTTGGTCTCTAAAAGGTTCACCATCACTGCACTAGAGGCTCTGCTCTCCCTGCACATGCCGCATCCCCTGCACTTTGATTTACAGGGCCAGGTGTTATGATTTTTTCACTGCCCGGTCAATCAAAGTGCAGAGGGCGCAATAGTTGCAGAGAAAGAAGCGTCTCTAGGTGTAACGTCAACGGCCCTGTTGCTTCTAGACACTAATTTGCATGTATTAAAACATCAATTTTTCAGCAATGTGGGCAGGGGTGCACCTAGCCGTTCTGCTGCCTTATTTCTTAATCTAACCCCTCTGCCACAATTAAAGCGCTCATTGCCCATGGCCCTTCTGCTGCCCCCCTCTTGCCCCTGCCTGGTGCTGCCTGAGGTGATTGCCTCACCTAGCCTCATTGGTGGTGCACCCCTGAATGCGGGCACATATGAACATGGGACCAACACAGATGCCTTCACCTGCCAAGCGCACATGTAACAGGTCAGCCAGTTTCATAGGTACCAATCTGCTGACAGATGCCCTTTAAAGAAAGACTGTTTGCTGGGATCAATGATCAAACAAGACGTTAAAGAGCCATGCCAGGAAGTAAAATACATGGAGTAACTTAAAAAATGTAGAAAACCATCCACCAATTTTTATATTAAAAATATGTTAACATATGCTTAAAAAATTTATGCCTTTAACATTTCTCATATCAAGTATTTGCTTTTCATTCGTTCACTTGTTCTTTATAGTAACTGCTGATACATTTTCAATAAGTCTAACATTTATTTGACATGGATATTTCAGTGAAGGAGAGCTTTGCTTTAAGGTATTAGACACTTTTTTCTTACTTGTACAGTATGTGAATTGAGATATACGTTGTTTTCCATGCAGGCAGTACTTATCTGTGCTGTCACCGTCTATAAAGTCTGACCTGCGTACCTCACCTGATACATTTTCTTTATCCTGACCATAGTGTATTGCCCAATAGAGATACAATACAAATGATAAAGCATTTCATCACCTCATGTCTACGTACTCAAGCACTTTGAACAAACAAACATCAGCGACTTTTATACTAGTACCTGCCTCCTGTATACTCTGTACTGCACAGCAATCACAGAATAAACCAAAAAGATCCATTATTACGTCTTCCTCCATAATTATAGTAATGTGATTATACTATAAATAAACGCCCCAACTAATTATTAAAGGGGTTGTCCGAGTTATTTTTTTGTTCTTTATATGTTTCTAACTTGTCAGGTATAACAACTTTCCCATATACTTTGTGTTTCTAAAGCTGTTGGTTTCTCAGAGTTGACTGAGGGTCACATGACCTGTGATGTCAGCTTATCTCCCTGCTGTGTGATGTTTCGTTCACAAGCCTCAGAGTTCAGATAACAGTCTGTACACGAGACGTCACTGGCCACGCCCCCTTTCTTTGCCGGGCTGCTATCTGCTCTCTCCCTGGATTCCTTCAGATAAAACATTAACCCCTTCAGGCAGAACACACTGAGGGCTCAAGGCTTTACAACAAATAGTAGCTGCAGCAGTGAGAGGAGACAAATGCTGGGCAAGGAGCTATAGAGGAATCGTATTGTACAAGAACAGGTAGGGAGAATTTCCTGTGTGTATCAGCAGTGTCATTGTACAGCTGGGACTTGTAGTCCTACACATACAACATGCTGCTGAGTATTCTAGCAGGCAGACATGTCACTCAGCACTTGTATTCACTGCCTTTGCAGAGAAGGGGGGAGGGGGGAGGGGCTGAGATTGTTGATATTGCATGTAAACAAAGGCCAGAAGAGAACCAGGGAAATGAGGAAATATAGATTTTTTTGCCTAAAACTTGCTGAACTTACTTATATATTGCTGCCCATCAGATTTACAGTGCTATATATTTTTTTTCATAACTTGGACAACTCCTTTATTAAAAACTAGACTAAAACTTGAGAGATGACACTTAGGGGGTCATTTACTATGAGATATAGGCCATTTTTCTGGCCTATATCTGTCGGAGATTGTGTGCCCCCTTCCTCACGCATGCCACACAGGGAGCATAGTGTGGGTGGGGAAGGGGACAGGCTGGCCTCATTTATCATTTTCTACCATTTGAATCATGGGGGTCATTTATTAAGGCCGGTGATTTGTATGCCAGTCTTAATCCCCATGCGCTGGCTGCGGATGCGCCAAACTTATGTAAAGGTGCCTGCGTGGTTCTGCTGGCCATGCAACATAATTTTAACTACGCCAGCTCCCTTGCTGCCTAGTTTAAGACCATTTTCCACGCCATAAACTGGCCATTACACGGCAATGAGAGCTACTGAAACTGTTTCCTGGCCAGGAGGTGGTTGGGAGCGAATGAAACTGTAAGAGTGCATTCACACATCCGCAACTGTTTTGCAGTCTGCAAATTGCAGATCCGCAAAACACGGACACCGGCCATGTACATTCCGCATTTTGCAGACCGCACATGCCCAGCACAATGATAGAAATGCCTATCCGTGGTTGCGGGCAAGAATAGGATACACTCTATTTTTTTTGTGGGGCCGCAGAATGGAAGTGAGGATGTGGACAGCACACAGTGTGCTGTCCGCATCTTTTGCAGCCCTATTGAAAATGAATGGGTCCGCAACCATTCAGCAAAATTGCGGAATGGATGTGGACCCATTATGCGGACGTGTGAATGGACCCTAAATGTGTGAATGTAATAATGATATATGTAAGTGATTATAATATTAGAGTGAAAAGATACACTTATTGGGGAAAACCGTACAATTGAAAGGAGGCTCTAGTATCCTGTTGGACTGTCTCTAGCCTGGATACAAGATGTGATACAGTTGGGCGCACAGGTTCTGTATGATATCCTGTCGCACATTTGCCCACAGATGTAGCAGTTGGGCAAGATCTATATCCTGTACTCACGTAGGTTGTTGAAGATGTGTTATAGAGACATATTATGTTGAAAAAGGCTACAAAACCATTGCTAAAGGCATCAACTCGTGGTTAGACAAATTAAGCACGGTTCAATACAGTTAAACAATTAATTTTAAGGGGTATGAAACCATTTTACAGGAGAACGTAAGGGCAGCTGTCCATGACCTCAAGCTGAAGAACCACTGGGTGATGCAACAAAACATTGACCTAAAGCACAAGAGTAAATCAACTAAAGAATGGTTGGAAAAAAAAAAATTTGTTGGTCGGAGTCCTAAGTTTAACATTATCGGATGTTCTGGCTTTACCTGTAGAGCACTGTGCATGCGAGACCTTCCAGAAATACTGATGTAATGAAACACATTTGCAGGTAGAATGGTCCAAAATTCCTCCTCAACATTGTGCAAATCTAATTTGCAACTACAAGAAATGTTTGGCGGAGATGATTGCTTCTAAAGGGGGATCTCTGCACTGCTCATAAAATGATGTATGTCAGAATCCAGACCCACGGCTGACTGCTGGAGCCACTTTCTTTTTATGACAATCCTCTTTTAGGCATAGACTAATATATTGCTACTGCAAATCTGTCTATTGTGAGCCCTCTTTGGGAACTGTTTAGTTTTTATTAACTCATTCTCCCTTCTCTGTGTCTCGTACGGGAGCTGGAGCCAGGTGAACATACCTTTAGTGGGCAATATAAGTAAAAACTTTAAATTTAGGCCAACAATAAGATGTGTGTTTGTTCAAACTCCACTTAAAGGGGTTATCCAATGGGTATTTTTTTTGGAAAGGCTCAGAATGGGTTAAAGAATAAGACGTAATACTCACCTCACTGATCCCTCGCCCCACTCCCAAATCCTCTTTATCAGCTGTCCCCACACAGACACCAATTGTTCCCTATTCATCTTTGCAAATCTATTCACGCTCAGTCACTTTGCATGGGGAATGTGAGTGAATAGCTATTTTTAAGTTCAGTTCCAGAATCTCAATTGATGTCTGGATTACGACTTGGTCATTCTAGGACATTAACACTGTCATTTACAAGCCACTGCTGTTTGGCTGAGGTTTTCTGTCTTCTTTGATAGTCTCTACCCTTGAAATTATTTTTTATACTTTTTTATGCATGATATATAATTTATAGCACTGATGTTGGATTAAGGGTACGGATACTAGACATCTATCCAATTATTTTTCCACGTTCTTTGTTTATTCTGGTCCCCACTACCCTACTTTCATATAGGACTCAGTTTATCTAAGCTGACAGCCTGTTATCCATGCTACATTAATGAGACAAGACAATCGGACTTGGATTAAATGCAAATGCTCTCGTCTGTGTGCATGAAAGACAATGTAATCATACTACAATGACAGGATATATATATAACTGATAGACTGGTTTATGACTCCACTAATAGCCTTAAACACGTTATGTAATATCTCAATCCCAATACAATGCTTTCTATGATTTTCCTATCTGTACTGCTCCAATGTCTAGGTGACTTTACTAAATAGCACACCCACTCTGCTCCTTTATTCCGATCCTATGCCAGTGAAGAAAGGAATGCCCAATATACCCCTGTGGACAGTATAACATTTTCTATACTTTATTTCAAAACATCTTCAATATCTTTGCTTACGCATTTGGATCATAAGATCTTAGTCATAGCATGACTACCGGGTGTTGGACCCTCACCGATCACATACGGATGATCTATCCAGAGGATAGGTCATCAGTAATTAATCATTAAAGTCTCAGAAAAAACCCTTTAATAAATGCCCCCAAAACAAAATATGGGACAAAACAACCATACTGTACTTGATCATAAAGTGAAGGTTGATTTACACATTATAGGGAAGATTATCAGAAATGAAAGTTCATGTGAATGCTCGTTCTTGATAACTGTACTGTGTAAATACGACGCCGATCACTCGACAAATCTGCAAAACATTTATTCATCAGGTTAGCCGATCATTTATGCTGCACAAAAAGAGTCATCATCTGTCTGCAACACATTGCTCTGTGTAAACAGGGATGTGGTGACGACAAGCAGTGAAACTCTACGGGGATGAATGAACGTAGTAATGATCGTTCATCCACATACAGGCTCAGTGATGACTGTATGTATATGCAGCTGAATGAGTGGGCAGGATGAACATCCATATGAACACGTGTTTCCAAACACTGCCCAGTAATATTGGCCCTGTAAAGTGTAGTCTAGTCTAGGTTAGAGCTTTAGGGGCACTTAATGTACGTTCATTTTTTTTGTAGAAGGAGCATAGCAACAGTTGTGTTCATGCTCATACAAATGCTCATACATTTAGGTTAGTTTCACACCTGCGTCTGTCCTCTCCGGCCGGCGTTCTGGCATAGACTGCCGGGAATTGGCAGAACAAAAAACAGTTGGGTGCAAGGGTTTTTGTCCAACCAATTCCTGGCATATTTGTCGGGGACCAACCAGATCTCTGCCGGACCCCATTATAGTATATAATATTACCCCAGACCCCAATATAGGTATCCAGCAATGCCGGATCCAAATAAAAACTCTGGCAGGCTGTTCTATGCCAGTGCAGCATGCCAGAGTGGACAGCATACATGTGAAACTAGCCTTAAGCCTGTATTACACTGCCTGATTTTTTGTCAGGTAATGCGAACACTTGTTAGCAATCATCTTGCAGTGTAATACTGTGGCCGATCGTCCGATGAACGAGCACACGTTTGATCATCAGGCGATCCAAATCTATTGACATGTTAAAAAATTAGCGTTTGCAGGCAGCAGATTGTGGTGTCTAATAGCAATCTGCTTCTGGCAAACCACTATACTGCATGGGGATGGGCGATGGCTCCATGCTGTGTAATAGCAGTAAGACAGTATAAAGTGAAAACCTATTTAGTATTCAGCTCGATTTTTTTTCTATGGATAAAAGGGATCCAATACAGATTTTTTTAATATTGCTATGAAAAGCTAGGGAGCATTACAGTAATTGCTTTAATACATTTTAAAGCAAAATGTTGTAGAGAAATACACCAGTTCTTTCAAGAACACAGCACCTGGTGACAAATGAGATAAAAGTGTTACCGCAATCTGATTATAAAGTCTCTGGTCACATTACCCTTGTTCGGGGACAACATGAAGCAAATTAGCTCTGCGAGTCTAGAACTATCTGATCACTCCATTTTCAGGCAGCGAATCAAACTACTAAATGACTTAAGCACCTTAGGAAGAAAATCCTCTTATTTAGAAAAATGTCACGTGTGAATAGTGTTGCTGTGAAAGAGGGGATGTGCGCTGGGTTTTCTTGTAACACCATCTCGCATACATATGCACACAACAGCAGACATTAAAGGGGTTTTCACTTTTAGGCTGTGTTCACCCGGGCATCATTTTGACACAGAGCTGGTTTCAAGAGAAATTACCCTCTGAAATTGAGGTTTTCATTTATTTAGCAACATTTTCAGCTACGTAAATGCTTGCAAAATACAGTACACAAGTGTATTGGGATGTACTTCGGCAAACTCAGCTATAAAGAAGTGCTTGCCGCTTTTAGAAAGTGGCAAATCAGCAGCATAAAAATAAGTGACCATGTGGTGTATCTTACATAAAACCCTATGGAAAGCTTATTACCAGCAAATTAGCATTATGCTACAGCGTATTATGCTGTTAAAGGGCCTTTCCGAGTGTTTAGTACTAATGACCTGGATAGGTCATAAGTATCTGATCTGTGGGGGTCTGACACCCGGCACCACTGCCAATCAGTTATTTGAAGAGGCCACGGTGCTCTGGTGAACGCCACAGCCACCTCAAAGCACAGCATCATATATTGGATAGCGGCTATGCTTGATATTGCAGTTCAGCCCTATTCACTTCAATGGAGCTGAAAGCAATATCAAGCACAGACGCTATACAATGTACGGCGCTGGGCTTGATTATTACGGAGAAGGCCGCGACACTCACAAGAGTGCCTGTGTCTTCTCAAATAGCTGATTAGTGGGGGTCCCGGGACCCTTAGGATAGGTCATCAAAATCTCAGAAAACCCCTTTAAGGATTATCTCAATCATGCAACCACAACCCATATACCCTAAAGAAAAATAGGGCGGACCCCCTCTATCTACCAGTGGACGTCGTGACAAAAAATAGCTCCCACACTGCTGGACTCAACGTTACTATTCATCCATTTATTTCAATATGTGCCACGTAATGGTAAATGCACTGAAAATCAACATTGACACCTTTTTCAATGTAGCGGGCGTGAAATCCCTACGTACTACCCTAATTCTACCTTTCATCTGCAGCAGGAAGGAATCCATACTAAAAACACACCCTGTGCCCTGAAATTATGAGCACTGAGGATGTGGACATGAGGGTGACTGGCACTATTTTATAAATGTTAGTAAATAAATGATAATAAAAAAAATGCAGTCCTAACATGGTCCTGTTTTTATGCTCCCTGAAAATATGATGCCGTAGGCATGGCCTAGTTTGCCTAAGTGACTAGTAATGCACTGCTTTCTCATGGATCTATTAAATAGAGCTGTACTAGATGCCTTGGAAAGAAAGGTAGAAGCAGCAAAAAAGAGAACACACTATTAAAAATATGCGTGCTTTTACTTTCTGATAAATGGAACGTAGTGATCCCCAGAGCTTTTTCTAGCTGAGAACTTATTAAGTGCTGACACTGGAGTCCTAAGACAATGCATGCACCTGAATTTATGGCACACAAGGTATTTAATAAGTGCTTCAAACATGCACTAAAGATACCAGTCTTTTCCATTGAGAAAAACCAAGAAGTGGGCATGAGCGCACCCTTAAGAATTAAGAGACATCAATCCTCTCATGGCACGACAAGTGACCAAGAATTTATACCAATAATATGGAGCAGACATCTGCTTGAAGATAGGTGATTCCAATGCAGATATCCAAGAAACAAAATAACCCAAAGATAGAATGACCAGGAAGCAATGCCGGCCGCAGCCACTTAATGAGAGTCTAAAATTAAAGGTGAAATCAATAATAGAACAGGATGTAAACAGAGAAGCAAACTGATACTGCTCGGCTTCATCACCTTTTGTAAGACAAATGGAGAATTCATAAAGTGTAGATATAGATTCTCAAATGTACTAACATATATGAACATGGCCTGCCATGATGGGAGGGATAGTAGCTGCCAACAGTCAAAGGAGCCGATGACCAAGAGGTCAAAGGAGCCGATGACCAAGAGGTCAGTCACAGTCAGTAATCACTGTGGGTGATGGAATCAGAGAGTGAAAGGGCTGCAGTGGAAATGTAGATTACTGGGAGAATAAAGAACAATAAAACACAATACATCAGGGGTTGGTACAGAGATGTCTCCCATCATCTATTTATCCCCATCTTCAGATCTGTGACTCCACGCAATCCTGTCTCTGAGCTCTACAGGCCGTTCTTTCTTTATCATGGCTTGTTTTGCTCTCATGTGCATTGTCAGCTTTGAGACCTTATAAAGACAGGGCTGTGACTTTCCAAATCATGTCCAATCAACTGAATCTACCACATGTGGATTCCAATCAAGGTGTAGAGACATCTCGGAGATGATCAAGGGAAATGGAAAGCCCCAAAGCTACATTTCAAGAGGCAAAGGGTCTCCATATTTACGCCCATGTGAACGTTTAGTTTTTTTTCTGTTTAACAAATTTGCAAACATGTCTAAGATTCTGTCCTTGCTTTCTCATTGTGTTATTCAGTGCAGATTGATCCACTTGATTTTTTTTTTGTTTGATTTTAGCAGAAGGCAGCAACTTAACAAAATGTGAAAAAAACCAAAAGGGTCTGAAGACCTTCCAAAGGCATTGGTATGTAAATAGGGTTTTAACATACATATGTAGGTTGTGTTGGACAGCAGCATTGCTTGGTTACCATCCTCACACAAAACAAAGCCTTCCCCTGGAGTCAGGGGTTATGTTATCTACAGTCTATAGTTTGCAGTTACAGTGTAACCACCATAATACACCTGAAGAAGCCAGTACAACTACAAAGTCTCATCTGATATTGACTGATGTCCACATCTAATCGAAGCCTGTGAGATACCTATTTGTATATAGGTATATATAAGTTGCAAAAAAGGACCTGAAGTTTTTAATCAAGTACAAAAGCACTGGTTACTACATGTGTGGTCCCACTAGTCTTCACCTACAGGCCCCATATGTGGCTCCTGAAAAATTGACCAGTTATAAGTTGATTTGGCCAATAATTTGCAAACTTTTAGCCTAGTGCACCATATAATTTAATACTAGTTATGTAACTACGTACATTGAAGTGGCTTGGACAATGGTTTGTTTTATGGAATGCTACGCCATTTAAGAAATTTGCAGGAGAGATATTGAAACATGCTAACTAGAGTTGAGCGAACGTGCTCGTAACAAGCACTGTACTGCTCGGATCCCCTGCGTTCACATGGCCGCAGGCATCCGGATCCGTCCTCACCTGACTGTAAGTCAATGGGGGCAGATCCGTTTGGTATGACACACGAGTGTGTCATACCAAACGGATCCGTCCCCACTGACTTGCAGTCGGGTGAGGAGGACGGATCCGGATGGCTGCGGCCATTCAAGCGCAGGGGATCCGAGCAGTACAGAGCTCGTTACGAACACGTTCGCTCAACTCTAATGCTAACATGATGACACTGGCATGCTGTAAAATAGCTGGTGGGACACCTGTACTGCAAGCACTTTAAGAGATTCCTGCAGGTTAGACTATGTTCGGTTGTGCGGTAAACGTATCTGGCAGGATGTGGCAGAGAACAAACTGCCGGAGTTCACCGGATATGGCCTAGCCATAGCTGCTGCTAACCGGCAGACCCAATTGACTATAATGGGATCTTCAGAGGATTAAGCAGGTTTCCAGCAGAATGACGAGTTTCGACTGGACAAAAAACGTTGCATGCAATGATTTTTGTCCAGCTGAAAACCGCACTTATGACAGAAAACTGCCGGATCCCATTATAATCCATACGTCAATACGAAGTGCATGTATCCTTACCATACTGTGATGGCACAACAAACAGCCTTGCACGGCCGAAGGCTTCTATCTGTGCCATAAAAGGAAGATAAAAAGAAAATAAAAACTTGGTTATCAGGACCTTTCACCTCTCCTGAAATGTCTGTTTCGGTAACTTTTTGCATTCCCCATGTAATAACAGTTCTCGTGTTATAACTCTGTGTTGTGCCATTCCTCTATTACTCTTGCTAGAAGTTTATGAATAAACTGCACAGTCAGGGACAATGGTAGCACCATTTATTTCATTTCTAGATGGAATAAAAGAGGAATGGCACGTTTGTACAGTTTTAAGAAAAGATGTTCAAAAATGATTATTTAATGAGGAATGTAATAACTAAAAGAGACATGTCAGGAGAGGTGACAACTCCTGTAAAGAATCTCGGGAGCATATCTCCTACATCATTATAACCACCACCTACTTCAAATGTTGACATCACATAGAATGGTTCCTTGGATTCATGCTGCTTCTTTCTGACATCATGAGGCTTTACACCCCATTTTGCTTTTTTCATACACTTTAGAGTCATGTTTTTTTTAATTATTTTATTTTTTGCTCGTATTGAACAATACAACAACATATAGTATTATGATAATCTGCAGTTACTCTGCAACTGATGCCATAAAAGTTTTCACTGTCACCACTTTCTTATTGCTCTGCTGCATTTCAAACAAAGATTGTCTTCTTCTACTGTCTGTAGGTTAGCGAGAATGGAAACCTAAGTCGAGAGAAATCCTCTAAAAATATAATGAAAAGAATTGGGGATGGGTGTAATTTTGTTTTCTCTAGGTTAGTAAGGAGAAGAGGCAGAGGGAGTGGAGTCGAACATGACTACAGGACCAGTCTACACAGCTTCTGTAAGCAATAACCATGGGGGCACATACTGTATAGATCTGCATAGGGTATGTACCCACAGGTCCTTTCGGTTAGTTCCCCCAAAGCATACTTGCCTGCTTCCTGGTGCTGGGTTCCGGCTCCTTTGTGTCCTGCATGTATGGCTTGACCTAGTGACATGAACCATGGGTGGCATGTCACCACTGTGGCCAGTCATTGGCTTCAGCGGGCATGTAATCCCTGTGAAACAGGGACCAGAAAAAGGCAACGGTGCCGGGAGACTGATGAAGCCAGAAGCAAGGAGCAGGTAAGTGTGCTTTCCTCCACAGGTCTGGAGACACGGGGGATGGGGTGGTATTCGAAAAGTTGCTTTACTTTTTCTTTACATAACATTCAATAGAGAAGATGGGTGTAAAGGTGGCCTTTAAAAGATTTTCCCTCAACTGACTTTTATGTGTCACTCTCCATGTTCTCCAGGATTTAACAACTGATGACCTATTCCTAGAATAGGTCATTAATATAAGAACGTCAGGGGTCCGACATCAAACACCTCCATTGATCAGCAGTAGCTCTGGTGCCAGAAGTACACAGCTCCATCCATTATGTAGTGGACGTAAAAAGGTTAGTGCTCCACTGTTCCCAGTCACTTCAATGAGAGCAGTGCTGCATTAACCAGCTCTATTCCCTACACAATGGATGGAGTTACTGCCCAACAGCTAAACGGGGGGAGTGCAGGGTGTGGACACTCCTTGCAGATCGGATATTGAAGACCTATCCTAGGAATAGGTCATCAATTGTTAAATCCTTGAAAAACCTTTTAATGGACAGCGAGAGTTCTTTTCTCAACATTCATCCCTGACCACTAGTTTATGGCCTATCCAGTGGAGACATTATACAATGCCTATTTCCAGAACTACTCCCGAACAGCTGACTGGCAGAGGTGCCAGGTGCCTCTGCCAAGCATACGTGTGGTGTGAATAGGAAGAGGGAAAAAAGGCGGTATCAGACACCTCTGGAAGTGGCTTATCTCCTTCAGAAAAAACAAGAACTCCAAATCTGAAGTTGTGCCCAAGATATTCTTCTAGTCCTGTGTTTATCAGAGTGTGTTCTATAGAATCCTCACAGTTTTGCCACTGGATCTCAAGAGTCCATGGGACCAGCATTATCTTAACAGCTGTACCGAGTTCCTCCCAACAGAATTGGGGTTCATTTTGCCAACAGGAGAAACTATTCCTGAATTCTATAACCATCACATTATGGAATTGGTCCCCCTTTGCAGCTAAAACAGCTCCCATTCTTCTGGGAAGGCTTTCTACAAGGCTTTGGAGTCTGCCCATGGGAATTTTAGCCCATTCATCCAAAAGGTGAGGTCAGACATAAATGTTGGGTAAAATGACCTGGCTCTCCATTCTAGTTCATCCCAAAGGTGTTTGATAGGTTGAGGTCAGGGCCAGTCAAGTGTTTCCTCACTTAAACTCATCCAACATGCCTTTATGGACCTTGCTTTGTGCACTGGGGCACAGTCATGCTGTAACAGAATTGGACCTTCTCCAAACTGCTGGAAGCATATGGCTGTCCAAAATATCTTGGTATGTTGAAGTATTAAAGAGGTTTTCCTCAGGATAGGTCATCTGTATCTGATCGGTGGGGGTCCGACTCCCGGGACCCCCGCCTATCAGCTGTTTGAAAAGGCACTGGCGCTCCCGTGAGCGCTGAGGCCTTCTCTCTGTTTTTCCTAGGCCAGTGACGTCACGTTCATCGGTCACGTGGCCTAGGAGCGGCTCAGCCCCATTCATGTGAATGGGACTGAGGGCGATACCAAGCACAGCCGCTGTACAATGTATGGCGTTGTGCTTGGTAAGCTGCAAAAAGGTACCGGTGCTCACAGGAGCACTGGTACCTTCTCAAACAGCTGATCGGCGGGGGTCCTGAGGATAGGTCATCAGTAGTTAACCCCCAGAAAACCCCTTTAAGATTTCCTTTCACTGGAAATTAGGGGCATAGAACATTACAGTTGGCACAATGCAGTCAGGCAGGTAATGTTCTCCTGGCATTCACCAAACCAAGACTCGTCCACCAGACTGCCAGATAGAGAAGTGTGATTCATCACTCCACAGAACACGTTTCTACTGCTCCAGAGTCCAGTGGTAGTGTGCTTTACACCACTCCATCCGACATTTGGCATTGTACTTGGTGATATAAGCCTTGTATACAGCGGCTCAGCCATGGAAATCCATGCCATAGTTATTGTGTTGATGTTAATGCCAGAGGAAGTTTGGAGCTCTGCAGTTCCTAAGTCAGCAGAGCGTTGGCGACTTTTATGGTGGCATTCTATTAAAGGACCACTCTGGATTTCAGTGAGCTTTTTAAAACAACCCTTCAGAAATGTCTGTAAAGGCAGACTACATGGCTCCATGTGCTGGATTTTATACACCTGTGGCAATGGGACTGACTGGAACACCTTAATTCAATGATTAAGAGGTGTGTCCCAATACTTTTGTCCATAAAGTGTATCTTGCTACTTGTTCTATGTCTCATACAGTTGGTGATCTACTAGAGTGTTTCTTGTGGCTAAACTGCTGCTCTATGGAGGCTGATTGTAACATAAGGGTACCGCAGTAAGTTCTGGAACATTTTTAGGGTTCCCTTTGCTTAAATGTGTTCTTATAGACTGGAACTGTGGCTCTCAAACACCCTAACCCCTATGTTAGGGATTTTGATGACCATAGTTCTAGTCTATAAGAACACATTTAACATTGGAAATCTTGACAGCCCATAAACATTCGGGTCCTTTCTGCTGTATAGGAAGGCACATGGACAATACTCCTATAGAAAGCGGCTCCATTACTCAGCCCAGTGACTGAGGTGTATTATCTGTATAGCATTGTGTTCTTGGCAATGTTTTTAGGTCATCCCGCTGGATTCAGTTTCTCCTCTTACAATTCACAGAATGAGGCATTCCCCGCCCCTCTCCTCAGCCCACCACGCTCCCCTCCCCTTGTACAGCCCCACTCCATATACTCATGGAGATCAGACCACCAAGTGTCCAGCCTGATCTTATGTTCTCCTGACAGGTCATACCGGTTCATCTCATCCATGGATATCCACACAGGTCCAGACAATGGTGGAGGTGGGCACAGCACTGAGGAGCATAGCCTCATCTACTCCTCTACAAGCCAGTGACCATTCATGGTTGGATGTAGAGGTTACTAGAGATACACCGGTCATTTATAGTGCATTGCCTATATCCAAGAGACCATGCCATTCCCTGGATTATCCCATGGCGGATGTGGAGTCCTGGTGGCATCACTTCTTAAAGGGATCTGTGATCCCATCCTATGTGGATGGCAGGGTAAAGTGTATCACAATGTGTCCAGAGGAGGGACAGAGCCCTGTATGCAGAGCAGGTGCAGGTTCCTCCAGCAGGACTTCAGCTACACATCACTTTGCTTCAAGGCAAGTGTCACAGTAAAGCCCCTTCTAATAGCCTACCCCGCTATAACATGGGCGCTGCACACCTACTACATTCGGTCCCCCAGTAAAGTGCACAGTAATGAATGAATGAAGACATCCCCATGCACTTACCATAGTGAGGGCAGCAGGGCAGGGACAAGCACCGGGAACTCCAGCCGATGGGATGAGCGCTGTCCAGGGTATCCAAAGCGGCGCTGCTGCTGACAGCTCCGGGCTGGAGGACGTCTCCGCTAGACTCCAGGGCAGAGAGGCCGGCCTGTGTCACAATGTGAAGCTCCTGCCGCTGCTGGCTTTGTGACGTAGGCAAGGGGCGTGTCCACGGCTTCTGCGAGTAGTGGAGAGTACGATGGTGTGGAACCAATAGTATACAGCAGGGGGCGCATGACGCTGTGGTGGACGCTTGTTGCTGGGTAGTTACACCTACCGCTCTTGCTGGACGGATTAATGCCGCGTGTGTGGTAGTCCCTCACCGACTGGTCGGGATTTAACCATTTCAGCATATGCAGGTTGTTTTTGTATAGTTGTTTTTAATATTATATTTAGTATATTATGAAAATCTGATATATGATTATACTAATATATATAGGGAATAAGAAGTGAAATTCAGGATTTTAAGGGGTCCTGTATTTTTTTTAATAATTATATTTTAGAAACATCTCCGCAATAGATCTAGGGCTGAGGTGGGGGAGGGGGACAAAACTAATGAAGGAGGAAGGCATTTTGATCTGTGCTGTGAAGCCTGCTCTCTTCTATGTAGGTCACTACCGCAGTCCGAAAGAACAGGGTCAGTCCCCAAATCCATACAAACTGAGCACTTTAAAGCAGTTTTTATTAGGTTTGCATATCAGTCCATTCATGGTGGCTGGTAGGGCATGAACTGTCTATTAAAACAGTTCATCTGTAGTTAATCCGTACCTGCGTTCTGTAGAAAAAGTAGTTTGTTCATATATACACTCACCGGCCACTTTATTAGGTACACCTGTCCAACTGCTCGTTAACACTTAATTTCTAATCAGCCAATCACATGGCGGCAACTCAGTGCATTTAGGCATGTAGACATGGTCAAGACAATCTCCTGCAGTTCAAACCGAGCATCAGTATGGGGAAGAAAGGTGATTTGAGTGCCTTTGAACGTGGCATGGTTGTTGGTGCCAGAAGGGCTGGTCTGAGTATTTCAGAAACTGCTGATCTACTGGGATTTTCACGCACAACCATCTCTAGGGTTTACAGAGAATGGTCCGAAAAAGAAAAAACATCCAGTGAGCGGCAGTTCTGTGGGCGGAAATGCCTTGTTGATGCCAGAGGTCAGAGGAGAATGGGCAGACTGGTTCAAGCTGATAGAAAGGCAACAGTGACTCAAATTGCCACCCGTTACAACCAAGGTAGGCAGAAGAGCATCTCTGAAGGCACAGTACGTCGAACTTTGAGGCAGATGGGCTACAGCAGCAGAAGACCACACCGGGTGCCACTCCTTTCAGCTAAGAACAGGAAACTGAGGCTACAATTTGCACAAGCTCATCGAAATTGGACAGTAGAAGATTGGAAAAACGTTGCCTGGTCTGATGAGTCTCGATTTCTGCTGCGACATTCGGATGGTAGGGTCAGAATTTGGCGTCAACAACATGAAAGCATGGATCCATCCTGCCTTGTATCAACGGTTCAAGCTGGTGGTGGTGGTGTCATGGTGTGGGGAATATTTTCTTGGCACTCTTTGGGCCCCTTGGTACCAATTGAGCATCGTTGCAACGCCACAGCCTACCTGAGTATTGTTGCTGACCATGTCCATCCCTTTATGACCACAATGTACCCAACATCTGATGGCTACTTTCAGCAGGATAATGCGCCATGTCATAAAGCTGGAATCATCTCAGACTGGTTTCTTGAACATGACAATGAGTTCACTGTACTCAAATGGCCTCCACAGTCACCAGATCTCAATCCAATAGAGCATCTTTGGGATGTGGTGGAACGGGAGATTCGCATCATGGATGTGCAGCCGACAAATCTGCGGCAACTGTGTGATGCCATCATGTCAATATGGACCAAAATCTCTGAGGAATGCTTCCAGCACCTTGTTGAATCTATGCCACGAAGAATTGAGGCAGTTCTGAAGGCAAAAGGGGGTCCAACCCGTTACTAGCATGGTGTACCTAATAAAGTGGCCGGTGAGTGTATGTTAATAAGCTGTTTGGAGCACTGTTGGGGCAGGCCCTAGCCTTCCGGTGCACCCTCTGTCCCTCCTTTCCTTTGGTGATTGACAGGGTCAGGTGGTTGAATCCTGCCCTCACCTGGTCCTGTAATCTAACCCTGTGCTAAGAAGCACAATTTTAGCGCATTTGTCGTACATTGCTTTTCTTCTTGGCAGGGACCAGGAGCAGTACTGTTCATGTGCCGAAATTGTGTTGCATGGCACAGATGCGAGCAGGGTTGCAACTGGTCCAGAAATTTCTGGACAATCCGTACATCTTGGCTATGCTAAAGGGGTATTCCCATCATAGACAATGGGGGCATATCGCTAGGTCACCTCTGGGACCCACACCTACAAGGAGAATGGAGCGGGGAGAGCAGTGGCTGGAGGGTCCGTCTGTCTGTCCGCCCACCACAAAGTGCTGCTCCCCGCTGCTCCCATAGAAGTGAATGGGAGCGCAGTGCGCATGCGCAGCCCCCGCTCCTGTTCATTTCTATGGGGCAGATGGAAATAGCCGAACCAGCGCTTAGCTATTTTTGGCGGCCCCATTGAAATGAATGGAGGGCAGCTGTGCATTCATTTTGACCGCTCCGTTCTCGATATAGGTGCGGGTCACAGTGATAACGATTTTCCCCCAATGTCTATGATGGGACAACCCTTTTAAAGATAATACAACCGGATCCGATCATAATGGATGCAGATGGTTGTATTATTAGTAACGGAATCGTTTTTGCTGAGCTCTGCCCGTTCCAGTAAAAACGCTGGTGTGAAAGCGTTATAGAAGATACATGTGAAAAGACTACATCAATGGAGTTAGCAAGCTTAAAATGGTTCTCCCACCACTTGCTTTTTTGACAAAAAAAACACTCAACATGGCTTAAAATAATAAAAAAGTAACTTTCCTGTAGAGATGAGTGAGCAGTGACACTCATACCAAACGATCCGTCCTCATTGACATGCAGCTGAGGATGGATCCGCAATGCCTGCGGGCATTTCACACGGGACCCGAGCGTTACAGTGCTCGTAACGAGCACTGCTCGCTCATCTCTACTTTCCTGATCTCTCTAATGTGTCCTGGGTCTCCTGCCCGTCTCTGTACCTCCCGATCCCTCTGGACACTGATATGTGACACTACAGCCAATCACTGACCTCAGTGGTGTACGTAGTGACTGCAGCCGACACGTGAAAAGATGGACAGGTGCTGGAGTGGCCGGGGATTTATCAGGAGAGTAATGGTTCTTATGATGGTATTTCTGCCAAAAATGGGAATTTCCATCTTATTAAAGGGGTTATCCCATTAATAATGTAAAAAATGAAACTCAGACATAATCTAGTACATGGAAGAACCAGCCCTGACCTCACATGGATCCAGAGATCTCGGCATTCATTGCTCCAATTGTACTGCTAAATTTATTTCAAGTTGTCAGCTTAGAGAGTGCGTGTCCTTTCTCGGGGGTGTGTCCTTTCTGCTGCAGATGGTGGCAGTTGAAGGATGGAACTGAGCATCTGCTTCAGCCTCAGTAGACAGGACAGAGAAATTACACAGCAGGTGGCGCTATACAGATACATTTCAGACTCAGTATCTCTAGTAAATTTTGCAATAAGAAAAGTCTTCAGATCCTGAAGCTGGTTTGGAAACTGTAGAATATTTTTCATGGGACAACCCCCCCAATGGTGTTATATTCTAGCAATCTGCCACCGCAGCTGCTCCACAAACCTGTAAGTTACTGAGGAGAGGATTCTGGAAATCTGACAGCATTTTATGGAAATCAGCCCTGATTTGAATAGTACTTTGCTTAGTATGTTGTGTCAGAGATTTCTAGGAACGAAGGGTTTGAGAACTTTCTGGCTTTTACATTAGTTCTGAACCCATAAACTCTACATTCAACATATATAAGAAAATAAACACACATCTCCTGTGTGCACATATCATGGAAAATACTAGAATTTGATTAAAAAAAAGGCAACATTCAGATCAATTAAAGGGCACCTGTCATCATTTCTGTTTCCTTCCTAAAATAACAGTTCTGAGGCACTCTGCACTGTACCGTTCCTCTGTTATTTCTTCTAGAAATTTGACAACTGGATGTTACCATCCCCTTATCAAATGGGCCCCTCCAGAGTATGATACTGACAGCACTGATTGGACAGTGTCGGGCTGTAGGGGCACATCCCCAATTATTCAGACATTTATAAGAAAATAACAGAGGAACATCGCAAAACAGAGTTCTAAGAAAAAAATTCTCTTGAATTGTTATTTTGTGTAAGGGGAGCGGACACATTCTCTTTACATCTGCAGAGGAAGCTTGGAGATCCTTCAAGTGAGGGCAGTTGGAAGGTCTCCCTCAGGCCATGAAGCGTTTGTGTTGGTAGCCATTCTTCTCATTTATTGTTGCTCTGTTCCATGGTAACATACAATGTCAGAGTGACACTCCTTTCTTCTAGCTTCCAACTGATTATTTTACAAAGCTTCATTCAAAAGGGGGCACATTCACACATGACCTGCTAAGCCTACTTGCCTATATAGTGTATATACATACATATACCTTCTGTCTGATTATACAAGCTGTCAGAATGACTAATAAATATCACCTTCTTCGATTTTCTTCCTTTTCTGCTTAAAGGGATTGTGCAGTGTCAGAATATTGATAACATCCTCAGGATCGGCGGGGGTCCGACACATGGGATCGCAGTGCTCGCCGTGTCCATTGTGGCAGTGGTGCAGTATAATTACACCTTCCTCTCTCATTCTCATGAGGAGCAGGCATTTCATTTATGTTGAGGCGTAGTACAACCCTGTACTACGAGATGCCATAGATTTCAATCATTATTTACACCATTTTCTGGTGTAAATAATGATGAATGAGCTGTTGGCCTTGTCCACATCCCACCCACACCCTACGCCCTCTTTTCCTTAAAAAGACCTTTTACTTTTCCTTAAAAGGTCACAATGGCTTTGAAAAACTTTTTTTTAAGACAAAGGCGTAGTGTTTAGCTTCTTGTTTGCTCTTTACAAAATCAACATTTTGACAAATAAAAGAAAAAAAAAGAAATGATTATTATGTAAAATTAAAGGGGTATTCCCTCTCATAAAGTGGTGGCATCTCATTAGGACATGGCATCACTTTATACCTCTGGCTCCTCCATCAGTCCTGAGAATGAAGGTGATGTAGGCCTACACAGTTGTGACCACCAGCTAATATCCAGAGTAACTGCCATGTTCAGCACGGACAGCAGTTAGATGGGCTGGGAATGACTCAGTAAGGTCCTGGTAGGTTGTCCCAGGTATCTGGAGTGTAGTGCATCCCACATCTGCTGGAGAGAGCATGGAGGAGGGCCCATAGAGAGAATATGATGATCCAGGTGGTCCTACAGATGCTGAATTAGGTTCAAGTCTGGAAATGAGGGGACCAGGATAGTACATGGTCTTCCAAGTCTTGGTCATGTTCTTCCAACCAATGTCTCATTGTCTTGATGGAAGCTCCCATTCTCTCCAGGGAAGACAATCAGCATGTATGCCATGTATGGGTGTATGTGATTCTTCCCCAAATTGGTTAAAAGTTCCTTCCATATGGATGAGTGGACCCAGAGAATACCACTAAAATATTCCCCAGACTATAATGTAGCCACCACCAGTTTGTGTTCTTCCAGCAATGGTTGCAGGATGCCAAACATGACTTATTGAGAAGGCAAATTCCTATACTGCTCTGAAAATTGAAGCTTTTTCTACCAATGCAGAGGTGCAGTGACCATCTGTCTGCTTCGCAGCCCCATATACAGTAGGGTTCACTGAACAGTTGTTTTAGGCCTCATTCACACGTCCGTATTTGTGCACATCCTGGAAAACGGTCAGTTTTTTGCGGATCAGTTGTTCCACAAGAAACTCCGTTTTTCCAGGACATCCGTTCCGTTTTTCCGTAAAAAACGGAAAGGATGTATCACGATACCAGAATTTTGAGTTCGATACCGATACGTACAAAAGTATCACGATACTCGATACTGATACGATACCTCGCCAAAATAAAGAAGAACCTATTAATGCCACCCTGGCCCTTATCTGTGCGCCCCTCACCCCCCTCCCCCAGACCTTGCTTTTGACCCTGCTCTGTGCACCACCCTGGCCCTTTCAATGCAGCCCCTGGCTCTTATCTGCGCCCCTTTGGCTGTGCCTACCTGGCCCGTCTGCACCCCTGGGATCTGACCCTTGTCTTTGTACACCTCTTCCTGGTCTGCGCCCCTGGGCCCTTATCTGTGCCCCACTCCCTCTTTGTCTGTGCCTCTCTGGTTGTCGTCTCTGCTGCCCCCTGTGTGCGCCACCCTGGCCCTTATCTGTGCACCCCTCACCCCCCCCCCCTTCCCCCCCAGGACCTTGCTTGTGACCCTGCCCCTTACCCCTTATCTGTGCGCCACTAGCCCTTTTCAGTGTAGCCCCTAGCCTTATCTTGGTCCCCCAGGCCTTGTTTGCACAGGTGTACTGTGACATCACTGTGCTTATTATCTTTGTACTGTGACATGACTGTGTTTATTATCCCTGTACGGTGACATCACTGTGTGTATTATCTCTGTACTGTGACATCACTGTGTGTATTATCCCAGTACTGTGACATCGCTGTGTGTATTATCCCTGTACTGTGACATCGCTGTGTTTATTATCCCTGTACAGTGACATCGCTGTGTTTATTATCCCTGTACGGTGACATCACTGTGTTTATTATCCCTGTACAGTGACATCGCTGTGTTTATTATCCCAGTGCAGGAAGAGGTAAGTGGTCTGTGTTTGTGTGTTTGTTTTCTATTTTTCAGGGTCGTGAATGCAGAGGACTACGTCGGATTCGGTGGACTACGTCGGACCAGCTTTTTTTTTTTTTTTTTTTTTTTTAATAAAATGGTCAAACAGGGGTCTGGGGGAGTGTTTATTTCAATAAAATGTTTTATACTTGTGTGTGTGTATTTTTTTTTACAATACTACAGTTTTAGTAATTACGGCTATCTACAGACGGCCCTGATTACTAATACTGGGCTTAGTGCTTGCTGGTATGGCAGGCCAGCACTAACCCCAACATCTATTACCTCGGCACCCACCGCCACCAGGGGTGCCGGGAAGAGCCGGGTACCCGCAGGACTGGACCTTCTAAATTGAGGGTCTGGCTCTGGGGCGGCTGCAGGCTGGTACCATTAGGCTGGGAAGGGCCAATAACCGTGTCCCTTCCCACCCTGGTAGTGCCAGGCTGCCGCTGCTGGTTGTATCTGGCTGGTGAAGGAAAAAAGGGGGGACCCCATGCCTTTTTTTTTAAATAATGAAATTTTTGAAAAAAAAATGGCGTGGGGTCCCCCCTTTTTTCCTTCACCAGCCAGATACAACCAGCAGCGGCAGCCTGGCACTACCAGGGTGGGAAGGGACACGGTTATTGGCCCTTCCCAGCCTAATGGTACCAGCCTGCAGCCGCCCCAGAGCCAGACCCTCAATTTAGAAGGTCCAGTCCTGCGGGTACCCGGCTCTTCCCGGCACCCCTGGTGGCGGTGGGTGCCGAGGTAATAGATGTTGGGGTTAGTGCTGGCCTGCCATACCGGCAAGCACTAAGCCCAGTATTAGTAATCAGGGCCGTCTGTAGATAGCCATAATTACTAAAACTGTAGTATTGTAAAAAAAAATACACACACACAAGTATAAAACATTTTATTGAAATAAACACTCCCCCAGACCCCTGTTTGACCATTTTATTAAAAAAAAAAAAAAAATCTGGTCCGACGTAGTCCACCGAATCCGACGTAGTCCTCTGCATTCACGAAAAATAGAAAACAAACACACAAACACGGACCACTTACCTCTTCCTGCACTGGGATAATACACACAGCGATGTCACTGTACAGGGATAATAAACACAGTGATGTCACCGTACAGGGCTAATAAACACAGCGATGTCACTGTACAGGGATAATAAACACATTGATGTCACTGTACAGAGATAATAAACACATTGATGTCACCGTACAGGGATAATAAACAGTGATGTCACCGTACAGGGATAATACACACAGCGATGTCACTGTACAGGGATAATAAACACAGTGATGTCACAGTACAGGAATAATAAACACAGTGATGTCACAGTACAGGAATAATAAATCTCAGATCAACGTCTTGTGCCCCCATCAGACCTCAGATCAACACAATGTGCCCCCATCAAAGCTCAGGTCAGCGTCTTGTGCCCCCATCAGACCTCAGGTCAGCGTCTTGTGCCCCCATCAGACCTCAGGTCAGCGTCTTGTGCCCCCATCAGACCTCAGGTCAGCCTCTTGTGCCCCATCAGACCTCAGGTCAGCGTCTTGTGCCCCCATCAGACCTCAGGTCAGCCTCTTGTGCCCGCATCAGACCTCAGGTCAGCCTCTTGTGCCCCCATCAGACCTCAGGTCAGCCTCTTGTGCCCCCATCAGACCTCAGGTCAGCCTCTTGTGCCCCCATCAGACCTCAGGTCAGCCTCTTGTGCCCCCATCAGACCTCAGGTCAGCCTCTTGTGCCCCCATCAGACCTCAGGTCAGACCTCAGGTCAGCCTCTTGTGCCCCCATCAGACCTCAGGTCAGCCTCTTGTGCCCCCATCAGACCTCAGGTCAGCCTCTTGTGCCCCCATCAGACCTCAGGTCAGCCTCTTGTGCCCCCATCAGACCTCAGATCAGCCTCTTGTGCCCCCATCAGACCTCAGGTCAGCCTCTTGTGCCCCCATCAGACCTCAGGTCAGCGTCTTGTGCCCCCATCAGACCTCAGGTCAGCCTCTTGTGCCCCCATCAGACCTCAGGTCAGCCTCTTGTGCCCCCATCAGACCTCAGGTCAGCGTCTTGTGCCCCATCAGACCTCAGGTCAGCCTCTTGTGCCCCCATCAGACCTCAGGTCAGCCTCTTGTGCCCCCAGACCTCAGGTCAGCCTCTTGTGCCCCCATCAGACCTCAGGTCAGCCCCTTGTGCCCCCATCAGACCTCAGGTCAGCCTTGCCCCATCAGGTCAGCCTCTTGTGCCCCCATCAGACCTCAGGTCAGTGTCTTGTGCCCCCCTCAGACCTCAGATCAGCCCACCCAGCCACTTTAAAAAAATCATACTTACCTGTTCTGGCCGCCGCTGTCCTTAAGTTCCCCGCTCCACTCTCTTGCCTGCCGGCGCTCACTATGACCTGACGCTGCGTCAGGTCATAGCGTCAGGTCATAGTGCGCGCCAGGGAAGACGGTGGAGCGCGGAACCAGTGAGGACAGCGTCGGCCAGAACAGGTAAGTATGATTTTTTTTTTTAAGTGGCTGGGACCTGGGTGGGCTGATCTGAGGGGGGCAGCACACCCAGCGCAGCACGGCAGCACGATATTAGAACATGGGGCAACGCATTAAAGTGATGCGCGCACCATGTTCTAAGTATCGGACCGCAAGAAAACTCAGTATCGAGCTTCGGTACCGCACTAGGTACCGAAACCGTACCGAGTTTTCGATATATCGTGCAACCGTAATCCATATGTCATCCGTTTTTTGCGGATCCGCAAAAAACGGAAGGATGAATAACATCTGTACCTTTTCTTTTTTTTTCTCCCCTCCTGGAACGGAATCCGCAAATACGGATGACATGCGGATGCCTTTCCGCATGTCTTCCACATTTTTTGCGGATCCATAGACTTTCATTGTGCTACGGACCGCAATTCGGGAGAAAAGTAGGACAGAAGGATTTCTTTATGCGGACAGTCGGAACGGACACACGGATGCGGACACCACACGGTGTACTGTCCGCATTTTTTCGGGACCCATTGAAATGAATGGATCCGCATCCTATCCGCATAATTGTCCGCAATTGTGGAAACAGATGCGGAAAGGATGCGGACACATTATACGTACGTGTGAATGAGGCCTAAGACACATGTCTGGCAGCTCCTGGTTCATTTAGGTGGTGAGCTGCTAGAGTGTGACAGTCCGCCATTCATAGCTGACGTTCACCTCACACATCAACGACACGTGGTTCTACTCAGTTTTCATGTTTCTTATTTGCAGTGGTGCCATTTGTCCTCTCACTATACACTTTCATCACAGCTGCCCGTGAACAGTTCACAAACTGTGCCGTGTCAGAAATACTGCCACCCTTGGCCAGAAAGTCAACAATCAGCCCTTTTTGCAATCACCCCTTTTACCCATAACAACAATCAGGGGTATATGTGTAGACAGCCTATTACACACCATATATACCCACCAAGCCAGGTCACCACACATGACTTCTTTCATGAACTACACGCTGCCAACATAGAAAGTAGGAAGTGGTCATAATAATGTGACTGGACTGTAATTCAGCTTTCACTGTTTGTCCCTGCAGAGCAGCACTCCCAGACACCTGCCCCATTCACTTGAACCCAAGAAATAAAGTAGTTTTGGATGGAAATGACAAATCTGACCACTACAGATTATCTATTTTGGCTATAAGCTATAGGGCTCATGCACACATTTTTTTTCGTGTCTGCATGGCCGAACTGCAAAAATACAGAACATGCCCTATTGTTGTCCACATTACAGACAAGGATAGGACTGTCCTATTAGGGGCCAGCTGTTCCGTTCTACAAAATGCAGAGTGCACATGGCCGGTATCCGTGTTTTGTGGATCCGCAATTTGCGGTCCACAAAACATCAAACAGTCATGTGCGCGAATCCTTAAGCTATATCTCTGTAAGGAGCGATCGTAGTTTATACTGGTATGGGGGTTGCAAAATAAGGCTAATTTCACACGTGTCAAAGAAAGCTGGCAGAGAATTTGGCAGACAACGGCCTGCTGGAGTTCTCTGGATCTGGTTAGTGTCTGCCCGACCCCATTGACTATAATGGGATGCAGTTGGGCTCAGACTGGTCCACAGAGGTACAGGTGAGTCCCCCGGTGGGCCCCTAGTCTCCCTGCACAAGTGGCACATAAGACAGTAGACTTACTGCACTACATACATATATACAATGTACAGCACCTCAACCAGCGATGTTTATATAAAAAGCCTGATAGATTATTAAAGAAACTCTCCAGTTTATTATTATAGACACGATCAGAGCTGAGATGACTTCTAGCTATAAAGGAAAGCTACCAGTGTCCTCTTCTCCCCCGGACCTACCTTCTCAAAGTCACCCCCATATTCAATCATCTGGTAGCATCCTGCTGCTGTGTGAGCAGTAATATTTGAATGTATCCGGGAACTCCCAAAATAAATTTTACTGGTGGGCCCTAGGCTGGATGCAGTAGGGATCTAGCCGTTCCCTGGCATATATGTTGCTTGCAGCAGTTTTTGCCTGACCAAATCCTAGCTAATATGCTGGGAGTGGCCAAATCCCTGCCACATCTCATTATAGTCAATGGTGTCCGACGCTGCACTGATCCGGAGAACTCTGTCAGGATGTCGGATGCCAGAACAGCCTGTTAGATTTCTTTGACACATTTGTCAAAGTAGCCTAAGACATTTTTCACAAGCAGTAATTTACGAGAAACAGTCTGTCACATGAGCTTTCTAATATGAGATTGTAGTAATCACTATGTGCATTGGATAACATTATAGCAAATGGAGATCCGGTGGTGTCCAGCCATGCCGGATACAGTAACTCCGGTAGTCTACTGGATTTACCTAACAGAGCTGTGAACCTACCCTTAGGTCTCAGTCACATTTATATTTCTGATCCTTAAGAAAAACTGATCGATTTTAATCCCCATTTGTAATGGGCATCAGTTGTGCTCCATCAGTTTGCATCTGATGTCTGACGGAACTGACACAATCAGATGCAAATGGAGCATGACAGATTCTCAAAATAAGAGAACTTCTGATGGATCAGACAAACAGAAAATCTTAATGCTGATGTGAACTCAGCCTAAAAATCTGCGCTATAAAGTACCGATGGCATATAGAACTGTACTCTGTCACCCTCTAGTGGAATTTTATTGTTCTGCAGAGGTTTTAATTTACAGTAATTTGTATGATTTCTGTGTGAGCACATACTGCATTTAAAAAGACTGTGTCACCTCTAAAAATCCCCAAAAGACAGTAATACAGAAGTTGATTAGGAAAGAGGATTCCTAAGCTCATGCTGTATATAATGGAGATGTTCATCAGCCCATTTGCCAGTATACAGCGGGGGAATGCAAGGGAGCAGAGACACACAAATGACAGATTTGGCTATTTACTGATTACTGTAGTTCAGCGAGGGGGTGGTGGTGACAATATCTCTTTAAACCTTTTCTATGTGAATAGTTATGAGACAGAGGTATGTGAAAAATATAAAGTAATAGGAATATGCAGCCTGCTATATAGAAGCATTACCATAATGGTACATACTATAGAATTTATGGATCTGGTTAGAGATGAGCGAAGTTCACCAAGAAATTCGATCATTTCTAAATTAATACATCACACATGTCTATAAATCAGCTCAATCTCAGTGTGAAAGCTTGGAAGTTAAAGGGGTTTTCCAGGATTTTTTCACCCGGGACCCCCCGCCCATCAGCTGTTTGAGAAGGTATCGGCACTCCTGTGAGCGCCGGTTCCTTCGTGCAGCATACCAAGCACAGCGCCGTACATTGTTCACATGAATGGGGCTGAGTCGCTCCTAGGCCACGTGACCGATGAACGTGACGTCACCGGCCTAGGAAAAGAGAAGGCCATGGCACTCACGGGAGCGCTGGTGCCTTCTCAAACAGCTGATAGGCGGTGGTCCCAGGAGTCGGACCCCCAACAATCAGATACTGATGATCTATCCTGAGGATAGGCCATCAGTAGTGAAATCCCGGAAAACCCCTTTAACCCTTTCCCGACAAGCGGGCAGTTAAAAAATGGTGCCAACGGCGCTATGGCCGCTGGGTGGCTACTGTTTTAAAGAGCAGACACCTGGCACTAATGTCTGCATTACCGCCGGTCGCTGGCTTTTAACCCTTCAGATGCAGTGGTCATCTGCATGTGCTCCAGCTCCCCCCACGAAGCAATAAAATTGAGGGTTCCACAAAAGGGATGACCATAATCCCATGTGAATCCCTCTATAAGGTCCGGGATCCCGCCCTACTATGAATCTAATACTGTTTTGCTTTTGAAATTATTAGGGTTAAGACAAGATGGCAGAACATGGTGGATGGATCAAACATGGCCACTGGATTATTGCTGAAGCCCTGTCCCTAGCGCATGATCGCTTGCCACATCACTCCGTAGGCCTTTATAGGGCTGTGACATCACAGGGGATGGCTATCGGCGGTTTGGCTGGCTGCATGGAATTATGGGTGATCTCGTGTTCCTGGGCTTCTTACTTTCACTTTGTAACACATGCAGCTGCGATTTTAGGAAAACCTGATTCATTACGACGAGGTGCGTGGAAATTTGGCTACGTTGCGAATCGAGGTTTTCCTAAACATTGGGCCGAATTCCGCTCAACACTAGACCTGCGAATACTGGGTTGTATGTAGTAGAATATGACGTTTTTCGGAAAATGTCAGAATGCATAAGTTAAGGCTACATTCACATCAAAAGTTTTTGTCCGGCCAAAACCCAGCACTCTGGAAAGTGGTCGAATCCCTACCGGATCCCATTATAGTCTATGGGGTCTGGCAATGAATTGCAGTATCTGGGAATGCTGGATCTTGTGAAATCCGGCAGGCTGTTCTTTGCAGGAATAGTCTGCCGGTCCAGGTTACCGGTGATGTGAACTTAGCCTAAATCTTTACATTTGTTAATTCTGCACTAGGGTATTTGCCCAACCTTACGATGATGCTTATTCTACAAATGCTCAATGGGGTTGAGATCTCAGTATTAGACCTGGCAGTCCATCAGAGACAATAAACTTCAGTCCTTGTTTCTTCACCATTTGGGGAAGAGGAGGAGTTTGCAAACCAAGTAATTATGCAGGGCCTCTGATCCCTTGAGAGGTCTTTAGGATGGAAATGACAGCTGTAAGTTTTCAGCAATTCAAGCCACCCTGTTAGCATGCTGATTTGCTGATTTTTGTCTCATAACAATTTTGGCTTCGATCATAATTCCTTAATTCATTTTCAGACCACTTGATATTCAGTTTGCAACCTACCCCTAGTTGCACACTTTTGTCATGTGAGCATATCCCTCCCGGTAATACATGTTATATGTCTGAGGTTGTATGTTCAGAATGATGCTATCTTCACTAGCTGTCATGTATAAGTACAGCTTCTTCCCGATAGCTCTTTCTCCTTCTACAGCCCAAGAGGGGTCTCTTATCTGTTTTCCTGTCACTGATGCTGAGAAGTTTGGTTGATACCCCTCTCTCCCTGCAGAGTTTGCTGTGGGCAGGGGCGTAGCTATGGGGGATGCAGAGGTAGCAGTCGCTACTGGCCCAGGAGCTTGAGGGGGCCCAAAGACCCTTGTGCCACATAAGAAGACACTGGTATTATGGAAAGTGCCTGCTGGTCAAGTTATACCTCTGGCTGGAGGGAAGGGGTTAGGTCAAGAATTTTGCATGGGGGGGGGGGTGCCCTTTCAATGTATGCCTCGGGCAGCATGAAGGCTATGTGCTTCCCTGCCCCTGGCCACAAAGCATTGAGGGAAAGGGGGCCCAAGCTGAACTCTTGCACCAGGGCCCATGAGCCTTTAGCTACGCCCCTGGCTGTGGGTACTCTTGTCTTTCTTGACCCAGACCCCTTTTCCCTGTAGACTGCAATGTCTTTTTTCCTCCCTATCTTTGCATAAAAAAATCCACAGCACACTTAGGCTAGTTTCACACTAGGGTTAGGCATCTCTGGCAGGGAGCAGCCTGCCAGAGATGTCTGGATCGAGCATTGCCGGAGGCTACCTCGTTGCCATCTGGCCCCATTCATTATAATGGGGACCGGCAGATATACGGACACAACCTGACAAACCTGGCGCAGTGGTTTTCTTCCAGCCAATTCTCGGCATATTAGCCAGGTTGCGGCTGGATCTCCGCCAGTCACTGTTATAGTGAATGGGGCTGGACGGCAACGAGTTGGCTTCCCGTAATGCCGGAATGCAGAGAGATTTGTCAGGCTGTACCGGATACAAAAGCGCTAGTGTGAAACTAGCCTTAGCCAGAAGAAGAATTTATTTATCACAGCATATAACTATATAGCTATATTTGATGTTGCACATACTCATTTCTAGGAAGAAAAGCATCCATATTAACAGCGGACCAATAGATTACATTTTGTTCTATCCTGGACCTTTATCAAGTAATATCTATGAGTGGAATAAGAATCAGAAAGCAAGTAATGTAATAACATAATGATCCTAATGGAACAAACAATATGGATCACAGTATACCAGCATGAAGTCTTCAGTGATACAAAATAGCAACCTTTCAGGAAGTTAGTCTACAGTGGATGGAGGCCAATAAGGCTCAACTATATACAGTGGCAAATAGTAGAGATTTAACACTAGCAGAAGAATCCATGCAGTGATAGGGAATAAGGCTACTTTCACACTAGCGTTTTATAATTCCTGTATTGAGTTCCGTCATAGGGGCTCAATACCGGAATAAAACGCTTCAGTTTTTTTCCCATTTATTGTCAATGGGGACAAAACTGAACTGAAGACAACGGAATGCTCCTGAAAGCATTCTGTTCCGTCTTCAGACCAGAGAACAAACCACAACATGCTGCGGTTTGCTCTCCGGTCCAGGCATCCGCACCAAGACGGATCCGTCATGACCCCCAATGAAAGTCAATGGGGACGGATCCGTTTGGTGTGACACAATGGTGAACGGATCCGTCCTCCATTGACTTTCAATGGAGTTCATGACGGATCCGTCACCTGCACACATACATATACACACATACAGACATACACATAAACATACACAGACATATACACATACAAATACACATACATACTTACATGCTCCCCGGTAGGTCTCCAGAGCGCAGGAGGAACAGGACGGCGCGCACAGATGACGATTCCACCAGGCGCCCAGCGCACCAGGCGCCCATCATATGTGATTTACCATGTAGTGTTCCTTTAAGCAGCTGTGAGACCCAAGCAAGGAATGGTAAATGTATGTGCGCTGCTGTGGGTGAGACGTCCAGTAGTGATGACACCATGGGTGGAACAGTGTACTGACACTCTGGGAGAGGCATATACCTTGGGTAGGATGTGATGGACACCCATTCAGGACACAGACAGTTTTCAGCTTATGGACTGCGCGTAATTTTGCAATTACGCATCTGACATGTTAATTTATGTAGTTATAACTTAGACAACTATTTCTGAGATTGTTTTCTCGTGAAACATTGTACTTCATGTCAGGCTACTTTCATACTAGCGTTTCTATTTTCCGGTATTGAGATCCATCATAGGGTCTCAATACCGTAAAAACACGCTTCCGTTTTGTCCCCATTCATTGTCAGTGGGGACAAAAAGTAACTGAATAGAACGGAATTCTGTTCCGTTCTCATACCGGAGAGCAAACCGCAGCGTGCTGCGGTTTTCTTTCCGTCAGGGGATGTGGAGCAAAAAGGATCCGTCATGACCCAAAATGCAAGTCAATGGGGACGGATGTGTTTACTGACACAATCTGACACAATAGAAAACGGATCCGTCCCCCATTGACTTTCAATGGAGTTTATGACGGATGCAGATGGTTGTATTATCAGTAAATTCTCTGATTTTAAGACCGAGAGTAACACCTTGCAAAGTAGTTATTAACATTCATTATATGTCATGTTGGCATCATTTTGCAAATGTAATTTTTAGGATGTAAGAATACTTAGAATTTTAGTAGCAATTTTTCAAAGAAAATTTCAAAACCTACTTTTTTAAGGACCAATTACATTTTGCAGTGACTTGGAGGGCTTACATAATAGAAACCACCTAAAAATTACCTGATTTTAGAAACGAAACCCCTCAAAATACTTATTTTAGATACTTTGATAACCCTTTGGCATTTTAGGTGTTCCACAGGAATAAAAGCAAAATAGAGGTGAAATTTAAAAATGTAATTTTCCATTTTAATCCATTTTTCCTGTAACACAGCAAGGGTTAACATTTAACGGCAAAACAAACCTCAATACATATGAATCTGCAGTTTACAGAAACACCCCATATGTGACTGTAAGCTGCTGTAAGGGCACACGGCAGGGCTCTGAAGGAATGCAGCTCATGTGGTTTTTGGAGGGCAGATTTTGCTGGAATGGTTTTTGAGCATCATGTCGCACCCCATTTTGGAAACTACACCCCTCAAGGAACCTTTTGAGGGGTGAGTGCACTTTGACCCAATAAGTGTTTGTTTCATTACAATTTCTTCCAATAAAATGTTGCTTTAACCCCAAATTTTGCATTTTCCCAAGGGGTACCCCTCACATAGCACCCCACATTTTGTTAAACATTTTTCTGGATATGAAGCACCAAAATTTTTCTGGATATGGCAACACCCCATATGTGGTCATAAACTGCTGTAAGGCCACATGGCAGGGCTCAAAAGGGAAGGAGTGCTATTTGACTTTAGGAGAAGAGATTTTACTGGAATGGTTTTCAGGTGCCATGTTGAATTTGAAGAGACCCTGAGGTATCTCTACAGTGGAAACTCCTAAAAAGTGATCCCCATTTTGGAAACTACACCCCTCATGAAATTTATCACGGAGTATAGTGATTGACCCTACAGGTGCTTCATAGTAGTTCAATTATATGTTATTTTTCCTAGAAATGTTTCGTTTTCACTAGTGGTAAAAGTTTGTTTCATAATTTTTAACGAGTACAACAATACCCTTTACATGGTCGTAAACTGCTGTTTGGGCACACTGCAGGGTTCAGAAGAGAAAGAGCACCATGTTATTATAAGGCCTTGTTTGGTGACTGATACAGCACTGGCTCCCAAGAAGTGACCCCATTTTGGAAACTACACCACTTACATAATTTTCCAAGCAGTGTTGTGAGTGTTTTGCAAAAATTAATGCACAGGAGAAATGTGGAAATTGCAATTTTTACAGATTTGGCATTTAAGTGCCCAATATGCTGTGTCCAGTGTATACCAGTGAAAAGCAATCCTCTTATTATTATGCTGTTTTTCTCGGTTTTAGAAACACCTTACATGCGACCCTATTCTTTTGCCTGAACATATGAGAGCTCTCTGGAGTAAATGAGCACCATGTGTCTGATCCTTGTGTCAATGCAGTAAAATAAATACTGTATTGTATTGCATTGAAACTGTCAGTTTCACACTGACAGTCAACTATGAAACCCAGCCTGGGGGCTGGGCCTCATAGGCCATCATACCCGGCAGGCACAGAAGCCTTTATAACGCAACCATCAGCAATCAGATATGTAGTGAAAGCACATGTATGAGAGCATAAACAGGAATGCTTGCATACCTCATGGTCAGTATCAGACAGGAAAATGAATAGAGGGCTGGTGACTACTGCCGGAGACATAGCCAGTATTTATTCCTCTGAAAACTAGCTTGATAAGATGAGGTACGACTAGTACTGGAAAGAAGGGTATTAGCTAGGGCTAAGGGCTTATTCATATGGCCGTTGGGCCCATACTTGAATGAATGGGTCCGTGATCCGCAAAATACGACAAAATATTGTCTTTTGCGGCGTGGAGGCGCGGATCGCAAGCCCACTGAAACACTCAGAAGCCCTTCTTTGGGCTTTGGGGTCTGTGTCTCTTGTGGGCTTTGGGATCTTTTGTATCTTGCGGATCACGGACCCTTTTAAGTCAATGGGTCTGCAGCATGGAGTTCACACAGCCGATGCACGTATATGCGGACCTGCTGTTTGAGGTCCGCAACACAACATGGCATGGCGGCCATACATTCGTCTGAATGAACCTTAAAGGGAACCTGTCATCTCCGAAACACCCCCTGAACTAGAGTAAGCAGTATATAGTGTAAGTGATGCTGAATCCGAATATGTAATTTTTATCTTCGTACTCACTTGCGTTCTGACGCTGTGCTCTGACAAACCAGCAGTAAAATGCACTCACTGGACTCCAGTGCTCACTCATATAATGGAGAGGACTCAAAGAAGAGTCCAGTGAGTGCATTTTACTGCAAGTTTGTGGGAGCACAGCGTCGGAATGGAAGTGAGTATGAAGATAAAACTTTCATAATCGGACTCAGCATCACTTACACTATACAACACTTACTCAAGTTCAGGAGGTGTTCCGGAGATGACAGGTTCCCTTTAAGTCGAGTACTGCAGAGTAGCTGATGTTGGAGATGAGAAGTAGAATGAAGCCGCCTACTGTAATATGGAAGAGCCTGTAAGACACTGTACAGATTATGTAGTACTGTGCATTTTAGTACATTCATAATAGTGCTAGTATTCATTGTAATATATGTCTGTCTTTGGTTAAAAGTTAAAACTAGTATACACAAGGTGCAGTATTGTGGCAATAGCTTAATATCATTGACAGGTACAAAGGGAAGTTGAATGAGTTGTGTGCCAATCCCCGTCCAGCCCCAATCAGTTCCCCTAATTAATTTGGCAATGGAAGCTGCTCTGCCAGTTTGAGAGGAGTGACGGATGGGCACCTGCCCAGTGCTAGACATGCCTGACACCAGAAAAGCAATAATATTAGATCACCACCAATCTAATCTATAATCTATTACTAGACTGACGAGTTATACTACATTAATGTAGATATTACTCATATAGAGATAATTACTTGCTATACTTCTGTATTACTAATCTTATTTTATATGTTTTCTGGTGTGAAGCAATGACAATGAAATATCAAAGGGAGATAAAAGCGTAAATTACAGTGGGATCCTAAATTCAAATGCTATGTGGTGCAAATTCTATATGAAGTCTGTGTGTTCTCCATGTTTTTGCGTAGGTTTCTGATAAAATTGGTCCTGGTACATGTTTGAGATCATATTTCATGCCTCATGGAGGAACGGGAATAAGGTGAGTTTTTACAATTTGTGTACAAAGCTGAGCAATATTTTGCCGCTTTATACATAAAAGGAAACAAATAAATTACTCTTAAAGGAGTTATCCCGTATGTGTAAAAAATGAAAATCAGACATCATATAGTACATGACAACCTCTTTCTAAGGGCTCATGCACACAACTGTATGTATTTTATTAAAAATACAGATGACGTCTGTGTGCATTCCGTATTCTGCGGAACGGAACATCTGGCCCCTAATAGAACAGTCCTATCCTTGTCTGTAATGCAGAAAATAATAGGACATGTTCTATTGTTTTACGGAATGGACACATGGACATACGGAAACGGAATGCACTTCCATTTTTTTTGCGGACCCATTGAAATGAATGCTTCCGCATACGCAAAAAAAAAACAGGATGGACATGGAAAGAAAATACTTTTGTGTGCATGAACCTTAACAAAGCTAGAACCAGCCCTGTACCTCACATGGATCCAGAGATCTCTCCATTCATTACTCCAATTGCTCTGCTAGATTTATTTCAAGCTGGCAGCTTAGGCGTTTGTCCTTTTTCAGAGGATGTGTACTTCCTGCTGCACATGACGGCAGTTGAAAGATGGCATTGAGCATGTGCTTCCATCTCAGTGAGCTGGAGAAAGAATTTTCAAAAAGAGCATCAAACAGCAGGTGGCGCTATACAGGCAGACTTCAGTGAAAAACTCAACAGCTGTACAACATTTTTAATAATATGCAATTACAAACGTATTAAAAGTCAGATCCTGGAGTAAAAAATTTTGAATATTTTTTGTGGGACAACCCCTTTAACCCCCCCCTTTAACCTCAGATATCTGAGTCTAAGGCAATAATAAAAAAAAATACCCCCAAAGGAGTACATAGCTATCTAATATATAAAGCTGAGTGTATGTATGTATGTATGTATGTCTGCTAAAGGAATCCGCACCGTCGCAGCTACAATTACGAAATTTGGCACACAGGTGCATCAGGTGTCCGGGAAGCTTTTAGAATGGGTCTCAGCTCTCCAGGACGTACCGTTCCTGAGATATTTCCAAAAGATGCATTAGCCAATAGAAGCCTGGTCACATGACCCTTATGAGCCAATAGAAGATCGCAGGCCCTCAGAATCCAAATACAGGTTTCCATAACAACCCAGCCATTAACAACCCATTTCTGCAGGTGAGCTTTAAAGGGGCAGAGCGCTGTGCATGACACTGTTAAAGGGGTATTCTGGTTACCATAAATATACCTTATGTTTTAGACTAATTCATCATCAATCATTACCTAATATAATGTAAGTTTCACATATTTACCGTTTAGTAATAAAAGATGTTTTCTTCTACTGCTACCCACTGTGTTTCCTCATAAATTACCAAAACATCGACTTGTAATTCAGGCCACCCTCGAAAGAAGGAGTTAAAAGCCCCGCGTTGCGCTGTCTGAGCGTGAGCTGCAGCAACTGACTGAGGCTTCTCTCACCCCCATTCAGTCACTAGAGCCCGCAGACATAGCTGACTGAGGGGGAGAGAAGCACTGGGCTGTCCCTAGCTCACCCTCAGGTCAGGAACCTCTTCTCCGTGTCTTCACTGAGCCAGGGCGTGTGGCTTCATGGGGATCGGGGATGTGGCTTCACATTTGGGAGCGTGGCCGGTGAGGTCCGGCTTTCTGGGGTGAAGCCAGGGGCCACTTTAGCTGCTGTGGAGGTCACAGTTAAAGGGGAGGGCGCTGTGGATGTTACTGTTAAGGGGGCAGGATGCTGTGGAGGTCACTGTTAAAGGAGGAGGGGTCTGTGGAGGCCACTATTAAAGGGGCAGCGGGGTACTGTGAGGTCACTGTTAAGTGAGCGGGGTACTGTGACAGTCACTGTTAAAAGGGCAGTTGCTGTGGAAGTCTCTGTTAAGGGGGCCAGGAATGGTGGAGGTCAGTTAAGGGCACTGTAACTTATGGTCAGTGTTAAAGGGAACCGGTCATCTCCGAAACACCCCCTGAACTAGAGTAAGTGTTGTATAGTGTAAGTGATGCTGAATCCAAATATGTAAGTTTTATCTTCATACTCACTTCCATTCTGATGCTGCGCTCCCACAAACCTGCAGTAAAATGCACTCACTGGACTCCAGTGCTCACTCACATAATGGAGAGGACTCAAGGAAGAGTCCTCTGAATGTATTTTACTGCCGGTTTGTGGGAGCACAGCGTCAGATTGGAAGTGTGTATGAAGATAAAACTTACATATTTGGATTAAGCATCACTTACACTATACATCTCTTGCTCTAGTTCAGGAGGTGTTTCAGAGCTGACAGGTTCCCTTTAAGGGATGGGTGCTGTAGAGGTCACTGTTAAGGGGACGGGCTGCTGTGAAGGTCAAAGTTAAGGGGGTGGGCTGCTGTGGAGGTCCCATTTTAAGGAGATGGAGCACTGTTGGGGGGTCATTGTTAAGGAGTCATGGTGCTATAGAGGTCACTCTCGATATCTTTTAACGACACACAGACAAACATTAAATGAAACATATTAAATAGACCCGGGCGAAGCCAGGTCCTTTAGCTAGTCTAATATATAAAGCTGAATGTATGTATGTATGCATATCCGCTAAAGGAATCTGCACCGTCGCAACTACAATCACGAAATTAGGCACACAGGTACATCAGGTGTCCGGGAAGGTTTTAGAATGGGTCTCAGCTCTCCAGGACCTGAGATATTCCCAAAAAAATGCATTAGCCAATAGAAGCCTGGTCACATGACCCTTATCAGCCAATAGAAGCTCGCAGGCTGTTAGTCTCCATACACACAGCTTTACACCAGGTTTCCATAACAACTCAGCCAGTTTTTATCACTGCTGTTGGTCTGCTTTAAAGGGGCAGAGCGCTGTGGATGACACTGTTAAAGGGGTATTCCAGTTACCATAAATATACCTTATGTTTTAGACTAATTCATCATCAATCATTACCTCATATAATGTAAATTTCACATATTTACCTTCAGTAGTAATAGTATATAAACCTGCCACAATTTAGTGCATTACATCTGGTAAATGTTGTGTCATGTTTGCTAACAAGAAACTGATGCCACCATGATATCGGCCTATCTATTCACAGTGGAAATACCTTCTTCATTCTGGATCACTTCAACATAAACAACTGCGTCCATTAGCACCGTGCTCCAGGAGGAATAATACAGGTTACTCTCTAAAGAACAGAGGCAAAGATTAATTTCCCCTCTGATTTGGAACAGGTATAATCAGAACATTCACAATACTAAAAACAAGAATGGTTCTGCGTTGACAATCAAAGCAGCCTAACATCTAGCAGACTGCTACTATCTACAGTCCAAGACTAGTTGCAGTATACCGTCCCCAGCTGCACCTTCAGAGTATGTTCGCTTACCTATTACATGCAAATACCTCGGACCCACTCTCCCTCTTAGTGCTTGATTTTAGGTACGCTTCTTGGTTCACTTGAAAAGATGGTGACTGGTGCTTAAAGCATCTAATAGGTGTGTGCCCCGGTCAGTGGCACTGCTCCATACATCAATACCAGTGCTCTTCTCAGAGTACTAAGTGACTATCCAATGTGTTTAGGAAAATAATGTGTTTTCATTTGTCAGGAATCAATCAGAACATTATAGTTATGAAGGTTTGGTAATGAGGGTAAAGACGGTGATTGAACTCAATGGGAGTCATTTACTAAGACTGGCTTTTTACACCTGTCTTAGACTCTGCCCTACGTTGCGGTACGATTCAACTAATTTATGACGAGGCCCTTTCCTCATTATAAATTAGGCGCATCAACAGCGGTTCATGCAACCGGCATAAAAATGACTCCAGCCCCTGGTTGAAGTAGTTGTTTGCCAAGATTTATACTTTTTTACAGACGTTAGCTAGTAAATGGCACTGCCCCCTTAGCACCAGTCCCTGAGATTTCAGAGCTGGTAGCAATTATGCAAGAGAAGCCAGGAGCACTAACTGGAGATGCCCCGCCCACAGTGCACCTAAAGCCTTACTTGCATAAAATAAAAAGAAGTCATTTCTCAGCATTAGAGAATTAGATTTTCATCAGAAAGGATAAATGGTTGTTTCCAGACACCTACCTTAGATGGTGGTATGCTTAATTTGAAACCAATTTTCGAGGGGACAAGCTCCCTTTAGTCCTTTCACTACCGGAGGTAGCTATATGAGGTCTTATTTTTTTGTGAGACAAGTTGTACTTTCTAATGTCACCATTAATTATGGCATACAATGTAGTGGGAAGCGGTAAAGAGCAATTCCTCCACTGGTTTATGGGCTTTGTTCCCACGGTGTTTCGTTTGCGGCAAAACTGACCCATGCCCTTCATTCTCTTGGTCAGTACGATTACAACAACACCATATGCATAGGTTTTTTTTATGTCTAAATAGTGTAACAATAAATTTAACTTTGAAAAAAGTTTTTTTTTTACATCACCAAATTCTGACCCCCATAAGTTTTTTTTAGTTATGTCTAGTGAGCTGTATATGGGCTCATTTTTTGTGGGACAATCTGTATTTTTTATTCATACCATTTTGGAGTGTTTGTGACTTTTTGATCACACTTTAGTACATTTGTTTGCGTGACAGAAGCTATGAAAAAATGGCAAATTGGCCATTTTGACCCTATTTTCCATTGTGCCATTTGTCATATTAGAAAAATATTTTTATATTTAAACAGTACGTCCGTTTTCAGTCGCGGTGATACCCATGATGTTAATATTTTTTGTTATTTAGCTATTTGTTATTATACACAAAAGGGGGTTACTTAACCTCTTCACGCATTTGGACGTAACTGTACGTCCAAATCGCAAGTAATTTACTGCATTTGGACGTACAGTCATGTCCAAACTGCTTACTGGGGCTGTGACACTATAAAGTGTCACAGCCCCGGAGTCTCCATTCTCCCGGAGACCAGAGACACCGGCGAAGCCGGCAAGGGACCAATCAGAGTGGTCCCTTGCCGGCAAAATCTCTGATTGGTTAGTCTCTACAGACTAACCAATCAGAGCATTTCAGTGCTAAATGCCGGTTCAGGCTGCGATCTCCACTCTGGAAATCGCAGCCTGAAAACAGGTAAGATCTCCATTTACAGTATTTACATTGCCCCCAGTAATTTAGTGGCTTCCATAATGCAGCCCCCATTGCCTCCTGATGTCCTCTCTGTTTGAACGGAGCCGTTGCCATCAGCAGAGAGTGTGAGCTGTAATTACAGCTCACACTCTGCTGCTACGGCTGAAATCGGTGTTGGCACCATTCTCGGCCGTTCAACCCCATAGATGCCGCGGTCAGTAGCTGCCCGTGGCATCCATGTGGTTGAGAGGGAGGAAGCTCCCTCTGTCTTGCATCGGGCCGCCACTGCTGCAATGGCAGCAGCCCGATGGTTCCCATGGTAACCGGACACCTTACAAAAGCGTCCTGGATGCCATGTACCTAAGGTTGATCAGACCCTGAGGGTTTGATCAGCCTTAGTGTAACTGTGATACAGGCTGTACAGTGCATTGCAATAGATGACTATTGCAATGCACTGTATAGCCATCAGGCCCACTGGATCTTCAAGATCCAAAAAAAAAAAGTGTTAAAAAAGTAAAAAATTTAAAAAAATGGCTTTTCTCATATCCATTCATTTATGTCATTAAAAAATGAAATAAATAAAAAATCTACACATAATTGGTATCGGCGCGTCCGTAACGACCTGATCTATAAAAGTGTTATGTTACTAATCCCCTGCGGGAAACGCCGTAAAAAATAACATAGAAAACAATAACGGAATTGCTGTTTTTGTCACCTCACCGCCACAAAAAAATTAATAACAAGTGATCAAAAATACCTATTTACCCCAAAATGATACCAATAAAAACTACAGACCGTCCCGCAAAAAACAAGCCCCACACAGCTACATTGGTGAAAAAATAAAAAAGTTATGGACTTTAGTATATGACGATGCAAAATATAATTTATTTTTAACACAAAAGTGATTTTATGCTGAAAAAGGAGTAAAACATGAAAAAAACTATATTAATTTGGTATCGCCATAACAGTATCGACCCACAGAATAAAATTATTGTATCAAATTTGAAGGCAATAGGAACCCCATAAAAAATAAAAATAAAAAACATTGACACGATTGCCATTTTTAACTAATTCACCTCCACAAAAATGTTATAAAAAGTGATTAAAAATACTTATGTACCCCAAAATTATACCAATAAAAACTACAGACCATCCCGCAAAAAACAAGCCCCCATACAGCTACATTGTTGAAAAAATAAAAATGTTATGGCCCCTAAAACAATTTCAGCAAATTATATGTTAGAAAATCCCTATGCTGCGCCTTTCCTTCTGAATGCTGCCTTGTCCCCAAACAGCGATTTACGACCACATATGAGGTGTTGCCGTATTCAGGGAAAAATGCATAACAAATTGTTGGGTGCATTTTCTCCTGTTAGTCCTTGTGAAAATAAAAAATTTAGGGCTAAAGCAACATTATATTGGAAATAAAAGTTAATTTTTCAGTTTCACAGCCATACTTTTCTAAATTCTATTAAAACGCTTTTTGGGTCAAAGCATTCAATCCACCACTATATGTATTCCTTGAGGGGCGTAGATTCCAAAATGGGGTCAATTTTGGGACTTTTCTTTCTAGGGGTACTTCAGGGTCTCTTGAAATGTGACATGGCACCTGAAAACCATTCCAGCAAAATCTGCCCTCCGATAACAATATGGCGCTTCTTTCCTTCTGAGCACTGCTGTGTGCCCATACAGCAGGTTACAACCACATATGGGGTGTTTCTGTAAACTGCAGAATCAGGATAATAAATATTGAGGTTTGTTTGGCTGTTAACCCTTACTGTGCAACAAGAAAAATTGATTAAAATGGAAAAAATAAAAATAAAATTTTAAAATTTCCCCTATATTTTCCTTTAATTTTTGTGGAACACCTAAAGGGTTATCAAAGTTTCTAAAATCAGTTTTGAGTAACCTAAGGGGTGTAGTTTGTAAAATGGGGTCATTTATGGGTGGTTTCTACTGATTAAGTCCCACAAAGTTACTCAATAACTCAACTGGTCCTTAAAAAAGTGGGTTTTGGCAATTTTCTTAAAAATTTTAAAATTAGCTTCTAAACTTCTAAGCCTTCTAACGTCCTAAAAAAATAAAGTAACATTTACTAAATGATTCAAATATAAAGTAGACATATGGGGAATGTAAAGTAATAACTATTTTATGAAGTATCACTATCTATCTTAAAAGCAGAGAAATTCTAATTTTGAAAATAGTGAATTTTTTTCAGATTTTCAGCAAATTTTAGTTTTTTTTATGCATAAAGGTAAAATGTATAGAGATGAGCGAGTAGTGAAATATTCGAAAGTTCGAAATTCGATTCGAATAGACCGCGAAATTCGACTATTCGACCGGATATCGAATCCCATTAAAGTCTATGGGAAAAAAATGCTCGCCACTTGGAAATCTCAATTCGACCACTTGGAGGTCACCAAGTCCACCCTGGAACCTCAGAAAAGGATGCCAACACTGCTGGAATGCAACTGGGACAGCAGGGGAAGCATGTCTGGGTGCATATAACGCGCCCAAGTCGCACTATTACGCCACTATCACAGCCTCTCAACAATACACTCCAAACACAATCTAACCTCTCTGTAAAGTGAGACCATACAAGGAAACCTTCTTTCCTCTACATTGCCATGGACCCCAAGCCAAACTAGACAAAAAAGAAGATAAAATTCTGCACCCCTTAAAATCACGTTGCCTATGACAACCACAGATGGCATAGGCAAGGGGGAAAGCAAATAGACCCCACCCCTAATTGTCATTGTGTGTGTGTGTGAGATGTGGTCAGACATGTCTTCTTTAAAATGTAAAAACAACTCAAACACATGCAGAAGCCTTAAAATGCCCAAATTGTTGGCGCTTGAGATGTCAGTGACCCGACCTGGCCCAGTGTCATGTCTAGCAGGTAAAGCAGTGGGGATGTTGAGGGATGCGTAGGACCGCAAAAGGCAGGAAGAGGCCGTGGGCTGGCCAGAGGCTCATGGAAAATTTTGTGGAGGCCCAAGAGGTGAGACGTCTTAAAAATTGTGTGGAGGCTAAAGAGGTGAGACGTGTTAAAAATTATGTGGAGGCCCAAGAGGTGACACCTCTTAAAAATTATGTGGAGGCCCGAGAGGTGACACCTCTTAAAAATTATGTGGAGGCCCGAGAGGTGAGACCTCGAAAACGTTTTGTGGAGGCCCAAGAGGTGACACCTCTTAAAAATTATGTGGAGGCCCAAGAGGTGACACCTTTTAAAGGCTGCAGTTATCCACAGATTTGCATGCAATGTAAAATGGTTACACTCATTTTATAAAGGCAACTATCATGAAAAATCAGTTTAAATGTATTGAGGGCAGCACAGAGTATTTCTACAGAGGAAGGAGTATTCTTTTTATTTTTTTTCCTTTTTTTTATATGTATATGCTGTTGCCTTCAGTATATGAGAGTTGATTTCATGATGCTACTGCAGCCACTTAAAACGTTTTAAGTCTTGTTTTGTTTTTTTGAATACTGAGAATGCTATTTTGTACCAGATTTTGTATGTAAAGACTGAACACATTAAAATGAGAATGTTACCAAAATTATAATTTATAATTTATTTACCTTTTGTGGAGGCCCAAGAGGTGAGACCTCTTAAAAATTATGTGGTGGCCCAAGAGGTGAGACCTCTTAAAAATTATGTGGTGGCCCAAGAGGGGAGACCCGTTAAAAATTATGTGGAGGCCCAAGAGGTGAGACCTGTTAAACATTTTGTGGAGGCCCAAGAGGTGAGACGTGTTAAACATTTTGTGGAGGCCCAAGAGGTGAGACCTCTTAAAAATTATGTGGAGGCCCAAGAGGGGAGACCCGTTAAAAATTATGTGGAGGCCCAAGAGGTGAGACCTCTTAAACATTTAGCGCAGGCCCAAGAGGTGAGCCATAAATATATAAATTGTTCTTATTTACGGAGCAATTCTACGGCGGTTAAGGAGGAGGAGGAGGAGGAAATGGCACTTCATACATATGGCACTTTACTTTTGGCTGCTTTCCACGGTTGGAGAAGCAAAGTCCGGGTCAATCCACTTGCTGTTCATTTTGATTAGCGTCAGCCTGTCGGCACTGTCGGTTGACAGGCGGCTGCGCTTATCGGTGATAATGCCCCCGGCAGCGCTGAACACCCTTTCTGATAGCACGCTGGCGGCAGGGCAGGCAAGCACCTCCAAGGCGTACAGGGACAGTTCCAGCCACGTGTCCAACTTGGAGACCCAGTAAGTGTAGGACGCCGAGGGATCGGGGAGGACAGGGTTACGGTCTGCCAGGTACTCCCGCAACATCCGCCGATACTTGTCCCTCCTGCTGATAGCGGGCCCCGCAGTGATGGAAGTTGCACGAGGGGGTGCCATGAACGTGTCCCACACCTTGGAGAGTGTTCCCCTGGTGGCTGTGGGCCTGATAGATGTTGTGGGACTCTGGGAGACCCTCTCCTCTCTGCCGCCAGCGATGCTGGGTGGGAAAATCTCCATCATGTTCTGCACGAGTTCCCTCTGGTATTCCAGCAATCGATTCGTCCTCTCCTCTACCGGAATAAAAGAGGAGACGTTATCTTTATACCGGGGATCCAGGATTGCGAAGACCCAGTACAGTTTGTTCTCCACTATCCGGACAACACGTGTGTCCCGGGAAAAGCAGCCCAGCATGAAGTCAGCCATGTGTGCCAGACTGAATAGGCATGACGTCACTGCCCCCACCAGAAGGATCACTTGCCATTTCCTCCTCTTCCTCTTCCGCCTCCTCTCCGCCCCATCCGCGCTGAACCAATGGGACGCGCACAGCCTGACTGCTACCCTCGCCGCCAGCATCCTCCTCCTCTTCCACAGCCACCTCCACGTCGTCCTCCTCCTCCTCATCCTCCTCCTCCTGCAACTGCCACCGTGAAGCAGACAAAAGTGTGGTCTGACTGTGTAGCTCCGTTGCGTCTCCTCCTACCCCCGTCTCCTCTGCGTGCAATGCGTTCTCCCTTATTGCGATGAGGGATTCTTTAAGGACGCATAGGAGCGGGATGGTTACGCTCACTATAGCGTCCTCGCTGCTGACCTTCTTGGTGGACTCCTCAAAGATACGCAGTACATCGCATACGTCTGCCATCCATGGCCACTCGTGGTTGGCAAACTGAGGGAGCTGAGTTGGAGGCACGCGTGGATTATTAATCTGGTACTCCATCAATGCTCTCTGCTGCTCACACACCCTGGCCAACATGGAATAGGTGGAATTCCAGCGAGTCGGCAGGTCGCACAACAGCCGATGTTCAGGCAAATGGAGGCGTTGCTGGAGTTTTTTTAAGCTAGCAGCAGCTACAGTTGACTTCCGAAAGTGTGCGCACAAGCGCCGCACTTTCACCAGTAGCTCTGCCAGGTTGGGGTAAGTCTTTAGAAATTTTTGGACTACCAGATTAAAAACGTGGGCCAGGCATGGTACGTGATTGAGTTCGGCAAGCTCCAGAGCCGCCACCAGGTTACGGCCGTTATCGCACACGACCATGCCTGGTCCTAGCTGCAGCGGCGACAGCCACATCTCCGTCTGCTGCAGTATGGCGTCCCTCACCTCTGGGGCGCTGTGCTTCCTGTCGCCCAAGCTGATGAGCTTAAGCACCGCCTGCTGACGTCTCCCCGCGCCAGTGCTGCAACGCTTCCAGCTAGCGGCTGAGGGCGATGTTAAGGCACAGGAGGAGGAGGAGGAGGAGGAGGGGGGTTTATCAGAACCCATGCTGGCAATCTTGGGCGGGGGTGGTAGGTAGGCCGTCTCTGTTTGCGACCCCGTCCCTGCCTCCACTACATTCACCCAGTGTGCCGTCAAAGAAATGTATCGTCCCTGGCCACAAGCGCTTGTCCACGCGTCGGTGGTCAAGTGGACCTTTGCGCTGACTGCGTACCTCAGGGCCCGCCTGATGTTACGCGACACGTGCTGGTGCAGGGCGGGGACGGCACTCCGGGAAAAGTAGTGGCGGCTGGGGACGGAATAGCGAGGTGCGGCAGCCGCCATCAGGTCGCGGAAGGCCTGCGTCTCCACAAGCCTAAACGGCAACATCTCCAGGGCCAGCAGTTTGGAGATGTGGCAGTTTAAGGCTTGGGCTTGGGGGTGACTCGAGGCGTACTTCCGCCTGCGGTCGAACGCCTGCGAGATGGACAGTTGTTGGGACGAGGAGTGTGAAGGTGCAGGCGAAGAGGCGGGGGAAGGGGCGGGGGAAGGGGAGGCTGAAGGAGAAGGCTCCAAAGTAGCAGAGGCAGAGGCAGAGGCAGATGTGGAGGTGTCCTGGCTGGAGGTCTGGACCGCAGTGGCAGCACACAACAAAGGGGAAGAGGCAGTGGCAGCAAGACCGGGCGCAGTTTGTATTGCGTTTGCTCTCTCCCACTCAGCCCAGTGCTTGAATTCCAAGTGACGCCGCATGCCTGAGGTGGTCAGATTGCTCTTCTCAGAGCCCCTACTCAGTTTTGAGTGGCAGAGTGTGCAAACCGCGCTCAGTTTGTCATCCGCACAAACATTAAAATATCTCCACACCACAGAAGTACGAGGCCTCGATGGGGGAGCTTCGCGCGACTGGCCGCTGCCGGGAACAGCTTCGGCCCTGCTGGCTGTGGCCTCACTTCTCTGTCTGAACTGTCCTCTGCCTGTGGCCATCCCTCTGCCTGTGGACATCCCTCTGCCTGTGGACATGCCTCTGCCTGTGGACATGCCTCTGCCTGTGGACATCCCTCTGCCTGTGGACATCCCTCTGCCTGTGGACATCCCTCTGCCTCTTGCTGCCTTTTTCGGTGCTGCGCAGACCACCACCTCTCCACTGCTTTCCTCGCTGGACATCACCCCTGGCCAAGTGGGGTCGGTCATTTCGTCATCCACCAGCTCCTCTTCCACTTCCTCACTCTGCTCCTCCTCCTGCCCACTGGACATTCCAACAGCCTCCCTTGATGGCAACTGCGTCTCATCATCATCATCGCTCATGATAACAGATGCTGGCTCAGGGTCCACATCAGCAGGAGATGGCGAAAACTCCAGTGTTTGGGCATCACTACAAACAAATTCCTCTGCTAGCTCCTGGGATTCTTCCGGCACATCTGAAAAAGGACCCGAAAAGAGCTCCTGGGAGGGGTCAATGGTGGGATGACTCTGTTGGCCAGGTGTGGAGGAAGGAGGGTCAGAGTGATACTGTGTGGATGACTGGCTGGTGGAAAACTGTGTGGAAGCGCTATCGGCTATCCATTGCACCACCTGTTCAACCTGCTCAGGCCTCAACAGCGGTGTAACCCGCCCCCTGCTTAACTGTCCCATAAAAGCAGGGATTCTGGATGAGCGGGATCCTGGCTGACCCTCACCAGCACGCATTGTATCCCCACTGGCTTCAACAAGGCCCCCAACAGCATTTCCGCGCCCCCGTCCTCGTCCACGTCCTATTCCGCTAGCCCCCCGCCGCATTTTGTTTTTTTTTTACAATATTTTGCCTTCACAGCCGTGAAATTAGTTTGCAAGAGAACGCACAGTACAGTTGCCAGTTAAGGCCTATATATTGTATTTTTCAAGGTACACAGCAGTGTACTAAGTGATCAGACGGTGTGTATGAACAACAGTTATGAGAAATTACTTTGCAAGAGAACGCACAGTACAGTTGCCAGTTATAAGGCCTATATATTGTATTTTTCAAGGTACACAGGCCTTTTATTAAGTGATCAGACGGTGTGTATGAACACCAGTTATGAGAAATTACTTTGCAAGAGAACGCACAGTACAGTTGCCAGTTATAAGGCCTATATATTGTATTTTTCAAGGTACACAGGCCTTTTATTAAGTGATCAGACGGTGTGTATGAACACCAGTTATGAGAAATTACTTTGCAAGAGAACGCACAGTACAGTTGCCAGTTATAAGGCCTATATATTGTATTTTTCAAGGTACACAGCAGTGTACTAAGTGATCAGACGGTGTGTATGAACACCAGTTATGAGAAATTACTTTGCAAGAGAACGCACAGTACAGTTGCCAGTTATAAGGCCTATATATTGTATTTTTCAAGGTACACAGCAGTGTACTAAGTGATCAGACGGTGTGTATGAACAACAGTTATGAGAAATTACTTTGCAAGAGAACGCACAGTACAGTTGCCAGTTATAAGGCCTATATATTGTATTTTTCAAGGTACACAGGCCTTTTATTAAGTGATCAGACGGTGTGTATGAACACCAGTTATGAGAAATTACTTTGCAAGAGAACGCACAGTACAGTTGCCAGTTATAAGGCCTATATATTGTATTTTTCAAGGTACACAGGCCTTTTATTAAGTGATCAGACGGTGTGTATGAACACCAGTTATGAGAAATTACTTTGCAAGAGAACGCACAGTACAGTTGCCAGTTATAAGGCCTATATATTGTATTTTTCAAGGTACACAGCAGTGTACTAAGTGATCAGACGGTGTGTATGAACAACAGTTATGAGAAATTACTTTGCAAGAGAACGCACAGTACAGTTGCCAGTTATAAGGCCTATATATTGTATTTTTCAAGGTACACAGCAGTGTACTAAGTGATCAGACGGTGTGTATGAACAACAGTTATGAGAAATTACTTTGCAAGAGAACGCACAGTACAGTTGCCAGTTATAAGGCCTATATATTGTATTTTTCAAGGTACACAGGCCTTTTATTAAGTGATCAGACGGTGTGTATGAACACCAGTTATGAGAAATTACTTTGCAAGAGAACGCACAGTACAGTTGCCAGTTATAAGGCCTATATATTGTATTTTTCAAGGTACACAGCAGTGTACTAAGTGATCAGACGGTGTGTATGAACAACAGTTATGAGAAATTACTTTGCAAGAGAACGCACAGTACAGTTGCCAGTTATAAGGCCTATATATTGTATTTTTCAAGGTACACAGCCGTGTACTAAGTGATCAGACGGTGTGTATGAACACCAGTTATGAGAAATTACTTTGCAAGAGAACGCACAGTACAGTTGCCAGTTATAAGGCCTATATATTGTATTTTTCAAGGTACACAGCAGTGTACTAAGTGATCAGACGGTGTGTATGAACAACAGTTATGAGAAATTACTTTGCAAGAGAACGCACAGTACAGTTGCCAGTTATAAGGCCTATATATTGTATTTTTCAAGGTACACAGGCCTTTTATTAAGTGATCAGACGGTGTGTATGAACACCAGTTATGAGAAATTACTTTGCAAGAGAACGCACAGTACAGTTGCCAGTTATAAGGCCTATATATTGTATTTTTCAAGGTACACAGGCCTTTTATTAAGTGATCAGACGGTGTGTATGAACACCAGTTATGAGAAATTACTTTGCAAGAGAACGCACAGTACAGTTGCCAGTTATAAGGCCTATATATTGTATTTTTCAAGGTACACAGGCCTTTTATTAAGTGATCAGACGGTGTGTATGAACACCAGTTATGAGAAATTACTTTGCAAGAGAACGCACAGTACAGTTGCCAGTTATAAGGCCTATATATTGTATTTTTCAAGGTACACAGGCCTTTTATTAAGTGATCAGACGGTGTGTATGAACACCAGTTATGAGAAATTACTTTGCAAGAGAACGCACAGTACAGTTGCCAGTTATAAGGCCTATATATTGTATTTTTCAAGGTACACAGGCCTTTTATTAAGTGATCAGACGGTGTGTATGAACACCAGTTATGAGAAATTACTTTGCAAGAGAACGCACAGTACAGTTGCCAGTTATAAGGCCTATATATTGTATTTTTCAAGGTACACAGCAGTGTACTAAGTGATCAGACGGTGTGTATGAACAACAGTTATGAGAAATTACTTTGCAAGAGAACGCACAGTACAGTTGCCAGTTATAAGGCCTATATATTGTATTTTTCAAGGTACACAGCCGTGTATTAAGTGATCAGACGGTGTGTATGAACACCAGTTATGAGAAATTACTTTGCAAGAGAACGCACAGTACAGTTGCCAGTTATAAGGCCTATATATTGTATTTTTCAAGGTACACAGCAGTGTACTAAGTGATCAGACGGTGTGTATGAACAACAGTTATGAGAAATTACTTTGCAAGAGAACGCACAGTACAGTTGCCAGTTATAAGGCCTATATATTGTATTTTTCAAGGTACACAGCCGTGTATTAAGTGATCAGACGGTGTGTATGAACACCAGTTATGAGAAATTACTTTGCAAGAGAACGCACAGTACAGTTGCCAGTTATAAGGCCTATATATTGTATTTTTCAAGGTACACAGCAGTGTACTAAGTGATCAGACGGTGTGTATGAACAACAGTTATGAGAAATTACTTTGCAAGAGAACGCACAGTACAGTTGCCAGTTATAAGGCCTATATATTGTATTTTTCAAGGTACACAGCCGTGTATTAAGTGATCAGACGGTGTGTATGAACACCAGTTATGAGAAATTACTTTGCAAGAGAACGCACAGTACAGTTGCCAGTTATAAGGCCTATATATTGTATTTTTCAAGGTACACAGCAGTAGTGCCAAATATAGTTTGGTATGTAGCAGAGCACCTAATACACCACTAATGCCTCTCTCTGTCCCTACTCCAGCAGCTATCCCTGAATACAGCAGCCGTTCTCTGTAAAGTCTATATTGTAGTAAGCTATCACTGAAGTCCACTGTAGTAGCCCTGATAAGGGCTTTTAATCACGCTCCTGCCTGTCCAACAGCTAAAATCTGTCTCTCCCTTCTCCAGCCTCTGTCCCTGACTAAGTTCACGCAGCATATGCGTACGAGCAGGAAGAGCTGAGTTTTTAATATTCGAGGTCACATGGTTTTTCCAGCCAATGCATGTAGACGCTGTTTTCGCGCTGCCAGCGTGCTCAGCGTGCCTGTCATACCCCCCTGCATGGTGATTGGTGGAAAAAGAGCGCCAGGGAAGGTGGGAGGGGAAACGAATTCTAAGTGCGCCATCGCCGTTATACTCGAAAGAAATCGAGCACGCCGAATATCGTAGTATTCGATCGAATACCAGCTCGATCGAACACTACTCGCTCATCTCTAAAAATGTATCAACTCAAATTCACCACTAACATGGAGTATGATGTGTCACGAGAAAACAATCTCAGAATGGCTTGGATAAGTAAAAAGTTATTACCACATAAAGTGACACGTCAGATTTGAAAAATGGGGCTCCGGCATTTGGTCCAAACTGGCATTTGAACGGGTTAAACTTATATTCTTAAAATTTTTTATATTCTTTTTACATTTTTAACATTTTTTTAATGATTTTAAAGTTCATATATGGGCCTATAAAATCTTTTTATTCTTTTTATTCATGTACCATCATGTATTTTTAAAATGAGTTTATTACCGTCAATTTCTCATTTCTTATGTTGGCCTGCCATCTGGTGGCAAAAATAAGAAATTGCAGCATGAATACTGTAAGTCTCACAGCATTCAGAGCAACTACTGACATCCCCATTGGCCGCAGGGGATGACGGTAGGAAGCCCGGAAGTGCTTACTCACTTTAGATGCTGTGATCTCACTTGATCTGGAATCTAAAGCCTTTAATTACCGCGATCAGCATTGTTGTCGGGCACGGTAATTAATGGTAGATCTCTGCTGTGTGAAACAGCGGAGACGTTCCGGCCATGACGCTCGTTGCACGTGCGAGTGGGCACCATGTTTGCCAATTGCTCCAGGGCCACAGTGAATGGGTTAAAGAGACTGAAAAAGTTCAAGAGCAAAGCCTGTCCGATACTGCAAGACCACCAAAGTCACCGTAAATATTCACTGTAACAGTTAAGAGACATTTTTATTAGACTCCTGTTGCAGCTGATGCCCAGTGGGCTACCTGAGACCTCCTCATGCCCTCCTCTCCTCCTTAACAATCGGATGCTCTCTGTAATAATTAATGCTAGGAGCATCGGGTACATTCCTGGCCGGCGGCTGCAGGTCCCTCTCTTGAACTCAACTCTCTTTCGGACAGTGATGAGTATTTGGTTCTGCTGGTTCATTATTTTTTGCTGCACTGTGGAATTTGATTCTGCTGGGGCAGTATTTTGTGTAGCACTGTGGTATTTGGTTCTTCTGGGGCAGTATTTTGTGCTGTACTGTGGCATTTGGTTGTGCTGGGGCGGTATTTTGTGCTGCACTGTGGTATTTGGTTCTGCTGGGGCAGTATTTTGTGCTGTACTGTGGTATTTGGTTGTGCTGGGGCGGTATTTTGTGCTGCACTGTGGTATTTGGTTCTGCTGAGGCAATACTTTGTGCTGCAGTGGTATTTGGTTCTGCTGAGGCAATACTTTGTGCTGCACTGTGGTATTTGGTTCTGCTGGGGCGATATTTTGTGCTGCACTATGGTATTGCTGGCTCCACCTACTTCTGTTGCCCCATCTTCTTTCAATTTGGACCCTTCTACAACATGTGAACACTTTTTGTTTGTTCTCCAGGGCCAATGTAAGTCCCCAGTCCATCCCTGGCCGGCTGGCCCTATGGGCCTCATTATGCTGAGTAATGCTCTTCATTCAATCCTTCTGCGACACACCTGCACCACATAATGTCCATTGGCACCACTTATCCATTACAACCCTAAGAAGACTCACCAATGACATACTCTAATCAGCACCATGACAATATGTCATCCCCATATAACACCATATAGCTTCCGTACAGTCGCTGTCAGAAGCCGACGCAATCAGTTTTGTCCTCTGCTAAGGATTCTGTCAGTGCACCACTGCGCCATCTGGTGGCCGCTGGCTATTCTCACATGATGCAGACTCCTCCCAGTGCAGCTGCCGCAGTACATACTTTCGCTTCCAAAGCTGAAGAGACAGGCGGTAGGCGTGGTTACTGGCGTCACAGCTGCCGGAAGAATAACGCTTTTTCATTGGTCGGTAGTGATTCCTTGACCAATACGTGCGAGCGGCGGGCGGGCCGTGCGGTGACCGTGTCATGAACGGCCCTGGGATAAGCTTCCATTGCATTGTCTGCGGTTCCCCGGGGCAGGCGGAGCACAGGTAAAACGCACACGTTTAACACCGGGCATGGGGTGCGGGGCCTGAACGAGGGCTGGTGTTATAGCAGCCGGTGGCAGAGGCTGACGAATGTGCGTGACTTACACAAGAAGGCTCTCAAGGGCATAAAGAAGTGTATACCAGCCTTATGGAGCCCCAGACATATGCCTCTGCCCCTGAGGTGACAGTGAACATGTCCTCCTTCCCTCCCTATGTACCAGCCAGTGGTAAACAATGAGTCCTGGCGGATACATGCACTGCCAGCAGGGGGCAGCACCCAGCTCTGAACAGTACACACATAAGGGGTCAGTGCATTAACTTGCCTGGTCCAAGTTGGAGGCAATAGATGTAGCAGAGCTATGTGTGTGCTTCTAGATTTTGAGATTGGAGTAGGTTTGCCTGCAGTCCTATGTAAAATTACAGATAACCCATTGATACATACTTGGAAAATGTTGCCACACTCAGCTCTGCTACATCTGTAGTTTATGCTTATCCTGCTACTCTTCCCTGTCAATGAGCCTACCTGTAGTCATGCATCTAGCTCTGTAGATGGCGCTACACGCCCCTGTGGGGTGCCGACCTCATTAATGGTAACTTTGTGTCCAGTGACCCAATGGAACATTTAGAAATATTTGGCAAAATGTTGCAGGTTCTCTGAACAGTCCATTGAGTCCTGGGGTTTGGGTTGCTAGGCAACCTGCAAACATTGAGGGGAAGGAAACAAAGGTAAAACTGGGGAGCGGTGATTAGACTGGACCCGGGCCATGAACATAGTGTACACTGCTCCATGTAGCCGTCTGTATGGTAAATGGTATGAGGAGGGCACAATGGATATTACAATTGTACCTGGTGGCTTCTTCACCCAGTTGTATCAAGTTGTGGGACTCGCTGGGTGCTGCCGGTGACAGGCGGTGCAGCTACATCTAGGCTCTTAAAGGCACAGAGGATATTTTGCTGGCGGTAGTGCTGAGGGTTGTTTGCGCTCCGTCTTATCTCCTCTCCAGATGTCTGTGTTGTATTTGGCCAGGATTTGCGGCATAAGGCTACCACTCCTATACTCCCATTTCCCAGCAAATGTTCCCTTCGTGATTAGACTTTGCCCAGTACCGGACCAGTAAACGTCAATGGGATCCCAGCGTGTAACATATGTCTTCTAAACGTTCCGGGGCGGATTTTAAAATCTGCAAGACGGCAATTTATTTAATGTATTTTTCCCTACAGACTTCACACCAGGGGTGGAATCATGCATAAGACAGTATGCGTTTTGCGGAAAGCACGCAGATGATCCGTGTGCTTTCCGCATCCGTATGTCCATACGCAAATTGCAGACCACGGACCCATTAAATTATAAGGGTCTGCAAAAAAAACCGGATGCAACATGGACATCATCTATATTTTGTGGATCCGCAGAAAAACGTATGGACGCCGTCGTGTAATTGCTGGTTTTACTGCGCATTTGCGGCAGAATATTCCGCTCTGTGTGCAGGTAACTGTAGGGATCAGAAGAATTGCGTCACTCGCCAGAAGCGCTGTAGTCACGGTGTAGTGGCTGTCGGCACGACCAATCTGCCTTGATTGATGTCTCGCTCAGCAGAGATAGCGCTGACTTCGCACCCCCAGAGGGACGGAAGTCCAGGCAGAACTAACAGCCTCTACACCGTGACTAGACACTGCTGCAGCACTGCCCGGATGACTTGGTGAGCACCCTATGGCGGTTTTATACTTTTTCCTCTATCATAGTAAAATGGAGAGACATGGTTAGAACTCTATTAAAAGCACTGTAGCAACGTACCAGCAGTTTAATGGGTAGTAGAATATTAAAGGGGTTGTCCTGCCATTTATATTGATGATCTTTTGTCAGGATAGGTTATCAATATGTGATCAGCGGTGGTCTGACTCCCCCGCGATTGGTCGTTTGAGGAGGAGGCGGAGCTACTTCCTGCTCATTATACTACTTGTCATCTCCTGTGGAGCGGGGCCTTACTGTAATTACAAGTACTTATCATTACACTGCTCCGCCCTAACTTCCGAGACGACGTGTAGTGTAATGAAAAGGAAGTAGTGCTCGCATGGAGCGCCGCCTCCTCTTCAAATGGCTGATCGGCTGAGTGTTGGCCCCCTGCCGGTCAGGTATTGATGACCGATAAATGGCAGGACAAACCCTTTAAAGGAGTAGTCTCACTTCAGTAAGTGGCATTTATCATGTAGAGAAAGTTAATACAAGGCACTTACTAATGTATTGTGATTGTCCATATTGCTTCCTTTGATGGCTGGATTAATTTTTCCATCACATTATACAGTGCTCGTTTCCGTGGTTACGACCACCCTGCAATCCATCAGCGGTGGTCGTGCTTGCACAATGTAGGAAAAAGCACTAGCCTATGTGAGCTCCCATGGTCCCGGCCACCAGAGAGGCTGACTCTTTCACCTGTAGTGTGCAAGCACGACCACCACTGATGGATTGCAGGGTGGTCGTAACCATGGAAACGAGCAGTGTATAATGTGATGGAAAAATAAATCCAGCCAGCAAAGGAAGCAATATGGACAATCACAATACATTAGTAAGTGGCTTGTATTAACTTTCTCTACATGATAAATGCCACTTAGTGAAGTGAGACAACCCCCTTTAATGGTCTATCCTCAGGATAGATCATCAGTATCTGATCGGGGTGAGGGGGTCCAACACTCAGCACCCCTGCTGACCAGCTTTTTGAAGACACAGCAGTGCTTCAGTGAGTGCCACAGCCTCCTCCTAGACCGTTGGTCACATGGCCCATGTACAGCTCGGTCCCATTCACGTGAATGGAGCTGGGCTGCAATACCAAGTACAGCCACTATACAGTGTGCGGCGCTGTGTTTAGTAAGCTGTGAAGAGGCCGCAGGGCTCACCGGGGATGCTGGGAGTCAGACCCCCACCGATCAGATGTTGATGACCTATCCCGAGGATATCAGACTGTAGGTTTGTGGAAGTATACATGCTTACATTCACTTGCAGAAAGCAGAGATCTGTAAGAGGGCGAGGGGCTGGTGCACCAGTATATTACAAAGCTGCAGGGCTTATCATTGTATAGTTATTGTGCTTTACCTACATGAAAACCCCTTTTACTTGGCCTGGGAAGTTATCGTAAAGTTTTAGGAAGTAATAGAAGTATATGAAGGGCACAGATTGTATGTGTCTGCAATGTCAGTGGGTTGCAGAGATTTTCTTATTCATCTTCATTTTGTATTGTTATTCAAAGGATCTATTAATATCTCTGCTCCAAATGAGCCCATATTGTGAGTTTCCCTGCGCACATTAATATTTTAGGAAGCTGGCTAACGTGCTTAACAAGCATTTTTTTTTACCACAAATAATCTAATGGAAGCTCCTGCCATAGTAATAGAGAAGATACTCTTCTGATGGATAAATTATGCTTCCTTAAAGGGAATGAGTCTTCAGAAGATGATGCCCATTCACCTAACAGGAAATCAATATCTGATCGGGGGTCCGACACCCTGCCCCCCCCCCCATTGATTAGCTGTTCCTGAGGAGAGCTGGTACATGGCCCCGTCCACTGTGAAATTGATGGAGCTGGCTTCTGCAGCACTGCTCCCAATGGAGTGAACTGCTTTAAAGAGGACCTTTCACCGCTCCTGACATGTCTGTTTTAATAGCTTCATGCATTCCCCAAGTAATAACAATTCTGGAACATCTATTATTATGTCTGTATGTTGTGCCATTTCCTTTATTATTTCTACTAGAAGTTATGAATGAATTGCTATTAGCGTTCAGTAAGGGTACAGAGGGGAGGTAACCAGTTGGGGGGCGTGTACCTGACTCTATCCAATCAGTGCTGCCATTTTCAGACTGTGCAGGTACACTCCCCCAACTGGTTACCTCCTCTCTGTTCCCTTACTGCAGACTGCTAGTAATTCATTCATAACTTCTAGTAGTTATAATAAAGGAATGGCACAACATACAGACATAATAATAGATGCTCCAGAATTGTTATTACATGGGGAATGTATGAAGCTATTAATACAGGCATGTCAGGAGTGGTGAAAGGTCCTCTTTAAATCAAGTTTTTATGTTAAATATGTTTTTGAAATTTTTTTTTCTGTTCAATACCTCTATTAAAAAAAAAAAACAATCCTGCAGTTTTCACTCTGATCCTCACAGCAGCCTGATACCTCCTGCTCTGTATAGATGAATTATCATCACAGGCAGGATTACAATGTTAGGCCTCATTCACACGTCCGTGATGAGATCAGTGACAAGATGGTCAGTAGTTCATCTGTGATGATGTCCGTGTCCCCGTTGTTTGCCTTCCATGTTATCTGTATTCCACGGACACAGCTAGGCTAAAAAAAGAATTTCAAGAGCATTTCTTAGCAACAAAATGAAACACGGATGCTATCCCTGTTGTCTGACCCATAGAGTATATTAGGAGTGATGGATCCATAAACACGGGCATGCTTCTGTGGTGTCACCCTGGACGGTGGTAAATCACAGATGTGTGAATACACACATTAAAGTCGGTGGGTACGTGTGCTGTCATGGAGAATACGGAAAGCACACATCCGTGATACACTGACATCTGAATAAAGCCTAAGGCTAATTTCAGAGGAGCATGTTCACTGTGTGAACCACACTCCACGTGTCTGCCCCTGTGACTGGACCGCCCGGGATTATAATGATTTATAAGACTGTGTGTCTCTGCCCGACCTCTGCTGGAATGATTTGCATTAACGGCATTATGTGAGTACATATCATTACAGTGGAGGTCGGCAGAGACACACAGCCTTATAAATCATTTTAGTGCCGTGCAGTTTTTTCACAGTTCAGCAAGTGTCCTGTACGCAAAATCACGCTCCCACACAGAGCGCGTTTGCCGCAGTGGACACGCTCGTCTGAAACTGCCCTATGCCCTAAGATAACACTTTCGTATACTGAAGATAACACGGGATCCTCTATTCACAATAGGTGATATCACAGCTTATCTACTCCCTCCTGACCTCTGTACAGGTCACAGAGCATGCCTAGAAAGCTCTTCCATACAAATCAATGAGGTCCCCTCCTGACCACTGCGTCTATGGCCCATGTGGCCGCCGTAAAGCATATCTCTAAGTGCTGCTACCAGCAGCTCAGACAAGATGGCAGCTTCCATAATCATTTACAGAAAATAGTATACGGATTAGAAATAAAACAGTATATACCATTTTCTGTATGTACCATATAGGACATTATAGGTGGTACATTCACATGATGTCTGGAGTGTACTAATCTATAAGCTGCAGGTGACCTATATATACTTACCTTTTTATGGTTTATGAGGCATTCTATCCCAGACACAATTCACTCCTAAAAATATGGCACATATATGGGGAGAGGTATCAATACTGGTGCAAAGGAAAACGGCAACCAATCAGATTCCACCTTGCTATGGACAGGTAAGCCAGCTTTGATAAATCCCCCCTTTGTTCGACTCCTTTGACAAGTGGGGGCGTGACTTTAAATGTGAGACCGTGCACCAAAGAATGCATCAAAATTTTGGCACAAAATCTTATCATAAAGGAAACCAACTAATAGATGATATCAACTTAGGTTAGGCAGCCAAATGCCTTATTCACACATCAGTGTTCGGTCAGTGATTTCCACCAGTGATTTTGAGCCAAAACCAGGTGCAGCTCTAAACACAGAACAGGAGCAGATCTTTCCCTTACACCTTATCTCTGTGTAGCCTGCACTCTTGGTGTTGGCTCACAATCACTGATGGAAATCACTGACCAAAACACTGATGTGTGAATTAGGCCTAAAGGTGCGTCAGAATTATCATCCAGCATCATTTTCTGACTGTCTACACTGCCAGTATTAGGAAGTGTCCCACTGCTCTTAGTGGAGGCACCTTATGGTGGCACATTCCATTAGACATACATTATCTCATCAGTGGCTCCAGCACCATAAACGTGTAAATGGCCCTGGTTCAACAAACTCCAGTTTATTGCCTCGTATGTCACATTGTGTAGTATCCTGTACAGAATGATGATCTATGTGCATAATTCACCATATGTTCTGGCTCACCAGTGGCGTCATTTCCGATTTTGTATTGCAGGAACAAAGCATGTGGCAGAGTGTGGGTTTAACGTTTCTGGTCTTCGTGGCCACGTTAATCTGTGTCCTGCTGTTCATGCTGTGTGGTGAGTACATTGTCACTTCTGCTACTATTGGATAGACTGCCTGTATTCTTCCCCAACAAGCTGATAGATAGATAGATAGATAGATAGATAGATAGATAGATAGATAGATAGATAGATACAGTACAGACCAAAAGTTTGGACACACCTTCTCATTCAAAGAGTTTTCTGTATTTTCATGACTATGAAAATTGTAGATTCACACTGAAGGCATCAAAACTATGAATTAACACATGTGGAATTATATACTTAACAAAAAAGTGTGAAACAACTGAAAATATGTCTTATATTCTAGGTTCTTCAAAGTAGCCACCTTTTGCTTTGATTGCTGCTTTGCACACTCTTGGCATTCTCTTGATGAGCTTCAAGAGGTAGTCACCTGAAATGGTATTCCAAGAGTCTTGAAGGAGTTCCCAGAGATGCTTAGCACTTGTTGGCCCTTTTGCCTTCACTCTGCGGTCCAGCTCACCCCAAACCATCTCGATTGGGTTCAGGTCTGGTGACTGTGGAGGCCAGGTCATCTGGCGTAGCACCCCATCACTCTCCTTCTTGGTCAAATAGCCCTTACACAGCCTGGAGGTGTGTTTGGGGTCATTGTCCTGTTGATAAATAAATGATGGTCCAACTAAACGCAAACCGGATGGAATAGCATGCCGCTGCAAGATGCTGTGGTAGCCATGCTGGTTCAGTATGCCATCAATTTTGAATAAATCCCCAACAGTGTTACCAGCAAAGCACCCCCACACCATCACACCTCCTCCTTCATGCTTCACGGTGGGAACCAGGCATGTAGAGTCCATCCGTTCACCTTTTCTGCGTCGCACAAAGACACGGTGGTTGGAACCAAAGATCTCAAATTTGGACTCATCAGACCAAAGCACAGATTTCCAGTGGTCTAATATCCATTCCTTGTGTTCTTTAGCCCAAACAAGTCTCTTCTGCTTGTTGCCTGTCCTTAGCAGTGGTTTCCTAGCAGCTATTTTACCATGAAGGCCTGCTGCACACAGTCTCCTCTTAACAGTTGTTGTAGAGATGTGTCTGCTGCTAGAACTCTGTGTGGCATTGACCTGGTCTCTAATCTGAGCTGCTGTTAACCTGCGATTTCTGAGGCTGGTGACTCGGATGAACTTATCCTCCGCAGCAGAGGTGACTCTTGGTCTTCCTTTCCTGGGGCGGTCCTCATGTGAGCCAGTTTCTTTGTAGCACTTGATGGTTTTTTGCGACTGCACTTGGGGACACTTTCAAAGTTTTCCCAATTTTTTGGACTGACTGACCTTCATTTCTTAAAGTAATGATGGCCACTCGTTTTTCTTTACTTAGCTGCTTTTTTCTTGCCATAATACAAATTCTAACAGTCTATTCAGTAGGACTATCAGCTGTGTATCCGCCTGACTTCTGCCCAACACAACTCATGGTCCCAACCCCATTTATAAAGCAAGAAATCCCACTTATTAAACCTGACAGGGCACACATGTGAAGTGAAGTCACATTTCAGGTGACTACCTCTTGAAGCTCATCAAGAGAATGCCAAGAGTCTACAAAGCAGTAATCAAAGCAAAAGGTGGCTACTTTGAAGAACCTAGAACAGTGATGGCTAACCTTGGCACTCCAGCTGTGGTGAAACTACGACTCCCAGCATGCTCCATTTATTTCTACTGAGTTCTGAGAGCAGTCAAGCAAGGGGGGCATCTTGGGATTTGTAGTTTTACCACAGCTGGAGTGCCAAGGTTAGCCATCACTGACCTAGAATATAAGACATATTTTCAGTTGTTTCACACTTTTTTGTTAAGTATATAATTCCACATGTGTTAATTCATAGTTTTCATGCCTTCAGTGTGAATCTACAATTTTCATAGTCCTGAAAATACAGAAAACTCTTTGAATGAGAAGGTGTGTCCAAACTTTTGGTCTGTACTGTATATCTAATAAATCTGCAGGTCAGATAACGGAGTGTACAGATCCAGCCTGGTCAATTGGTAATGTCCAGTTGTGGTTTCCACAATTAGACTTCTGATGAGTATATCTATTATTTACATCACTGTTAGAAGTGTTAACGGTAGTTTCAGACATCACTGATCGATTAGGTCAGGGTGCCCAAATTGAATGGGTCTGTGCATTAGCTAAAGTGTTTTTTTTTTCCAAAAGATTGCCAGACTGACCAGACATTGTGTCGGGACCTGCAGCTTAGCATCAATTCTGACATAACACTAGTATGGGAGTCATGCTGATTTGATGAAATGAACATCTTGGGAAAATTCTATTTTTGTATATGATAAAACATTGGAAATTGAATATTTGACTTTGTAGCAAGCTTTAACCTGAGACTAAATACACAGCGTAGTTAACTGGGTTGTTGAAGTTGCAAAAAGAGCTCCCCAGTGTGATAAAACAATAAAAGAACACAATTACTGCTTAATCTCCCACAGTTTTCAGCGCTGCAGCTCAGTCCTCCCTTCCGGCTTCTGTTTACAGGCCGCAGTTACATCACTCCTGCGGCTTATGAACAGAAATTGAAGGTGAGGAGCAGAGCTGCAGCGTTGGAAATTAAGCAGTGTTCTTTTATTATTTTATCACACTGGGGGAGTTCTTTTACAAAAGAGATCATTTAACATGTCTTCATCAGGATTTGAACCTCATCCCTTTGGTATGGCAGACAGAAGAGTTACCATTACACTACAGACCTGTTCTGTTGGAAGTGTTGAATTATCTTTGCTTAAAATGCTATTTTATTCACAGCCATAATACTAAATAGTATATTACTGAAATGGGGGGGGGGGGGGGGGGGGGTGGTATCTACCAATCACCATCAAATAATAGGTTCACTATATTGTACAGCTTATTATGATTACAGGGATACCAAATACTGTTTTGTCATATTTCATACTAAGTATGTTACAAAAGCATATTCATTATTTTTTTTGTTACAATAACTATTACCGTAAAAGAAAAATGCTAAAAATAAAAATTCTATAATTCTGACACAACTTTTACTATGAAGATTATTTTACAAGTCAGTGAGATTTGAACCCCAAACCATCTATACAGTAAACAGCTGCATTACCCACTCCTCTACAGAAAAGCTGTGCTGTAAAGATGGGATTTTTATATTATGTTTTTTTTATCACCCATCACAAAACAGTATTTGGCATACCTGTAATCATAATAACCTGTACAATATAATGAATATATTATTTATGGTGATTGGTACACGGCATAAATAAAAAATTGGTGGGGGTGCGGCACATGGTTTGCCTATATGGAGCCTTGAAAGTCTGCTGGGCCCACCCTAAGACACAGCATCATTGCCGACATAATGTCTACAGGGCAGGGTCTACATGGTGACTCTGGCTGCAACACATGGCCAAACCACAGTTGTAGCATCCACAAGAAATCCAAACCTTCTGGATTTCTTGAGACTGTTCGGTCAAGCAAGTTGCTGGTCACAACACAGCCCGCAGTAATGCTGCAGTGCTATAGCTAAAATCCCAACCCCAACCTAATATTACTATTTAGGCTTGATTCAGACAGCAGTAGTGTCCGGCCATGTCCCAACTGGACTGCCCCTGTATAGCACACTTCTGTGTATATGTGTGTGTATATATATATATATATATATATATATATATATATATATATATAATTTTTTTTTTTTTTTTTTTTGCTTGGACCATGATTTATGTGGGCAACTACTGAAAAAATACTGCATACTTTCAGTAGGAGTCAAGTTTTGCATGCCAGAATACCCCTTTAAATGATATCTACATCTTTGCACTGAAAATTGTTTATTGTTCATTTGCTTCCACAATGTAAAATCAAGTAACTTTCTAAACAATCTTCAATCAAAGTTTCCAACCATTTGGATGATGTAGAATCTGTGTAACACCTTTACATGGTTGACTGTGCTGCTGTTTCTGACATATATCCCAGGTGCTGTTGACTTAGGGAGTAGCATATATATTCCAAATATATTAACCCATGCACCTAACCACTTTCTTTCCTTAGTAACCTAATCTTTTTTCTGTTGCTCTTAGGCTGGTACGTTGTGTGGCATCTCTTCTTGTCTAAGTTTAAGTTCCTCAGAGAACTTGTCTGCGACAGTGGATCACTGCAAGGAGATAGCGAGTCCTCAGAATCTGTCGCCGAGTCAGAATCTTCATCCACACCACAACGAACCAGACCAAAGACCGCGAGACAGCGGAGAGTCCCAGCAGAAGAGGCAACTTAAAGATTCCCATCATTCATGGACTTCATCACTGGGAATCTCTGATACTAGCATATGCACTGAAGGAGGCAACACTTTGACTTTGGGAATAAACCAGAGCTTATATCACATTGATCATCCAATCTATTTGTTAGAAATCCTTACAAGCTTCATCAGTGGGTAGAAATCCTTCATCGCATGACCTCCGCCATGCAGACAAAACCTACATGCTACAATTCTGACTGGCTTCACTGTATGAACTTGGCTGTTCAAGCTTTATCTGCTCGACGTAAATGCTGGATTCTGTAGTATATCAGAGCCTCCAGTAGTACCTTCAGGGTAACGAATCACCAGCCTATGACGCCTTGTAATGAATTCATTGATCGGTTTGTTCCGTCGCCATGATGTCATGTACAACTTAATGTGACGGCAGCCTCCGCTATGCAGGTTTACGGTTTTCCTCGCTGCTATACCTGCCTTGTTCTTATATCATCTGTCTTGAGCGAAGCACTGTGGGAATATTTTCAGTCGGGAATATCAAACGGCAACGAGTTACAAGCATTATAAATACGGAACAGACCCTTTCATTGTTACGTATGATACAACGTCACCACTGATCAGCCTCAGATCTTGATCCTGGACGTAAGCTCTTCTCTAATTTCACTGGATGTTGCACCATAATGGGCACCTACATAGCCATCGAGAAGACAAATGATAGCTTGTCTGTCAGTGGTAATGATGCACTATTATTCGTGTCTTACTGTGAAATTCTCATCCACCAGTGACATTGACAGTGTAATTGTTCCATTCTTATGTTTACATGACAAAATGTTCTTCTTTTTCCATACAGAATTCCGGGCAGTCATATCTCACTTTTGGACGGGCATATTGGCGATATGAACGCTATCAAATGGATGTCGTCCATTGATGGTAGCGCGGTATATGGCTTTGTAACTCTTCATATCCATACTTGGTAACGTAAGACACAGGTCTAAGGTCATATTTGCCCCCCCTCATACAATGAAGACAACCCTAGTTCACATGTCCTGTTAAGACATATGGATGTCATAGATTGTTCCCCTGCTCTGGACATGCCTCTATGAGCCGGAATCGAAAGTTGTTCTGGCGTCTCCTATTCTAGCAGACTCAAGTCAACCATTGAATACATATTATTCCACCATGTAATATTAGGGAGAATGCCTGGCTGATTGTGCCTCCCTAATCAGCTAAGGTGGTTGTTTATGATGGGACAACCTCTTTAAGTAGCCATAGTTCTTTAGAGATATATGGGGTAATTTATCAAACTGGTGTAAAGTAGAACTGGCTTAGTTGCTCATGGCAACCAATCAGATTCCACCTTTCATTTTCCAAAGGAGCTGTCAAAAATGACAGGTGAAATCTGATTGGTTGCTATTGGAGACTGAACCAGTTCTAATTTACACCAGTTTGATAAATTACCCCAATAGATTTTTGGAGGGTGATTCTAAAGTTTTAAATCAGAAGTACTGTAAGCGACATTCAACGCATTATACATAACAAATGGTATCTGTAATCGTACAGAGCATAGGTTCTTGGACGACACTTGAATTACGGTGCATGTATGGCACATTAAAGAGGTTGTCTGGGTTCTTTCTATTCATGACCTATCCTCAGGATAGGTCATCCTTATCAGATCGACGGGGGTCCGACACCTCAGCTGTTTGAGGTCTCCCCTGTCTCTTCCTGCTCTGCAGCTGTATGTCTATGGCAGAGCAGGAAGAGAGAAGGGAGACGGCATGCCTTCCCTTCATACAGCTGATCGCCGGGGGTCCCGAGTGTCGGACCCCTGACGATCTGATATGGATGACCTATCCTGAGGATAGGTCAGCAATATGAAAAATCCCAGACCACCCCTTTCATTTGAAAGAAATGGTTTCCAAAAAATGGAGAGAGCCATTTTATTTGTGACATGAAGATATGATTGTTATGGATTATCTGTATTTTATGGACCACGTCAAATATTGTATAATAAGCTAACATTCGTGTCTACACTAACTTCTATGTAAATCAGTCATTAATAAGGCCGGGCCAGGTCACAGATAATAAATACTTTGGATCTCATCAATTGCTGATTGATTAGAAAAACCCAGATGTAAACTGCTCTATGTATTGAAGCGTGATTTTTTTTTTTTTTTACGGAATGTATCTTTTGTTTTTAAATTAGGTTTTAGAGTATTTTGGGCTTTTTGTAAAGACACCAGCATACATAGGTTGAATACTATAGAGATTAGGTACTGAAAACGTTGACTTTCTCATGATGGTAAATTGCTTTCAGCATCGTTCACACTGGTTTTTGTTTTCCAAAATGCGAAATCTAACAAAATGTATGCCAATAGGACTGTTATATGGTCACTGTGCATTAGGAGCCTCCACACAGCTGTATGAATAAAGCCTCATTCACACGTCAGTGTTTCACGGACATGTGCTGTACGTGTTCTCCACGGACAGCACACGTCCCTATTCATTTTAATGTGTCTATTCAGACATCAGAGGTTGAGCACGGTCCGTGGTTCCGTTTTTTTTAGCACGGATGCATGTCCTATCTTGATCCATGTTCCCGGATCTCTCACGCCCATTATAGTCTATGGGTCCGTGAAAAACACGGATGCCAACCGTGTTGCATCCGCGTTTCACGGATCATTAAGAAGAGATGCTTTGAAAATTATTTTTCAGCTGTTCAGTGTCAGTGAAACACGGATGCAACACAGACGGCAAAACACTGGATCCTTCACGGACAGCTTCACGGATGCCTCACTGACCACCTGCTCACGGATTTGAACACGGACATGTGAATGAGGCTTAAATGAGAAAAAAAAAAAAAATCCTGTACTACCCTGCTCGAGAAGACAGGCAATATATGGTGGCACATGGAGTCCATGAGTGGGAAGGTAAGTCCCATTGTCAATCCCAAAAGCTAGTATAGAACTAAAATGCCATTGAAGGGGGTAAAATTATCCCGCTAAAAAAGGAATAGAAGTCAGATCCGCCTACTGCACCTTTTTGACGCTTTTTGGGTCCCTGCTGGTCGCTGCTTCTTGGACCTGTTTTGACACGAGGAGATGCCTGGAGATTTTTACTACCTCCCAGCTTGAGACATAACAGCCTAAGCTCCTCCTATTTTCCTAAGCATATTGCTATTCTTAGCTTAGGAAAGTGAAGGAGGGTGGTGATATAAAAATGAATGCCTTCAGGAAAATCTAGAAGAATAAAGATTTTGTTAACAATTTATTTGTGCAACTTTAAATGAAATAGGATATATAGTTTAATTTTTGTTTAACTTAAAAAAATAAAAAAAACCTTTCCCTCCTGGAAATTTTAGGATTGGGGCCCTTGTACACGACCGTATGCCCTCCGAGACATGCGATCCGTGAGCGGGCCGTATGTCCTGGAGCGGCATTGATCGGGATTACAATGATGCTGTGCATGTTGGACCGCCGCTGGGCTATTGTCCCGCACCCATGTGATCTTATGAGCGCAGGACAGTAGCACCGCGGGCAGCCCGATGTACACAGCATCATTGTAATCTATGATGCTATGTGCTCCCGATCAATGCTGCTCCAGGACATATGACCTGATCATGGACCATATGTCTCGGAGGGCATACGGTTGTGTACAAGGGTCCTAAGTCTGACTTCACATCAGTATTTTTATTCTAGGGGTAGAGCAGTGAAACGGCCGGTGCCCAACGGACTCCATTTTCCCAGACAAAATGGTGCAGCATGCTGAATTATTTTGTTCTTCATTTTTCACAAATCCTGCAACCGAGGCCCTTAACGAAACCTCTGAAGCAGATGTGACCGAAGCGTAAATTGGGGTCGTCCCAACATTCAGTATTATTACCTGGTAGCCAGAGCTGAGAGTGGCTGCAGCGTGTCATTCACTCTGGAGGATGTGGTACGTTTGTTCATTACACAAGTGGGACCGTGTATCGCTTCATTTCCCCTGTGGTTGGTCTGCAGGGGAATTGAAACCTACTACCAAGTTCCCCTACAGATTGTTTGGGGTCTCAGTAGAGGGAAAGCCAATGACTAACTTATTGTTGATGGATAGTTCTAACAAAAAATGATTGTCTGAAGTGGACAACACCCCACTCGGCTGTTTCCGTAAGCCTAGCCACCTGGAGGGTGATTAGTCCCATGCTGTGGAAATGGCCAGATGGGACAACCCCTTTAAGGCCGGCCTTGCATCATAATTGCATGTGTTCTGGAGGAGGAGAAAACTACTGTCAGACACCCGTCTCAGCGGCTTCTCTTTCTGAGAACCAAAGGATCCGACATGTTGAGAGCTAACGCCCAGATCCTTATCTCCCCTGCCATCAGGGAAGAGTCAGGATGCCCCACATGCATCAGATGGTTAGAAAGTCCCACCGAAATGGGCAGGTTCAGCCAACAATCTAATATACACGGCCATTATTATCCCATCGCCTTACATCTGGCTGCTGCCAGTTTAACCCACTATTTTTTGTATTTTTATGTATTTTGGTGGCATTTCTTCAGTTAAAAAAGGCTTTCTTCATCCCAAGTACATTTACAGACCAAATCTTGTTTAAGGGAATTTTCGATATGGATGCAGTACATTTTGTTTGAGGGTAATCTAGCAACTATGCCTTAGAAATACTGTTTTAAACTATGTTATCATGGTGTCATCTTAATAATCCTGTGTAACCGTGTGTCAATACCTTGTCTGTGCCTCACCAAACGCACTTTATATGTACCACTGCGGTGTAAGAAATGAACCTGTACTGCACGTACAGGCGGACAGTGTGATGTAGACATCTTGCCTGGATGTGACGACTTCTATTTCTTTTTGTAGTGTGTGTGTATAGTCAGCCTACAGGAATGACAGCAGATCCTCCATAGCAAATAAGGATTGCATCAAGCAGCGGACTTATGCACAATCTTTTACCTGCTGCGTCATTGTATGTTTACACCATATAAGGCTAGTTTCAGACGAGTGAGTCCAATGCGAAAAACACGCTGAGCGGGATTTCCTGTTCTGACCTCTGCTCCTCTGACAGGACCGCACAGAACTGTAATGATTTATAATGCGGTGTGTTCCTGCCAGACTTGGAATCTACTGAATGGTCCTGACATAATGCTGTCAGTGTAAGGGCTCATGCACACGACCATGGTTTTATCCGCCTCCGATCTGCGTTTTTTGCAGATTGGATGCGGACCCATTCACTTCAATGGGGCCACAAAAGATGCGAACAGCACACCATGTGCTGTCTGTTTTGTGGACAAGGATAGGACAGTTCTACAGAGGGCAGGACACTCGATTCCCCCCGGAATGCACAAGGCCATTATCCGTGATTTGCAGATACGCGGTTTGCTGACCGCAAAAAACTGCACCGTCTGTGTGCATAGGCCTAATTCAGTAGTATACAGCACAATCATTACAATGTTGTGCGGTCCTGTCAGAGGAGCAGAGGTCAGAACAGGAAATCACACTGACACGCAGCATGTTTTCCATTGAACTCGCTCGTCTGACTCTGGCCTAAGTCTATGTTCTCTCTTAGGGCATTTTGTTAAGGCTCGCGGAGGAACGTCTTGTCTTAGAATACGCCTCTTCAGTGTTATAAACCATTAATAAAGGTGACGGAGAACAGTTCTTCTTTATAGGGGGGATGCGACTTGGAGCCTTGTGTGTTTTACTGAAATTTTAGCTATCTTGATTTATTTATGATGACCTTGTATTCATTAAAGGTAAACTGCATTCCCTCCTTTTTGCCTTTATTTCTCTGTGTAGTGCTTTTCTTTGCGCACCAAGAGCATTATTTGTCTGGAGGGTTATATTTTTACCTTTATATTTCCTTATGATGCACACCCCATGTTCACAGTTGTAATAGTTCAGCATAGATTACAATTATAGTAAAATTGTAGTAAATTAGATAGGCACTCACCCTTAATGGAATATATAAAAGATTTATTCACAAAAATATAAAATCAATAAAACATAAACCATAAAAAAACATATAAAATACAGATATATTCACCTCCCTACTAATAAGGTCTCCTAATGAGACTATCCAGGTTATTCTTTGTTAGTTGGTATTAGTACATCCTATAACCATGCTCTTATGCCCATTATGGTTGGACTTGTAGATTTGTTCTCCTCTTTCTTTAATTTGCTGGTAAATATATCAGATAATAGGCAGTTTTTCCATTATAGTGATATCCTTGAGGGATTGCCGTTCATAGCAGTGTCCCAAAGGAATTGCTGTTTATAGCAGTATCCCAGAGGAGTTGCCGTTTGGGGAATTACCGCTGGAGAAATTTGCCACAGTTTGTTAGTAGGAGTAGTTGGGTTTTATGGGTAGTGCACTTACCCTCACCTACAATTCTCGATCCGCTCCACCAACGCCTCGTTCCCACTTGTACTTGGTACGCGGGTACTCGGCGTCTCTCCAGTCCCGGTATGTTCCGAGTGTCTATAAAGGAATCTATAAAGTCCAACCATAATGGGCATAAGAACATGGTTATAGGATGTACTAATACCAACTAACAAAGAATAACCTGGATAGTCTCATTAGGAGACCTTATTAGTATGTGAATGTGAATATACATGTATTTTATGTTTTTTATGGTTTATGTTTTATTGATTTTATATTTTTGTGAATAAATCTTTTATATATTCCATTAAGGGTGAGTGCCTATCTAATTTACTACAATTTTCCTTTTTTTGCGGGGTGTTTGGGTACCCGAGATAGAGCACCCTCTGGTTTTGTCCGGTTCATTCATTGAGTGCCTCCAACGAAAAGTTTATTTTAATAGATTACAATTAGCCTTATTAAATCCACAATATTGGGATCATTTATCAAACTGATGTAAAGTAGAACTGGCTTAGTTGCCCATGGCAACCAATCAGATTCCTCCTTTCATTTTCCAAAGGAGCTATCCAAAGTGAAAGATGGGATCTGATTGGTTGCTATGGGCAACTAAGCCAGTTCTAATTTACACCACTTTGCTAAATGACCCCATATATGTTATATATACCTTATTATAGGATAGTCATTTAATAGCAATAAAGCTATACCATTGGAGAGACGTTCCTAGCTTTTACCAACACCCGCACCAATTCAGAACTTCAAAATATATTGATCATGGGGCAGGCCCACCAAGTGAGAATATAGGAGCCCCTATTCCCTGCCTGACCCTTTTTTGAGCAATTTCGAAAAAGTGTACAAACCCCAGTTGCTGCATATTGAATCAAATTGTGGCACTTGTTAGATTTTAAGAGGGACATAACTAGGAAAGGCTGGGCCCCCTCTATTGAGCATTGATGTTACACCCCATAATCCACTGCACACCATTGTGCATGTGGGGCCTAAACCTGTTGATAAAGTTTTAAAAAGTGGCACTGACTGGTGCCATGCAGCTTACGAGGAGGTGTGTTACATACACTGTACATAATGCTGCACTCTTGATTGATTGTGGGCCCTGTAGCAGCCGCCATAGCTGCTGTGGTGGTAGTCCACCCCCTGCCCCCTGGATTTTAGGCAGGGACACATTTGTAAATCGCCACTAGTGTTTACTTCATGACATAATTCCCCTATAGAGATGATGTTGGCAAAACGCCTGAAACAAAACCAGCATTCTGTGTTTTAGAAGCAAGAAAAACAAAAAATACTACCTAATTAACAAAAATACCAATATCAAAGTAAAAAAAAGTGTGTTCTGTGTTGTATATTTCCCATAGACATTCAGCTAAAAGCTGGAGCTGAAGACTAAACATGCAAAAGTGCAGAAAAACGGCGCTAAAATCTGTGTGTGAAAGCACCCTAAAGGGGTTATCCCATGAAAATTATTTTATCAACTGTAGGATAGGTGATAAATACTGGATTATGAGGGTGTGACTGCACAAAGGGTAGGACCCTCACAATCCTGACAACCAGGTCTCAGAGTTTCGTCTCTGAATGGAGCGGTAGTGTGCATATTGGTCCATCGCTCCATTTACTCCCACAGCGCTGACATAGCGCCCCATAGACGTGTAAGGAGCAATGGACTGTTACCGCGTTTCTGCTCTTCATAGATGAGACTCAAGACCACTTAGTTCTTGGAATCGTGAGGACCCAAATTGTTAGACCCCCGCGAGCTAATGTTTATCACCTATCCGGTAGATAATGATAAATAATTTTCATGGGATAACCTCTTTAATATCTAGGCTGCAGAAAAATGTTTTTACCCACATTATACCAGCTACAGAACGAGAAGCTTTGAAGCTGGGTGTGCTCCTCTTTGGATGGGGGTGACATGTGCCACATTCCGCCCTCACTACTTAAGGGCTCATTCACATAACCATTGTGGATCCATAAAAAATACCGGCCGTGTGCTGTCCCTCACATTCTGCCCTATGTTAGAAATGTCTATCCACGTCTGCAAAACAGACAAGAATAGTACATGTTCTATCTTTTTTGTGGGGCTGCGGAACGGACGTGCAGATGCAGACAGCACATGATGTGTTGCCCGCCTCTTTTACTGCCCCATAGAAATGAATGGGTCTGCATCCGATCCGCAAAGGAATGCGGAAAGAAAATACGGTTGTGTGAGCGGGGCTTAATTAAACTATTTTTAGAATGTCTTCAAATCACTTAAAGGGGTTATCCGAAATGCCCCCCCCCCATGCCTGGGATTCTCACACACAATGTACTTACCTCGCTCCCCGATACCCGAGTCGCTTCCATTGCATCTTCGCATTGCGCGGATGAAAACATTACCCCCCGTCACCGCCTGCTATTGGCTGCCCACCCCCCCACGCCAGATGTTTTCATCCGCGTGACAGGGCGATGCAGCTGCGGCGGTGGTGCAGGCTTCAGAAGCGATGCAGGTACCGGGGATCAGGTAAGTGCATTGTGTGTGAGGGGCCCGGGCATATAGGGAGACATTTCAGGGGTCGGATAACCCCTTTTAAAGGGAACCTGTCACTTAACAAACACCTCCCAAGCTGCCAGCATTACCTTAAAGTAGCCAGCAGTAGGTTTCTAAAGATCCTTTTCTTCCTCCTGTCAGCTGTGCAAAAATCTTGAAAAAAAAACTTTAATCCTCTGAACACGCTATGTCACTGCAGAGTTTGAAGTCAAGTGGGCAGCGGCCTTCTCGCTTCAAGTCCGGATAACCGCGCCCCCTTTCCCTACCCCTTCGCCTCTGATGGACAGCCAGTCGTTCTGCAAAGCTGTCTGAAGGCTTGTGCATCTCTATTCCTATTCCCGTGCCTGTGCATTGCTATACGCCGGTCAGCGGCTCAATGCTCAGGCTCAAACTCACATCGAGGGGATAGAGGCTTCGGGCGTATGCGCGAGCCTTCAGACAGCTTTGCAGAACGACTGGCTGTCCATCAGAGGCAAAGGGGCAGGGAAAGGGGGCGTGGTTATCCTGACTTGAAGCGAGGAGGCCGCTGCCCCCTTGACTTTAATCCTCTGAACACGCTATGTCACTGCAGAGTTTGAAGGTTTTTTTCAAGATTTTTGCACAGCTGACAGGAGGAAGAAAAGGATCTTTAGAAACCTACTGCTGGCTACTTTAAAGGGAACCTGTCATCACCTTTATGCTACCCATACTAACGGCAGAATAAAGTAGAGACAGGTGATTTGATTTCAGTGGTCTGTCATTTATAAGTTAAAAGTAAGTGGTTGCCGAGAACCAACATCACAAACATTGCAGATTAGGCCTGGAAAAGAGTCATATCTTTATGAGAAGAGTCCTGGTTATTCATGAATTCCTGCTTTCCCTGCCCACCTGCTGATGACTGACAGGCTTCTACCTAATTTTCTCCTTTTCTTTCTAGGAGAGAACTGCCAATCATCAGCAGATGGGTGGGGAGAGCAGGAGATTAGGAATAACCATGACTCTTCTCAGGTAGATTTGACTCTTTTCAAGGCCTGGGATGCAATGTTTGTGATGTTGGTTCTCAGCAACCACTCACTTTTAGCTCAAGAGAGACACACCACTGAAATCAGCATTTCTGTCACTATTTTATGCTGCCCTCAGTACAGTCAGCATAAAGTTGATGACAGGTTCCCTTTAAAGGGTTTGTCCCACGAAAAATATTCTACATTTGTCAAACCAGCACCTGGTTCTGAATACTTTTGTAATTGCATGTAATTAAAAATTCTGTATAGCTACTGAGTTATTCAGTAAAATGTATCTGTATAGTGCCACTTAATTTCTTATTTCTTTGACCTGCTCACTGAGAAGGCCGCACATGCTCAGTTTCATCTTTCAACTGCCTCCTGAGCTGTTATAGGAGGAGCTTAGACACACCTCCTGAGCTGCAGCAGAAAAGACACTCCCTGAGCTGCCAGCTTGATATAAATCTATCAGACCAATGAAAGGGGAGATATCTGGATCCATGTGAGGTACAGGGCTGGTTCTAGCTTTGTTAGAAAGAGGTAGTCATGTACTATATGATGTCTGATTTTCATTTTTTACATTATTCGTGTGATAACCTCTTTAAGGTAATGCTGGCAGCTTGGGAGGTGTTTGTTAGGTGACAGGTTCCCTTTAAGCATGTCATTGTTTGTAACGCATGCAAAAAGCAGTACAGTTACAAGAAAATGTACTAGTAAGCCCTCTTAAAGGGATGTTCCCATGTTTTAAAGTGATGACACACTGCTAGGATGTGCCATCTCTTTATGAACAGTGGGAACCAGACCTTTTGAAATTAAGGGGATGCAGCGCTACTTTAGTGCTGTGCAGTGACCTGCAGCATCCCTAGTACCTTTACTGGGGCCAAGCTGTAGTTCCATGCCAATCAGGTGGCCATGCCGCCACAGTGCAGGAAAATGCCATCAACGCAACATAGAGCTAAACTACCACAGTGTCCTCTCCATTTCTAGGATCGTGGGGGATCCCTCACTGATCATAAAGCAACGGCATATCCTAGCCACGTGGAATTAATTTACAGGAATAAACGTTTACATTTTTTAACTAATGTGTCACAATCTCTAAAAGCCACGTGCTCAGACTTGGTAGTAAGCGCCTCCATTCCTGTAGCTCGAGCTGTACACACACAGGGTACGTTCACATTTTGAAACTTTTCGTGTGTGTAATTTACCGCAGTATGCAGATACTGAAGGATTTTGAGAAGTTACGTTCACACTATTTGGCTGTGACCACACATTTTTACATTATACTGTGGTTTTATATTGTGGTTTTGTCATATTTTTTTCCACTTTGACTTCACATCCAAGAATAAAAAGTCACAACTCTGACTGTAATAAAAATGTCTTAACAGCATGTTTTCTGCATTGCTTTGCATCCCACTAAATCCATGCTCACATGGCCAAAATACAAAAAAATCCTGTGTGCATTTGCTGTGAAATCCGAGGCTCACCATTGGCTTTCTGCTGTGCATTTGTAGCTTGTCATGTCGCAGATCGTTTCGTGGATTAGCCCTATTTGATGGGGCTAATCTGTAAGTGAAAACTGGCGGTTTCCGTTCCAAGATGGAACAAGCAATGCTGCTTCGCATTTAAAAAAAATATGAGATGAGGATTTTCCATGGTTTTCATTAAAATTTTGTCATGTACATGTGCCTACTTAACATGAATTTCAAATCCGCAAAGGAAAAATCCATGGCCTTATGAATGCGAATTCCCATTGGGAGGAATAGGATGTAGGGCTGCAGCAGTTTTCATGTGGATTTCGGCATGGAATACACAGCAAAATGTGTGTGAGGTTAAAGGGGTTGTCTCACTTCAGTAAGTGGCATTTATCATGTAGAGAAAGTTAATACAAGGCACTAATGTTTTGTGACTGACCATATTACTTCCTTTGCTGGCTGGTTAATTTTTCCATCATATTATACACTGCTAGTTTCTATGGTTACAGACCACCCTGCAATCCATCAGTGGTGGTCGTGCTTGCACAATATATGTCTATGTGTGATCCCACAGTCTCGGCCACCAGAGAGGCTGATCCTTTTTCCTACAGTGTACAAGCACGACCACCAGTGATGGGTTGCAGGGGGGTCATAACCATGGAAACGAGCAGTGCATAATGTGGTGGAAAAATGAATCCAGACAGCAAAGGAGGCAATATGGACAATCACAAAACATTAGTAAGTGTCTTCTATTAACTTTCTCTACATGATAAATGCCACTTGCTAAAGTGAAACAACCCCTTTAAGGGAGCATTCACATGGCCATGTCCATTTTGCGGACCACAAACCGGGGATCCGCAAAACATGGACACCAGCCATCTGCACCCCGCAATGGGTCGGCTTTCCGGCAAATACTGTGTAGGACATGTCCTATCTTTTGAGGTGCAGATGCACGGACCCAGAAGTGCAAGGAAGCCCTTCCGAGTCCATGAAAAGTCTGTTAGGCTGGGGCTACTCAGTATCGCACAACCAAAGATCGCTGCGTAGTAGTACAACCACAAAACATAATGGAAATGAATAAGTTTGCAATGTGACTGGTTAGTTGCGACGACTGCACCCCGAGAATCTTAAAAAATCCAGCGGTGTTGGATTTTTGCGGCTCTGGGGTCGCGTTCAAAGCAGCTTGTATGTCGCGCTGCCACCCCGTTCACTTTCAATATGTTGTTGGGCTGCACATGATTGGTCACGTGATTGTGGACAAAGTTATTGAGCAGCCCCAGCCCTTATTTCTCACTTTTATACCCAATCCTGTGTTAACTTCATGGGTAAATTCATGTCTGTCTTAGTAGAGACATAGCTAATACAGCCACCAGGTGGCAGCATAAGTCAATTTTCTTTTTCCTTTTTTTGCATCAAATTTTTAGTTTAGTTTTACAAACTTTTTGGACCAGTCATTTAAGAAATATCACCAAAATGACCCGCCTTTTGGCTAATATTAATCACAAAGTGGTGCACACAGTGCAAAATTTATTCTTTTTGTTCAAAGTTGCATTCCTGCACACACAGTATATGTCATTGTTTCCACCAAAAATGTAGCAAATGGAGCTTGATAAATGTGGACTAGAGATGAGCAAATCAATTCTAATGAATCAGTTCGTGTCATCACCGTTGGGGCGTTCCCTGTAGGGGAAAAAGCGCTCACTTGCTGCTGGTTTGACAGGACCAAACATTTACCCTGGCCATGATAGTTTCCTGCCTGCGCTTCTGCTCCGATTAGCAGAGCAACGGCACAGGCGCTAAGGCTAGGGCTATACAACAACATTTGGTGCATGACTATTTGTCACAGTAATGTCGCGCAATATTTTTTGTAATGATAGTCAATGCTGTAACTGAGACATGACAGTGCCACAAAAATCCATCCAAGTTGGATTCCTGTGCGACTGTCGCGTCACAGCATGTTGCAGTGCGACACCATTGACTATCATTACAAATAATGTTGTGCGACATTCCTGTGACTTATGTTGCAGTGTAGTTGTTCCCTGTTGTTGTGCGATAAATGACGGTCATGTGGGTGCCTCTTCCAGTAGAGATGAATCGATTCACTCATCTCTAATGTGGACCATTATGGACAAAGAAGAGATTACTTGTTTTTTTGTTTTGGCTAATGGCTCATGCATACGACCGTTGTTTCGTCCGCATAAAATGCGGGTTGGATGCAGACCCATTCACTTCAATGGGGCTGCACTAGATGTGGACAGCACACTGTGTGCTGTCCACATCTATTCGTTCTTTCCGTTAAACCTGCAAAAATATAGAACACGCCCCATTTCTTGTCCGCATTATGGACAAGGATAGGGCTGTTCTTTTATGGGCTGGACGTTCCATTCCACAAAATGTGGAAGACACACGGCCAGTATCCGTGTTTTGTGGATACGCAATTTGCGGACCACAAAACAGGCAACAGTCGTGCGCATGAGCCCTAAGAGGGAAATTATTTCTGCGTATGAAATGGCTGTGATTGTGAAGTCTCAGGACAGGTCAGGCACACCATGTGTCACATATGCAAATGAGACGTGAGTTGTTGTTTTTTTTTTTGCACAACACACAATTAATCCAGAGGATAAAAATTCCCACTTTGTATACCAATGAAAAGTAGTCAGTCTGGCCCTTAGACTGTAATGGACAACTCAGTGGGGGAGATTTTTCAAAACTCGTGTAAAGGTAAATTGGCTTTGTCGCTCATAGTTACCAATCAGATTCCACTTTTCATTTTTCAGAGCTTCTTTGGGAAATGAAAGGTGGAATCTGATTGGTTGCTATGAGCAAATGAGCCAGTTTTCATTTACACCAGTTTGATAAATCTTCCCCTAGTGTATTCAGAGAAGAGCGGAGTACAACTGATGAGACTTAAAGAGGCATGGTACTCAGAAGAACATGGCAACCCCTTCATCTATTGTGATCATTTGCCCCCCCCCCCAAAAAAAAAATAAAATAAAACTGCAAAAAATATCAAGGGTCAGCCTAGCGTTAAAGTTAGCGGTGTGGCTATAGGGTTATAGAGGTAGCAGCTACCTCTGGTGCTGATATTGCTGGCCTTAGTATAAGCTTTCAATATAAAAGTACCAGAAAACCCCTTTAAATGATAAAATTCTGCCACCATTAGAGGGAGATGTAGAGCTTGCAGTATAAAATGTATTAATTGAATTCAGTAGTAGTACGGTGTGCAGAAAGCTCCTAAGCTCCCTCTAGTGGTGGCAGAATTTTACAATTTTTCTCTATGGTAATGCATGTGATTTGGAGCTCTGTATCAAAAAAACGGAGCAATTCTTGCTATAAAGTTATATTAGGATGTCAATCAGCACCACGTCTCCTTGAGAATTTACTGCATTATTATTTTAAATCACTCAGTCGGGCATTACAACTTGGCTTGCAGTGTCCTTCTATGATGAGTGATCAGTATATTAATGACTCTTCTTGAAGCCTATTCATTGCTTCTTAGCTGTTTTTTGTCTGGCCAAAAATAGTCAATGGCCTCCAGCTGAAAACTTCGGCAGGCTGTTCATGAAACAGCCTGCTGGAAGATTTCAGTGTTAGGGCACATGCACACGGCCGATGCTAGCCTGTGGCCGTATTGCGGGTCCACAATACACGGACACCGGCCGTGTGCAGCCTGCATCATTCAATGGGTCTGCAATTTCGGAGATGCAGGACGGAGGCACGGATCGGAACACCACAGAAGCACTACTGAGTGCTTCCTTGGTGTTTCTGGCTGTGCCTCCGCACCGCAAAAAAGTAGTGCATGCACTACTTTTTTGCAGTGCACTACTTTTTTGCGGTGCGGACCGTTGGATGCTGATTGCGGACCCTATTCAAGTGAATAGGGGCCGCAATCCGAATGCAGCAGCCCCACTCTCAGTGCCCGTGCATTGTGAATCGCAAATTGCGGTCCACAGCACAGGCACTAACAGCACACGTTCATGTGCATGAGCCCTTAGTGTGAAAGAAATTTAAGGGGCCGTTCTCATGGTGGGTGTTACCATGGAATTTTGGAGTGGACAGCTGGCGACATGTCTCTTAGGGGTTGTTCACATGTCAGTTACTTGATCAGTTATTTCCATCAGTAAGGCCCCATTCACATGTCCGCAAATGGTGTCCGCATCCGTTCCGCAATTTTGTGGACCTATTCACTTTCAATGGGACCACAAAAGATGCGGACGGCACACTTCCGTTGCGCGGCTCCCGAAAAAAATAGAACATGTCCTATTCTTGTCCGAATACACGGACAAGAAAAGGCATTTCTATTATGTGCGGTCCGCAAATTGCGGAATGCACATGGCCGGTGTCCGTGTTTTGCACAAAACGGACGTGTGAATGGAGCCTTATTGTGAGCCAAAACCAGGAATGGAGGCTCCACAGATATAAGGTATAATAAAAGATCTGCACCTATTCTGTGTTTTTGACTCGCTCCTGGTTTTGGCTCACAATAACTGATGAAAATAACTGATCAAAAAACTGAAGTGTGAACAAGGCCTTATTAGCATGGCAGCATCGAGATCCTCAGCACTGCCTCCTGCTGAAATGAATGGGCGGCAGAAAGAGCAGGGTCTCTGGTGGATTTTTGGTGACATTTCGGTGCAGCTGTCCTGCCAAAATTCTGCAGTCAAACCCGCTTTGTGAATGGCCCCTTAGTCTTTAGGATCCAATTTACACTCTGGTTTATGCCAAATGTGAAAATTATTCAGGGTAAGGAAGGGGCATACATAGAAATAACTGGGCCCCATAGCAAGAATCTAAATTGGGCCCCCTTGCCCCATTTATAGCACATCCAAATACCCATTCCGGGCCTCCCTCTTTGCTCCATGAACTGTGCTTGCTGCTGCGTGTTATATAGTATGCCATCAGGGCCGAACTGGGATTAAAAAACAGCACTGGCACACAAAGGAGGTATAACAGACACAATGTGTACAGGGATATAGTATATATAGCAATGTACGATTTATAAAATACAGCTCATACCTCACATATCAGTACACTGCTGTATATACTATATATCTGTACCCACTGCATCTATTATACCTTGTATCTTACATATCAGTACATTGCTGTATATATAATATATCTGTACACAGTGCATCTATTATACCTTGTATCTTACATATCAGTACATTGCTGTATATATAATATATCTGTACACAGTGCATCTATTATACCTTGTATCTTACATATCAGTACATTTCTGTATATATAATATATCTGTACACAGTGCATCTATTATACCTTGTATCTTACATATCAGTACATTGCTGTATATATAATATATCTGTACACAGTGCATCTATTATACCTTGTATCTTACATATCAGTACATTTCTGTATATATAATATATCTGTACACAGTGCATCTATTATACCTTGTATCTTACATATCAGTACATTGCTGTATATATAATATATCTGTACCCACTGCATCTATTATACCTTGTATCTTACATATCAGTACATTGCTGTATATATAATACTAGCTGAAGGACCCGGCTTCGCCTGGGTATATTTGATCTATTTCATTTAATGTTTGTGTGTGTGACGTAAAAAAAATATCGAGAGTGACCTCTACAGATGCCCACCCCTTTAACAGTGACCTCTACAGAAGCCCGCCCCTTATAACTGTGACCTCCACAGCAGCTAGAGTGGCCACTGTCTTCACCCCAGAAAGCCAGACCTCACCGGCCATTCCCCCAAACGTGAAACAGTGCCCCCAGTTCCCATGAAGACACACCACTAAACATGAGGCCACTCCCCCTGGCTCCATGAAGACACGGAGGAGAAGCTGCCTGAGTGTGAGCTACTGAAAGGGTGGACATCCCTACGTCCATCCAGGCACTGTGCTGGACTGAGGACAGGGAGCCAGAAAACCGGACTGTCCAGCCTAAAGCCGGACAACTGGCCACCCTAACATCAGCCTGCCCCTAGGGTGGCCAGAGGTCCAGTTTTAGGCTGGACAGTCTGGCTTTCAGACTCCCTGTCCACTGTCCGGCACAGTGCCTGGACAGACACAGGGATGTCCACCCTTTCAGTAGCTCACGCTCAGACAGCTTCTCCTCCGTGTCTTCATGGAACCAGGGGGCGTGGCCTCATGTTTAGGGGTGTGGCTTCATGGGGACCAGTGGCACGGCTTCACGTTAGGGGAAGGCTGGACATTCTGGCTTTCAGACTACCTGTCCTCTGTCATGCACAGGGCCTGGATGGACACAGGGGGCGTGGCCTCTTGTTTAGGGGTGTGGCTTCATGGGGACCGGTGGCACGGCTTCACATTGGGGGAAGGCTGGACATTCTGGCTTTCAGACTCCCTGTCCTCTGTCATGCGCAGGGCCTGGATGGACACAGGGGGCGTGGCCTCTTGTTTAGAGGTGTGGCTTCATGGGGACCGGTGGCACGGATTCACGTTAGGGGAAGGCTGGACATTCTGGCTTTCAGACTACCTGTTCTCTGTCATGCGCAGGGCCTGGATGGACACACGGATGTCCTTTTGAACAGCTCACTCTCAGACAGCAGCATTGTGCTGTCTGAGCATGAGCTGTAGGGAGAAAGTCACACTCCCTCCCACCCCTGCAGCTGACAGAAGTTGATTTTTACCTTCATTTTTTCAATCCCGGTTAGATGCGGAGAGGAGGGGGCGTGGCCTGACTGAGTTGGGGGCGTGACTTAGTGGGACCTGGGGGTGGGGCTTTTAAGTCCTTCTTTTGAAGGTCGCCTGAATTAAAGGCCGATGCCATAGTAATTTCGGAGGAAAGAAAACATCTTTTATTACTACTGAACGGAGCTGCAGGGAGAAAGTCACCCTCCCCCCACCCCTGCAGCGACAGAAGGTGATTTTAACCTTTATTTTTGCAATCCCTGTCAGCTGCAGAGTGAGAGGGGGCGTGGTCTGACCGGGTCAGGGGCGTGACTTAGTTGGACCTGGAGGTAGGGCTTTTAAATCCTTCTTTTGAATCACAGGTTGATGCCTTAGTAATTTAGGAGTAAACAGAGTGGGTAGCAGTAGAAAAATACATCTCTTATTACTACTGAACAGTAAATATGTGAAATTTACATTATATGAGGTAATGATTGATGATTAATTAATGTAAAACATAAGTTACATTTATGGTAACCGGAATACCTCTTTAACAGTCTCATCCAAAGCCTCTTTAACCCCTTGAGGACAGAGCCCATTTTGGCCTTAATGTCTGGGCCAAATTTTTGAATTCTGACATGTGTCACTTTATGTGGTTATAACTTTGGAACGCTTTTACTTATCCAGGCCATTCTGAGATTGTTTTCTCGTGACTCATTGTACTTCACGACAGTCATAAATTTGAGTCAATATATTTCACCCTTATTTATGAAAAAATCCCAAATTTACCAAAAATTCTGAAAAATTTGCAAATTTCCAAATTTCAATTTCTCTACTTTCAAAATACACCGTAATACCTCCAAAAATATTTTTTATTTTACATTCCCCATATGTCTACTTTATGTTGGCATCATTTTGTAAACGTCATTTTACTTTTTTAGGACGTTAGGAGGCTTAGAAGTTTAGAAGCCATTTTTCAAATTTTCACCAAATTTTCCAAAACCATTTTTTTTTAGCACCAATGCAGATATAAAGTGATTTTGAGGGGCTTACATAAGGAAACCCCCCATAAATGACCCCATTTTAAAAACGTCACCCCTCAAAGTACTCAGAATTAGATTGTTGAAGTTTGTTAACCCTATAGGTGTCTCACAGGAATAACCCAAAGATAGTCTGTAAAAATGGAAAATCAGATTTTTTAGACTTACACATTGGTGTAACCCCAAATTTTTCATTTTAACAAAGGGTATAAGGATAAAAAGCCCCACAAAATTTGTGGTGCAATATCTCCCGAGAACGGAAATACCCCATATGTCTATGTAAAGTATTGTGTGGGTGCACAGAACGGCTTAGAAAGGAAGCAGCGCAGTGTGAATTTTGGAGAGTGGATTTGGCTGGAATTGTCACTGGGGGCTATGTTGCGTTCACAAAGCCCCCCTGTGTCTGAACACTGGAAACCCCTCACATGTGACCCCATTTTGGAAACGACACCCCTCAAGGAACATTTCAAGGGGTGCAGTGATCAGTTAGACCTAATTGGTAAATTACAGAAATTTAGGAAAGTGGACAGTGAAAATGAAAAATCCATTTTTTTGTTTTCACTGTCCACTTTCCTAAAATTCTGCAATTTACCTATTGGATCTAACTGATCACTGCACCCATTGAAATGTTCCTTGAGGGGTGTCGTTTCCAAAATGGGGTCACATGTGGGGGGTTTCCACTGTTTAGACACAGGGGGGCTTTGTAAATGTGACATAGCCCCCAATGACAATTCCAGCCAAATCCACTCTCCAAAATCCAATGGGGGCTCTTTCCTTTCTAAGCTATGCTGTGGGCCCGTACACCACTTTATATCCACATATGGGGTATCTACATTCTCGGGAGAAATTGCATCACAAATATTGGGGGGCTTTTTCTTCTAATAACCCTTTTGATCATGAAAAATATGGGCCTACCTCAACATATAAGTGTAAAAAATATTTTTTTTCATTTCCATTGTCCACTTTAATAAACTTCTGTAAGTTACCTATAGGGTCTAACTGTTCACTGCACCCCTTAAAATGTTCCTTGAGGGGTGTAGTTTCCAAAATGGGGTCACTTTTTGGGGGCGTTCACTGTTCAGATACCAGGGGGGCTTTGTAAAAGCAACATGGCCCCCCAGTGACAATTCCAGCCAAATCCACTCTCCAAAATCCAAAGGACGCTCTTTCCTTTCTAAGCCATGCTGTGGGCCCGTACACCACTTTATATCCACATATGGGGTACCTACATTCTCAGGAGAAATTGCATCATAAATTTTGTGGTGCTTTTTCTCCTTACACCCTTTGTGAAAATAAAAAATTTAGGCCTACACCAACATATAAGTATAACAAAAATAATTTTTTTACGCTTATATGTTTGGGTAGGCCCAAATTTTTCATTTTCACAAGTGGTATAAGGAGAAAAAGCCCCCCAATATTTATGATGCAATTTCTCCTGAGAACATAGATACCCCATATGTGTATATAAAGTGGTCTATGGGCCCACAGCATGGCTTAGAAAGGAAAGAGCGCCCTTTTGGATTTTTAACAGTGGATTTGGCTGGAATTGTCACTGGGGGCTATGTCACATTTACAAAGCCCCCATGTGTCTAAACAGTGGAAACCCCCCACATGTGACCACATTTTGGAAACGATACCCCTCATGGAACATTTCAATGGGTGCAATAGGTGGTTACACCCCATAGGTAAATTACTGTAGTTTGGGAAAATGGATGGTGGAAATGAAAAACCCATTTTTTTTATCTCCACTATCCATTTTCCCAAACTACAGTAACTTACCTATGGGGTCTAACCACTCATTGCACCCATTGAAATGTTCCTTGAGGGGTTACGTTTCCAAAATGGGGTCACATGTGGGGGTTTCCACTGTCCAGACACTAGGGGGGCTTTGTAACCATGACATAGCCTCCAGTGACAATTCCAGCTAAATCCAAAATCCAAAGGTCACTCCTTCCTTTCTAAGCCCTACTGTGCGGGCACACAACACTTTACATCCACATATGGGGTATCTATGTTCTCAGGAGAAATTGCATTAAAAATAGTGGGGGGCTTTTTCTCCTAAGACCCTTGAGAAAATGAAAAATTAGGGCCTACCCCTATATATAAGTGGAAAAAAAAAACTATTTTTTACACTTATTTGTTGGGTGGGCACAATTTTTTCATTTTTATAAGGGGTCTTAGGAGAAAAAGCCCCCAATATTTGTAATGCAATTTCTCCTGAGAACGTAGATACCCCATATGTGGATGTAAAGTGGTGTGTGCCCGCACAGTAGGGCTTAGAATGAAAGGAGCGCCCTTTGCATTAGTCTGGAATTGCAATGTATTTCTATTACCAGGGCAGGAATTCCTCTGCATTCCGGAGTACCTGGCTTGTGACATCACTCCGGTTGTGACATCACGCTGTACTAGTGATGTCACAGGCCAAGTGCTCACAGGCCCTGTAGTGTTGATCCAGAGGAAGGCAAAAACCCCAGGAGGCAGACGCCAATTTACCTCACTGTAAGGAAAAATTCCTTCCTGACTCCAATCTGGCAATCGGAATAAATCCCTGGATCAACAACCTTCTCGGTTGAGTTCACCATGACCGTTTCCTCTGGTCCATGGTGTCTCAACGCTCTTACAGTGAAGAATCCCAGGGGTGACCTTAAAAAATGGGGACAAAGATCACAGAAATCTAATACCTCATAGACGTGTGGTACGCCTTGAAGCATTCATTTATGCAGAGGCCCGGGTGATCGGGACAGGTGTCACATTGATATCTAGTGTCCCTTCGTATACCTCTTTTGTAACACACTCTGCATTTTTTCTGTGATCGTCCCTTTTTCCCGGTGTGGGGGACTTCACCTGGGAAATGTTGCCCTGGGACAATACGGGGGCCTTCAGTTCCAGAGGTGCTCGCCTGTTCTTGGTCACCAAATATCAAGGCCTTTATTACTACCTCCTGGAACTGAAGGAATCTCCCTGTGTAACCGTTCAAGCGGCAAAGTACAAAGGCGTTGTACATTGCTGTTTGAACCATGTGGACAACCAGCTTCTTGTACCAGACTCTGGTTTTCCTCATGGCGTTATATGGTTTGAGGACTTGATCAGACAGATCAACTCCTCCCATATAATGGTTGTAAGCCACAACACAGTTCGGCTTTAGGATCTCTGTTGTGGAACCACGTAGCGTCATAGGGGTGCTGCCGCTGTCATGTATGGTGGTCAGCATAAGGACATCCCTTTTGTCCTTATATCTGACCAGCAACATGCTCTCACTACGATAGGCCCTACTCTCGCCCCGTGGTATTGGTGTTGCTAACGGGGAGGTTGGGAGGCCTCTCAGGTTTTTCCTTGCAGTGCCGCAAGCTGTGGTAGCTCGGGCAGCAAGGGCCTGAAAGAGATGGATGCTGGTGTAGAAGTTATCAACGTACAGTTGATAACCCTTGTCCAGCAGTGGGAACATTAGGTCCCACACTATTTTCCCGCTAACTCCAAGGGTGGGGGGGCATTCTGGGGGCTCTATGCGGGTATCCCTCCCTTCGTAAACTCTAAACCTGTAAGTGTACCCGGAGGTACTCTCACAGAGTTTATAGAGTTTAATCCCGTACCGTGCCCGCTTACTGGGCAGGTACTGCCGGAAGTGAAGTCTGCCCTTGAAACTTACTAGGGACTCGTCAAGGGACAGAAACTTCTCCGGGGTATAGGCATCAACAAATTTCTTGGCGAAGTGATCTATGACCGGCCGTATTTTGAACAGTCGGTCATATGTGGGGTGATCACGGGGTGGACACGTTGCATTATCATTGTAATGCAAGAACTTTAGGATCAGTTCGAACCGTTGCCGTGCCATCGCCATGCGGTATATTGGAGTGTTGTACATAATGTCACCACTCCAATATTGCCGAATTTTGGGTTTTCTCACTAGACCCATATGCAGCAAGAGACCCCAAAATGTCCTAATCTCTGCTGCATTCACAGGCGTCCACGCCTGTGGGGGTCTGTGATAGCAAGACGTCGGGTTTTGGGCCAGGAATTGACTGGCATATAAATTTGTTTGCACCACCATGTGCTCAACAAATTCATCACAGAAAAAGAACGTAAAAAAATCAATTTCTGTGAAATTTGTTGTGCACATCTGGATTCCTGCGCGTCCCACAAACGCAGGAATGCATGGTGCGTAATTTGGGGTGGCTGGAGTCCACACAGGAGCCCCTGTATGGGGGGGCTCCTGTGCGACCGTTCTGGGACGTCGTCGCCTAATTGGACGCTCGTCATCACTGGATGATGATGACGAGGAGGAGGAGGAGGAAGAAGAATGGAGGAAAGCAGGATCCTCTTCTTCTTCCTCACTGGCGGTATCGGTGTCGGAGTTATTGGCAATAATATCATATGCCTCCGACACCGTATACCCCCTGTGGGATCTGCGGAACATTTTTATTTTCTAGGGGGAATGTGATGTGTGTGTGGGGGGTGAAATTACTTTATTATGTATGTAGTGTAGTGTAGGGCAGTGTAGTGATTTTACTTTCAACCACGTGTCACTTTTTACCGGTGTGCGTCCACTGGATGCACGCTAGTAAAAAAAAACTGATAACTACTTATCAGCCGCAAAAAAACTGGCTCAATAAGCAATTATCAGCCACAGACAATCTGGCCAAAAAAAAAAAAAAAAAAAAGCAAAAAAAAAAAGCAAAAAAAAAAAACTGATAACCGCTGATCAGCCGCAAACGGCTGATAAGTGATTATCGGCCACAGACACAAGACAACCTGGCCACACAAATGTGGGGCAGATGGTCCAAAAAAAAAAAAAGCTCTAATTAGCTGCTAGATGCAGGCAGGCCACTAGGTGGCACTGCTCTGCAAGAAGCTGGAGCTCCGGAACGGCCAGGCAGCAGAAGCAGCACCGAGAGGGACAGAAAGACGGAAGACTTCAGGAAAGGTAAGTAGGACAGGACTGGGGGTCTGGGGGGGGCACTTTACCGAAAATGGCACCTGCTCAGCTCGCAATCCGGACAAACAGGAAGCGGGCTGAGCAGGTGCCTTTATTTAACTTTTTTGAACTTTCTTATTTTTACTTTTTTTTTCAGTGATTGGTCAGTGACCAGTCACTGACCAATCACAGCCGATCGGGGGGGGGCCGGGGAGACACCCTGACCTCCCCCTAACCCCTGACACTCGTCGGGGATTCGCTACAATAGCGCTATCCCCGCCGAGTCACGGAGCCTGCTGTGAATGGCTGATCTGAATAGAACAGCCATTCACAGCGATCGCCATTATGGGGGTGCACGGCACCCCCCGAGGCCCTCGCTATGGGTGGCTGGGTGCCCTAAACAGCACCCATTACAGCATTTAACCCCCCCTGCACTGAGCAGGGGGGGTTTCAATGCAGGACGTACCGGTACGCCCTGTAGCACGAACTACCTCGTGCTCAGGACGTACCGGTACGTCCAATGTCGCCAAGGGGTTAAAGCAGACCTACAGCAGTGAACTGGCTAGGTTGTCATGGAAGCCTGTTGTGTGTGGAGGCTGCCTGTGAGCTTCTATTGGCTGATAAGGGTCATGTGACCAGGCTACTATTGGCTAATGCATGTTTTGGGAATATCTCAGGAACGGTACGTCCTGGAGAGCTGAAAACTGTTCTAAAACCTTCCCGGACACCTGATGTACATGTGTGCCAAATTTTGTGATTGTAGCTGCAGCGGTACGGATTCCTTTAGCGGACATACACACACACATATACACTCAGCTTTATATATTAGATATCTGTACACAGTGCATCAATGATACTATATATATATATATATATATATATATATACACTGCATATATAATAAAAACATATACATATAATAAATGCAGTGAGTATACAGTGCTGGCCAAAAGTATTGGCACCCCTGCAATTCTGTCAGATAATACTCAATTTCTTCCAGAAAATGATAGCAATCACAAATGCTTTGGTAATAATATCTTCATTTATTTTGCTTGCAATGAAAAAACACAAAAGAGAATGAAAAAAAGTCAAATCATTGATCATTTTACACAAAACTCCAAAAATGGGCCGGACAAAAGTATTGGCACCCTCAGCCTAATACTTGGTAGCACAACCTTTAGACAAAATAACTGCGAACAACCGCTTCCGGTAACCATCAATGAGTTTCTTACAATGCTCTGCTGGAATTTTAGACCATTCTTCTTTGGCAAATTGCTTCAGGTCCCTGAGATTTGAAGGGTGCCTTCTCCAAACTGCCATTTAGAAACCTCTCCACAGGTGTTCTATGGGATTCAGGTCTGGACTCATTGCTGGCCACTTTAGAAGTCTCCAGTGCTTTCTCTCAAACCATTTTCTAGTGCTTTTTGAAGTGTGTTTTTTTGGTCATTGTCCTGCTGGAAGACCCATGATTGGGCCCTACATGCCCTACATTATGCTGCAAAATTTGTTGGTAGTCTTCAGACTTCATAATGCCATGCACACGGTCAAGCAGTCCAGTGCCAGAGGCAGCAAAGCAACCCCAAAACATCAGGGAACCTCCGCCATGTTTGACTGTAGGGACCGTGTTTTTTTCTTTGAAGGCCTCTTTTTTTTCTTCCTGTAAACTCTATGTTGATGCCTTTTCCCAAAAAGCTCTACTTTTGTCTCATCTGACCAGAGAACATTCTTCCAAAAAGTTTTTGGCTTTCTCATATAAGTTTTGGCAAACTTCAGCCTGGCTTTTTTATGTCTCTGGGTCAGAAGTGGGGTCTTCCTGGGTATCCTACCATAGCGTCCCTTTTCATTCAGACGCCGATAGATAGTACGGGTTGACACTGTTATACCCTCGGACTGCAGGGCAGCTAGAACTTGTTTGGATGTTAGTCGAGGTTCTTTAGCCAACATCCGCACAATCTTTCGTTGAAATCTCTCGTCAATTTTTCCCCCATCTCACATAGAAATCCTGTAAACATCATTAATATTTGTTGCCCACCTTCTTTGCCTTATTTTACTTGTTTGCTCTGGAATCCAAGGTCTGTCTGTAACAAGCTCCCCTACATTCATAACTTCTTTCTTAATAACTCTCTTAACCTGCTGGCCCTTACTGAAACCTTGATTCAGGAATCTGACATGGCTTCCCCTGCTGCTCTTTCCCATGGCCGCCACTTCTCCCATACCCCCAGACCTGAGAAAAGAGATAGTGGTGGAGTCGGCATACTCCTGTCCCCATAATGCATTTTCCAGGACATCCCCCCCAGTTCCATCACTCTGATTCCCGTCTTCTGAGGTCCACATCCTAAGGCTCTTCCATCCCCTCCCCCTCAGAGTAGTGGTTGTATACCATCCCCCAGGCTCATCCACCCGGTTCCTGGACCACTTTGCTGACTGGCTGCCACACTTCCTGTCCTCAGGAATACCAACTCTTATCTTGGGAGACTTTAATATCCCCATTAACAGCCCCATCTCCCCATCTGCCTCCCTGCTTCTCTGCCTAACCTCTTCTCTCTGCCTTTCACAAATTTCTAGTTTGCAAATACATAAAGACGGTAACACACTTGACCTCATCTTCTTCCGGCTTTGTTCAGTCTCTAACTTTAATAACTCACCTCTCCCACTCTCTGACCACAACATCCTCTTCTTCACTCTCACAAATCGGCACCCATCCCAGCACACTCCTACTTATTACACATACAAATCTAAAGGTCATTGATCCTCCTAACAGACACTCTACACTCATCATTGTTCCCAATCTCTTCCCTCTCCTGCCCTGATCTGGCTATAAATCACTATAATGACACCCTCAGAAACATCTTGGACAAAGTAATGTCCCCTACCCGCAAAACCTCCAAACACAGACCAAAGCAGCCCTGGCTTATACCGCAAACTCGCTTTCTCCAGCGATGCTTCAGGAGTGCCAAATCCCTATAGTGAAAAACTCGCAAACCAGAAAATTTGCTACATTACAAATTCATGTTAAGAACCTATAACTCTGCCATCCACCATGCCAAACAGTCCTACTTCATCACCCTAATCTTCTCCCTGTCCAACAACCCAAAAAAACTCTTTGACTCCTTTCACTCCCTCCTCAGTCCTAAAGTGCAGACGCCTATCACAGACCTCTGTGCCGAAGATCTGGCCTCCTACTTTACAGAGAAGATAGAAAACATCCAGCATGAAATCTGCTCACAGCCACTAAATGTCATAGATCCTGTTCCCCTCCTCACCTCCTCTGGCTCACTGTCCACATTTGACCCAGTCACAGAAGAAGTCTCCAAGCTCCTCTCTTCTTCTTGTCCTACCACATGCACTTCTGACCCTATTCCCTCACATCTACTCCAGTCTCTCTCTCCAGCTGTAACTACTCACCTAACAAAAATCTTTACTCCATTATTTTAAAAAATCTTCTCTTGACCTGTCCTACACCACTAACTACAGACCAGTCTCCAATCTTCTCTTCATCTCTAAACTCCTGGAGTGGCTGGTCTACTCTTGTCTCATCCGCTATCTCTCTGTTCACTCTCTCCTTTACAATCTGGTTTCCACACGCTACAGAAACTGTCCTTACTAAAGTGACAAATGACCACTTGATAGCAAAATGTAACGGCAACTACTATTTGCTCATTCTCCTTTACCTCTCTGCAGCTTTTGACACTGTAGACCACCATCTCCTACTCACCATGCTTCAATCCTTTGGCCTAAAGCACACTGCCCTCTCAAGGTTTTCTTCATATCTCTCTGACCACTGTTTCAGTGTATCATTCACTGGCTGCACTTCTTCTCCCCGACCTCTTGCTGTTGAGGTACCTCAGGGTTCAGTCCTAGGCCCTCTCCTCTTCTCAGCCCCAAATGGACAGACCATCAGCAGATTTGGTTTCCAGTACCATCTCTATGCTGATGACACAGAACTATACACTTCTTCCCCGACATCCTCCCTGCTGTATTACAGAACACCAGTGACTGTCTGTCCGCTGTCTCTAACATCATGTCCTCTCTCTATCTGAAACTGTGCCCCTATTCATTTCCATGGCTGACCTGCTACACTGTGATACGTGGGCACAACAAGATCACTGTGTAGTCCTACCCTTTGGTATAGTTACACTTAAATGAGTTGTCCTCTGAATAATATTCTACAGATTTCAAACCAGCACCCAGATCTAAATACTTTTGTAATTGCATGTAATTAAAAATATGGCATAGCCACTGTGTTATTCAATAAAATGTATCTGGATAGCGCCACCTGCTGTATATTTTATTTCCTTATTTCTTTGTCCGGCTCACTGAGATGGTCGCACATGCTCAGTTTCATCCTTCAACTGCTTTCTGAACTGTGATAGGGAGAGAACTGCAGCAGAATTGACATGCCTCCTGAGCTGCAGCAGAAAAGACACTTCCCTTTGAAGCTGTCAGCTTGATAAAAATCTAGCAGAGCAATGGATCTCTGGATCCATGTGAGGTACAGGGCTGGTTCTAGCTTTGTTAGAAAGAGATTATCATGCACTATTTGATGTCTGATTTTACATTAGTCAAGGGATGAGCACTTTAAGTGATTTCCATCAGTGATTGTGAGTCAAAATCAGGTGCTGGTCAAAAACACAGAACAGGTGCAGATCTTTCCATTATATCTTATTTCTATGTAGGCCTCACTGCCGGTTTGAGCTCAAAATCACTGAAGCAGAGCAGAGCATGAATGGAGAGGTTGCTGCACATCTGCGTTTCTTTCTGCACTCACTTAGGAATCATGGAAACAGCTGAGTACCTTTGGGACCCCCCATTCTAGAGATGGAGGTGTGGGTCCTAGATGTGTGTATATCAGAGATTACTGTTGATATGTTATCGATGTATAAGATGGGAATACCACTTTAAAGGGGTTATCCAATACTATAAAAATGTCCCCCATATGCCAGACCCCTCAAAGTGAATATACTTATCCTGCTCCCTGCGCCGCTCCTGGTCCCTGCACCGTCGCTGCAGCTTTTTCCTGTGCGTGGATGAAAACATCCTGTGTCGGGGGGAAGCAGCCAATGGCAGGCAGGGATAAGCCTCCCTAGCATCACCTGCAATGCTAGGGAGACTCGTCCCTTTCACTGCCTGCCATTGGCTGCTCCCCCCCAACACTGGATGTTTTCATCCATGCACGGGGAGAAGCAGCAGAGGTAGTGCAGGGACCAGGAGCGAGGTAAGTATATTCAATGTGAGGGGCCCGGAATATGGGGGACATTTTTATAGTATTGGATAACCCCTTTAAATATATTTTTTACGGCAATGTCAATAAAGCTGAATTACTGTACAGGGAAAAGTTGTGTACTACTTTATATTATACTTATTATATATTATACTTTGTGAACCCGTACTTAGTTATTCTTCTTTCCACGGCTGACAGTTACAGTGTATCCTGTCTAGACAATCCTCTGTCAGCGAAACTGCCTGGAACTCCAGCCTGTTAAATTTTACCTACATGGACACATCGTAGCAAACTTCCAAGACTGTGGAAAACAGTAAGCTGCCAGTGCCAACCTTTCCAGCTCACAATTGCCTACAGTGGATACGATGATGCCAACCGTCAGCCTTCAGACATATTTTAAAGAAATATAATCTTGACCATTATGCAGCTATTAAATTGAGGGTGTATTGCTATGTTATAGTAAATAAGGAAATTTTCAAGTTATCACTAAGAATAAGACATAGAAAGCATCCACTAGAGTCCACTAGGAGGCGCTGTTTAATGGTCAGGCTTTGGTCACAGTTTTAGGCCCCATTCACACGACCGTATGAATGGGGCCGTATGTATTCCGCAAAATTGCGGAATACATGCAGCCCCATTCACTTCTATGGGAGCGCATATCCGCGGCTCCGCATAAAAAGGCATTTTCAATGGGGCCGCACGGCGTGTGTTCCGAGCGCTGTGGAACCCACGCCGGGCGGCCCCCGTATATTTGCGGGTCCGCAATAATGCGTCGTGTGAATGGGGCCTTAGTCTCAGTAAACTATGTGATTTCTAAGTCTCTGTTCAGGTATGCATCAGAAGCTCTGTTCTCTTCATCCATATTATGAGATTTAAGGCCGGGTTCACATTACCATTTAGTTTTCTGTATTTCCGATCCTTCAGAAGAACAGAAAAATAAACAAAAAAACGGACTCTGCATCTGTTTAAGGCCTCGTTCACACGACAGTATTTTTTGCGGGCTCCGATCCGCATTTTTTGCGGATAGGATGCGGACTCATTCATTTCTATGGGTCCGCAAAAAATGCGGACAGCACACCGTGTGCTGTCCGCATCCGTATGTCCGTTCCGTAGCCCGCAAAAAAAAAATAGAACATGTCCTATTCTTGTCTGTATTACGGAAAGAATAGTACTGTTCTATTAGGGGCCAGCTGTTCCGTTCCGCAAAATACGGAATGCACACGGATGCCATCCGCAATTTGCGGACCGCGAAACACAACGTTCGTGTGAAACTAGCCTAAGCCTGAGATTTGTTATTTTAGACAAAAAGTATTTTTTTAGCAATACTTCTGATGCATACCTGAACAGAGCCTTTTGTTTATTTTTCTGTTCTTCTGATGGATCAGAAATACGGAAGACTAGATGGTGATGTGAATGCAGCCGAACATGGAGAAATACTGCTTCAGGCAACGCTATGTTTTTCATCAAGATGACAGGCCCCATTATAACAGCAATGGGATGTTGAAGTGCTCTGCTGCACACTCTGTTAAGGAGGCACTGCGGATATTGCTGTTCTGGGGGAAGTGTGACTTCCGCACTGTAGCTTTTGGGTCATCACCAAGGACTGAGGATGTGCAACCTTTGCAGTAGGCTTCAAAGCAACTTCCTACTGTCCATTAGATTGAATGTCAGTGTCTTGATGGATTGGTAGGGACATGTAATGGGCACTGTGACACCAAATTTCCTTCTCCTAAGTGCCTGGAAATGCTCTGGACAGAGACATGGATAGTGAAATAAAGGTGCGACCTGTGTCTGGATGGTGGACAATGAATCTGTGGGAGCTTCTTGTGCTTGTTGGCAGATCAAACAATCCTCTCTACTGGTAGTCTTTCTGGATAGTCTGGAGCCTGTTCACCGTGTGTGCATGCCCTCATGCAAAATCCTTCTAACAACTAGGACAGAATGGCCTAGATGGCAAGTGATTAGCCAAACTGCCCATCCTGCTTCTCTCAGTCCAATGATGCACCAACCTCTCTTAGTCTGTCAACTGTGCCAAATGTGTGGGTAACAGAGGCATGTCTAGCAATCAACGATCTCTTACCAAGAGGTACACTACTCAAAAGTAGCCTCTGGGAGACTTTTTATAGGGTACAAGAGATACACACCTGTAATCGTTTACATATGTGCCTGAGACATAACTGCATGTCGAGTATTGCAGCAATTCGCCATTTCTGTGTGCATTATTTTTTTTTTGTCAATGAGTGTATTAGCAGTACGGTATTTCAAACATTTATAGTTGCTGGACAAGCTATACGACCATGACATCATCGCTCATGCCTCATTACCTTGACATAGAATATGACTGAACATATCCAGTAATGAGAAATTTTAAATTTTTTTTCCTATACTAGTGTCAAATAAGTATATTATATATTTCCAGACATAGTAGTAAATAAATTGTCTAAATCTGCCACCAAAGCAGAACAGATATGATTTTCACTCAGGGTATGTGCACACAACAATTTCGAAGACACTCGGAAAAAATGAACGTGGAATCTGTGCCGATATTCTGTGGTTTTTTTGGTGCGTTATTTTTAGCTTCCCATTCATTTCAATGGGAGAATTGGTGTGGATTCAACCCAAGATGCTGCTTTTTATCCACACAGTTTTTTTCAGCAAGGACAAAAAAGGCAAGTTCTGCCTCCTATTGAAATAAATGGGAGGCTTTATAGAGGTGTTTTTGGCGCATATTCCATATGCGCAAAACCCATGAAAAACAGTACCATAAAATGCAGGGGCGGTCTTGGCATTTCTGGGGCCCTAAGCGAAGTTATGTCCGGGCCCCCCCCCCACAATGATGCGTCACGCCCCTGATGACACGCCCTCTGATGACACGCCCCCCCAATGACACGCCCCCCACACATCAAAGACTTTTTTAACAATAACATACTGTCAAACAATTAACAATTAACTCACTGTTAAGTTAAGTTTGTGTTCTGTTGTGCGCACCGGCCTCTCTGCGGCTGCGCAAGCTTCCTGCTACACTTCTGGTCCCCGGCGGACAAATGCAGTAAGTGACAGCTGGGCGGGTAGTCTTGGGCACCGGCACAAGAGCAGAGCGTGGGGGCCCCCTTGGACGTCGGGGGCCCTATGCAAATGCATAGGATGTGTGGTGCCCAAGACCGCCCCTGATAAAATGTCATGTGAAGGGCCCTTTAGACTCGCCTATCCAACTCCTTGGACCAAGCATCTCGTTTGAGGCCTGTAATTGTAAGCATGATGAGGATGATCAGATGCCGCTTGTATTTCTTATCTAGTAATCTGCACTGCCTTATCCAAAGGCAAAATAGAGGATAACTAGAGTTTTTACACCATAGATGAATTTTCTGCGGTATACTCAGATCAGGCTGAAAAGTGAGCATGGAGGAACGAATAAACGCTTACAATATGTGGAACTAGCTGATAAGCTCAAACAGGCTTTCCTGTATTCTATGTGTATTTTAAATGTAGATGTACTCATGCTAAAGAGGTGTGAGGGCAGACAGGCTTCTCACCGACCATCAGTGTTGGCACGACGTCTTCCTCTCTATGGCCATCCGTTAATCCCTTAAGGAAAGCGACAATTTTTCATTTTTTCTTTCTTTCTGCTTTCCAAGAGCCACGGCTTTTTTACAGAGGTTGTCCAGCCTTTTTAAGTGATGGCCTACCCTCAGGATTGGCCATCACTAGATGATTGGTGGGGGTCTGGTACCCTGCTGATCAGCCATTCTAGCCAGAAGGCCCTAACAGTCTATTCACAAATGGCTTTTCTAAACCAGACAGAACCTTTAGTAACGTGGGGTTCACAAAATGTGGTAAACCGTAATAAGTAAATGTACAATGAAATTATCACAAACAGAAAAAATACACCTTCTTTAGAAAGTTTCTTTATAAAAAACAAACAAAAAAACTCATTTGCTTCATACACTTTGACACAGAGCACATTAACTCTTTACCTCAATAATATTACTTTGATAAAAATACCATATAAACACTCATTTATAAATTATGACACCGTTTCCCACAAGTTCCTTTGAGATTTAGTTTCATACTAAACATCTGTCTTACTGAAAAAAAATGACAAATTAAAAAAAAAAAAACCTTCTGTACAATTCTTCCAGATGAAGTCTAAATTACCATAAGGAAAATCTAGTATCTTACATACTGGCTAAGCATGATTTTAAGTACAGGAATTGCCTGGGTACACTGGAATAGTTACACCTACATCATCACAATATGGTGTCTCCGATATGATGCTCACCCTTTAACACCAGTAATACATGATCCACTGCTGTTGACCTACCCTATGCACCGTAATATATAAATGGTGCTGGGGGAGGGGGGTCCCAGATTTCTACCCATTTCAAAATGTAAAAAGAAACAAAAAAAATCAATACATCTACAGATACCTACCGTAGTAAACTGCGGGTATGTTAATTTAACGTACATACACATGACATAAGGTGCAAAGAGTGGGCATTGGGGCTATAAGCATGTAATATGTATGTCAGAAATTCTCATGCTAAACCCCAAGGCCTAGGCAAATTAGCACATTTGTTCTTTAAACAATAAAAATCTACAAAAATATCATATCTATATGTACACTGTGAAATCCTAATAATTAAGAATATGTACAACTATTAGGTATGTAGCCCCTCTCATAAAGAAGCCATCTGTGCCAACGAAAGTTTAAATAGCTGCGCCTGATTGGCCAGTTCTGTCACGCGGTCCACCATGTCCTGTAAGGATGCAGCACTTGGGTAGTTCAAGGCGGCCATTTTGGTGGCCAACACAATATTTTTAAGCAGTTCGCACAGCTGGTTGCTGGAATTCATCAGTCTATGGCAGATTTCCTTTGTAGAAACTTGTCTGGAAAGAGTGTCCCCGATAAATACCAGTTTGTGTGCGCTCAGAATGACAAACTTGCTGTGGGCCACGAAAATCCTGGGAGGCTGTGCTGTGCTCATGCAATTGAAGAAGGCGTCGATGGAGTTGAGGAGGGAGATGAAGAGGGCCTCGCACTGATCGGAGTAGAAAGACAGTAGCTGCTTATCTTGAGGAGTCAGGGTGCTGTTTTCAGCAGGAACGCTGCAGAGTGATTTCCACTTTGAGATATCATTTTCCATCGGTGTGGTAATCTCCCGCTCCAGCTGCTGGAACTGACTCAGCTGCAACACAGATAATGAAGAACATGAGCCCCTCTCCTTTCTAAAAATAGAGGCCGGCAGAGAGGAAAAAACGGTAGAAAGTTTACCTGATGCTGTTCCAGTTGTGGTTTCCCTTGCTTCATAATATTTTCCTTCTCTAGAAGTTCTCTCTGGTGACGCTCAAATTCTTCTTTACCCTAAAAACATTTCCTTCATTATACACTGGAAATGCCAAATCACAGTGAAAAATGACAATGATCTTATAGAGAGAGAGACATAGTCAGAGAGAGAATAGGGGGGGGAGAGAATCTGATCCAGCCTGATAGGAATAAGGAAATCTCGTAGCCAACTTATGTGGAAAATAAAGATTTATGAAACCAATCACAATATTTCAGTGCTCAGCTTTTATTTTTTAAGTTGCTTGGGTAAAGTGAAAGCTGAACAGTGATTGGTTGCTGGGGGGTGCAACAAAGACAGTTTTTTTTAAAGAGAACATTGGGGGAGACTTATCAAACTGGTGTAAAATAGAACGGGCTCAGTTTTGCCCATAGCAACCAATCAGATTCCACCTTTCATTTTTCACAGCTCCTTTGGAAAATGAAAGGAGGAATCTGATTGGTTGCTATGGGCAACTAAGCCAGTTCTACTGTACACCAGTTTGATAAATCTCCCCCATTATCCATTGTCTATGGAAATAAAATCAGCAAAGCTAGGTTCACATGGCAAAAATCTGCAGTGTAAAAAACCAGTGGCAGATCAGTAGCCGGGAACGCAATTATAATCCGCTTCAGAGAAGTAACATGCCACTTCTGAAGCGGACTGGAAAGCAGTGGCAAAAAAAACTCCATGTGCACCATTTTCCGCACTGAAGTCAGCAAGCTATGGCGGATTTTTGCCATGGGAACCTAACCTAAATTTAACTAATCTATAGCGTATATAAAAGCAGCAGGCATTACTTTGTGGTCAATTAAACCGGGCGTTTTATCACCCTAATATGGAGCTAATTTGGACACATCAAAGTGCAGAGAAAGTGAAGTAAAAAGAAAGGTGCTGTTAAATGTATAATACTGTATAGCTTCTGTTCCGCAGAGTGTGAGCAGAACTGGTTGCCTCCATTTGCAGAGCTGCCTAGGAGGGGTGAGGTGGCCAGGTCTTACTACACACTAACCTCTAGCACTTGCTTATACTACTTATTGGTTAGTGTTCCTGTCAGGCTGCTCAGCCATGATAGCAAATCATGGGCAGGATCACATCATTACCATGTATTGTAGAGTACTGTAGTGTGTAGCGAGGCCATGACCACATACCTCCCTTGGCAGTTCTGTAAGTGAAGTGAACCAGTCCTACTGACATTCTAGGACAGGTTGTGGCCATTTAAATCATTCCTGGAGAACCCCTTTAAAATATGTGTCTTCTTCTATGCAGGCACTGAAAGAATACAGGAGATTCTGCCGCCTGTATGAGCATATGTGCTCTCAGCACCTGTGGAGAAGAGGAAGGACCCAGGGAAGAGGTGACCTGGGTAAATCAAGTGATGGCTACCATCTTGCTCACTACGGATGAGGCCACTCATCACAAACCAGTGTTTATACACTCTGTCAATGGCCACTGGGGGTACTGTGGTAAGGAATAAGAGTATTTAGATTTTGCTATGCCAATATACAGGAGTTTATGGCATTTCAGAAATGTTACTAGTGGCCGACCCTTTTATTAAACTTTCCTTGGGGTACCATGGAATGCTCACAAATATGGGGTTTATCTACTCCTTCACAGGGTCCACTTTTGATGTTCTAAATATTACCACATACACAATGATGTATACAAGAAAAGAAACCTATCGTTCTGTTACCTGTAAGTGGACATAATCGTAGTCATCCATCCAACTTCTTATTGAACCTTCTCGACTCTTGACGTTTGGATTGAGCTCATTTCCTATTTGTGTCAGTGGTTGAACGCTATCTGCTTGTATAGTCTGGGGCTTTGGGCTGCTGAACATAAAGTCTGAATTACTATTGATGGCATCTGAAGGTTTCTGATTTTGGAGGTTTGCTTGCTTAAATAAAACTTCAGCATTGATGCTGATGCTGGTGGTTAACTGCTTAGCATCATCTACAATTGTCCGGGCTACCATGACAAATCTTTCTAGGCTGTCACATTTGTTGGCTGCTTTGTTATAAGACAGAACATTGAGGGACCAGTTACAGTTGTTGAGGTCCTGGTTGGTCTGAGCCAAGATCTGGTGGGAATCGTCCAGTCTCTGCAATTCTCTTTTCATTTTATTATACAGGCCTGGCTCTGAAATAAAAGAGGCATTTATTGTAGCCCCTTTTGAGAACTGGAGAAAGTCATACAGAGAACGCTGTACTTTGTCTACTGCAGAATGTATTTCATTTATGTGTCTTTCCATGTAGGAGTATGATCGCCACTCGGCATTAACAAAAGTCAATAGCTTGGACACGGAGGTTTCCACCGTTTGTTGAAGTCTCAGCAACAATTCTATGGCAGAGTCTGGGTCCATTAAGAGTTTTTTGTCTTGAGAAGGTGAAGATGCCACAGATGATTCCTTGGAAGTTGTGGAAGATGTAGACATGTTGCTTCTAGTGCTTCCAGTGCTAGAGAAGGACAACCTATTTACACCATCGGTCACATCCTGCATTCGCTTGCAGTCCTGCTGAACTTGTGGTGGGAAATCGTAGATTCCCTCCTGGTCATCTGATCCATTATCACCAGAGATATGAACACCTCGAGGAAAGTCATAGTCATCTGATGCTGTCTGACTGAGCTGGTTACGAGGAAAGTCATATACACTGCCTTTCCTTGAAGCAACCTCAGAGTGCAATTGGCTAATGCCATTCATTTTCTTGCACTGCTCTTGACATGTCTTGGAACTTGGAGGCAGAGTGTCATAAGTTGCTTCTGGCCTTTGTTTCATTGATGATGGAAAGTCGTATGCTCTATCCTTAGCAGAGGGTAATATGTTGTAAACCTGAAAATACAAGTATAACAGATTAGTCATTTATAGGATTTCTGAGATGGGAATGCCCATATAAGTTGATGGAAAATTGATTCAACTATGTATAGTATTGTTATTTCTCATTAATTGTACTGTACTGAAAAACACTTTTATACTAAGGGTGGGTTCACATCACGTTTTATGCCTTCGTCTGACATACACGTTATGAAAAAAAAAGTATACTTTTTTTTTTTTTTACAATGGAGCTCTATGTTGAACAGATACCACTGTATGGTATCAGTCTGAGGCATCCGTTTATCGTTTACATGGATGATGTGGGCCCACCCTAGGATGAACCTGTGTCCAGGTGGATTTAAATGTATCAAACTGTGTATATCAGACCCAGTGTAGGAAAGTATAGTTTAGGCTAGGTTCACATCTGTACTTAATACCGTCATTGTGTTCCGGCGGAGGAACAGACTGCTGTAGTTCACTGTATCTGGGGTACATGCCGGCTTTGCGGCTGGACAAAAAAAAAAAAAACTACACACAGCATTTTTTGCCAGAAAGCGGCCTGACCCCCAGTCAGATCCCATTACAGTGAATGGGGAAATGGCCAGAGTTAAAAGCGCAGATGTGAACCCAGCCGTAGACCCCTAAAAGACATGGACACTTACCGCCTGGGGAGGAGGAACATCATAAATTCCTTGTTCTCTGGCTGGACCTAAGCACATGTTATTTTTAGTAGCTGGTGGAACATCATACACCTAGAATAAAATGAGATTAAATGGTATTAATATGAGAATTTTGGAGATTCTTTAATTTATAGAAAATCACTCTCTTATGTTTTACACTAAAAAAAACCACATGTACTTATTATAGTATTGTACTTTAACTGAATACATCACTAAGGCCTTATTCACATGACCGCATTTTCGGTCTGTGAACAATCCACATTTTTTGCGGATCGCACACAGACCTATTCACTTCTATGGACCAGCCAAAAATTTGGATAGCATCGTGCAGATGTGCTGCATATTATGGAACATGTCTGATTCTTGTCCGTTTTGCGGACAAGAATAGGCATTTTGTCAATGGGGCCCATGGAAAGTGTGGCGTGCACATGACCGTATGTATTGGCCTAAGTGTGGTTTCATCCTGCCTTTTGCAGTGTTTGTTTCCCATATCCAGCCGAGAAAGCTTCCGGCGAATACTTCATTTGTATCCATAGGCCCCCATTTACTTGACAATGGCATTATGTTGGATTTATACATTGGGAGATCTTTGGACGCTATAAAATGCAGCGTAGTCTAAAAGTGAATGTTATATTTTTATGCTTTTTCGATTGAGCATTTGCTTTGTCACTGATTTCCTTACATACCCCTTGAGGTCGAGCAGGAGGGGTGTCATAGACATTGGCCTGCCACTTTGGTGAAGATTCATAACCGTACCCTTGTCCCATCCTCACTGGCGTTATGACCTGTGAAAATGCAAACAAAATACAGTTTTAATAAGAGAACTTTATAATCATATCATTTTTAACCTGCTGCAAATGCAATATTCTGTATACAGTAGCTCCAGTTTTGCATACAATATACTGTTGCACAGTATTAGAAACCATAGATGGATTGGAAATATTCACTTTAAAATGGTGTAAAAGATTTATATTTTACAATAAAACTGGCAATTGCAAAGGTCACATATACTATACTGAAATGTATGAACTGTGTATGGGATGTTTATCAGGCAAAACAGGGTTAAAGATCCTCCGCAGTAATGGTCGCTGCACTGACGTATGTAGCGGGTGTAATTATGTGAGGGAATCATTACAGCTTTAACTGCACATAGGAGTCCAGTGTCATAAGCCAGGGAGAAATTATAAATCATTATAATTACGGCACCAGGCATGTTTCTGCAATTATCATTATCTAAAATGAAAGCTTAAAGGTCAAGGCCGATGAAAATGTCGGAAGACTGGTTAATAGACTGATTAACAGAGTGATATCCATTTTTCCCTGTAAACAACATTTATCACCTACCCACAGGATAGATGATCGCTCGGGGTCAGACCGATCACTAGACTGGGGTCCCTGAGTGTGAATGGTGCAGTAGTGTGCATGCGTGATAACCATTCACTGCCTATGGGGCTGATGGAGAGGGCGAGTACGAAGCTCCACCTTCTCTGTCACTCCTACAGACAGTAAATGGATTTATCTCCTATACTTGGGATATATTATTATTGGGAGAACACCTTTAAATGTATAATACTGAAGACCTATCCTCACTGGAGCGATGTGGCCTCTTCGAACAGCTGATCAGTGGGGGCGCCAGGAGTCGGGCCCACATCTGTCAGGTACTGAGTATTAAAAACTTAACGGTGAAATACTAGGTCCACTTATTGCCAGATTGGAACACAAATCAGTGCGTCAAGCACTTAGACTACATTCATATCTGCGTCGGAGGCGTTGTTCTGAGTCTCTGTCACAGAGTTCGTCAAGAATAGCAGAGAGAAAAGTCCTACGCAGGACTTTTTTCTCTGCCAAAAAACAGTCTTCCAAATGGAAAACTAATGGATCCCATTATAATCCATGGGATCTGTTAGGCTCTTTTCCTATAATGGGGCAGAAGAATGGAAGTGAATAGCGCTGATGTGGTTGGCACAGCCCTACAGGTCCCATCAGTTTTACCACACGCAGGGTCATTCTTGTAGTATATTCTCCTGCATTAAGGGACACCCTATAATAAAGGAATAATGGTGATCCAGGTTCAGCTTTCAGTAATCCTTCTAAACAAATCACTCACCAGCAGACAAGATTTCTACAAGTGTCTAGCACAGACTTCCCAACATCCGCGTGGGATGACAGTACTGTCTCTGAAATGGAGGATATTTTCATTGTAAACTGCTCATCCATTAAAGATTACCCAGGGACATTCCAGCAAAAGAAAATATTCCCATTCTTCTCAGACTTGCCTACGCCGTCCCTCGGAATGCATTTCCTGGCTGCCATGATAACGTCCTACAACCCACCGGTTACCCCTCAGTTATACAACAGTAAATTCCCTCCATAGGATTCTGTGGAGTCAAAGCAGCAGCTGGAAAAGCCTGCTCATAACGCAGCCGTAAACCAAACATCCTCCCTGTGAGTAGCCGGGGAGCACGTAGCTAAACTAACCAGAACAGATAAGAAGCAGCAGTATCTGCTATCAGATGTGACTGGAGATTCACACATTAAGATTTCCATCTCAAAATCAGAAGACCAGACGAGAAAACACTGCAACACAGACACATCACTGAGGTGAGGACTTTCCTCACATGCTAAGCTGACACAGGGTCCTAAACGAGAAAACACTGCAACACAGACACATCACTGAGTGAGGACTTTCCTCACATGCTAAGCTGACACAGGGTCCTAAACGAGAAAACACTGCAACACAGACACATCACTGAGGTGAGGACTTTCCTCACATGCTAAGCTGACACAGGGTCCTAAACGAGAAAACACTGCAACACAGACACATCACTGAGGTGAGGACTTTCCTCACATGCTAAGCTGACACAGGGTCCTAAACGAGAAAACACTGCAACACAGACACATCACTGAGGTGAGGACTTTCCTCACATGCTAAGCTGACACAGGGTCCTATCACACATGAAAGATTCTGTCCAGAGCTGATCATTTACTTTGGTTATCCATTAAAATTATATATATAACCAATATGGCGCAATTCCAGTTTCCATAGGGACTGCCACCCTGATTTGCAGACTTATCTGCTTTGTTATATAGCGACATATTTCGCGTAGGACTCTAGGACATTTAGGTGGCACTTACTAGTTGTCACGCAGCTTTCCCAGACAGTTCCTACTTGTACCACTGTCACCACTCCTGACATGTCTGTTATACCAAATAAATTGTAATCCATGTGAAATTACAATTGTACAGTATCAATTCTTGTCACTCTGTGTTGTGCCATTCCTTTAGTCTTCCTGCTAGAAGCTTATAAGTAATTGTACAACTGAGTGTTACCAGGTTGGGTCCTTGTACAATCTTCCACTGTCCAATCAGTGCTGCGAGTGTCAGACAGTGCAGGGACACAACCAAATTGTTAACACCCGGATGACACACCTTTATTCTTTATTCCTAACACTTTTAGGAGGAATATTAGAGGAATGACATAACATGTAAGAATAGATCTTCTAGATGCTTCAGAATTGCCATTATATGGGGGAATGCAAGTACTTACTAAAAGAGACATGTCAGGAGAGATGAGAGGTCCTCGATGGACCAAGTAAAATTGTAAATTGAAGGGAAGGCACTAAAATAATAATATATAAAAAAATTATACCGTCATTCCATCACTCCAACCTTCCTTCCCTGCCAGTTTTTTTCATGACTGTGGTGGTTATGTGCCCATATACCGTGTATTTATCCGCTGCTGCCAATCGCTGGCCTCAGTGGTCTTGTGCCATATACTAGTGATCACAGTCACATCATGGCTGCGGGGAGGATCGGAGCTGGAGCAGAGGGCGTTTGGAACAACTTTAGGTCACAGTTTCATTTATGTTCCTGAAACTTGTTTGTCTCTATATATTATTTAAAAAAAAAAAAAAGAAAGAAAAAGAGACGTCGCCCACCTTCAATGTATATACCTGTCATTTGTCACAAAGATTTTTCCACGACTTGTCCTCCCACTGTTTGCACACCCACGGCCTCTTTACAAGCCGTACACAGAGCCTCATAGTGAGAGATCAGAGGCAAAGTTCACAAAGTCAGAAGCAGTAAACGAGTAGAGAAGCGCGGATGGCGACGGCTCACACTGAAGTAATGCACTGTACTGTGTAATTTCCTCCGCTCTCCGAGGTTACTAGACTTCCTGTTGCTCACATTTCAGTTCCTGGTCCTTCCATTAAGAGGGTGATTTTCTCATGGCGAGGCCGGGGGAGAACAATGCACGATTTTGTGTGAGAAAATAATAGTGAAACAAATCATTTCTTTCCGCCACTGGACAGGCTCCAGACATCAGAAAGGCAAGGTGACAGCCTGTAAACCCCCAGCCTGACCCCTGCCCTGAAAGACCTGCTGTCATTTCTTACAGGCAGTGACAGGTGTCCCCGGATGCCACCAGTGCTGGCTTATGTCCTTGATCTTTGATCTGCGGTATTGTACGGGCTGCAGTTTGGGTCGTTCTCAGCGAGAACTAGCTGCAGTATCTGTAACTCGCCTCCATGGTCCGGCAGGAATCATTAGGGTACGGCCACACGGTCAGGTTTCCCCATGCAGTTTTGGAAGCCAAAACCAGGAGCTTATTCAAAAAAAGGAGGAAAAGTCATATTTTCTCTTTTATGATCCACTTCTGATTTTAGCTTCCAAAACCTGACCATGTGGCCTCTAGCCATTGATTTCATACTCTGCTCAGAGTCAATGAATGCATAAATCAACATCAGTACCCTAACAGAAGAACACTATAGGGCGCAGCAGCTGCGCTGAGTACCCTACATCCATCACAGCGATCCTGTGTATTGCAATGTAAATGACGGCCTGGCAGGAGATAAAAGCCTGAGCTCCGCATACACCGGCTCCATATATCCTGCGCTAAAACAAACAGGTAAATAATATTCTGAGAAGCGTTTTATGAGTAACAAAAGGCATACTGACTGCACAGTAATAGCCGGGGCTGCCCCAGGTAAAAAATGGAGTGTATGGGACTGGGCAAACAGCAGGTGTTCTCGCTGTACAAACAGTCAAGACTGAACAGGGCCTATCTATGCACGCTAGCTCCTCAGGTTAACTCTTTACAAGCACCAAGTCCACGTAAATGATTGGAAAGTGGACAAAAAGCATGAGCTCATTCAGCGGATTACGACATTCGCAGGATCTTTGGTACAAGGGTGAGATCAAATCAAACTAAGACAAGCATTTTTTGGTGCGGATTTGGTGTGGAAACGCACAGAAAATTGATTAATTGTAAACCTGCACCCACTTGCAGGTAGCCTTAGGGCTCATGGGCAAGAACGTATTTTCTTTCCATGTCTGTTCTGTTTTTTGTTTTTTTTTTTGCGTACCGTATGTGGAACCATTAATTTCAACTGATCCGCAAAAAAAAAAAAAAAACGGAAGGTGCTCCGTGTGCATTCCTTTTCTGTAAGTCCGTTCCGCCAAATAATAGAACATGTCCTATTATAGGATAGGGTTGTTCTATTAGGGGCCAGCTGTTCCGTTCCACAAAAATAGGGAATGCAAGCAGACGTAATCCGTATTTTTTTTTTTTTTTTTGCAGACCGCAAAATACATACGGTCGTGTGCATGAGCCCTTAGGGTACGTTCACATGTTGCAAAAACGCAGCAGTAAATGAGCAGATGTCACTCTCTGTGTTGCAAAGGGTGAAATCTGCAATGAAATTCGCAGTATAATCGTTGGTCCCCGGTGTGGATGAGAACTGGTAAAAACTCCTTCACCTTGAGGGCACTATACAATCGTTCAGATGATCGCAGCCATGTTTACTTTGCTGTCGCCAAACCCAAATGTCTGCAGCAAATGGCGTTTGCATCAGTATCCCACCAGCTATGTTTTCTCTGAGGGTGGATTTTACTCTTGTGTGGCCAAATATCTGAATCATGTTAGCTACAACCCTGCTCTCAGACACCGGGGCTAAAAAAAGCAGCACTCCGCCTGTAGTAATGATTCAATCTGTTTGCACACATAGCAACAGCCTTCTGAATAACGCCGGCTCCAGCGAGGGCCCGGAGCAGCGAGCAGTGACGTCAGCGCGGACAGCTCCTGTAATTCATTTCTTATTAGCCGCTAGGGTCGGAGTGATGCCATAAACAATGTCCTAAATTAGCTTACAATAAAGAGGATTAAAACGAACACTGAGGTGCAGATCTATGACAATGGCTTTGCTGCCCGTAGCAACCAATCACAGCACAGCTTTCACTTTTCAAGAGCACCATGACAAATGAAAGCTGCGCTGTGATAGGTTGCTAAGGGCAACAAAGACAGTTTCACAAATCTCTCAGGTTTTAAGGCCTCATGTATGCGACCATTCATTTCTATGGGGCCACACATCCACGTTTTTTTAGGATCCGTGTGGTTGTTCCGCAAATTATAGAGCGGATCCAATTCTCGCCGTTATTTATGGATAAGACTAGACCTTTTTATTTATGGGAGTGAAAAGAAATATGGAATGTACATGGAAAGTACCCTTATTTTGTGGGCTGATACAGACATAGCTGTGTGCATGATTCAGGACAAATCCCCACCCACTTTCATCCTGGGACAGCCTGAATTTGCGGTCCCTATGGTCTGTAGATGGACTGTATACTGCTCTGGGACATCCTATACCTGCTGCTGGCCAGACAGGGAAGAAGTGGGAATTTGAAGTCCTCCAGCTAATCTGCCTTTATGAGAACACTAGAAGAACTTCCAATACTAAGAATATACTAGGAAGGAATATTCATGGTCATCATTTGGTGGACACCTCATGGCCAACAATTCCCACCTGACCATCACTATAATTTTGGGATGGGTGAAGCCCGTGCTTAATTGCTGAAGTAAAAGTGAAAAGTCTAAATGAGTCCTTGAACCAAGACAAGCTTCAGCATGGGTACTGATAAGTGGGATAGGAATAATTAAAGATTTAGAGCCGGTGGGTGCCCTTGAAAATGTGATGTGAGCAGTGTTGCCACATATTACATCACAGGAGGGGACTATGGAAATGGCTCGGACTGGCCAAGAAAGGACAAAACAATCTAGTCACTGCCATTATCACGCAGACCTTTGGAGCGTTTCGTCACATGCTGGTTATAAGAGCAGTGGTGTCTAGATAACAGTTCCCTCTATTACTCACTGCTGAGGAACAAGGTCTTATGATATGAATGTACATGTAAGTGTTTCTAAGCAGGGGCTACAAGAAGCATCAGATGGCAGGTGTCAGTGTGATACCAAGGGGTGGAATCCGACTGACCCGACTACAAACATTTCAGAAATGAAACCAAAGAGCCGTCTCATGTTAGTGGAAATCACAATGGGGGAGATTTATCACCTCCTTGTGCCAGAAAACACAGTGCTTGAGACTTTTTAAATGACATTACGACAAAATATTGTTGCAAGTGGCGTTTGTAAATTATGATGAGGCCTGTGTCACGTCATACATTAGGCACATCTTCTGGCAGTGCAGGGGATATCATAGTCCGGTGCAAAACACTGGTCTATAATAAATCTCCCTCAATGTATTTTATCTTGTAACTTGGCCAGAACATATCTAAACCACAGAGACTGTGCCACGACCACGAGGAGCTCCATTACGGTGCTGCTGTCACCACACCCTTCTATCCCCTTTCCATTGCGGCAGGAACATGTAAACTACCTAGACGATACGTATACACATGGCATTATGATCCTTCCCCTACTTGCTGACTGCATCCTCTCACCTGCCAGCTGTTTTCTGCTATTGGACCATAACTAGATGACAATCCTATTAGGCCCCTTTCACATCGGCGAGATTTCCGCGCGGGTGCAATGCGTGATGCGAACGCATTGCACCCGCACTGAATCCTGACCCATTCATTTCAAACTTTTTCACGCATCAGTTCGCCGTTGCGTGAAAATCGCAGCATGTTCTATATTCTGCGTTTTTCACGCAGCCCTGGCCCCATTGAAGTGAATGGGGCTGCGTGAATAACGTATTGCATCCTGAAGCAAGTGGGGATGCAATGCGTGATTCACTGATGGTTGCTAAGAGATGTTGTTTGTAAACATTACGTTTTTTATCACGCGCGTGAAAAACGCATTAAAACGCTTCGCACCCGCGCGGAAAAAACTGAACGAACGTACGCAATCGCAGTCAAAACTGACTGCAATTGCGTGCGGATTGGTGCGGATTTTCCGGAACGCATCCGGACGGAATCCGTGACGCCTGTGTGAAAGAGGCCTTAAGGCCTCATGCACAGGACCGTATCTGTATTTTGGTCTGCAAACCACAAATTTGCAAATTAAGGATACGTTCTGTGTGCATAACGCAATTTTCTCACCCCCATCAATGCAAGTGGCTATTCTATACTGTGGGTAATATACATACAGATGCAGACAGATGACCTTTGTGCACTGTCCATTTTTTTTTTTTTACGGACCCATAGAAATTAATGGGTCCATCTGCTGCAAAAAAAGATTAGACAGGGATGCATAATACGTTTGTGTGCAAAAGGCCTAAAAAGGACTGTGCTTTATGTGTTTCACGTTTTAGAAAACGGATCCCAGAAGTGGGGCTTTACTTTGAAGGCTGGGTGTGAACGGACAGCCACCACTTTCAAGCCGTTCCAGGCCAGACGGCCGGGGAGGATTTCAAGGTCACGGTGTGGTTAGTTGGCGGTTTTCATCAGTCCTTTATTGCATTCCATTGGAACAGATGGATGAGTGTTATATATCGACTCTCTCTGAACTTAACAAGTTCACAAAATAAGTCTCCAGGTCTCAGTAATGCTGAGCCTAATCCCCTCTTCACTATGCAGGGATTTAGCTGGAATTAACACCATGTAATTGCTCTGTTTTGCTTACTCTCTGAAAATGCTAAGAAATCTATTATGGTTTTTACTTGCTTTATTTGTCGTCTCAACTTTTATGTTAGTTTTTTTCACATTTAAAAAGATAAATGTAAAGACGCCATTTTCTTATACAAAGCATGATGCATTATTTCCGACCCCCCCTAAAAGGGAGTCACCGCTGTGGTTATTTAAAGGAATGCAGTGAAGATAGGAGCAGCTGTGCCACCTATAATGTGCCCATACTTAAGTGGCACGCCATGTGAACTGGAGTGATCCCAGCTGCATTCACTGAGGCGGGTAACGCAGGGCTCTGCAGCTCTTGTGTCTTCAGGTCGGAATAATAATAATTCTGCACATGGCATTGATCAAAACCAAGAGGAGCTTCTCCAAGTGTTATGAAACAGAAATTCCACATGGGAGCCTTGGTTTTCCAAATATGCATTAGAGGGAGCAAAAAAAAAAAAAAAGTCGGCTGGAGTACAAGTCCCACAAGAAATATTACAGAGGTCTGTGAGCTGGGGAGGAAAACGTCTGACCCCTCTGCCAATATAAGCTGTGCAATGGCAGCCAAGCATTTCCTTCACTGCGCTGCCGGTGTCTGCTCGCAAATGGCGAAAACATATTGACAACAGTCTGTAAAGTCTGGTGCTTCCGAGCGCTGAGACACAGACCCATCACCGCAAACCACTGTACTCTTCATATGTTGAAAAGATGCTCCACACGTCCTATACTAAGGGTTTATCCCATGAATAATGTAAAAAACTAAAATCAGACATCATGTAGTATGTGAGAGTCTATTAGTAACAAAGCTAGAACCAGCCCTGTACTTCACATGGATCCTGAGATCTCCCCATTCATTCCTCTGCTAGATTTACATCAAGCTGGCTGCTCAAAGGGAGTGTCCTTTCTGCTGCAGCTCTCTCCCTATCACAAGTGGCAGTTGAAGGATGAAACTGAGCATGTGCGGCAATCTCAGTGAGCCGGACAAAGAAACAGAGAAAAGAAAAAAACAGCAGGTGGCGCTATACAGATACATGTTATTGAATAACTTAGTGGCTATGCTTAATTTTTAATTACATGCAATTACAAAAGTATTCAGATCTGGGTGCTGGTTTGAAACCTGTAGAATATTTTTTGTGGGACAACCCCTTTAATGCTTTCACTTTGTAATATTCTCCCTTTTAAAATGCCATGCTTGAGTACTATGCATTTTACTGGCATTTATAAGGGGTCCCAGATCCCTATCCCTATGAGCCAGATCAAAGGGCCATTTAAGGGGTTGTGTTATTAGCATGATCAACTGTGTGACCAATCTCCATCCTTGTAATGTAAGTATCTCTGTTCCGGCTCACAGGGGCTAATCCCAAGTGGAGAACCCCCTCAATGGAGTGGGCATAAGGACAGGGATTGTCTTCATGAGACAACTCCTTTAACAAGAGGACTTGGGTCGTTCATGCAATACATTTATCTGAATAGCCACCATGTAATACTACATAGTCAACCAAATCATACCCTGGCAAAAAATCAGCAGTTTGCCAATGGTCTATGAAGCCCGATCATGGCAGTCAGCTGAACTAAAGGAGTTAGTCTATGCTGAGGCAACCTCTTTAGGGGCAGAGTTTCCTGTGCAGATTTGGCTGGAATTTCCACTGCTAATTCGCAGATTTGTCTGCACATTTCATTTTTTTAATCTTTAAGAACTCAATAAAGTAAATTGACTAAATAAAGAAACCAAATATCAATTTACCTTGGCACCTGGAGAACCATCCATACTTTCCACAAACTGTGGAGCTTGCTTTAGGTCTTCCAAATCATGACTTCTGTAAGCCTTAAACATGGCTGGACTATGGTGAGATGGAGGAACCTGGTAGATAGAATCCTGAATAGAGCTTTGTGGCACCTGATAAATTTGATGTTGATAGCAGGACTGAGGTGATGCTTCCTGCTTTGGAATATCATGTTTAGAAGTGTCTGACACAGGCCCAATGAGAAGCTTCAGTCTGTTTCCTGGTGCAATGCCTTGGCGACCATGTAATGAGCAGAGCCACCACCCTTCCAGACCTCCAGTGTTCTGCTCAATCACTGTTAAGATATCCCCTTTCCGGAAAGACAATTCTTCGGCACATTCTGGAACGTTATCGTACATGGCTCTCGCCATCAGATTCTAAACACAAAAGAAAACAATTTTGGTTAATTAAACATTAATTTATCATATATATTAGATGTATGGTAAGATACAATTATCTGATTCATAAACATGCAGAAATTTTACTAAATGTGTGAACATGAAATTAGACCATCTCAATCAAAATCACAGATTTATCGAAAAGCACTCCCACAAAAATCTTTATTCTCTGGCCCATTAGAAAGACACATGTAAATTGTTGTGAATGTAATCTTTTAATTATATTTGTGAGTTAAACTCTCCCTTCTGCTCCTCAGCTGTGTCATATGACTGACACTTTGACCCAACTGACACAGCGTCTTATGTCGTTGTCTTAAGAATGAATACAGAAACTAACTGTCCACACATAAGACACTGTGTCAGTTGGAGAGTCAGAGTGTCGGCCACATGATACAACTGAGGACCAGAAGTGAGAGGATAACTCAAGAGTACACTCACTGGTAATAAGATTACTGTCACTATAATTTACATAATGTACCTTTGTAATAGGCCAGAGAATAAAAAATTGTGGGAGAGCTTCTTTAAAGGGAACCTGTCATCTCCGAAACACCCCCTGAACTAGAGTAAGCGTTGTATAGTGTAAGTGATGCTGAATCCGAACATGTAATTTTTATCTTCATACTCACTTCCATTCCGACGCTGTGCTCCCACAAACCTGCAGTAAAATGCACTCACTGGACTCTTCTTTGAGTCCTCTCCATTATGTGAGTGAGAACCGGAGTCCAGTGAGTGCATTTTGCTGCAGGTTTGTGGGAGCACAGCGACGGAATGGAAGTGAGTATGAAGATAAAACTTACATATTCGGATTCAGCATCACTTACACTATACACCGCTTACTCTAGTTCAGGGGGTGTTTCAGAGATGACAGGTTCCCTTTAAGTAGTTTTCATTTACCCTTTTCATTTACCCTCATCTTAAAATCACAGATTTATCTTAGACTAGAAACATTCAAACTCTAAAGTGCCACCTAAAGGCGAATTACACTGCGCCGATCAGCAGACAATTATTGGTAAAAACCAGTGCCTTTTGCTGCTCCTCAGTGGAGGTTAAGAGATGCATTTACACGCAGCGGTCCCCTCCACTGTATGAGGACAAGCGAAGGCTATTGTAATCACTTGTCCTCATACAGACTCACAGTTTGTGGGTAGCAGATCCCTGTATACACAGCACAATCTAGTGCCCAGAAAAGATGATTGAGGTGTCCGTAGCAAAGATCATTTCACCTGATGAACAAGCGTTTTGCTTGTTCATTGGGTGATCTATGGCACCTTCACACGGGCAGATTATCAACGGTTATAAGAGTGTTTGTTCCCAACAATCTGGCCAACAATTGGGCAATGTAAATGCACCTTAAAGGGGTTGTCTGACTTCAGCAAAAGGTATTTATCATGTAGACAGATTTAAAACAAGGCACTGATGTATTGTGATTGTCCATATTGCCTCCTTTGCTGGCTGGATTCATTTTTCCATTCAGTTATACACTGCTCATTTCCAGGGGTTATGACCACTCTGCAATCCAGCAGTGGTGGCCGCACTTGTACACTATAGGAAAAAGTGCCAACCTCTCTGGTGGTCAGGACAATAGGAGCATGCATAGGCAAGCATGCGCAGCAGCTCCTGAGCAGTGTATAATGAGATGAAAAAATGAATCCAGCCAGCAAAGGAGGCAATATGGACAATCACAATACATTAGTGTCTTGTATTAACTTTCTATACATGGTAAATGCCACTTACTGAAGTGAGACAACCCCTTTAACTCACTGAACATCTAAGTACCTGCTTTACAATGCAGAACCTGGCTATAGTCAGTGCTGAGTGAATATTCATGCTTGCCTACTGTTACCGCTGTAAGCAATTCACCTATTTGTTCTGCATGTTTAGTTGATGCTTGATTTCACACATAATACTGCATACAATTGCATATTTTCCTGTAGATAAGTCTCCTCTCTACAACTGTATGTGGTTTATTTTAAACATGTCTGAAAATCTTACTAATAATATAACCTAAATGAACCGAGGTGCACCACTAAAGCTCTCTTCTACATTATTAAAGTGCGATTACCCCCCCCCCTCCTTTTTGTTATGGCGGCAGCACATTTAATAAATCCTTCACTGAGAGAAACAATGTGATCCTCAGGAATGCCATAATGCTTCAGACTGGAGAATTATCTTTCAGCAACTTCTCCAAGTAAGGGCAAGATCAAAAAAAGCAGAATAACAGGAGTCATCTTTCTTTAGCCTTGTGACGGTCTTATAATACTGCAATATTGAGGAGGATATAAGCACTGGCTCCTCAGCCCGATCAAATGATAGCAACCAGTAAACAATAGGACTGACGTGAGCAAGAGCATTATGGGTATGTACAAATGTATCACTCCATTCATTTCATTATTAATAGAATTACTGCTGGCAGAGATAGCAGGAAAACTACTTTCCAAGGGTATCTTCTCCACCAGGAGAGAATATACAGCAACAGGTGCTAGTCGGCAACAACAAAATACCTGTATTATCCTGATTGACTTCTCTTACTATACTTAGGCACTTACTATTGGAACTTCACACCTTTGGTAAACTAACCTTTACCACAGACTTCTTTGCTTGCACAACCTGGTGGCATCAGATAAGCGTCAAGTATAATTTCCATGATTCATACAGGTACATGTACCAGATACATCAACATAGTACTTCTTCTGAAGAGGATAATACAAGCCAACCATAACTGACCAGCTAACAACATTACTAGGAAGAATTATAACAAAGGCTGAAGAAATCTGCTGATAAATATCAGATACAAGATGATGGGCCTATTAATAAGCGCTCTAAGCAGTACGTCTGTATGGATAACTCCCCCTAAAAACATTTTCACCCAAAAGATCCATGTAAACCCGTAATAAAAGACTATGAATGCCTTTGAAACATTTTTTCTTTACATAAATGCATGAAATGTTGGTAGACACGTGATATTATAATATGGATTTAATAAAAAATGAGCTTTGTTTGGCTTTTGCAGCTTCTGAGTATTACAGTATATAGCAGGCCATTCTCAGTGAAATCTACCAGAAGGCTTGTCTGATAGACTGGGCTCCAGCTCTTCTCTCTCCTCAACGATCTTCTAAGGCTGATTTATGACCAAATCGCTCAGGAGAGGTGAGGGAGGCTGGAGACTAAACCACCAGACAAGATCTCTGATAGGTTTTACTGCAAATGGAATTCTGCTATGTACCGTGATACACAGAAGCTGCAGAAGTCAAATTATGCATTTTTTTTAAATAAAACCCTATGGTGAAATGTTTTTCAGCCACAAATACACCCATTTAAGAAAAAAATGCACCAAAGCTGTTGATGGTCTTTACCATAGAGAAAGACACAGTCTGAAAAAAAACAAAAGGGCATGATGCTGTGCATTTACATGTTCAGGAATATGCAAAAAAAAAAAAAAAGAATATGGATTGCACATCTACATACTACATGTTAATGAATAATAATTTGTTACGGGCTGTCAAAGCCATAAAATCCATCATCATTTTTGGAGTACATTTAAATCAGACATTGAGCATAAAGATCTAAACAATATTTTCTACCAAGCATTGTGATAAAAAAGGCCAAATTTGCTGATGATGGATAACTTCTTCCCGATGCGTATGGGACCTCTCTATCTTACAGTAGCCCAAAGGTTAAAATATTTAGAATTTTTATGGAAACTTTACTGTTTTTTATGAAGCACTGACAAATGGTATTCAGATATTTATACAGTTCACTGAGTCAGTGCAATGTCCAAATTCAGCAGAAAAATAAAAGTAAGTCAATCATTCACTTATGAAAAAGGAAGGTGCTCAATCTAAATTGCCTTGAACAATCATAACTGTCATAAACATACGTCTGCGTGTACGCACTGCAACCAGTAAACCAGTAAAGCTGCAAATGGTCACGTCCCATGAAAGTTAAGCAAATGAAGTGTGTGGTGATATAGCACAGTTTTCATGGACACAAAAAAAAAATACATAAAATACATGCACACAATAAAAATGACTAATTTAGGGTTGGTCATAACCTGATTTATCACTGCCCAAAAGGCTGATCAGCTGGATGAAGAAGAAACAGGATGAGAATAGGAGGGAGAATGATCATGACTGATCATTTACTGCCCGCAGTTATGCTTTTGAATAGAGATGAGCGAGCATGCTCGGCCGAGCATGCTCGAGTGCCATTTTTGCGTATTTGCGTACGCATTTTAAAATTCGTACGCTATTCATACGCATATTTTAATCTATACGCAAATGCGTACGAATAGCGTACAAATTGAATTTGTACGCTATTCGTACGCATTTGCGTATAGATTAAAATATGCGTATGAATAGCGTACGAATTTTAAAATGCGTACGCAAATACGCAAAAATGGCACTCGAGCATGCTCGGCCGAGCATGCTCGCTCATCTCTACTTTTGAAATATATGCGACATACATGCTTCGGTTGCGGCATATGGACAAAACTCAGCTAACCCCTGGTTGCCAGAGGTCACGTGTTTTTGCAGGTAAACCCAGGGTTTTCCCTTCACAAACGTGCGGCCACTGGCGTTCTCCTTGGTGAAATAAACATGCACACTCAACTGAGAATGGTTTATGAGAAAATCTATATTTTCTTGAATATAATGGGGCTTGTTGGGTTTCCGCTCGGGAGTCCGGCACAGCATGCTGCGTTATTAAGCCCTGTATTTTTGATGGAATCTGCAAAGCTTCTGACGTAAAGCTACGTATGTGAACAAAGCTTTATGCATGCTAAAGTAAAGGGGTTATCTATTTTGGACACATCCTACTTGTTACAAGGGTTCTTTGACAATAAGAATATTAGAAGTGTCCCCCTCCAGGGACTGCAGCAGCTGTAATCTGCAATCTGGCAGCAAGTATTCAGTTTCCCTGCAGCGCCACCCCAGGACAAATGGGGGATTACACTTTCCTTATTCAAATCAATGGGATGTCAATTTCAGGACTAGATAGATCCTCAGGGATACAATATACATTACTTCTACAGGAGGATCTGCCCTAAGGGCTAAACAAGAAACACTATTATTAGTCAACACCTATGGCAGGGTTTGACAGGCTAATAAAAATGTGTATAGCATTGTCTTTATGTTCACTCAGTAAAAGCTGCAAATCCATGACTGTACAAGCCTAAAGAAGCAAAAAAACACAGCATTATCACACAGTGAAATGATCTCACTGTGACTAAAAGAGGCCACACCAAGTAAAAACACAAACATCTACTCATAGGCGTGTGTGAAGTCGTAGGTTCATTACCCCAGGCTCTGGCAAGGTGTGTTATTATGTACTTAAAGTAAAAGGTGATGATAGCAAAGGCTTCTTCAGATGGAGAGGGAACATGAAGCTAATTAATACAGCAAGGGGCTATTAATAAGATGAAAAAGATATACAAATGCTACTGAGGGGTTAGAACTCACACCTGCTGCATTCAAGACAACATGGAGAGGACAACCTCTCTAATTATACATTAGAATAAAACTGTAGACCTCCTCTGTGATCCATCTACACGCCTAAACAATCGGCATGTCCCACCTTTCACTGTTGGCTTGAGTTGTCTGCATAGAATTAAGGATTGGAATCTTATTTGCAAAGCTTGCTTATTAAGATTATTAAAATTATTATGGAGCTTATTAAAATTTTTCACCCATGGCCAGGCAGCCCAAATGTTTTCATAATTAATCCTAAGGCTATTTGATGGTGGCTTCCAGTGACGTAACTCTTGGATGTCTGCTGCACAAAGGCTTTCATCGCAGGCCTTCTAAATTCCCAGTAAGTCCTTCATCGTTCAGCACCCATTATATCTTTGAAATTCGTGGAACCGCAACCAGATTTGAAGTGAATAGGACACTTTTTTCCTAAAAGACCTTCAATTTGAATACTGCCTGCATGAGCGTGACCAATTCTTTCCTTTTGCTTGAAAACAATTCTCTCATTGGATCTTTGTGTCTGCACTGACTTGAGCGTTGAGCAGTAGTTGTCAACTCTTAGAAAATATCAGGCCATCACAAAAAAGGACACTTCATTCAGTATACATCAATGAGTATTTCTCCCTGTTGGGGAAGTATCTGCTAAACCTATTTGTAGGTCTCAAATTACGTCTTAAAGTAGAATTAGTAAGCACGCAGTGCTGCGGGGAAGTGAAAGTCTATTATGATGCATCCTTAGGATTGGTCATGGATATCAAATTGGTGGGGGTCCAACACCCAGCCGGTCAGCTGCTAGTAGGACCCGCTGCCACGGGACCTAACAAAGTGTAGGAAGCAGACAGCTCTGTACATTGTGTAATGGCTGTCGGGTTCCTGCAGCTCAGCTCCCAATCTGAAGAATAGAGTAAACTGGCAAAGCCACTAAACAGTGTACGAAGTTGTCTACTTCTGGGCTTCTAGCTCCATAATCTGTGTTAGTTCCCATGTCCGCGGCTCCTGCTAGGGGTGATGAGAGCCCAAACTCCATGACCTGATACTGATGACCTAATCTAAGGATGGGTTATTGATCTCAAAAGTCCTGGAAAACACTTTTAAGATGTGTGTCAAATAATGTCACCCAACAAATAGTTTTGTTAGATCTTCATAACTTTTCAGTGAAAAAAATGATCTTTTTGCATGTTTAAAGAGGTTTTCCAAGACTTTAATACTGATGACCTATTCTCCAGATAGGTCATCAGTATCTGATCGGTGGAGGTCTGACACCTGGTACCCCCGCCAGTCAGCTGTTTGAGAAGGCACTGGTACTTGCAGTAACGCTTCGGCCTTCTCAGCTTTTCCTAGGCCGTGTGATGTCACGTGTGATGTCACATGGCCGAGGCGCAGCTCAGTCCCATAGAAGTGAAAGGGGCTGATACCAAGCTAGACAATGTACGGCACTGTGCTTGGTAAGCATAGAGAAGGTCACGGAGGCCGTTCTCTTCTCAAACAGGGGTCCCGAGTGTCGTTCCTCCACCGATCAGATACTGATGACTTATCCAGAGGATAGGTCATCAGTATTAAAGTCTTGGAAAACCCTTTTAATAAATCTATATTCTTACGCTGATCATATGACTACATAAATGAGTGTTAAATATGCCGCTGTTGCAGTCATATTTCCCATAACATCACCTTGAGTAGATGTGAATTACACATCTATTTTGGCATCCGGCCTGTCTGAAATGAAGAGCTATGTCATGCTTTTCATGAGAAGTTAGTTTGTCTAAGGGATGTTCTCCAGAATTGGTTCACAGCCCTATTTACAAAGTTAGTGGACATTTAACGGCCTCAGAAGCCAGGAATGTGAGGGATAAGCAGAGCCCACAAAGCACATGCTGTTCTCTTCTCCTCTCTACATAGCAAATACATTGAGTCGTGTGTTGCCTAGGTAATTACTGTCCCTCTCCTGCTATTCCTGTGAATCTCGCCAGTAAAAGTTCCCATGTTGCTACAGACTTGGGTACTTTGTAATAATCTTTGTATGTTACTACAAAAGCCTGTTTGAAGTTTACAGGCTGACTTTTTAAGAAAACGCTCATTTGCAGTTATTGCCATTTCTTTACATACTAATTAGAGGGTTGGAAACCCAGGCTAGTAGACTGTAGGCCATGAAGACGTCTCCTGGTGCAGCCTTATTTACTACTCTAATCTAATCTAGTCATCTTACATGGCGTCAGGATACAGCGGTCTGTCGCAAGAACACTGCACATTGCCTTTTGTTACTACTTGAAGGGCAAATTGCTGTAAATCAGTAAAAGCCAGAATAGGACATTCGGAAAGAAGTCACTTGACTGATGTCATACAGGGTGGTTAGCATGCAAACAATTATATAATCTGGGTAAATTAAAGGGGCGTGAAAAGTTATCTCCTGCCCACAGGACTGAGGATAACTATTAGATTGGTGGGGGTCCTACCGCTGGGACTCGATCACAAGAACAGGTACCCCATAACCCCTCTGAGCTGGGACTCGATCATGAGAACAGGTACCCCATAACCCCTCTGAGCCCCCAAAAGTGACTAGAGGGACACGTCAAGCATGTTCACTGCTGCTCCATTCATCTCTATGGGAGTTCTGGAGAGAGCCAAGTACATCACTTGAAGATTTCAGGATCCCCCATAGAGATGAATAGTGCAACAGTTCACATGCCCAACCTGATGCTCTAAGGGGTATGATTGGTGGCAGACCCATTGGTAGTACCCCCATCCCCAATCTATTAGTTATGTCCTATCCTATTGATAGGGGATCACTTTTAACAACCTGAGTATCCCTTTAATGACTCCTTCACACGTCAATGAATTATGGACATGTCCTGCCTGTTCTCCACGGACTGCACACGGATCCATTGACTTGAATGTGTTTATTCACACATCCATGTTGTTCCCATTGACCATGGGACAATGAACAAACAATTGAGACGTTTACTAATTTGGTCTGTGATGTGGACTAAACACACCCAGTGAAGTCTATAGGCCTGTGAAAACCATTGACAGAACATCCAAATTCCGTCAGACTGATGGTAGGAGATGCACATGATTTAGGTGGATTTCCAGTGCCCATAATTCAATGTACAACTAATTTATATGCTGTTTTTTTTAAACTGCACATCACATACCAAAGCTGTTGATGAAGCTTCATGAAGCTAATGTAGGAGTCTGTTAAATCTGATAGTAGCTGCCGGGTGAAGCTTTACGGAAACTCACAACTTAATCCCAAACTACCTGATCCCATGGCTAGATGGCCATTTTTACGCTAATTGCATTTAGTTTGCTTAGAGGATTGACCAAATGGTCTTGATAGGTAGCAGTGGACGCAGAACTGCTATCTCTCCTGCTCCACCATTTCCATATAATTAACAGAGCTTCAGGCATTACACTAATCTGCACAGCTCTGTATATCAGGGGGATTTTACCACTTCAATACAACTCACATCAGTGGAAAACACCACATTCCTAGAACTTGAAATATGATTCCATTTCTGGAGACTTGTATCATAGACTTTTACCTTGTATTGGACATTATGATCCACAGTAACTTGTATAAGGTACCATGAAGTATCTGCATCGTCTTACCAGAGCAGTACAGTTTATTCAATCCTATACCATCCTAAAATGTATCACACATGCCAAAGCACCAGCGATGTGCCATAATTCTAAGTATGAAAATGGCTCCAAAGACAACTTTCCATCTGAAATGGTCAGCGACAGATCAAGACAGACATTTTATTGTTGCCCACTTCCGCCTGAATGGAAATACTAACCACCTATTTTCTCATAAATGTGACTAGTACTAGCATGCCTGCACCTTCAGAAGAAATATGTCCCCAAATAGCACTTGTAAATCTAGTGAGGAGGGGCCTGTAAGTATACAAGCCCTTGAAAGACCTTAAATGAACCAGCCTTAATTATGCTATACGAAGGAAGACACTAACCAGGACTATATTTTGACATCCAGCATGTAGGAACATACAGTCCTCAACAATGAAGTTGCAACACCAAGAAGATAATGTAAAGGGGGTTATGGAAACCACAGGATTGATAGTTGTGTTATTGATATGCAAATGATAAAAAAGGAAACAAAATATTCAAAATATATTGATTTATTAAGTATTGAGTATAAGCACCACTACACGCCTTGGCATGCTGTCAATTAGGGTAGTAATGGCTGTCTGAGGAGCCTTTTGCCACACTGAATGCACTTGGCCACGCAAATCATCAAGATCTGCTGCTGGCAGCTCCCTTTGCAATTGCTGACCAATGACATCCTAGATGTGCTCTCAGTAGCAAGTGTAACACACAACCTGCCATTGTCCTGTTGAAAAATGGTGCCTGGGATACTTTGGATAAATGGCCATACCACTGGTTCCATGACCAAGTCAATGTAACACCAAGCTGTTAATGTGAAATAAAGACTATAGGGGACCGGCTACTTTACATTATGCCACCCCACTCCATAATCCGGGGAGAAGGGCCAACGTGAGGTTCCCATGTGAAGGCCTCTTTATGGTGTTGACCACGTGGTCTCCGCACCAATATTCGCCAAATCCGAGACAAAAGCGGGACTCATCACTGAAGTGGCGATAACTGGTACATCGACAAACAGGAGGCATCACACAATCATCCCACATGACTTGATCAGCTTTTTGAGGTTCTCTCCCACATGGCACAGATTGGAGCTAGGTGCTTGAAAACGTGATCATTTGCAGATCAGTCCTGCTACTTCCTAGGCTTGCATTACCTTACAGCTTGTCTTTCTTGGTCTTGCAATTTCAATGTTGAGAACTGTAATAAGATGTGAAATTCCACGGGAAAGTGCTAGTTTTAATTGATCTGGGATGAAATCCATGCTAAGGGTACATATAACAAGCCCTACAGCTAGATGAATGTGAGGTCTATTGCCTCACCCTTAAGAATAAGAAGTAGCTCATTGTGTTGCTCGGTCTTTGTCGAGTAGATAACATGTTGAGAAGCAATCACAAAGAGCTTGTTCTGCACCTTACAGTAGACACAGTGTCATGTAGATAGGGACATGCACGCATGCTGAAACTGGAATCCCTCACCTCTTCATCTTGTACCAGCTTGTGAATGCTGACCTTTAGGCATTCATAAACTAGGTCGGTGTTATCACAGCTCTGCATCCATCATATTCTGACATATTTCCAATTAGTGACAAAAGTTACACACATACAATGATACCAGACACGCAAGATGATAACACGCATACAAGTCTAGGTGTGAAAAAAATTGAAAATCATATTTGGCACATTGAAAATCACATTACAGTGAAAGGACCACCAAAAATGATATTGAGAAGCGGACTTCTAGGGGGTGGTCTTCTCAAACAGTTTGGCCAGCATGCAAAATATATGGTGGAACTGGAGATTTGTCAGAGAAAATCTGATATGGAACCACACAGCCACCAGCAACATTTTGGTGTGGGAGTCTGTGCCAAAAAATGCCACGTGAATGGGTCTTCACACCTTATATACAGTAGCTACTGGCCAAACATTCAGCTAACAGCTATCTCTCCCTTTCCCTCCATACACACTAATCAAGCATGGATGTCTTGAAGATGGGAAAAAGGGAGAATGCTGCTTCCAGACACCTCTACATCTACCCAAGAGGATTGTGGAAATGAAATCCAACAGCCCCAATCTTCTCTCCTCTGATACCTATCATCTGGGGAAAGTCTGGAGGCCTCTGTACACATTGGATAATTGGCCATTCCCACCAAATTTAATATGTATCTAATGTACAATATATGACCAGCTTCAGATGGCCATTCAAATGATCATTTAGTTGTTGATTGTCTAGGTAAGATGCTCAACCATTATGTCCAATGAGCCATGGAGGCTGCTAGTCAGGTTGCCAAAACAAGGTCACCATCACTCCTGAGAACTTTACAACACATCCAGACGCAACTCATTATGACCTAAGCACCTAATTATGAAGGTGTTATAGGCATAATGATAATTAATCATGTCACATGGTAAAGTGAAATCTCTAGGATCACCATTAGGGATGAGCGAACTTCTGTTTTCATGTTCGGTGTACAAGTTTTGGGTTATCTAAGAATTCCATTATGGATTCCGCTTCATAGTTATGGTCCATGGTAGCGGAGTCCATAACAGAATTCTTAGATAACCTGAACCTTGTACTCCAAACTTGAAAAGAGAAGTTCGCTCAACACTAATAACCATCAACCTTATCCAAGGCTGGGGCTACACATGGAAACAGCTTTACTACTACAGTCTAAAATTAAGAAAACTATACAAGAACCAAAATGATCAGGGATGGCTTTGATGCACCTTGACTGACAGGTCAGACCCTGTTCTCTTCTTTTCCCCACCTCTTGGTTGGCTCACTTCAGACCATTTTGGAGCACATCACTAATCAACTGGCGCGCTTTAAGCCTCCTCTTAGCCAAACTCCCTTTTCTGAACCCCTTGCGAGGCGAAAAAAAGTGTCTAAAACACATCAAAACTCCAGCGTACTACATATAAGCCAGGTTTTATGTCTCAATCATGTCTTAATTGGTAAATCCATTTTGTCTTTTTTGGTGACATTTTCATTTCACTTCAAAAAAAGTCGGTCAACAAGCAAATCAAGCAAGACTACAATAGTTACAAATGGTGTGTAACCTCAGGCGACAACTGATAAAAGTTTTGGAAAATATTGAACACAAAGTAGCCCAGCTTCCAACCCAAGAGATCGGCAGTGTCACTTGTCATGCAGTCTCATTAGTAGTAGTTGGCTTGCCAGAATTCCAGCAAACTACTGGGAGCTGCTGGTTGTGTCAGCTGCCTGCAAGGGGTTAACCTCTGTCATTCAGCCTCCACATACTGGAGGTGGGGGGCTTCTACACACATCTACACATAGTACCCAGCATACCACAGCACTCCAGCTTTGGTGAAACTACAACTCCCAGCAAGCACACACGCACGTTTTCCAAAGCCCCCATAAAAGTGAATGGAGCATGCTGGGAGTTGTAGTTTCACCAGTGCTGAAAGGCTGCTCGCCCGTGCCATAGAAGAACTGCTCTGCACTACTGAATACCATACAAGTCACGGCTGTCACATACTTTTAGGCTCTAAGAGCACACAGCCCCCTCACCTTGTACTTCATGTTTGCAGGCTTCCCGGTCTCTGCAGTTAAGAAGTCCACATTAGTGAAGTGTACGGCAATGTCTGCGGGACGAGGACACGAGTTCGTCGCACTGGACGCCTGGCTGAGATCTGAGAACTCTGTTTGGGTTGCACAATGCAGAGTGTGAGTGTCATTAGCATACTCGCTCCTGATTGGTCGGGGCGGAGCTTCCCGGCAGCGGGCTCTTCTTGTCCCCTCTGAAGCCGCGCACAGACTGCCTCACGTCTCGGGGATGTGAGGAGATCTCTATATCAGGGCATAGCTTTATTACACAGAAATGCGCTCACAACACGGCAGCCAGCATTCCTGTGTGCTGACAAAATGGCTTCCTGGTGGAGGTCTCCTCGTAAAAGAAAAAAAGTACTGTGCTATGTAGTAGGTAGGCTGTGGGGGACAATGGAATGTCTGTCCATTGCCCCCTCAGTCATACTTGCTTCTTTTTACCTCAGGCTCTTGTTTTTGTTCCTTAGAACTTCAAAGTCCAGCAGCTGTCAAACCTCTCAAGCGGCCATGTGTCAGCAAAGTGTCCTGACATAAAGGGACAAGAATGTGGAGTGCTAGTGCATTATCAGTGTGGAATAAGCTGCACCCAGTGATACAAAACCTCTCAAAAAAGTATTATTCTCACATGTCAGTGAATTGCGTGTGCTGTTTCTGTTCTCCAAGGACAGCACACAGATCTATTGACTTTAAAAGGGTTTTCAGAGACTTTAATACTAATGACCTATCTTCAGAATAAGTCATCAGTAGATTTGAACAAAACGAGCTTTGAATGTTACATACGAAGTCACTGCGTTCAAAACTTTGGAATAATACTGTACGGAGATTTGTCTCCATACTGTATTAGAAGGTATGGGCTCTGATGAGCCGAAGTTAGTTATTTAACTTTGATAATTGATTGGAAAACCACATTCACTGAGCTGTGATACCAAGCTCAACCGTGATACAATGTACATGGTAAGCTGCGAGAAGGCTGCAGTGGTCACAGGAGCGCCGATGCTTTCTTAAACAGCTGATCGACGGGGGTCCCGAGTGTTAGACCTCCACCGATCAGATACTAATGACATATCGACACGATAAGTCATCAAATCTAAAGTCTTGGAAAACCCTTTTAATGTGTTTCTGAAAAAACAAGGACACATGCACTACTTTGATCCGTGATGTGGAGCAAACACACCTACTGGAGTCTATGTGGCACACCACACCATCGATAGGAGATGCTCTGGAAATGCCCTCTTCAGCCTAGCAGTGCACGTGGGTTACAGATGACACTGAAGGCAAAAAACAGACACACAGACACCTTTGCAGATGAAACACTGACTTGTCACAGGCTTCACCACAGACATGGACATATGAATAAGGCTACTTTCACACTAGCGGCAGTCCGGATCCGGCAGGTGAAGGGTGCTGCCGGATCCGGACTGCCGCAGGGACATGTGTGGAGCCGGAACCACGCTCCGGCCCCACACATGTCACACAGTACATACATACACACAGACACACACACATATACACAGACAAATACACATACATACTTACATGTTCCCGGCAGGTCTCCAGAGCGCCGGAGGAGCATAACTGCACGCACAGGTGACGATTCCCCACAGCGCCTTCTGCTTGGCGCCTGGTGGAATCGTCATCTGTGCGCGCCATCCTGTTCCTCCTGCGCTCTGGAGACCTGCCGGGGAGCACGTAAGTATGTATGTGTATATGTCTGTGTATGTCTATGTCTGTATGTGTGTATTGTGTGTATGTGTGCAGGTGACAGATCCGTCATGAACTCCATTGAAAGTCAATGGAGGACGGATCCGTTCACCATTGTGTCACACCAAACGGATCCGTCCCCATTGACTTGCATTGGGGGTCATTCCGGATCCGTCTTGGTGCGGATGCCTGGACCGGAGAGCGAACTGTAGCATGCTGCGGTCTGTTCTCCGGTCTGAAGACGGAACGGAATGCTTTCAGGAGCATTGCGTTGTCTTCAGTTCAGTTTTGTCCCCATTGACAATGAATGGGGACAAAACTGAAGCGTTTTATTCCGGTATTGCGCCCCTATGACGGAACTCAATACCGGAATTATAAAACGCTAGTGTGAAAGTAGCCTAAGGCCTAAGGCTCTGTTCACTCTTGCATTAGCTCTTTAATGTTAAGTTTACCTTCCTTTTTTGACTGTCAGAATAATGTAGTAAAAAGAAAGAAACCTGAGGTAAAAGTCAACAGGAAGGAAAAATGGAAATGACAAACTGAGCATAAGTCTAAATTCACATGTTGAAGATTTCTTGCAGATTTGTGGTACAGATTCAGCAGTACAAATGCTCCCAGTGAAGCAATACAATACAAGCCTTTTCCGTTCCTAAAGTGAATTCTGTGAATATTTGCATGCGGATTTGGTCACGCAAATCAGACTTTCATGCCCATTAGCTTGCAAATTGTTTGTGAATTATTAGTCAATCTCCAATTAACGTGAATGGAGTTTAAGGCCTTATGCACACAACCATATTTTCAGTCCGTATCTGATCTGAATTTTTTGCAGATTGGATATGGACCCATTCGTTTCAATGGGGCCACCCTATGTACTGTCTATATACATTTGTATGTTCCTGCAAAAATGATAGAACATGTCCAATTCTTGGCCATTTTGTGGACAGGGATAGGACATTTCTACAGAAGTAAAAAAAAATGAGGTAGTCACTCTGGCAGGGTTCATATTTTGCGGATCTGTGATTTGCGGACTGCAAAACAGATACGGTCATTATTAGAATGGCGGGAGTCCGACTCCTTGCACCTTTAGCGATCAGCTATTTGAAGGGGCCAAGGAGCCTGCATGATGTTTACCTGCACAGTGTCTACTTTGTAGTGGTGGCGGAGTAATTCCAACTTCCTCCCCTATTCAAGTGAAGCGGATGAACAGCTGTCATTACATTGCACCGCCACTACTATCTAGAAAGCGTGCAGCTAAACATTGTGAGATTGCCGTGGCCCCTTCAAGCAGCTGATAGACAGGGGTTCTGGGAGTCGGAATCAGGCCCTTTAGATAAGTTTGGAGTTTACAAGTGAATTATCGGAACGCCGCCAAAGACTCAGCCACTTGTCCTCTCAACTGTCCTAGACACGTTACATGGCGGTTAGCCAAACCTGCAGATTTCCATGGGATTGGCCAATGATCTAATGGGCTCGGGGGCAAAAAAAGAACAGGTTTTTTGGATTGCAACTTACACAATATTTTGGGGGGGCAGGGGGAGAATTTATTACAGACCAGTTTTACGCCCTTACCTGTGCTTCGGGGTGTAGATATCAGTCTTCTTTTACACCTTCATAAAGACGCATAGAAAACTGGCATGGGGTGGAATCATGAATTCATCTTTTTTTACCTAAGATTTATTTCACTTCCCTTTGTGAAAAAAGCCAAACATGGATGTTTATGGTGAAGTGGGGCGAGGTAGCTGTCCACCAAACTAGTGTATGGTCAACCGCTATCTCATGTGTATGGCCAGCTTTAAATACTCCCTCAAACAAAGGGATCTGCCCTGTTGATAGGTGGCTTTTAGAAGATTTATGACAAATACTGGGTATTCATAGAAGTCCCATTACCTCTTGCCACCACTCACACCCATATAGGTGTCCATTAAGCTTCTTTCACATGAACGTAGTCTATGCGGAATCTGAGACGCATATTTTGTGGCTTAGATCCGGACCCATTCATTTCTATGGGGCCGCAAAAGATGCGGACAGCACACCATGTGCTGTCCGCATCCGTTGCTCCGTGCCACGGCCCCGCAAAAAGAATAGAACATGTCCTATTCTTGTCCCCAATTGCAGACAAGAATAGGCATTTCTATGACATCCCCCGCATGTGTGGCCCGCAAATTGCGGAAAGCACATGGGCTGGTGTCAGTGTTTTGCGGATCCACAAAACGCAACATTCGTGTGAAAGAAGCCTAAGCAATACATAAACTGCTAGGTGTGAACACCAATGTATGTGTATATGTAAGGTAAATGCAGTGTTATTCTGATAATAAACAATAGAAACAAGGGGCAAAGCAGCCAATCAGATTACACCTTTCATTTTCCAAAGGAGCTGTCAAAAATGAAAGGTGGAATCTGATTGGTTGCTATGGGCAACTGAGCCAGTTCTACTTCACACCAGTTTGATGACTGTTTAGTAAATAGGAAAAATATATTGTGGCATACTGCATCTATTTAGGATCAGGATGATTTCTTTGCATTTTGCAATCTTACTGATATGCAAATCTTGCTGATATGAGTACAGATTTAATGTATTTTTTTTTCATCATTGTTAATACAAATTTTTAGCCTCCAAATCTGTATATGAAGGTGCAGGTCCTATGTAAGTGATGTAAACACCTGTTGCCCCTTGTAAATTCTGGTACATTTGCATGCATGTTAACATTATGCTTATCACGTATTACAAATGTGGGCCCTGAGGCTACCAGGAGTCAGCCAAAAAGAGATTACGAAATACAGAAGCACATCCTCCCGTCACCAAAATATGCATAGTAGGAATTAGATTCCCTGGCTGCCCACAATACCAAGCACTTCTGTCTTCCAGCACAATAGAAGCCACAGCAGACAAACATCTTACATCTAGCTCTTTAATTTACATTGCAAATGAATGGGCATCTCCACCCTTTTTAAATGAAGTGGACTGAAAATGCGCCTGTAGGCTACATGAAATGTGCTGCATTCACTTCTGTAGACTTTAAGAAGTCATGAGAAGGTTAGATTAGGTTCATTTACATGATTCACTATGTGCAAACCACCGAGAAGGTCCCCACCTCCATAAATAACTTAGGCTACTTTCACACTAGCGTTTTTAAATTCCGGTATTGAGTTCCGTTATAGGGGCTCAATACCGGAAAAAAACGCTTCAGTTTTGTCCCCATTCATTGTCAATGGGGACAAAACTGAACTGAAGACAACGGAATGCTCCTGAAAGCATTCCGTTCCGTCTTCAGACCGGAGAACAAACCGCAGCATGCTGCGGTTTGCTCTCCGGTCCAGGTATCCGCACCAAGACGGATCCGGAATGACCCCCAATGCAAGTCAATGGGGACGGATCCGTTTGGTGTGGACACACCAGTAATCCGGATCTGTCCTCCATTGATTTGCAATGGGGGATCATTCCGGATCCGGCTACATACATAGATACATACATACAGACATACATACAGACATACATACATACATACACACATACATACTCACATACTCCAGGTACGCCGGCAGAACGTCTTCACGCGCCTCCTGCGCGCAGCTATGACGTTTCCCCACTGCGCCCAGCAGAGGGCGCTGTGGGGAATCGTCATCACTGCGCGCAGGAGGCGCGTGAAGACGTTCTGCCGGCGTCCCTGGAGTATGTGAGTATGTATGTATGTGTGTGTGTGTGTATGTATGTATGTATGTATGTATGTATGTCTGTCTGTCTGTCTGTCTTGTTCCCATGTGTGTGTACATGTGTGAGGCCGGAGCGCTGCTCTGGCTCCACACATGTATAGCGGCAGTACGGATCCGTCGGCACCCTTTAGGCGCCGGATCCGTGCTGCCGCTAGTGTGAAAGTAGCCTTAGGTAAAGTGCATATTTACATCATCACTACCAATTTTGATGATACATAAAGTGCAGTTAAATAGGAAAAGAAGGAGGATGACCTTTTACTAGCAACAACTTTCCAAACATAAATTTTGATGTATTAAAGGGGTGATCCACTTTTTACTATTGATGACCTATCCTGAGGATGAGGGTGTTTGACTCTCAGCACCCCCACCGATCAGCTGTTTGAAGAAAAGGCAGAGCTCATATGAGAGCTGCTTTCTTTACCTGCTCACTGCAGCAATTGCAGTGGTAAACAGTGTAATTACAAGTATGGAGTCCCCATTCACTTCCATTGGACGGCTCTGTAGTATTCACTGTCTTATAAAAGTGAATGGGGACGCCATACTTGTAATTACACTGCTCACCACTACAATTGATGCAGAGAGCAGGTAAACATAGCAGAGAAAACAGTGCTTATATGAGCAGTGGCGGATTGGCCATAGACCTTACAGGGAAATTTCCCAGTGGGCCGATGCCCAGGGGGCCGTCTGGGCCCTCCTCACTACCGGCCAGTGGAAGTTTTTGGGGAAGTATTTTGTGATGGACTGTGGTATTTGGCTCTGTTGGGGTGTATAATGTGCCACAATATGATAATGCTGGCTCTGCCTTCCATCAGTTTGGACCAGACTACAAAACGGGGCCACTTTTAGTATTTTTTCCAGGGCCACTTTAATTTCCCGCCCCTGTATATGAGCTATGCCTTCTCTTCAACCAGCTGATCAGCGGAGCTGCCAGGAGTTAGACACCCGCTGATCCTCAGGATAAGTCATCAATAGTAAAAAGCAGACAACCCCTTTAATAGACAGTTTTTATAACTGGTTTTAACAGTAATGAAACAGGCTTTTAGAACGGCTATACTCCTGATCTCTCCATACACATGAGCGAATTATCATCCCGATAAGAATCAGGGCAGGCAGTTGAAATCCAACATGATCCATAGCCTCCCTGATATCTGCCTTTGAGAGAGTTGGGAGACCCAATACACTTTAGATGGTTGGCTGGTCATACATCAGTGCAAAGATTTTCACAGCTTCCATATTGAAGTATATTTATTGAAGCAGAAGACATAGAGCTGCATGGAGGAGATTTATCACTGTCAGTGTATTTATGCCCAGTTATCTGGTGTAAATACATTGAACAATATGGTGTTTAGAAAAAGCATCTGTTATGGTTTTTCCAATATACAAGTCAAGTAGAGTGGGTGAGGCGGAGTACACCTTTTTTTTATTAACAACTTCCTCCTCTTAATAAAAAAATATTTATAAAACTCAACAAATTGAGGGGCATACTAAGTTTTGATATGGGGCCCTATGAGACCTGTGTGCACAAAGCAAGTGGTTTTTATATTTTAGGAAGTGGAGGAGTTACTTTTGGTTCTATGAATTCAACGCGTGAAAGTCAGGAAGCTGTCCTTTGGAGCGCAATAAATGCATATAAACCGGGCAACCACAAGATGGCTTTAAGGGGTTTTCCAGGACTTTTATCTGATACCCCACACTCCCACTAATCAGATGGCGCTCTGTCCACTGTGGATGGAGTAGGTTACTGCAGCGCTGCTTCCATTCACTTGAAAGGGAGTGGCGCTGCAATAACTTGGTCGACTACCCAGAAGATGGAGCTGCACAGTCCTACACCTGTTTCTAGCGGGTTGATTGGCAAAGGTGTGGGGAGACAGATCTGATATTGATAGCCTATCTTGAGACCATCAGTATCAAACCATATATGCTTCTTCATTTTAACACAATTAAAGAGGTTTTTTCATCAAATGTATTTGCACAAAAATATAGTTAATATTTTCTAAACATAAGCCTCACCCTAAAAAATTGTCTAAACCCCATAAAGACTGCTAGAGGTCTTCCATATTCATTGTCAGCCAGAGTGTCTGATTTATAGAGGCAGCCAAAGAGACCTCAATAAATAGTGCAGACATAAAGTGCACCATCATAAACAATGCCAGGCAGAGAGTTCCCCCATAAGTATTGTCAGCCATACAGTTCAGGCACATAAACATAGTCAGAGCGTACATGCATACCTGCTGTCAACCAGATAATGATCCTGTAGGCACTGTCATTATAGGAGCCCCTCTAAAAATACTGTCAACCTAGGAGTTCCCCCACATAAACGTTATCCGACAGAGATTTCCCCCATAAGGCTGGGGCTACACAGGAACATGTGTCACAGAAAATAAAAATCACATGACATTGCATCTAATCATTGTCAATGGTGTCGCAGTGCAACACCTGACAAGCTGCGGCTGCGACTATCACAGAAAATCCATCACTTTGGGATTTTTAGTTGTTTGTCACAAGTTGCATTTAATTTTGCTCTCATAGACCACATCGAAAGTCGCGTGTGACATGTGACTTTTCTGCAACTCAACTGTGTTTTTCCCGCCAAATAACAGCAATAAAATACCAGAGCGACAGAAAGCTGCAGACAAGTCACGCAAATGTTTTTTTTGTCGTACAAGGTTTTCTTCGACTTGCTGTCGTGCTACATGTCGCTATGTAGCCCCGGCCTATACACAGAATGCACATAGCATCAAGCAGTATATTTCACAACCTCAATAGATGTACCCATTATTCTCTTGTATTAATTGTAACAATATATCTATAACTTAAGCAACATATACTAAATGTGTATTATTATTATTATTATACCATAAAAGCAAAAAAAAATGTATGTATTTTTACTTACAAAGACAGAAAACTAGAACACAACCGTGCAAACTTCGACTCAATCGCCTATAAAGAAAGCTTAGGCTGTGTCTGAAAGCTGTCAGACAGTGAGCTAAAACGTGAGGTATGGCTGGTGTGCAGCTCATGTCTGGTTTGCCTGGACTCCTCAAGTCTACTTGGCACGCTAAGCCTCACTGTGGAAGGAAAAGCAAACCAGTCAGGAGGAATCCAAGCTATGCGTGGGCCAAAAAAGAGGAATGCAGGCACAATGAAAACAATCACAGCTAAGAAAGGGTCCAATTCATTGCCTTTTGTTTATTAAGTTGCTTATGTCTGATGAAGACTTTCTGCTTTTCTGTCTTTTTTGCTTGCCTCCTTTACATTATGTTCTTCACGTTTCTTAACAATCCCAATAATAGTGTTTGGGATGTCTTTTATTTTTAGCTTTGTGGCCCTGTGATAGCTACTTTATCCAAGATGTCTAATTAAATGTAAATGTTTTTATTCGTTTTCCAAAAACAAGTGACATTGCTAATATATAAATATACATTATACATTGTAAAGATAGATAGATATTAGATAGATCGATAGATAGATAATAGATAGTTAGAAATAGATAGATAGATATAGATAGATAGGTAGATAGAAAGATAGATAGATAGATAGAAATATAGAAAGATAGACAGATAGATAGATAGATAGATAGATAGATAGATAGATATATAGAAAGATGTGAGATAGATAGAAATATAGATAGATATGAGATAGATAGACTGAGAGATAGATAGCAGATAGACAGATAGATAGATATTAGATAGATAGATATTAGATAGATAGATAGATAGATAGATATTAGATAGATCGATAGATAATAGATAGTTAGAAATAGATAGATAGGTAGATAGAAATATAGAAAGATAGATAGATAGATAGATAGATAGAAAGATGTGAGATAGATAGAAATATAGATAGATAGACTGAGAGATAGATATTAGATAGATAGAAATATAGATAGATATGAGATAGATAGAAATATAGATAGATATGAGATAGATAGAAATATAGATAGATAGATATGAGATAGATAAATAGATAGATATAGATGATAGATAGATAGATATAAAACAATAGGAGGAATATACAGGATGTATTTCAAGGGCAATAATTGCCCTAATCATTCGTTCACAATCATTGCTCAGTATAAACATGTCCACTGATCAAATGCTGAACAATAATTTGCTTATTTGTCATTGATCGGATCTTTTATCATGACATAAAAATCATGGTTTGTCAGCAGCACATATCCTCATGTAAAATCATATGACCAATTCACATAAAAGGGATGATAACTAAACATATTGCTGCAATTATAGGAGTATCGACGGACTTGCTATATCATTATGGGCTATTTGTCTGCCAGTGTAAAGAACTCTAACATACAAAGTCAAATAGGTATTCCATGAAAATGTATGCAGGGTAAACATCCACGTCCACACATGTGTATGCATGTTTTTTGGTGGCATGTAAGGGAAGGAGAATAAAACATTGGTGGATAGGTGCCACCGCACACATCTTTATTTATTCTGGTCTTCAGTTTGTTGGTACAATATCTCTAATGAGGAAACTTCCATTAACTTTTTTCTGCATTTATCTTTATTGCTTTTTAATAGGTGCTACTGGATGATAGAAGAGAAGTTTACCTTTACTCAAGGTCCTAGAAACCCTGCTACATTCTAAATTAAAGGGGTTTTCCGAGTTATGGGTCATAGGTCATCAATATCAGATCGGCAGGGGTGCGACGCCTGGCACCCCCACCTATCAGCTGTTTAAAGAGGAGGCACGCACCGTATCAGCGCTGCCTCCTCTTCACTGTTTACATGCTAGCCGTAACAGGTGTAGTGGTGAGTAGGTGTAATTACACCTAACCACCCCATTCATTTCTATGGGAAGAATCGCTTCCATACAAGTCTGAGGATAGGTCATCAATATATATAACTCGGAAAACCCCTTTAATATCATCCAAGTCAGAAATCAACACCCAAGTCACTGCAGGCTATACAGTATGCATAGTATATGTTTAGGCTGCGGTGAGGTTGGGTCAGTAGTCACAAATTGCTTATTTCCTGACCTCATGATGCCATGGCTCTAGAATAGAGGTGCACAAGACTCTAAATGCACAGGACTGTAAGTAAAACAAAGGCAGAAATAAATAAATGGCCTATTTCACCATGAACGTCAGCCAAAAACATCCCAAATGGTAGACTTATATTTTTACAGATCTGTTGTTACTGGTCATTTCCATGAATGAATGTAACTAAATAGTGGGTAGCAATAGAAATATCCGTCAGAATCATGTTTTCATCCAATGACTATTTTCTGTGACAATCTTATATTTAAAGGGAACCTATCACTACATTTGACATAACTAAACCACTGTGTCCTTGGGGTAGGGTCACATCTCCGGCACAAACACTGGTAGACTGTTCTGGCCAAGAACCAGAGTTCTAGTGTTTACTGTATTGGGATAACTGGATACCGCTGCACAACTCCGGATCCCCATTGACTGTAAAGGGGTTCTGACGGGGATCCAGAGCTTTCCGGTATAAATGCCAGCTTTTGACCAGACAAATATGGCTGCATGCAGCTGGGGTTTAGCTTTCTAAACACATACCTGGCTATTTGTAAAAGAACTTAAAAGTAATAAAAGAACTTATCCATTAGTCAAGTGCAGGAGATGAGTCTAGGGGCTTCAGACCCATGCACATTGCTGAGCTGAGGACAGTACACCTCAATTCAATACGCCTGTACTATTCTGTTTATGTGCTTTGACTTATAATGGCTTTGTTTGATTGTTTCCTCTTATCACTTTCTTATCTCAGTATTTCAGAAGGGCGGTGACCTAGACCCTGAGAAAAGCAGATTTGAAGAAACTTCATTCTCCTAATTTTGGCAACACAATAAAAACATTATGGTCATTCTAAATATATCTTCATCAGAACCTTTTGTATTACAAAGAGGAAGCAGACATTTTATGAGCAAAATGACTATGCTGGTTACTAAAAATAAGTGAAACCAGGTTCAAACAAGTGAGCTTCCATTTAGTAATTGGCTCATGTGTTTTCGTTATATAAAAATTTTGTTGATTTTCTCTTTCCTAGCTTCAGGACTATATAATAAGGCTACCTTCACACCAGCGGTAGCTATAATTTGCGAGCTGTTCAAGCAGGCAAGTGGAGGATCAGCGTGCAGCGGTTTGTGTCCAGAGGGTTCTCCGCTTCCAAGCCAGATGCTTAATAGGGCGTGTGGACGTCCCGTCCGTATTCGGCAGTGCCGGATCCAGTGAATTCCGACAGGCTGTTCTCTGCTGGAATTCACACTGCTGGTGTGAAACTAGCCTAAATATAATGTTTTAATGCTATCCCTAAAGATCAGATGACATCTGTGCTTCTGGCATTCACACATCTGGCATCTTATGTCTATGGCCAACAGTAATGTTTGTGACCCCTCTGTCTGATAATCACAAGCAGTAAACAGATTGTCTCCTCACGAGAAAGGTGAACCCCGTTTTATAGCTTCTTCATGCATCTAGAGTGCATTGAAAAAGCATTCATATCCCTTGAACGTTTCCACATTTTTTCACGTAACACCCACAAACAAAAATGTATTTTATTGGGATAGACAAACATAAAGCAGCGTGTATGTGTGAAGTGAAAAGAAAATGACCCATGGTTTTCAAAATTTTTAATAAATAAAAATCTGAAAAGTGTGGCATGCATTTGTATTCAGCTCCCTGTACTCTGATACCCCTAAATAAAATCCAGTGTGACCAACTGCCTTCAGAAGTCATGTAATTAGTAAATAAAACCTACAGGTGTGTAATTTATTCTCGGTATAACTACAACTGTTCTGTGAAGGCCCCAGAGATTTGCTAGTGAACATTAGTGATCAAACCGCATCATGAAAACCAAGGAACACACCAGACAGGTCAGGGATAATGTAGAAAAATGTAAAGCAGGGTTAGGTTATAAAACAATATCCCAAGCTCTAAACATCTCACAGAGCGCTGTTCAATCCATTAACTGGAAAATGGTAGGAGTATGGTACAACTGCAAACCTACCAAGACATGGCTGTCATCCTAGACTGACAGCGCAGGTAAGGAGACAACTAATTAGAGAAGAAGCCAAGAGGCCCATGGTAACTCTGGAGGAGCTGCAGAAATCCACTACTTAGGTTGGAGAATCTGTCCACAGGACAACTATTAGTTGTCTACTCCACAAATTTGGGCTTTATGAAAGAGTGGCAAGAAGAAAGCCATTTTTGAAAGCAAGCCATAAGGTGCTCTGGTCAGATGAAACCAAATTTTAACTTTTTGGTCTAAATGCAAAACGTTATGTGTGGCAGAAAACTAACACTGCACATCACCGTGAACACACCATCCCCAGCATGAAACATGATGGTGTCAGCATTATGCTGTGGGGATGCTTTTCTTTAGCAAGGACAGGGAATCTGGTCAGAGTTGATAGGAAGATGGAAGGAGCTAAATACTGGGCAATCCTGGAGGAAAACCTGGTAGAGGCTGCAAAAGACTTGAGACTGAGGCGGAGAGTCACCTTCCAGCAGGACAACTATCCTAAACATACAGCCAGAGCTACAATGGAATGGCTTGGAGCAAAGCTTATTCATATGTTAGAATGGCCCAAAGTATAGAACTAAATCCCATTGTAACAAGACTTGAAAATTGCTGTTCAAAGATGCTCTCCATCTAATCTGTCTGAGTTTGAGCTATTTTGCAAAGAAGAATGGGCAAATATGTTTGCCTCTGGATGTGTGAAGCTGGAAGAGACATACCCCGAAAGATTTGCAGCTGTAATTGCATGGAAATGTGGTCTTACAAAGTATTGACTCAGGGGGCTGAATACAATTGCACGCCACACTTTCCGGATTTTTAATTATTAAAGATTTTGAAAATTATGTAATATTTTTTTTCGCATCACACATACTTGCTACTTTATGTTGGTCTATCACATAAAGTCCCAATAAAATACATTTAAGATTGTGAGTGAAACATGAGAAAATGTGGAAAAAGTTCAAGGGGCATTAGAGATGAGCAAATCTATTCGCCGCTTCGTAGATTTGATACGAATGTACGCAATTTTCCACTCCGAAGCGAATACGGATTTTTTCAGATTCGCTCCGTTAGATTCGAAAATGTTCATAAAGCTTTGTTCACATACGCTACGTACTTGTCCGATGAATTGTATGCTAATGCTACGTATAAGTTACTTTAAACGCTGATGCGTACGAATTCAGTTAATTAGCGAACTTTTACTGTAAGTTCGTTATTTGTGCGGAAATAGGCAGCAAAAAGCCCGAGAAGAAAGCGGTCACCTGACCTGGTGGGAAGAGCTTGCTCTGATTGGCTCATAGGCTCGGTAAGCCTGTGACATCAGTTGGGAGATGAGCAGAAGCACTATCTGTGAAGTTCTGAAGTTTCTGAACTGAATTGTGCTGTAATTGTTCTGGCCATCCATAATACATATCAGGGCTAGTGCAGGGCCAGTGCAGGGCTAGTAATTAATCAGACAGGTAGAGAGATAGGGAGAGAGACAGGGAGAGAGACAAAGACCTGCAGGGTCACAGTCAAGTGAAAATCTCTGGCATGGAAAAGCAAAAGGGTTCCAGTTCCAGCCAGACCTCGAGCTCCAAAAAAAAAGGTGGCACAGGGCAGCAGTGGCAAAGGACCTGTAGCCAGAGCTTCTACTTGTAGTATTCGTAATAGTTGGCCACTGTTCCACCAGGCTAACCCACCAAGGCGCAAAATTGTAGTAGAGGAGAAAGTGGATTAGGTAGTGGAGTGGATGGCACACTCATCTCAGTCTCAGCCAGATGATCTGCTGTCATCTGCTGATACAGTGTCATGTAGCCAGGGGTTAGACTCAGAGCGTTCCTCCTGCTCCACCATTCCACTCCAGCAAAGCCTAGCGTTGTGCGTGCCTGCGTATTACGCAATCGCTAGACAATAGTATGCTGAGAATTTGTACGCAATTTGTACGCTCATGCGTACGTGTTCACATAAGTAGCGTACCTTTAACAATTATATGTTCGTTATTAGTGCTCGAATGTTCGCAGAACACTACATAATACGTATGATTCGCACGCAGCTTCGCCTGAATAGATTCGTATGAAGTACGAATCTTTTGAAAAATTCGACGAACATTCGGCAAAGTGAATTTTGGATGATTCACTCATCTCTAAGGGGCATGAATACTTTTTCAAGGCACTGCACCTGAAACGTATCTGTTAATGACATATGATTTTTTCTGATTAATCAAAGCAGTATGCTGTCAAGACATGCTGGGAGTTGTTATTTTGCAAAAAACTATAGAGCCGCAGCCATGAGACCACTCTCCTAGAGTATTTTGCATCTCTCCCCAGTCAAAGACTTTGTTGGGTCTGTCAGGGTCGGTAACCTCTGTCTCAGTATCAGAGCGTTTTTGAGAAGCATCACCTACTCATTTGTCCAGGCCCAGTACTGTTTATATGATTGTCGAACAAAAGAAGAATTTAGGGGATCATTTATCAAACTGGTGTAAAGTGGAACTGGCTTAGTTGCCCATAGCAACCAGTCAGACCCTCCTTTCGTTTTTCAAAGGAGCTGTCCAAAATGAAAGGTTGAATCTGATTGGTTGCTATGGGCAACTAAGCCAGTTCTACTTTACACCAGTCTGATAAATTACCCTCTTAGAGTCCTTGTCTAGCTTAAGAAACCTGATTTTCTTATACTGTAAGGGTATTCTGATTCAATAGAAAAGGTTTCTCATGGGATACAGAGATAATCCATTAATTTAAAAAAGCACTCAGTTTTTTTGCCTACATAGTACAGGATAGACCATTATTAAAATACACTAGAAGCTCTTGTGTGTGCCTTGGGTATACCTCTTTTATTTGATGTGTAATTTGTGGGTTGTCAGACTCCTTCTTCCCCTCAGATATGGTTTTCCTAATGAATCCTACATTTCCCATCATGCCTGACTTTGCAGACTCAGGGATGGTGGAGTCTCACCACACTCCTCCACCACAGTCCTCTGAGGGCAGCCATGACAGATTAGTGACACAGCTGATATCCCTTGACACTGCAGGGTCTCCATGTTCTCCTATGTGATGCAGCTTGAGCTTGTCTGCCCTGTCATCTCTCTCTCCCTTGTCAGCACTTACATACAGCAGACAGGGAAACCAATGTGAAGCTACATCCCAAAGAACTACACTGGAGAGTCAAAACACACAGATAGTACAGACAGTGTGAGTCAGGAGGATTATATAACTGCAGCTTATCAATGTATACACAAACCTACTTTATATCTTCACTCCTGACCTTTAAAGGGAGACATTATATAATCAACATAATACATAGATATACATAAGAACATAGAGGGAGGGGAGGGGCCTGTAAGCCTCCAGTAGGTATTTGATTGGTGATGATGTTATCCTGTAGTTTATAGGAAGTCAGCCACAGGGAGAGACAGAGTTCTTGCATACACCTTAGAGCAAGCAGTCAGACTTGAGAGCACATAACCAGGTTCCATTAATTAGAGATGAGCTAAGTGACTTCGGATGCTATATCTGAAGTTGCCTCGCAAAAAAATTTGATATCATATTGTACAGAGATTCGTCTCCATACAGTATTAGAATGCATGGGCTTCGATGAGCCAAAGTAAGTTATTAACGCGTGCGAGACTTCGTTGAATAACTTTGGTAATTAATTATTACTGTGAAAAACCTTAGAACCTAACTAGGCTTTGGTTCCAAGGTACTACTCGGAACCGAATCTGAGTTCAGTTCCAAGTTTTGAAGTGTTTTTTCACTGTAATAATCAATTACTGAAGTTATTCAATGAAGTCTTGTGCGACTTTGTGAGTAACTTACTTTGGCTCATCGAAGCCTATATATTCTAATACTGTATGGAGACAAATCTCCATATAGTATTGTAATTAATTTTTTAGTGAAGTGGCTTTGGATGTAGCATCCGAAGCTCGCTTCGCTCATCTCTACCCATAATGAAAAGGTTCATAAATAATGGATGCAACTGAGTTAGCAGCAGGCACTGCTAGAATACTGGTGGTGAGGTAATATATGTAAAATAAAAATAAAAAAACCTGGAGTGCTTCTTTAAATGGAAACAGTGTCAAATGCTTTGTACACCCAGAGTTGGCACTGCAGGGAAATTGAACACTTGTGGCTGGGTTCCTTGACTTATATTACAGCTGATAACTTAGGGTTCCAGCAGTAGGGCACTCTGTGATCAGATCAGAGGCGTAGCTAGAGGTTCAGCACAGGGGGGGGCGAAACATACTTGAGTGGGCCCCCCACTTGGCTTCCCAAACGCACGTTTCCAACTTCACAGGCACATACTACTAGTTGTGGTTATAATATTGTATTAGAAAGATGACTGTATAAACTGCTAGATCATCTATGCTGTTAAGTACAGTACAATAGACTTTCTACATACCCTAGTCTAAATACTCTACCATATAATGCAGTAAAATATAGGAGAAATAGGATTAAAAAACAACGGGACTCCTATGTTAAAGGAAACCTGTCCCCAGTTTTTACATCAGTAAACTAACAGTCCCCTGCCCCCATCAGACCTCAGATCATCAGAATGTGCCCCCATCAGACCTCAGATCAGCGTACTGTGCCCCCATCACACATCAGATCAGCGTATTGTGCCCCATCAGATCTCAGATCAGCAGAATATGCCCCCATCAGACCTCACATCAGCCTACTATGCCCCCATCAGACCTCAGATCAGCGTATTGTGCCCCATCAGACCCCAGATTGTGCCCCCATTAGACCTCACATCAGCCTACTGTGCCCCCCATCAGACCTCACATCAGCGTATTGTGCCCCATCAGACCTCACATCAGCGTATTGTGCCCCATCAGACCTCAGATCAACAGAATGTGCCCCCATCAGACCTCAGATCAGCCTACTGTGCCCCCATCAGACCTCAGATCAGCGTATTGTGCCCCATCAGACCTCAGATCAGCATATTGTGCCCCCATCAAACCTCAGATCAGCAGAATGTGCCCCCATCAGACCTCAGATCAGCGTATTGTGCCCCATCAGACCTCAGATCAGCGTACTGTGCCCCCATCAGACCTCAGATCAGCGTATTGTGCCCCATCAGACCTCAGATCAGCGTACTGTTCCCCATCAGACCTCAGATCAGCATATTGTGCCCCCATCAGACCTCAGATCAGCAGAATGTGCCCCCATCAGACCTCAGATCAGCGTATTGTGCCCCCATCAGACCTCAGATCAGCGTATTGTGCCCCCATCAGACCTCAGACCAGCTTATTGTGCCCCATCAGACCTCAGATCAGCGTATTGTGCCCCCATCAGACCTCAGATCAGCGTATTGTGCCCCCATCAGACCTCAGACCAGCTTATTGTGCCCCATCAGACCTCAGATCAGCGTATTGTGCCCCCATCAGATCTCAGATCAGCGTATTGTGCCCCCATCAGACCTCGGATTAGCCTACTGTGCCCCCATCAGACCTCACATCAGCCTACCGTGCCCCCATCAGACCTCACATCAGCCTACTGTGCCCCCATCAGACCTCACATCAGCCTACTGTGCCCCCATCAGACCTCAGATCAGCGTATTGTGCCCCCATCAGACCTCAGATCAGCGTTTTGTGCCCCCATCAGACCTCAGATCAGCGTACTGTGTCCCCATCAGACCTCAGATCAGCGTATTGAGCCCCCATCAGACCTCACATCAGCCTACTGTGCCCCCATCAGACCTCACATCAGCCTACTGTGCCCCATCAGACCTCACATCAGCCTACTGTGCCCCCATCAGACCTCACATCAGCCTACTGTGCCCCCATCAGACCTCACATCAGCCTACTGTGCCCCCATCAGACCTCACATCAGCGTATTGTGCCCCCATCAGACCTCAGATCAGCTTAATGTGCTTCCATCAGACCTCAGATCAGCGTTTTGTGCCCCCATCAGACCTCAGATCAGCGTACTGTGTCCCCATCAGACCTCAGATCAGCGTATTGAGCCCCCATCAGACCTCACATCAGCCTACTGTGCCCCCATCAGACCTCACATCAGCCTACTGTGCCCCCATCAGACCTCACATCAGCGTATTGAGCCCCCATCAGACCTCACATCAGCCTACTGTGCCCCCATCAGACCTCACATCAGCCTACTGTGCCCCCATCAGACCTCACATCAGCCTACTGTGCCCCCATCAGACCTCACATCAGCCTACTGTGCCCCCATCAGACCTCACATCAGCGTATTGTGCCCCCATCAGACCTCAGATCAGCTTAATGTGCTCATCAGACCTCAGATCAGCGTATTGTGCCTCCATCAGACCTCAGATCAGCGTATTGTGCCCCCATCAGACCTCAGATCAGCGTATTGTGCCATCAGACCTCAGATCAGCAGACTGTGCCCCCATCAGACCTCGTATCAGCCTACTGTGCCCCTATCAGACCTCAGATCAGCGTATTGTTCCCCCATCAGACCTCAGATCAGCCCACCCAGCCACATAGGATTAAAATAAAAAATCTTACTTACCTGTTCTGCGCTGCGGCTGCCCTCCGGTCCGCGGTGGGCTGATCTGAGGTCTGATGGGGGTCTCTAAATACAAGTGAGCGCTTCCATAATGGAAGCGCTCACTTGTATTCGCCTGATAGTAGGTAAGGTCCTCCTTGCTGGGCCCCCCTGAGTCACTGGGCCCGGAGCCGTCGCCCCCCCTGCCCCCCCGGTAGCTACGCCACTGGATCAGATTATTGCCGGGAGACCGTTCTAACGTTAAAAAAGAGGACAACCCTTTATACCTCTAAACTGACTACAACAGGAGTCATCAAGAGGAGATGACATAATGTATTTTCCTAAGAATAACACTCATTTTCATTGCACATAATTCTATTTTTAGTAAATGATCAGTGACTGGAGATTCCTGTATATTAATTGATAACAGATGAGATTTGGCGAGTAAAAGTAGTAAAATAAATAAAGTATCTTTAATTTATTCTGGCTTCATTTGCTCATCTGTTGCCAAAATACTTTACTCAATTTCTAGTACAAAGAGTCATAAGAGGTTAGATGATCTACTGTAAATAAACGTAGCATAGTTACCGTATTTTTCGCTTTATAAGACTCACTTTTTTCCCCCCAAAAGTAGGGGGAAAATTGCTGTGCGTCTTATAAAGTGAATACAAGTGAGCGCTTCCTTTATGGAAGCGCTCACTTGTATGTTTTAGCTGTGGCACCCCCATCAGACCTCAGATCAGCCCACCCAGCCCCATAACAATAAAATAAAAACCTCTCTTAGCTGCCCTGCGCCGCGGCTCCGCTCCAGGTCCAGCGCTCCTCTGGCTTCCCGGGCCGGCGCTGCACTGTCCTGACTGCATACAGCGTCAGGACGTAGTACGCGCACTATGACCTGATGCTGCACGCAGTCAGGTGACAGTGCCTTAGAAGCCAGAAGAGCGCCGGACCCGGAGCGGAGCCGCGGCGCAGGACAGTTAAGAGAGGTTTTTATTTTATTGTTATGGGGCTGGGTGGGCTGATCTGAGGTCTGATGGGGATAGAGGACGTTGATATGGGGGCTGATCTGAGGTCTGATGGGGGCACAGTGGGCTGATCTGAGGTCTGATGGGGGCACACTGGGCTGATCTGAGGTCGGATGGTGGCACACTGGGCTGATCTAAGGTCTGATGGGGGCACACTGGGCTGTTCTGAGGTCTGATGGGGGCACACTGGGCTGTTCTGAGGTCTAATGGGGGGCACACTGGGCTGTTCTGTGGTCTGATGGGGCACAGTGGGCTGATCAGAGGCCTGATGGGGCACACTGGGCTGATCTGAGGTCTGATGGGGGCACACTGGGCTGTTCTGAGGTCTAATGGGGGTCTGATGTGATGTCCTGAAATTTATGGGGGGTCTGATATGAGGTCTGATGAAAAATATTTTTTTCTCATTTTCCTACTCTAAAATCTGGGTTGCGTCTTATCTTCTGGTGCGTCTTATAAAGCGAAAATACGGTATAATACTCATAAATGAGTCATTTTGGGTTTAACTATAGCCATAGCAACTTTACCAGTTGCTACAAGGCTCATCTTAAAGGTTATGTACACCTTTGGAGGCAATTTTTGTTTATGATTGCAGTTTACTCATTTTTGGCTAAAAATGATATTTTCAATTGGCCTTTATTAAAAATATTGAACCATTCTGTCACAAAGGGTTAACTGTTTTTCTAGCTGTGTGACTGGTAGTTTCACTTTCACTTTGTGCAGGTCATCTAATTATCTCTAAACTACTGCGAAGTCATAAACACTTATTTAAAAGGAGTCTTTCACCTGTTTTTCACCTATATAACTACCAGCACTGCTCCACAGAAGATTGCACACACATCCCAGACATACCTGTGTACAATTTGTGTCTTTATTACATGTCCAGGAAAAGCACTTTTATTCTGCAGGAAAACAGCTCCCAAGTGCCCAGCTCTGCTGCTGCAAGTGCCCAAAGCAAACCAGACTGAAGAGGGGAGGGCTGCTTTAGCTGCTCATATCTTGGGAATGGTAGCAGATAGAAAAATGTTCTGACCTTCTTTGAAAGCTGGCATTCCAAGCTTTCAAATGATACTAAAATCACAGCATTATATCCAGTATATCAGAAGATATAGCTGTCAGAAATTGAGTCGGGAGAGAAAGCTGTTTTTAGTTTAACTTTCAGCTGGGCACTTGGGAACTGTTTTCCTGCAGAATAAAAGTGCTTTTTCTGAACATGGAATACAGACACAAAGTGCACACAGGTAAGTCTGGGATGTGTATGCAATCTTCTGTGGGGCAGTGCTGTTAGTTATATAGGTGAAAATGAGGTGACAGACTCCCTTTAAAGAAGACCTGTCACCGCTCCTGACATGCCTGTTTTAATACCTTCATACATTCCCCATGTAATAACAATACTGTAGCATCTATTCTTATGGCTCTATGTTGTGCCATTCCTTTATTATTTCTACTAGAAGTTATGAATGAATTGCTAGCAGTCTGCAGTAAGGGTACAGAGGGGAGGTAACCAGTTGGGGGTGTGTACCTGCACAGTCTGAAAATGGCAGCACTGATTGGATAGAGTCAGGTACACACTCCCAACTGGTTACCTCCCCTCTGTACCCTTACTGAAGGCTAATAGCAATTCATTCATAACTTCTAGTAGAAATAATAAAGGAATGGCACAACATAGAGACATAGGGATAGATGCTCCAGAATTGTCATTACATGAGGAATGCATGAAGGTATTAAAAAAGGCATGTCAGGAGTGGTGAAAGGTCCTCTTTAACCACTTCTAGTCCGGGCCATTTACCCCTTTCCTGGCCTAATTTTGCAAATCTGACGTGTCACTTTATGTGGTAATAACTTTGGAACGCTTTTACTTATCCAAGCGATTCTGAGATTGTTTTCTCATGACACATTGTATTTCATGTTAATGGTAAATTTGAGTCGATATGTTTTACATTTATTTATAAAAAAATCCAAAAGTTAATAAAAATTTGAAAAAATTCACTATTTTCTAAATTTGAATCTCTCTGCTTTTAAGACAGATAGTGATACCCCATAAAATACTCACTAAATTGACATTCCCCATACGTCTACTTTATGTTGGCATCATTTTGGTAGTGTTATTTTATTTTTTTAGAATGTTAGAAGCTTTAGAATTTTAGAAGCAATTTTTGAAAATTTGCAAAATCAACTTTTTTAATGACCAGTTCAGTTCTGAAGTCACTTTGTGGGCTTACATAATAGAAACCACCCATAAATGACCCAATTTTAGAAACTACACACCTCGTTTTAGAAATGTTAACCCTTTAAGTATTCCACAGGAATTCAAGCAAAATATATGTGAAATTTCAAAATTTCACTTTTTTTGCAGATTTTTCATTTTAATAAATTTTTTCCTGTAATACATCAAGGGTTAACAACAAAACAAAACTCAATATTTATTACCCTGATTCTGCAGTTTGCAGAAACCCCCGCATGTGGTCGTATACCGCTGTATGGGCACACGGCACAGAAGTCAAGGAGCGCCATATGGTTTTTAGAGGGCAGATTTTCTTGGAATGGTTTTTGGGCACAATGTTGCATTTCAAGAGACCCTGAGGTACCCCCACAGTGAAAACCCCCAAAAAGTGACCACATTTTATAACACCTAGGGTATTTTTAAGGGGTGGAGCAAGCACTTGACCCTACAGGCGTTTCATACAATTTAGAACCCTTGGCTGTGAAAATGAAAAATTATTTTTTTTTTTACAAGAAAATGGTGCGTTAGGCCCAAACTTTCTTTTTCAAAAAAGATAACAAGATAATATCACTGCACAATTTGCTCCCCATTTTCTCCTGAATACAGTAACATCCCAATTGTGGTCGTAAACTGTTATTTGGGGCTCAGAATGGGAGAAGCGGCATCTGCATTTTCTAACATGGAATTTTCTGTCATGGTTTTTAAGAGCATGAGCATTGTGGACTGAGTTGCATGAGGGCTTATTTTTTGCGGGACAAGCTGTGCTTTTTATTGGCAACATTTTGGGATACATTTGGCTTTCTGATCACTTTTTATCTCATTTTTCGGAGGTTAAGTCACAAAAAAAGCAGTTTGTCATTTTTCTATATTTTTCATTACACCGTTCACTTGATGGGGTAGATCAAGTGATATTTTTATAGATCTGGTTGTTACAGATGCAATGATGCCAAATATGTCTATTTTTTTTTTTTACGTTTTACACAATAAGAGCATTTTTAGGAAAAAAAACATGTTTTTGTGTTGCAATTTTTATAGAGCCATATTTTTTTCATTTTCTGGCTATGATCTTGTGTGGGGGCTCATTTTTTGTGGGATGAGGTAACGTTTTTATTGCTACCATTTTTTTGGGATACATACGACTTTATGCTTGTTTGATATTATGTTTTTTTGCTTGGTGAGGCGACTAAAAAAAGCTGTTTTGGCATAATTTTTATAAAAATTTTTTTACGTGGTTCTTCACTTGATGGGGTAGATCATTTTATGGGAGATGGGGTAGATTTTTATTTGTAACATTTTTTAAATGATATATTTGGGGAAAAAAATTATTTTTTTTATATGTCAAACTTTTTTTTATAATACTCTTTATTTTTTTTATTTTTTTTAAATTTTTTATTTTACACTTTGTGTCCCCATTTTTTTTTTACACTATTGATTTCTCTTGTAACTGGGGCTGACATAGTAGCCCCAGTTACAGGGGAAATATACCCTCAGAGAGGCTGTACAGCATAATACTATGCTGCACAGCCTCAGTGCAGGACTGACCGAGGTCTATGTGAGGCCTGGCAACTCCTGCACTCTCCCGGCCCCGGCAATCACGTGATCACTGGGCAGGACAGGAAGCGCACATAACTTCCTTATCTGTATACACTGCGCTCACCCCATAGAGAGTAATAGTTTCTGGGCAGCAGATCCCTGTTTATATACGGAGATCTGCTGCCCAGAAACTATGATTATTGGTACTGGCTTACTGGCTAAAAAGTATGCTCTCCCAAACGTTTGCTCATTTTTCTGGTGATTGCTGCTACCTTTACGTGGGCCAATTGTTGGGAATAGGAGTTTCTACAAACACTGATCCTGATAAATGGCCCAATGATTGATCTATGTAAAAGGACCATTAGGTGAACAACTTAGGCTATACATAGAAAATTAATGTAATTACATGTTTGCTCTCCATTACTGTAAGATCAGTAAGACATATGCTTTTGCAAACGAGAGAAAATATCCAAATATGTATTAAAGTGACAATAGTCCTATAAGGGCAAATTAATGTGATTGAAGAAGGACTTTCCACTTAAACCCACCATTATACATTCAAGCCAAGAACACTGCAAAGTGCAGCTCTCACTGTGTAAGAGAACAGCTGATCATTGGGGATTCCAGCAGAAGGACTATCAGTGATCAGTTCCATGTTAGTAGAGGTATATCAGCAGTTGAGTTTGCCCTGATGCTACAAACCTCTTAAAGAGGCTCTGTTACTAGTTTTCAGGATATAGCATGAGATATATAGGCAGATAGGGCTCATCACCCTTTACCCACACATACCTTTATTTCCCAGAAGGAATTAGGAAGGAAGGAGGGTGTCGCAGATGCGGTGCTCAGAAGACTAGAACACGCCTCCCAGTGCTTCAATGCCTCATTAACATATTTTTAAAAGTGGATTTTCCTGCATAATGGCTAATTCCTTCTGGGAAATAAAGGTATGTGTGGGTAAAGGGTGATGAGCCCTATCTGCCTATATATCTCATGCTATATCCTCAAAACAGTGACAGACAGAGCATCTTTAATAACTTCTACCAACGTACAGTTGATACTTATAGATGTTGAGAAATGTTTACATTCTGGGTCAGCCTCTTATGCCACATACACATCAGAGGTCTCCACAAATATGGTAAGGAATCAGTAAATTACAAAAATATTTCCAGCATTTTGGGTCGTGTACGATTTTGACTTGTTCACTTTGGCTCTAATGATTTCTGTTGCTTTGCTGTGTTATTGAAGTAGAATAGCAAAAATAACAGAAGTGCCAGAAACAAATAGCGACAAACCAACCCCATTGTCTATAATGAGGCCCATCTGGATTCTGTTCAGGACTCCAGTATTTTGGTGGTCTTTTATGTGTTTCGGTTATGTGTTTAATATTGATGACCGATCCTCAGATTGGCTGGGGTCTGAGTCTCGGGACCTGCGCCAATCAACTGTTTGAGGAGGCCATGGTGCTGCTCTGTGTGCCACAGCCTCCATGCAGCTTACCAAGCACAGTGCCGTCTATTGGATAATGACTGGGCATGATATTGCAGCTCAGCCCCAATTAGTTGAATGGAACTAAGCTGCGCCATGGCCATGTGATGTCACTGGCCTAGGAAGAAGCCACAACATTCACTGGAGCTCCGCTGTCTCTTCAAACAGCTGATCAGCGGGAGCAGTGTTGGACTGGGGTGCCTAGGGCCCACCAGTAAAATTTATTTTGGGGGCCCACCATACGGATACATTCAAATATTACCTGCTTACATAGCAGCAGGATGCTACCAGATAATTGAATATGGGGGTCCCTCAACAACTTTGAGAAGGTAGGTCCCGGGAGAAGAGGACACTGGCTAGCTTTCCTCTATACCTAGTAGTCATCTCAGCTCTGATCGTGTCCATATTAATAAACTGGGGAGTTTCTTTAATAATCTATCAGGTTTTTTATATAAACATCGCTGGTTGAGGTGCTGTACTTGTATATATGTATGTAGTGCAGTAAGTCTACTGTGTTATATGCCACTTGTGCAGGGGGTGGGAGACTAGGGTTCCACCTTGCTCAGGGGTCCACTAGGGGATTCACCTGTACCCCTGTGGACCAGTCTGAGCCTGAGCGGGGGTGCTGGGAGTCAGACCCCCACCAATCTGATATTGATGACCTATCCTTAGAATATCAAAATCTCAGACGACCCCTTTAAATCTTAATGCATTCTAGTCCTAGATCTTAGATGTCTTTATGCAGTGTTTGACTTGGCTACCTCTGTACAATAGAGGAGTGTTCAAGAGCACATGTTTCCTTGATATGATTGCCCCTATGCCAATACTATTTTGCAATGTTACATAAAGTATTAATTGTTTTCTGAGTGACCGATCAGCGCCCACTCTTAATGCAATATCCCTGAGTCACACTCTGGTACACTGTGCTGATTGTTGTCTTTGTAGATGAAACCGGAAACAAATGGATGTAAATTGGCATTTATTAACTTACTCGATCTGTCCTCCCACAAAGAAGGAACATTTGAAAATCATATTCTACAAAGCAGTGAATTGTGGAATTACATTGAATTTCCTTTTTGCCCACCTACATATTTCCTGTACCAATCTATCAGTTATATTCTCACAAAACTGAGAAATCAGATAGAGCTGAATCTTGTGTGAATTTTAGATAAATATTCTGTTAGTATGTGATTTGCTCACAAATGCAAGAAATTTCAGCCACAGTTTTGCTTCATACGGAATCAGAAACAGTAAAAAAAACAAAGCTTTATATGCCTTTGTGTGAAATCTGAGGCATAAGTAGAGGCACCTCTATAGCAGCCTTATTACAATGGACATGGATTTCATCCAATGCATTGCAAAGAGTGAAGTCTGCACTGGAGATCCATAGGATAAATTAACATGCTGCAGATTTCAAATCCGCACTGCAGGTCAATTTACACATTGGATTTTTTTTTTCTGCAACATGTGGATTCCGTAAAATCTCATCTTCTTGGCTGGTAATGTACAACACTGTGGATTTGTTGGCAAATCCACAGCGTAGACACCATGTGTGAACATGCTTTCAAAGTTATAGTACTGTCATAAAAGTGACAGCAACAGAGACATATGAACAGTAACAGCCATACAGGGGCGGACTGGGAACTTAAAGTGGCCATGGAAAAATACTAAAAGTGGCTCCGTTTTGTAGCAATACCATATTGTGGCACATTATACCATCCCCAACAGAGCCAAATACCACAGTCCATCACAAAATACTGCAAAATACATCCCCAATAACTTCCACTGACCACCCGTGAGGAAGGCTCAGATAGCCCCTTGGGCATTGGCCCACCGGGGAATTTCCCTGTAGGGTCTATGGCCAATCCGCCCCTTTAGCCATACCATAACTGTCAGCCAGTATCCCCATAACTGCAGACATACTGCTTCTGTTATATAGGTAACACAGTAAGATTCAAATCTTTCATGCACAAAGAGCTTCTAGTGTCCAGTCTGCTTCTTTAATTCTGATACCACTTTTAGATGTGAAAGGCGATTCTGTATCTGTACCATGACTGATAAGACAGTAGAAGTTGTGTAACATACAACCTTCATAGTGCCGCAAATTCTTAAGAAATTGTGCAGTTGGGTGAATCAGCCCTAGCATGGAGGCCCCAATTTGCCTTACCCCAAACATTCATGAATTATATAATAGTAATAGTAGTAATAGTAGTAATAGTAATAGTAGTAATAGTAATAATAGTAATAATAGTAATAGTAATAATAGTAGTAATAGTAGTAGTAGTAGTAGTTGTTATCAAGTATATTCATGCTGATTTTCACTTGTTTTCAGACACATCTTATTTCTTACACACGGACACTATTAGTGCTGGTGGTTTACATTATGCAAATATATGATCACTTTACTAGGTATCCTAGGAGTAAATTTAGTTCAGAGTTTCCCAATGAATAAGGGGGCATACTGGTAAAATTGCTCCAATGAAATTGCATATTGATATCTATGTGCATATTATAGCAAAAGACATACCATGAACTAAGAACATGTTTAAAGTGTATTTGCACCTAAAATTTATAGAAAATAATTACATAGTAATGGAAAATGTATTGCAATGGTAAATGGAAAGCATACAGTACAGTTTCAATTTGTGCAGACGGTGTCTGCTGAAGTTGTAGATTATCTCCGTCAGATCATGGGTCAGGTCATGACCTAACAACTAGTTTCCAATGTTCTCCCATGTTCTGGGTGTACATAGTTACCAGGCAGTGGTGTACATAGAAAAGTAAGGGCCCCATAGCAAGGATCAAACCAGGCCCCCCACACAGGACAGAAGGGTTTGTACCTAAAACCCTTTTCAATGACCCTTGGACCATTTTTTCCCACTGTTTCATCTGCTAAAAGTTGTTCCTTTAGAGGGTAGAATCCTGACCATGTTTTCACCCCCAGTAGAAGAGGAGATAATCCCAACTGGGCCCCCTCTTATCCTGGGCCGCATAGCAGTCGCATGGTCTGCTGCTATGGTAGTTACGCCCCTGTTACCAGGAAAGCTACAATGTATGTGTACAATTCTCAAAATTATTATTTTCTTTTAGTTAGACAAATATAGTGAAATAAATACAATTACAAATACAATTATTTGCTTTCTATGAAAAAGCTGCATTTGTAAAATGTTTTGCAATTGTACACTTGCATTGACCCAATTTATGCAGGGTCCCAATGATGGCCTTCAGGCTCGCCAGATACAGAAGCTGACCCTGCTAGAAGTATTGTAATGTGACAGCCACAACTAATTTTAAACAACTTCTACGTCAATGTGTAGTGCAATAAAATTTTATAACCCATGTGGATGCCTCCGTAAGGTCCACGATCCCTCCTTACTATGAACTTTATGGTATTTTGCTTTCGACTTGTATTTGGGTTTAAACTGGATGGGCTGAACTTGCTCGATTATTGCAGATTTATTGTGATACATGACAGATTAATTTGGAGCCAAACAAATGGCGAATCATCCAAATTGAATTTTTCAAAACTTCACTCACCTCTACCCAGGACAGGAGGGAGTAAAAAAAAAATCAAAAATGGAAAATTGTCCAGTCAGGAAGGGGTTACAATACCTTTGGGGGACACTGACACTTTTTTCCGCATTTTGCACTATACCCACTTTAACTGGGGCATCCAAAAGAGCCCAGTTACAGGGGAAAACAGCCTCCTGTGGGGTCATTCCTCTATTCACTGCATAGAACTAATTGAGAGCTATGCACCAAGGAAAGGAGGAGGCAAAATTGGTAACAAACCACTTCTGTCTTTTCCTCGGGGTCCCCGACTGTCAGTGATTATAGAAGACGGTGCTTGGTTGTAATGGGGTTAAATACAGTTATTGACTTGACAGTCATATCTGATAACATACAACCAGCATGACCTCCAGAAGGAGCAAAGCAGCTGAACTACTTGTATGAAATGCATGGAAAATAAACCTTTATTCTTTGTGATGATTGCTAGATTAATATGTTATGAAGTTTAGGCCTTTTCTTGATTTATAACTTTTTGTTTTACATATATGTGGTTTGCACATTAGGCTGCTTAAATGTCTTTCAGCTGTAACCATTTCATTTAAAAATGGACAATTCTTAGAATAAGGATGTCGAGGCACTACAGTGAGGTTTTTGCATCAAATGTGTGAAAATTGTGTTAACTGCTGAACACATTACAAACTCATGTGAAACTGGGTTGTGGTTTTTGTGTTATACAAGATGATCTGGTTCTTAATTTATTCTGGCTTCTTTACTTCTTGAATTTTTTTTTACAACTTAATTATACATAAAAGATAAAATATTGTGCCAGTAGTTTTCCTGCTTTTCTAGGTCACTCATACTCAAGGGAATGTACCACCTATAATTATGGCTATAGACACAATAGATTGGAGGGGACTTGTTGGCTTCTAAAGGAGACGTTTCTAGACATGCTCTGTGACCTGTCTAGAGGTCAGTGTTCCGGAAGGATGTAGATAACTATGCCCATCACCTATTATTAGTAAGCGATCCTGTGTTATCAATACAGAGCTGTTATCTATCATTGTAATCGTGATGATGAGATGACTGATGATTTTGAAGTGATTTGTACGGAAAAGGTAGTCCTGACATAATTTAAGGCTTAGTAGGCTATTTTTTGATAATGCATGCTATACCAGAACAGAACATTTGATTGTTTTCTAAAACAAGTGTTGCTAAATGCAGATATTTATGATGAATGCTATAACTGTTATCTATAACCAGTAAGATTTAATTGTCCATGCATAAAAATACAGGTGCTGTTTTGAAGAATGTAGAATGTGTTTTGTGACACAACCCCTTTAAAGGGGTATTCCCATCTTAGACAATGGGGGCATATCGCTAAGATATGCCCCCATTGTCTGATAGGTGCGGGTCCCAGCGGTATATCGAGAACGGAGTGGGGAGCGCTGTGCCTGGAGGACCAGGAGGTTTCCTGGGATCCAGCCACCACCAAACGCAGCTCCCTGCTGCTCCCATAGAAATGAATGGGAGCGCACCGTGCATGCGCGGCCACCGCTCCCATTCATTTCTATGGAGCCGACGGGAATAGCTGAGCCAGCGCTAGGCTATTTTCGGGAGCCCCATAGAAATGAATGAAGGGCGGCTGTGCATGCGCAGTGAGCCCTCTGATCATTTCCCTGCTCTGTTCTTGATATAGGTGCGCCTAAGAGACAATGGGGGCATATCCTAGCAATATGCCCCCGTTGTCTAAGATGGGAATAACCCTTTAAGGACCAAGTAAAAATGTTTTCATGTTTCCCTCCCTGCCTATTCATCCTTTTTTACGTTCCTCCCAATATAGCCATATGAGATCTTGTTTTTTGAAGGACACATTAAAATTTAAAAACAAAAACAAATTTCTTTATGTCATATTTTGGCGCCCAAAATTTTTAAATTGTGTAGACTGATTTTTTTGTGAGGGGAAGTGTAATTTTTATTGATACTATTTTTGTGTACAAATTTTTTTATAGGCAAAATGATAAAAAAAAACAATAATTCTGGCATTGTGGATTTCTTTTTTCCGTATGGCGTTTACTGCACGTGATAAAATAATGCCAAAACCTCTGTTAGATCCAACAGGGAACAAACGAATAAAGGAAAGCTGTTTATGTCTCTTTCCTGTTGGATCTGAACCTAGGATGAAAAAAAGGCCACACTATAGCTCTTGGTACTGTGACTGCCATTATTAAATGGGAACTGAGGACTGATATTGTTATAGTGCATCTTGGCTGAATAACCTCTTCTTGATGCAAGGTTCTGCAGAGCTGAGTATAAAACTAGGTTCACATCTGCAGTGAAATTCCAGTTTTCTGTTTCAGTATAGAAACAGAACACCAGAATTGCCAGATCGGGCATGTGTAAGACACTACTGGTACCTGGCTATAATGGGGCCTGCTGGGTTTCTGGCATGTTAGGCAGCACATAGCTCAGTGGTTAGCACTGTTGCCTTGCAGCACTGGGGTCCTAGGTTTGAATCTGACCAAGGACAACATCTGCATGGGGTTTGTATGTTCTCCCCGTGTTTGTGTGGGTTTCCTCCCACACTCCACAGACATACTGATAGGGAACTTAGATTGGGAGCCCCACTGGGGACAGCTTGAAGCTAATGTCTGTAAAGTGCTGGGGAATATAGCAGCTATATAAGTGAAACAATTCACGGAAAATGGTGCACTACAGCGGAAAATGCAGTTGACAATATATGGCTAAACCCTCACTCTGGTGTTAAAAGGAGACTTTCGCCAATATATCCTTATATCAAAGACATACCGGAGCCCGAGCACCGTGTCAAGGTATCTCAAATGGCACGGGACCTAACGCTATCCCTACTATGGTATAGGTAATGACAGATAGGTGCATGAGGTCTGAGACACAGCGACCAGCTCCCAGTTACCTCCAGCGTGAAATCACACATACAATGGGAGGCGGGCGGAGGCTGTATTTCCCACATTGCCCTGATGTCATGTGACCCAGGCTGCACAGGTGCACCTGAATGTTACCCATTAGTATAATCAAGGCACATAAAACCTGGAGTTGCCACGCCTCCAGGAATAAACGTACAAACAAACTCACGGAAAAAAAGTGGTCTCAAATGGCAGAACATGCTCAAAAACCCCAATGCTGTAGCGCATTTATAACCGGGGAGCAAATCCCGCACATGTGGCCTGCTGCTGAACGTAATCCCCAGCAAAAAATGCATACAATCCGCACATTTGTCTACCCTGTGTAGGATGTCTTTGTGGTACATGTGGTCCACTGCAGGCATCCTCCATTGTATGCATTTTTTGCTGGGGATTACGTTCGGCAGCGGGCCACATGTGCGGGATTTGCTCCCCCGGTTATAAATGCGCTACAGCATTGGGGTTTTTGAGCATGTTCTGCCATTTGAGACCACTTTTTTTTCTTTCCGTGAGTTAGCTATATAAGTGAGTAAAATAATAATAATAAATGGGTACTAGTACTTTGCCAGACAAAGTATTGCTGCATGCAGAGTTGTTTTGTAGGCCAAAATTTGTGACCAAGTATCCTCCTGGAAACTCTGATGCTGATGTCAGTTAGGAAGAAAAATATATCCCTTGTATGCACTAAATCACTAAGAATACTAGAAGTCACCTTGAATTTCTTTAGATTTAAAAGCATTTCAATTATATCCTCTTTCAGGGGTGTAATTAGTAACCATGAGGTCCCAAAGAAAAACTTGGAATGGGCCTCTCTAAACACTGATCACTATCAGGAGAAAGTTACTCCTCAACTCTGAGGCTTCTATAGCAGCGAAACCAGGCCTCCACAGCAGTTGGGCCCCATAGCTGATGCAATGCCTGGTACCCTGGTTGGTAAACCATTAGCCTCATCCTCTGGTCATAGAACTTGTCTAAATGTGATAGATCTAAACGTCATTACTCTGTGCCAGAGGTATAGGCACAGTGCACTGACAGTATAGGGACAGTGCACACATTGGCAAAATATAACCACTGATGTCATCATACAGAGATAATAAAGACAATGATGTAACAGTACAAGAATAACAAATCACTGTCATATCACAAGAAAAATGCAAAATGTAACGCCGCACAAAATGGGTAATGTAAACAGCAGAAGTAACCATGAGACTCCATAGTAAAACTTAGAATGCAGTGGTATTACATTTTTCATGACACCTTATATACATTTCACCCCTAACTGCACCTTATGTCTGAGGGGAAATGGGTAACAATGAGTAAAAATGAAGAAGTGATATTACATGTGAACCTGTAGGAGTTATATATGTTCCGGAGTGTCCATGTGGCCTCCAGTATATAGGATGAAATCTATGGAAATTGACGACAAGGATTCAAGAACATATTCATAATGTTAATATTGGTTTGGAAACACAAGGGGGGCATTTACCAAAGCTATTACGCCACCATTATAGCATAAAAAAGTAAAAAATGATGGTGCAGTGCATATTTGCACTATAATTTGCCACTTTGTGAGCTTTTCACTTCTTTTCTATAGCGGCGAGAAAATGGACAGGGCTTAGCAGGAGGGGTGGGGCTTTTAATGGCCTGGCGGATTTATTATAACTTTTTTTAGCTTCTGGCACACGGAGGGGCAGAGATGCACGTAATTTGTTAAAAAGCATCTGCCTCTTAATAAATTAGGTGCTTACTCTGGCTCACGGGGGATCAAGACTGGCATATTTGAGCACCAGTCTTGATAAATGTCCCCCATAGTATTTCTTTGAATTAAAAAAAAATGGCATGGCAGTACCACAAAAAGTCTGAAGTTCCAACGCATTGACTTGGTGAAAACAAAGCGGTGTGGAGGTGATCCGGTCGGGTATATCAATCAGAAGAAGGTACAATGGATATACTGGATGGGTAAATATTTAGGGGGGTTGGGCTCAAACCTTCCTTCTGTTCTTTATTCCATTTTCTTTATACTATGGGAAGAGCCTATGTTACTGAGGGAATCCTGAATGGTTTCATGATATTGTAACTCATGTTGTAGTTGGGGACTAACCATGTGACGTGATGTAAGGATTAGGATTGGGAATTCCTTTTTTTGATTGGAGGTCTTAGTAATGTGATTTTAAACAATGGCACAAGCAGGTTTTTTAAAAATCTGTATGTTAATAAATCATGGTACAAGGTGAATTTATACTGCCCAATCGTATGAACGCTTGTTCCTGATCATCTACCCGTGTACAGGTGCTGCATATCACCCATTGAAAGAGTAAAATGCTCATTCATTGGGTGGAACAGTCTTTCATGCGGACACCTAAATCATCGCGGCACTCTGCTGCCCAGAAACAATGAATCTGTATGGGGATGAGCGATAGCAGTAACCATCTGTTACGGTTGCCACACTATATTAAAAAAATAATATAATATGGTGCAGCGAGGACCCGCTGGACACCTGATAATACAGCTCAGGTGCAGCTGTGTTGGACCCGCTCGTTGCCACTAGCAACGGACCTCCTCTGTTAACACCACAGAGAATAGTCAACACAAAACCTGATCAATGTGAACAGGGACGTACACACTGGGTACTAAATTACAAGTAGTGTTGTGACCCTGCCCAGAGGCCCAGAGTACGAGCCACAACCACAACAGCCACACAGACTCCTGCTGCCTAAATATAAAAGGCTAACTTAAGTACAAGAGACAGGCGGAAGAACAGAGGGGCCGGCTCCCCATGCGCCAATGTCTAAGAGTCGACCAGAGGCATTACCGGGACAGATAGTAGGAAAGAGGAGTAGCATCCACTTGATGCTAGCAGACACACAGGCCAGCTCCCAGCTCTCTCAATACAATTGCTTTGGTGCTAGGCAGCGGGCGTGTCAAACTCACAACCTTATATAGGGAGGGGTGTAGCCTGATTGGACAAGACCCGCAGCCCAGTACTCCCACGGATAGGACACTGCATCTGTCACTCAACTGAGTCTAGGAGCCAGCCACACCCCTAGATCTCAGCATAGAGACAATACAGACTATAGCAGAAAAACCGCAATGGTCAATGTGATCGCGCTAGACGGCGGGACTGTGCTGTCACGCGGCGCGCCATCCTAACACTACCCCCCCCTCTTCGGCCCGATCCCGCACCCCGTCCACGATGGCGCTCAAAGTCAGCCACCAAACGAGGAGCGTGGATATTCTCTACCGGCTCCCATGTACGGTCCTCTGGCCCATAGCCTTCCCAGTCCACCAAATAGTATAACCGACCACGAACAGTTCTGGAATCCAGAATCTCATGTACCACGAAGTCATCCTGTGGTGACTCGGATTCCTCCGGATGTTGCCGAGAAAACTGGTTCATCACCACTGGTTTGAGGAGTGACACATGGAAGGCATTGGCGATGCGCCAAGATGGAGGCAGGCGCAACTTATATGCGACACTGTTAAGACGGGCCAAAATCTTAAAGGGACCAACGTATCGAGGAGCAAAACGAAGAGAGGGCACTCGAAGCCGAAGATTGCGGGAGGAGAGCCAAACTAGATCACCCGGCGACATCTCAGATGCGGGTCTGCGTCTGGTATTAGCCGTTACACGCATTCTGTCTTTGGACGCGACCATAGAGGACTGAGCCTGGTCCCAGACCTCTCGGGCATGCGCTGCCCAATCAGCTACAGCTGGCACGTCAGAAGCCACAGGTATAGGCAACGGAATTCGCGGATGTCGCCCGTACAGCAAAAAGAACGGTGTCTGACCGGTTGAATCTGCCACTGCATTATTCAGAGCGAACTCTGCCCAGGGTAATAATTCTACCCAGTCGTCATGCCTGGCCGACACAAAGTGGCGCAGATATGTTTCCATGGATTGGTTCATACGCTCCACCAATCCATTACTCTGCGGGTGAAAAGCAGATGACAGGCAGAGTTCAACCTGGAGCAGCCGACACAAAGCTCTCCAAAAATGGGCAGAAAACTGTGGCCCACGATCCGACACAATCTTTTCGGGCATACCATGTACCCGAAAAATGTGACGGGTAAATAAGCGTGCCAACTCCCTAGCAGAAGGTAGGCCAGGCAAGGCCACCAGGATGGACATTTTGGTGAAATGATCTGTGACCACCCAGATCACTTTCCTCCCTTGAGAGATGGGCAGATCGGTCACAAAATCCATCCCTAACACCTGCCAGGGAGAGTTCGGCACCGGAAGTGGGGACAATAACCCTGCGGGGCGCTGACGCAAGGGTTTGTTGCGTGTGCAGGTCACACATGCCTGCAAATATGCCCGGACATCCGCAACCAGAGTAGGCCACCAGTAATGTCGCGATATAAGCTCCACTGAGCGTCGGACACCAAAGTGACCCCCTACCCGAGAGGAGTGTCCCCAAGACATAACCTCCTCCCTCCGTGATTGCGGAACCAATGTTTTGCCAGGGGGAACCCTGTTGATCGCCACTGGATTCACCACCAGTTGTTTTTCGGTGGGGATTATCAACCGAGGTTCAACTTCCTCATCCTCCTCGGTCTCAAAGGACCGAGACAGGGCGTCAGCCCGCAGATTTTTCTCCCCAGGGACATAATGGAGGATGAAGTTGAACCTGGAGAAGAACAGGGCCCACCTGGCTTGTCTGGCATTTAACCTCTGTGCCGACTGAATATAAGTGAGGTTCTTATGGTCTGTGAATATGTGCACTGGGAAAGCGGCACCCTCCAGGAGATGACGCCATTCTTCCAGTGCCAACTTCACAGCCAACAGTTCTCGGTCCCCAATGCCGTAATTCCTCTCGGCAGGAGAAAACAGCTTAGAGAAGAAGGCGCAAGTAACCTTCTTCCCTACTTCATTTCTCTGGAAAAGCATAGCACCTGCACCCACTGACGAGGCATCAACCTCTACACAAAACGGCTTGGTGGTATCTGGCCGATGTAGTACTGGCGCTTCCACAAAACACCGTTTAAGAGAGGCGAAGGACCTCTCCACAGCAGGGGTCCAGTTCTTAGGATTAGCCCCTTTTTTAGTGAGTGCGGAAAGAGGTGCTGCCAGAGAAGAGAAATGGGGAATGAACTGTCTGTAGTAATTAGAAAACCCCAGGAACCTCTGGACCGCCTTCAGAGTACGGGGTTCCGGCCATTTTAGTACTGCGTCGAATTTCTGGGGGTCCATTTGTAACCCTACCCCAGAAACGATGTACCCTAAGAATGGCAGACTGGACTGTTCGAACTGGCACTTCTCTAGCTTGGCATATAGCCGATGGGCACGTAACCTAGAGAGTACCGATCGAACCGCTCGCCGATGATCGGTCATATTGGCCGAGAAAACGAGTATATCGTCCAGGTAGACTACTACGCACTTCAGAAGAAGGTCACGGAAGATGTCATTGACAAACGACTGGAAAACCGCTGGGGCGTTACACAGGCCAAATGGCATGACCAGGTACTCATAGTGCCCGTCCCTGGTATTAAAAGCGGTTTTCCATTCATCACCTTCCCTGATGCGTATGAGGTTATAGGCACCCCGGAGGTCCAATTTGGTGAAGACAGTGGCCCCCCTGAAACGATCGAACAACTCTGCGATCAGAGGCAGGGGGTACCGATTTTTGACCGTCACTGCATTGAGACCTCGGTAGTCTATGCAAGGTCGCAAAGACCCATCCTTTTTTGCCACAAAGAAAAACCCTGCCCCAGCTGGAGAAGAAGACTTCCTAATGAAGCCCCGAGCCAGGTTCTCCGCAATGTATTCGGACATGGATTTGGTCTCGGGCAAGGACAAAGGGTAAACCCTGCCCCGAGGTGGCATGGCACCGGGCATCAGGTCAATGGCACAATCGTACGACCTGTGCTCGGGCAACGTCTCAGCCGCCTTCTTAGAAAATACGTCAGCAAAACTGGCGTATGGTGGAGGCAACCCCTCCAGTTCAACAGGAACAGGGGGTGCAGAGGGTGGAGTGATAGGTGGCATACACTCCTCCTTACACTGGGCGCTCCACCTGACAATCTCACCAGCTCGCCATTCAATAGTTGGTGAGTGCTGCTGAAGCCAAGGTAGCCCCAATAGCACGTCATCAAAGAGTCCCTCCAAGATGTAAAAGGAGATCACCTCCGTGTGTAGGAATCCAGTCTGCATGATCACTGGTGAAGTTTGATCGCAGATCTGGACCTGCAACTGGGACCCATCGACTACTGTAATTGGCAACGGGGTAGACAGCAAGCGCACGGGAATATTATGTTTCTTTACAAATTCCCGGGACATGAAACTTGCTGCCGCCCCGGAGTCCACGAAGGCGCCACTGGCGACCCAAGTCTCCCCAATCCTGAAGGAGACCGGGACCCGTATTTTCCCAAGGGGTTTATTCATACCCAGAGAGCCCCCCTTGATGGCTACTGGGTCTGGTCGTTTCCCTGGAGCTCCGGACAGGATGACACCCTGTGTCCCGGCCTCCAACAACGGAAACACACCAGCCTCCTTGACCGTCTGTACCCTTTATCCCGAGGGACAGCGGCCGTGGAGGTGTCCATCGGTTCGGGACCCTCCGGTCCCCACTCCGTACTGTTCCCCTTATCGCGAGGGACAGTACTTATGGGAGTGTCCGATGATATACGGCCTGAAGGACGACTATTCCTCTCAAACGACTGCTCATGCGCACGCTCCGAAAAGCGGTTGTCAATTCGCATGGCAGTCGATACAAGGCCCTCTAGCGTGGTAGGAAGCTCCCTACCAGCCAGCTCGTCCTTAATTCTGGAGGAAAGACCCTCCCAAAAAATGGCCACCAGCACCTGGTCCGGCCAGTCCAACTCAGTCGCCAGAGTCCGAAACTCTATGGAATATTGTGCGACTGAATTTTTTTGCTGACGGAGCCGGAGCAGCTGGGATGCGTAGAGGGATTGCGGAGTAGGCCCTAAAAACACTGAGCGCAGAGTCTTGAAAAATGTCTCAAGTGAATTTAGTACTTCCGCCTTTCTCTCTCGCAAAGGAGTAACCCACGCCAAAGCCTTACCGGAGAGCAGCGAAATGACAAAGGCTACCTTCGCTGCTTCGTCCGGAAAACGTGCGGGATTGGCGTCCAAAAACAGAGTACATTGATTAACAAATCCCCGACAGCCCAGGGGATCTCCGGCGTATCTCTCAGGGATAACCAGAGGCACAGAGGATTTCACGGGCTGTGGCAGATTAGTTAACACTTGTGAAACTGCTTGGGCCACTGCCAATGCTATATCGGCAGGGCTTACAGAAAGCACAGCTGGCGTTTGCGTGGCCTGACGCTCGAGGGTAGCTAGACGAGCGTTCAGGTTTTCCACTGCAGCCGACATGTGCACTTTGGGATCCATAACAGCGGGGTTCTGGGCCTAGCACACTGTTACGGTTGCCACACTATATTAAAAAATAATATAATATAGTGCAGCGAGGACCCGCTGGACACCTGATAATACAGCTCAGGTGCAGCTGTGTTGGATCCGCTCGTTGCCACTAGCAACGGACTTCCTCTGTTAACACCACAGAGAATAGTCAACACAAAACCTGATCAATGTGAACAGGGACGTACACACTGGGTACTAAATTATAAGTAGTGTTGTGACCCTGGCCAGAGGCCCAGAGTACGAGCCACAACCACAACAGCCACACAGACTCCTGCTGCCTAAATATAAAAGGCTAACTTAAGTACAAGAGACAGGCGGAAGAACAGAGGGGCCGGCTCCCCATGCGCCAATGTCTAAGAGTCGACCAGAGGCATTGCCGGGACAGATAGTAGGAAAGAGGAGTAGCATCCACTTGATGCTAGCAGACACACAGGCCAGCTCCCAGCTCTCTCAATACAATTGCTTTGGTGCTAGGCAGCGGGCGTGTCAAACTCACAACCTTATATAGGGAGGGGTGTAGCCTGATTGGACAAGACCCGCAGCCCAGTACTCCCACGGATAGGACACTGCATCTGTCACTCAACTGAGTCTAGGAGCCAGCCACACCCCTAGATCTCAGCATAGAGACAATACAGACTATAGCAGAAAAACCGCAATGGTCAATGTGATCGCGCTAGACGGCGGGACTGTGCTGTCACGCGGCGCGCCATCCTAACACCATCACTTATCCCCATACAGTGCAAGATATCCCTGCATGTAAATGCAATGCTACACCTCCACTGATGATCAGGCAGGTGTTGGGAAGAAATGCCTCTTTCCAATCACCTGCCCCATCAGGCCATGTAAAACCACAATGTTGAAATGGGGTGCCTAGGCCCACCAGTAAAATACATTCTGGGGGCCCACTTTGTAGCTACTTGCAAATATTACCTGGCCCCCCATTCACAAAACTGTGGCAAGCACATTTTTTTCAGTAGTAGACTGATGCCTAGCCTGTGCTCAGACTGTTCTGTCCTGTAGCCCCTATCAGTATCCTGTTGACTGGCTTTTGCCATGAACACATGGTCACACAACAGCAGGCGGCAGCAAGACGTTGCATCATGACTGATTATAGAGGCCCCTTATTGACTTCGAGTCTCTGGGGGGATGGATGGCTGGCCTGTCTCTGTGCCTAGAAGTCAACTCAGTCACCCAATGGGTCTGTACTAATAGAGTAGTATGTTAAATAATGTACACAGGTCTTATATGGATTCTGTATGCTACCTAATTGTATGTAGTACAGTTTACTGTGCCATATGCCATTTGTGCAGGGCATGGGGAACTGGGGACTCACTCTTAATGAGGGGTCTGCTGGGGGATTCACTTGTTCCCCTGTGGGCCAGTCCAAGCCTGTAACCCCATCTTAAGTGAGATGTTATTGCGTTTTTGGATACAGTTTGATACATTTTAACAACTGTATTGTTTTTCCACTCTCCCTCTCCTAAGTAACAGAAAGGGGAAGGGTGGGTATATAAATTGGTGGAGTGTTGAAATATGTCTGAAGGAATGGAAGTGAAACCTGGGTTGGTTCAGTTACATTAAAGGGGTTCTCCAGGAAGTAAGAAAATGAAAATACTTAAATATTACTTCATTATAAATATATTCCCAAATACCTTACATTAGTTATAATGGCTCGTTTTGTCTGTGGAGCAATCATTAGGAGAAACAAAATGGCCGCTGTCCTATAAGTACACACAAAACCTGTCCTAATCACACAGGAGGACAAGTTACTTCACAGCACTGAGGTAAAGAGCTGCCTCATCCTCCTCCTCTCTACTTGTCAGGGATCATGATACTGAATACATATGATAAGATCTTTAGCTGAATCTCTGTAGGAATGGAATTCATGAGCGGATGTAGCTAATAAGCATCAGCACTTGTCTGCAGTCTCCATTCCCACAGTATGTCCTGTCCATCCTCTCTGTGCTTCATGTCTCCTAATGAACTCCATTCCCACAAAGATTCATCTAAATATCATATTAAACTGTAGTTGGGATCATAATCCCTGACAGTCAGAGCAGAGAGGAGGATGAGAGGAGTGTTGTGAAGTAACTTGTCCTGCTGTGTGATTAGGACAGGTTTTATGTGTACTAATAGGACGGTGGCCATTTTGTTTCTCCTAATCATTGCTCCCTAGACAAAACAATCCATCATAATTAATGAAAGGTATTTGGGAATATATTTATAATAAAGTAATATTAGCATATTTTAATTTTCTTAATTCCCGGAGAACCCCTTTAAGGAGGAGCTGATTTTCATATTGATGGGCACTTTTACATTAGAATTTTTTGAGTACAATAAATCTTGCAGAGTGGGAATACTTCATTATTGGATGTCCCCATTCATTCCTTTTTCTGGAAGAGATTTAGGTGGATATTGAGGAAGGGGAGATGTTGCCCTTAACAACCAATAGTGCTAATTAACCACGTTCAAAATGTGGATTTCAGGAAGCCGATTGGAGACTGAAGTGGATCTGAGTGATCTGCAGTATGACCATTCATTATCTAAAATTCCCATTTTGTTTTAGAGAGATTTTGCAGTGCTCGTGTATAAAAGACCTTTGTGTTGGTGTTCCTCAAGGCTCTGTCCTGGGACCCCCTATTCTTCTTAATTTATACCTTCAGCCTGGGATAGTTCATAGAGTCCCATGGTGTTCATTATCACCTCTATGCCCAGATGTCACTTCCTTGTTATCAAGAAGCCCAGCTTGTTTATCAGCTATATCTTCTTTTTCTCTCAACTTTTTCAGACTCAACAGAATTCATCCTCTTTCCCCATGACATTCCACCCCAGACCTATCAATAAGTTTTAATGCCGACATGCATTCTCCAGTCTCAGAGGTCCTTTGCCTTAGGATAAAGCTGGATATACACGGGCCGACTGAATGGCCAATTGTCGGGAAGGAATTGTTTTGTGTTTTTAGTGCTCGTTTAGTGAAGGAGACAGCTGCATTTACATGCATTTACAGTTGCTATTGTGATCCCTCGTCCTAATACAGAATCATGATTTTTGAGCAGCAGATCGCTGTTTCGACAGCACGATCTGCTGCCCAGAAGCCATCGGTGGTGCCTGCATGAACAACAGGATCACACGATGAACAATTGTTGCGGTCATTCGTCGGGTGATCAGTGGTACATTTACATGGCCAGATTGTCGGGTACGATGGTTCACAGGAGCGGTTGTTCCCGATAATCTGCCCAATTCTCGGGCCATGTAAATGCACCTTAACATTTTATTTTGACCTGTCCTTGAAGCAACACTTCCAAGCCACCTCCTGATTCCTCCAACTCTAGAACTTTTCTCAAATCTATTCCTTCCTGAACACTAAGTCAACTAAAATGCTACTGCATGCCCTTATCACATCTTGGCTGGACTACTGCACCATCTTCCTCTGTGGCCTCCCATCTAACTTTCTTGCTCCCCTTCAATCCATTTGAAATTCTGCTACCCAGTTAATTCACCTCTCTCCTCATTTGTCATCTACCTCTGCCCATTGCCTTCACGGCTTCCCACTGCTAAGTGAATTTAGATCAAAATACTAACAATAACACACAAGACCATCTGCAATCTATCACCTCCTTACACTTCTGCCAATAAACTGACAATACATAAACTGCCAATACATCCCGACATGAAGTCTTAGTGTCATCTACTTACATACCTCTCTGGGGCCACACTTGCCTGTAATTGGCCTTCTTAGCCTCACTATTGTGTATTACTATTGTTTGGATCCCAGGTATTCTGACTTTTGGATTGTCCATGACCTTGTTCCTGACTGTTGTATTCCTCTGACATTATATCCTGGAACTGACGCTGCCTGGTATTTGACTCTGTGTTTGTATCTTGTGTTAGTTCTGACGTATCTCTGTGGTTTGGACCTGGCCTGATTTTGACTTAGCTTTTGGTTTCTGATCTAGTTCTGGTTTTGCCTTTTTGTTCTGACTACTCTTTCACCTCACCAGATTTATCCCTCTTCACTTAGTCAACTTAGGCTACTTTCACACCAGCGTTATTGCTGGATCCTGCAGGGTTTAGCAATAACGCTTCCGTTACTGATAATACAACCATGTGCATCCGTAATGAACGGATCTGGTTGTATTATCGTTAACATCGCTGCCTGGGACGGATCCGTCATGAACTCCATTGAAAGTCAATGGAGGACGGATCCGTTTACTACTGTGTCACACCGAACTGATCCGTCCCCATTGACTTGCATTGGGAGTCATGACGCAGCATGTTGCGGTTTGCTCTCCGGTCTGGAGACGCAAGTGAACTGAACAGAATGCATTTAGGAGCATTCCGTTCTCTTCAGTTCAGTTTTGTCCCCATTGACAATGAATGGGGGCAAAACGGAAACTTTTTGACGGCACTCAATACCTGAAAAAGGTAATGCTAGTGTGAAAGTAGCCTTAAGGACCATTGCTAAGTTGGGGGCCACCATTTAGGGTGTATCGTTTAAGGTGGTAAGACAATGGCGTGGGTGGAGTACAGGGCTGCACTATTCCCTACCATATGAGTAGGGAACTCAGATCCTCACAAGACATCTTTTTTTGTTCTGTTCTTGTCTGCTCCTCATCCAGTTGTTTACAAGATGTCTCAAGTGCATCTCCAGTACTCTGGAACTCACTACACCAGCACAACTGACTTTCCCTTAATATCCAAACCTTCAAAAGCAACCTGAAAACCCACCTCTTCAGAAAAGTCTACAGCCTACAATACCCCTGCTGCCACTACACTAAAATATGAGGAGCTTCTACTCTGAACTACTGTCTCCTCCCTCCACTTGTAGATTTTAAACCCACACAGGCAGAGACCTCATTTCTTCTGTTCCAGTCTGTTAATAAGTTCATGCTTAATGTACTTATTTGGTTTTTTATTATTATGTATTATATCCCCTTTTTAGATGTACAGTGTCCCGGAATTAATAATAACTCCTTGTTATGATGTATAGCAGAGGGCACATCTCATATTTTCTGAAAAGTATGGCTGACACCCGTCCATCTAGTTCAACCCATTGTTGTTCATTATGGAAACATTTTGAATTGTTTAATCATTATTATGTTTTTCTTGAGACTTTTTCCAACATTATTTTGTCAATTAAACATTTAGCCAAGGCAGTTAATTATGTAGTAATAATCATCATTCATCTACTATTCCAAAGCCTTTTCAAATATCTTTATGTGAATGTTAAAAAAGGAATTTGAAGAAATAAACAATGTGCTTGAACTATTGCTCTTGAGTGTCTGTGCTTCTGAATTATTTTGGGGAGTGAATATTGAAGTGCTCAATTTAACAGGCTAGTCCCTGCATTCTTTCAGATAGAGCAATTGGAATTTCTTTAGACTTTCAATAGGTAATTGCTATTCTCTGCTGTACCAGACATGTTACAATGCAAAAGACTGGAATTTGACATTGAAGACGATGAACTGGAGGAAGTACTTTATGGTCACAAAGAGTAAATTAGTTGGGGATACACACAATCACCGCCACAACTGAGGATACAATGTAGATAGTGGGTGGTAATAGAGACAGAGAGCATTGCTAGTTTAGTATTGTAAGGTAAACCTGTAATTCAACTGGTGCCATGGCTATTTCCTTATCAGTGGACCTGATTATGGTAGCATCAAATAGTTTGTTACTATCTCCTTAGTTGAAGTAGACTACTACTTTTACCCTAAGGGATATTTTTGCAACTCTTTTTGTTTTTAAAAACCGTGACTGAGGATTTGATGGACATTTCCATCTTCTGAGCTGGCTTGCCAGGAGTCTCATAATTGTTTAATGACGGCTGTCATGAGAGCCATATATTAGGTAGGCATGTTTAATGTATATGCAAATGTCTCTACTGGTGATAACTACCATTTTCCTTTTGAACTTTTCTAATTCATCAGTTCACTAGTTGTCTAAGGGTGGTTTTACACTGCCCAATGTATGAACATCCATCAGCGCTTGTTTGCACTGGCCTGATTACACAAGCAGATGCAAACTGAATGGAACAATTGGTACCACAGTCATTCCTCCCACATTCACTTCTATTCATTATGGGCAGCACATCCCTGATTACACAGGAAGATGTGCTGCCAATAATCGGGCATCTTTCAACCCTATGAAAGATGCCCCTCAACTGACAAACAAGTGTTTGCCCGTTCATCGGCTGATTGACTGTTCAATTATATGAGATGATTATGGGGAACGAGTGTTCCTATGAGCACTTATCCCTGATAATTGGCCTGATTATTGCACAATCTAATAGGGGCTTATGCCTCTTTCACATTAGCGGCAGCACGGATCCGGCAGGTGAAGGGTGCTGCCGTATCTGTGCTGCCGCAGGGACATATGTGGGGCTGGAGCCGCGCTCCGGCCCCACACATGTCACACAGTACACACGTCACACAGTACACACAGTACATACACACATACACACAGACATATACACATACAAATACACATACATACTTACATGCTCCCGGCAGGTCTCCACAGCACAGTACAGGAGCAGGACGGCGCGCACATAGGACGATTCCCCACAGCGCCCTCTGCTATGTGTGCGCCGTCCTGCTCCTCCTGAGCTATGGTGACCTGCCAGGAGTATGTAAGTATGTATATGTATTTGTATGTGTATATGTCTGTGTATGTTTATGTGTATGTCTGTATATGTGTATGTCTGTATGTGTAGGTGTATGTCTGTATATGTGTATGTCTGTATGTGTGTGTGTATGTCTGTATATGTGTATGTCTGTATGTGTGTGTGTATGTCTGTATATGTGTATGTCTGTATATGTGTATGTCTGTATATGTGTATGTATGTATGTGTGCAGGTGACGGATCCGTCATGAACTCCATTGAAAGTCAATGGAGGACGGATCCATTCACCATTGTATCACACCAAACGGATCCGTCCCCATTGACTTTCATTGGGAGTCATTCCGGATCCGTCTTGGTGGGGATGCCTGGACCGGAGAACAAACCGCAGCATGCTGCGGTTTGCTCTCCGGTCTGAAGATGGAACGGAATGCTTCTAGGAGCATTCTGTTGTCTTCAGTTCAGTTTTGCCCCCATTGACAAAGAATGGGGATAAAACTGAAGCATTTTATTCCGGTATTGAGCCCCTATGAAGGAACTCAATACTGGAATTATAAAACACTAGTGTGAAAGTAGCCTTAGCCCTCTATTACAATTGATTTCACCACTGTGCAAAACAAATATTTTTTAAGAGGATGCAGCGTGCCATGCTAAATACTGAATAAGTGCTGCAGCCTCTTCACTCTCAGGATTGTGGGGCTCCTAGAGTTTATACCACCCAACAATCAAAATGTGATCTTAGAGATATGCCATTATTTTATAAGATGGAAATAACCCTTTAATTCTGGTACTGTAAACAGTCTTTTCTGATTCTAGCCTGTCTGCTTCAGCTAAGCTGTCATCAATGTAGTAAACCTGAAAAAATGTCACTTGCAAGTAGGAAAACACATTCCTTGTGGTAGATCTTAGGACTGGTCACTCATTTAGCCAGCTTTGCTTTAGAGTACCAAAAGGGGTTCTCTGTGCTAGCAGCCGTGTCAGGTTAAAGCATCTCAGCTCGTTTTCAAGTGAATGGGAGCTGAGCAGTAATAACATGACACTGCCTCTACACTTTGAACAGAGCTGTGCTCACAGTCGGTTTCTCAGTGGTAGTTCTGCAGGGACTAATGTAAATGGCTGCAGGTAACAGCTGATCGGTGCCCCAGCCCCCCCCCCCCACACACACCTCGGTCCCCTTAATGCAGACCTCAGACGAGGCCCAAAAAAATATACTTGCCTCTCTTCTCTTTCTGCAGTTGTCTCTGCTCTTTGTGCAGCACTGCATTTAGAAACACACTACACTGTGACCTCACTTCACACAGCGTCATAATGCGCTCCTATGCACACTACACCCTGTCCTGAAGATGTGCGCTGCCAGGACCTAGTGTAGTGCTCGTGCTCAGAGAAGAAGAGCAGGGATTAATACAAGTTCTAGGACTAGGAGCACCATACTCACCACTCCATGGGCACTGAAAATAAATCCATTTGTCCTCCTCCCGGGCCCCTTCCTGAGTTCGGGCTCAGTAGCAGCTACTTCTCCTGCTTCCTGCCCCTGCTCAAATCTGTCAAGTGTAAAAGCTATTTGGCGGAACCACATCTAGTCACGGTTCTGGCAAACTTTGTTTATATTTCCCTCATTAAAGGGAAAAAAACACCAAACAATTACATGCCATTTCTCAAAAGCAAAAAAACTTAAAGGAAAAGACACATATGCACATAAAACTCCAGTGGTAAGGCATAGGGTCCTTGCTATTCACAACTACAATTAAGAATCTTGCTGGTACCAGAGTCACAAACATAGTGCAAATGAACATCCCCTAAATGCCACCAACAAAGCAATACAGAAACTAAAATTAGAGAAAGAAAAAATATATTGTGTCATAATGTCAAATTTTAAATTAGGTTCATGTGGTTAGGTTAATGTAGTAACCTATTTTCTATTACCATTCTATTAAGCCCTAGGTCTTGACACCTTTGCATTACTGACACAGAACATCCTGAATAAGATTGTTGAAATATCTAGATACTTAAATTATGCAAGAGTAAAATAAAAATGTGGTGCCAAAAGAGAATAAGTGAAATTATGCAATGAATATTTTCAATGAGTTAAACTTATAAACGTATAAGGCATTCTGAAGTAACACAATGCACCACAAAGTTTTATGCTATCAAAATTTTACAACGCTTTTGGGGCTGGTATCATTTTTGACCACATGATGCACTAAGACTGCGACCAAAGAAGATGCCATGTAGGATTAGATAAAAATTTGGCAGAAAAGTTGACTTGTAGATGTTAGAATGGTAGTTTATGGCCGTGCAGTCCTGTGCTCACAGGTACCAGCTTCCTGTGTGTGAATTACAGCTTGTATTTAATGTACCTCATTCTTCTGCACTGTTATGGTTAATCTTCTCTCTGTGAGATGCTGCATGGCTGTGTCCAATTACCAATCAGCTGCTCCTGTGCTGCTGACCTCACTTCCTTGCCTGTACAATGATCTTGGTAGGTCTCTCTCTAACTAGCTAACTAGAGCGTGCAAAAGAGCTATTATCAGTTTGTCTGCCGGATTCCTGACCTGTGCCTGTTCACCATATTGTTCCTGTGTCCCATGGGTTAACAGCCAACCACCCAGGCCTACTTAAAGAGGTAGCAGCCTGGTGGCTCCCCTGCAGCGAAGTCCAGATTCTGGTATAGGGGTTAAAGGGTGAATACCAATAGCCCAGCAGGATAACACCCTTAGGTCTAGCCCAAAGTAAAACCGTTTGGTTAGCACAGTGGTTTCACAACCATTGTCCCTTACAGCAAACAATCTTGTCTAGCATGTCATAAATGGGTACAAGTTCTGGTGCATGAACTTAATATATTTGGGGCAATGAGCAAATAAGATTCTAGGTGCATAGATCTGATCCATAGTGTGTATTTGTTGCCACAGTGGATGTGGAACCACTGTGTCAACCAACAGATTTGGATTTAGACTTTTTTTAAGAGCATTATCCTGGCAGCCCCATGGTTTTCACCCTTTAACCCTTGTACAGGGATCTGGACTTTGCTGCAGGGGAACCATAGACTACTACCTCTTAGAATAGGCCCAGTGTGGTTGGCTGCTTACCCACAAGGATTAGAGACACTGGTTTGTGGCAGAGAGGGAACAGGCAATACACATAGTCAGGAATCAGGCAAAGGTCAGGACTGGCAGAGTTTGTGCCAATCTGGGAAATGGGCAGGAATCAGTACATGGGCAGACAAGAATACAGCCTACCTTTAAAGGGAACTAATAAGCTAGACAACTTATTGCTCAGGTACCCTCCCATTAGGGAAGGTACCTTAAGTACCCACAGGTGACCAACCATGTGAACTATGGTGCGTGCATGTGGGTCCTTCAAGAGCTGGGGGAGCACACGCAGGCCGATATAGAGCTACCCCAGAGGAAGGGCCCACCAGGAATAGGAGGAGAGCAGGAGCCAGGGGACCAGGACAGATGAGCAAAGCAGCAGCAGCTATAAGCTGCCCCTGTAGTGGTATCATTGCTCAGAGCTGAATTTACAATTTTTCAGACTTGGGGCCCATTCACATGACTGTATGGTCGCCATGCCCATGTTGTGGATTGCAAGTAGCGGTCTGTAAAACACAGGCATAGGCTATGTGAACTGCGTATTGCAGATGCGGACCCATTAACTTGATTGAATCCATCTGTGTTCCGGAAGATACGGCAAAAGATAGGACATGTCCTGTCTTTGGCGGTGTAGAGGCATAAATAGGAAGCCCATGGAAACACTTGGAAGCCCTTCCGTGGGCTTTTGGGTCAATGCCTCCACACCGCAAAAGATAGGACATGTCCTAGTTCACTTGGTCGGTGCAGTGTTTTACGGACTGCTATTTGCAGCCTGCAACACAGGCATGGCAACCATACAGTCATGTGAATGGGCCCTTAGTCTAAAAAAAGGCTGTCACAGAGGCTGCACATGCTGTAAAAAAATACACTTCCAAGGACCCTGCTATGTTCTGCTTCCTGCTCCTGTTATTGACACAGCAGGAAATGACAGTGAATGCCACTCAGCTGATAACTGGCTGGAAAGCAATATATATATATATATATATATATATATATAAAACAAGATAAATGCAGCAATATATTAGACCACCCTTTAATACTGAGGCACAGTAATACTATGTATAATCTAAAAATTAACTGGGAATGTGGCAGCAGTTCAACAAGATGCACACGGCGGCAATATATTAGATCGCCCTTTAATACTGAGGCACAGTAATTCTGTGAGTAAACTATTATGATTAACAGGGATTGTGTCAGCAGTTGAACAAGATGCACATGGTAATATATTAGACTGCTCTTTAATACTGAGGTGCTATATATAAACTAACAGATTAACTGGGATTGCGGCAACAGTTGAACAAGATGCACACGGTGACATATTAGACCGCTCTTTAATACTGATGCACAGTAATTCTATATATAAACTAATAGATTAACTCGTATTGTGGCAGCAGTTCAACAAGATGCACATAGCAATTACACTCGACTTGCACTGTCCCTGCAGTCTCCCTATGCCTCCCTACAGTGTCTAAAAACTCTCCCTGCACTGACCCTGCACTCTCCCTATCCAATATTCTACAATTAAAAGCTTTCTGAAACAGTGAAATGGCAGAAACCACACAGGATGAGGATTTTTATAGGTCTATGACATCACAGGGGATGGCTATCTGAATATTGGCTGGCTGCACTGCATTATGGGTCATATTGTGTTCCTGAGCTTCTTACTTTCACTTTGTACCATGTGCAGCAGCCATTTTTGAAAAAATCTGATTTGTTTCAACAAAGTGCAAGGAAATTTGACTTTATAGCAAATCAAATTCTTCCAAAACTTCAGATTGAATTCTTCTTGCATCTCAATAAATTATCATCGAAAGGTTTATCTATTTCAGTAGTTCAATTCAAAAAGTGAAACTCATATATTATATAGATTCATTACATACAGAGTGATCTACAGTATGTCAAGCATTTATTTATTTTAATGTTGATGATTATGGCTAGAGATGAGCGAAGTTTTGAAAAATTTTATTTGGCTGCTTTGCCGAACTTCAACAAGAAATTTGATTTGTTACGAATTACTTCATCACAAATACCTTTCCATTATATACAGTAGGTGCAATGATGGGGAACAGCGATTGCACTGCGCCCCCCTGTAATTTAGCCTCTCAGATGCCGTATTGAACACTGATCGCTGCCTCTGTGACTCACATTCAGCTTTTCAGGGGTTAAAAAAAATACCTCATCCATTTGCTCACTGAGAGGCCATCCACTCCCATATTAATTGAAGAAAACTTGCCAAACCAACTGGTCCTTTGGCGGGTTTTCTTCAATCAAAACAGGAGTGGACGGCCTCTCCGCGAGCAAGTGGATGAGGTGAGTATAATTTTTTTTCAGCCACCATTTTAGGAAAAATTAATTTGTTACCACGAAATGCGAGAAAAGTCGGCTTTGAGGCGAATCAAATTTTTCCTGAAATTCGGATCGAAGTCCACTTTGGATACTTCAATTTGCTCAGCTCTAATTATGGCTTACAGCTAATGAAAACCCAAAAGTCAGTATTTCAGAAAATGAGAATATGCACCTGTATGTTATATTTTCATTTTGTAGACTATATTATTTTTATATATAAAGTTACCTTTTTATAGCAAAAAATTTTAGAAAAAAAAAGTTGAGATTAAAAATCATACTTCACGGTTTATATGGTTTATAAGTATTTTGTTCTCTTACAAATGAAGCTTGAATTGTACCAAATTATACTACATTTGTGTCATAACTCTGTTGCTTACCATTGTTTAGCTCTTCCTTTGTATGTTAAACAATGTAATATTCTCACTCGATAGCAATCTCCATAGGAAATCCACGCTGGCTTTAACTGACTTTAGTTCAAGGTGCTTTAGTTGAGCCACATTAAAATTGGACTTTCATTTCCTGGATTTCCTTGTTTAATTTAGTTTCCTCATGTTTGACATCATTCTAAAACTAAACAAACAATTAAAACAGTCTTTAGAAAATAATGTATGTTAATAATTGTATGTCAGATAGTCTTATATTCCAATGAAATAATAAAATGGTTGGTAAATGCAATCATAATATCATCCAAAGCATATATATCTCTTGAGTACCACATGTATGCTGAGGATTTTCGTCTTTTATGTTCTGCAACCTCTAAATTACTTTCCTTATGATTATATTATGGTTAGTATGTAGCCACTTCGACATAACTGGTGACTTATTTAATCTTACTTATTTTTCTAATTATGCAGCTACTAAACCTACACCAACTAATTCTACTAAGCGTTGTCATGCATAAAAGTCTCACCTTGAGGGGCACTTTTCATATGAGCAATATACAAAAGGCGGGAACCCAACAATAAAGTAGCTATGGAGATATGGACCAATGCATCCTAATCTGTCGATGCTGTTGACAATATCATTAGCTCCTTATAGGCCAGTAGACAGTAAAACTGGCCATAAACATGAGATCTGTCAGCAATTACAAGTTTTTGCCTTACAAGTTTTTCCTTTGAGGAAACAGGGATCAAACAGGTTAATGGAAGTGGTCTGGAAGGTGTCTGGAAGCTGTTTAATGTTCTCACTACTGAGCATGTGAGGAAGTGATCGATGTGGCTGATAGCTGTCTTATGTCCATCTGGACAAACCTAAATGGGGACCATGGGCTATCACCCATGAGCTGATCACCATGGGTCTAGCAACTGAAACCCCCATCAATCACCTGTGAGCGGCATGCTGCAACTTCAGTATTACGTGGTTACTATTTAAATAATGGGTGACCCAATAACATAGGCTTGCAGCATGAGAGTCTGAGTCCTACAGTGCAAGAGAGTTTTTTTTTGTCCAGGCTTGTATCCCTCTGCATGTACAGGGTGGGCCATTTATATGGATACACCTAAATAAAATGGGAATGGTAGGTGATATTAACTTCCTGTTTGTGGCACATTAGTATATGGGAGGGGGGAAACTTTTCAAGATGGGTGGTGACCATGGCGGCCATTTTGAAGTCAGCCATTTTGGATCCAACTTTAGTTTTTTCAATGGGAAGAGGATCATGTGACACATCAAACCTATTGAGAATTTCACAAGAAAAACAATGGTGTGCTTGGTTTGAATGTAACTTTATTCTTTCATGAGTTATTTAAAACTTTCTGACCACTTATAAAATGTGTTCAAAGTGCTGCCCATTGTGTTGGATTGTCAATGCAACCCTCTTCTCCCACTCTTCACACACTGATAGCAACACTGCAGAAGAAATGCTACACAGGCTTCCAGTATCCATAGTTTCAGGTGCTGCACATCTCGTATCTTCACAGCATAGACAATTGCCTTCAGATGACCCCAAAGATAAAAACTATTTATAAACTATTACGCCACTATCACAGCCTCTCAACAATACACTCCAAAGACAATGTAACCTCTCTGTAAAGTGAGACCATACAAGGAAACCTTCTTTCCTCTACATTGCCATGGACCCCAAGCCAAACTAGACAAAAAAGAAGATAAAATTCTGCACCCCTTAAAATCATGTTGCCTATGACAACCACAGATGGCATAGGCAAAGGGGAAAGCAAATAGACCCCACCCCTAATTGTCATTGTGTGTGTGTGTGAGATGTGGTCAGACATGTCTTCTTTAAAATGAAAAACAACTCAAACACATGCAGAAGCCTTAAAATGCCCAAATTGTTGGCGCTTGAGATGTCAGTGACCCAACCTGGCCCAGTGTCATGTCTAGCAGGTAAAGCAGTGGGGATGTTGAGAGATGCGTAGGACCGCAAAAGGCAGGAAGAGGCCGTGGGCTGGCCAGAGGCTCATGGAGAAGGCAGGCTAGAGCCCGCAGGGCCGCATCTCTTCCCTATAACAGGCCCCCACACAAAGCTCTCCCATCGAGGGCTCTTAGGTCCTTGTTGTGAAAATATTTTAACCCCTTGACGTCAGCCATCTGTGTATATACGTCCTATCTGCACATGCCCCGTGCAGATAGCACGTATATACACGTGCAGGCAGCGCTTTAATCCCAGCGCTGATCAGCGCTGGAATTAAAGCTCCTGCTCCCGCGATCTAGCAGGAGCAGGTCGGGTCCCTGCTCACAGACAGAGCAGGGACCCTGAGGAGAAGACAGGAGCGGTTTATTACCGCTTCTGCCTTCTCCTGTGCAGGAGGAGAACGTACCTGCTGCCAGGAGCTGCTGGAGGAGGAAGGAAGCGCAGAGCCGCTTCCTGTGTTAGTCCCGGCGGTCACGTGACCGCCGGGTGTCTCGGGGCCACAGCAGTGCTGCAGGGTCTAAGGAGACCCTGATCAGCTCTGCCTGTGTCCAATGCCCCCACAGGGGGCTGTTTTCCCCTGTAACTGGGGCTCCTGTGGATGCCCCAGTTACAGTGGAAACAGTGAAAAAAAAAGTGTTAAAAAAAAAAAGTAAATGTCCTCCAGAGGTCTTTTAATGACCTCTTGGGGGACATATTATTTGTCAAAAATAAATTAATATATAAGTAAAAAAATAATAATAAAAATCCAAATAAAAAGTGTAAAAAAAAAAATAATTTAAAACGCAGTCGCCAACGGAAACAGTCACCATAGTCGCCCTGTTCAATAAAATATATACATGTTATATATCAAAACGATCGTCATGAAATAGGGAACCCATTACAATAATTAATTTGTGTGTCAGTTTTTATATTTAAAAAAGAAAAATCTATAATTAAAAAAAAATACTTTTGTTTTAATAAGAATTAGCGGTTTTCGTCCAAATTAAACCTAAAAAAATATAAAAAATCTCTGAAAGAAACATTCTAATAAAAAGTCCTAAGTGTCAAGAAAAAAAATTGCAAAAATTATTTTGGTATTCAAACAAATAAAAAAAAAATTATAGTCACTAAACCACCACGTGCCCAAATCACAAAAAGTTGCCTGGACATTCAGGCCTTTTATAGGTCCGGTCATGAAAGGGTTAATGAGTGCGCAAAGTTAGCTTGAGGTGAGCCCTCGAAAAAATTATATGGAGGCCCAAGAGGTGAGCCCTCGAAAAAATTAAGTGGAGGCCAAAGAGGTGAGACCTCTTAAAAATTGTATTAAGGCCCAAGAGGTGAGCCATAATAAAAATTGTTTGTAGGCCCAAGAGGTGAGACCTCTTAAAAATTATGTGGAGGCCCAAGAGGTGAGACCTCTTAAAAATTATGTGGAGGCCAAAGAGGTGAGACCTCTTAAAAATTGTGTGGAGGCTAGAGAGGTGAGACCTCTTAAAAATTATGTGGCGGCCCAAGAGGTGAGACCTCTTAAAAATTTTGTGGAGGCCCAAGAGGTGAGACCTCTTAAAAATTATGTGGAGGCCCAAGAGGTGAGACCTCTTAAAAATTATGTGGAGGCCCAAGAGGTGAGACCTCTTAAAAATTATGTGGAGGCCCAAGAGGTGAGACCTCTTAAAAATTATGTGGAGGCCCAAGAGGTGAGACCTCTTAAAAATTATGTGGAGGCCCAAGAGGTGAGACCTCGATAAAATTATGTGGAGGCCCAAGAGGTGAGACCTCTTAAAAATTATGTGGAGGCCCAAGAGGTGAGACCTCTTAAAAATTATGTGGCGGCCCAAGAGGTGAGACCTCTTAAAAATTTGTGGAGGCCCAAGAGGTGAGACCTCTTAAAAATTATGTGGAGGCCCAAGAGAAGAGACCTCTTAAAAATTATGTGGAGGCCCAAGAGGTGAGACCTCTTAAAAATTATGTGGAGGCCAAGAGGTGAGACCTCTTAAAAATTATGTGGAGGCCCAAGAGGTGAGACCTCTTAAAAATTATGTGGAGGCCCAAGAGGTGAGACCTCTTAAAAATTATGTGGAGGCCCAAGAGGTGAGACCTCTTAAAAATTATGTGGAGGCCCAAGAGGTGAGACCTCTTAAAAATTATGTGGAGGCCCAAGAGGTGAGACCTCTTAAAAATTATGTGGCGGCCCAAGAGGTGAGACCGCTTAAAAATTATGTGGAGGCCAAGAGGTGAGACCTCTTAAAAATTATGTGGGGAATGGGCCCAAGAGGTGAGACCTCTTAAAAGGGAATTAATGTGGAGGCCCAAGAGGTGAGACCTCTTAAAAATATTGTGGAGGCCCAAGAGGTGAGACCTCTTAAAAATTATGTGGAGGCCCAAGAGGTGAGACCTCGATTAAAATTATGTGGAGGCCCAAGAGGTGAGACCTCGATAAAATTATGTGGAGGCCCAAGAGGTGAGACCTCGATAAAATTATGTGGAGGCCCAAGAGGTGAGACCTCTTTAAAAATTATGTGGAGGCCCAAGAGGTGAGACCTCTTAAAATTATGTGGCGGCCCAAGAGGTGAGACCTCTTAAAAATTATGTGGAGGCCCAAGAGGTGAGACCTCTTAAAAATTATGTGGAGGCCAAGAGGTGAGACCTCTTAAAAATGATTGTGGAGGCCCAAGAGGTGAGACCTCTTAAAAATTATGTGGAGGCCCAAGAGGTGAGACCTCTTAAAAATTATGTGGAGGCCCAAGAGGTGAGACCTTGATAAAATTATGTGGAGGCCCAAGAGTGAGACCTTGATAAATTATGTGGAGGCCCAAGAGGTGAGACCTCGATAAAATTATGTGGAGCCCAAGAGTGAACCTCGATAAAATATGTGGAGGCCCAAGAGGTGAGACCTCTTAAAAATTATGTGGAGGCCCAAGAGGTGAGACCTCTTAAAAATTATGTGGCGGCCCAAGAGGTAAGACCTCTTAAAAATTATGTGGAGGCCCAAGAGGTGAGACCTCTTAAAAATTATGTGGAGGCCCAAGAGGTGAGACCTCTTTAAAAATTATGTGGAGGCCCAAGAGGTGAGACCTCTTAAAAATTATGTGGAGGCCCAAGAGGTGAGACCTCTTAAAAATTATGTGGAGGCCCAAGAGGTGAGACCTCTTAAAAATTATGTGGCGGCCCAAGAGGTGAGACCTCTTAAAAATTATGTGGAGGCCCAAGAGGTGAGACCTCTTAAAAATTATGTGGAGGCCCAAGAGGTGAGACCTCGATAAAATTATGTGGAGGCCCAAGAGGTGAGACCTCTTAAAAATTATGTGGAGGCCCAAGAGGTGAGACCTCTTAAAAATTATGTGGCGGCCCAAGAGGTGAGACCTCTTAAAAATTTTGTGGAGGCCCAAGAGGTGAGCCATAAATATATAAATTTTTTTATTTACGGAGCAATTCTACAGCGGTTAAGGAGGAGGAGGAGGAGGTGGAGGAGGAAATGGCATTTCATACAGATGGCACTTCCAGCCACGTGTCCAACTTGGCGACCCAGTATGTGTAGGACGCCGAGGGATCGGGGAGGACAGGGGTACGGTCTGCCAGGTACTCCCGCAACATCCGCCGATACTTGTCCCTCCTGCTGATAGCGGGCCCCGCAGTGATGGAAGTTGCACGAGGGGGTGCCATGAACGTGTCCCACACCTTGGAGAGTGTTCCCCTGGTGGCTGTGGGCCTGATCGATTTTGAGGGACTCTGGGAGACCCTCTCCTCTCTGCCGCCAGCGATGGTGGGTGGGAAAATCTCCATCATGTTCTGCACGAGTTCCCTCTGGTATTCCAGCAATCGATTCGTCCTCTCCTCTACCGGAATAAAAGAGGAGACGTTATCTTTATACCGGGGGTCCAGGATTGCGAAGACCCAGTACAGTTTGTTCTTCACTATCCGGACAACACGTGTGTCCCGGGAAAAGCAGCCCAGCATGAAGTCAGCCATGTGTGCCAGACTCTGAATAGGCATGACCTCACTGCCCCCACCAGAAGGATCACTTGCCATTTCCTCCACTTCCTCTTCCGCCTCCTCTCCGCCCCATCCGCGCTGAACCAATGGGACGCACACAGCCTGACTGCTACCCTCGCCGCCAGCATCCTCCTCCTCTTCCACAGCCACCTCCACGTCGTCCTCCTCCTCCTCATCCTCCTCCTCCTGCAACTGCCACCGTGAAGCAAACGTGTGGTCTGACTGTGTAGCTCCGTTGCGTCTCCTCCTACCCCCGTCTCCTCTGCGTGCAATGCGTTCTCCCTTATTGCGATGAGTGATTCTTTAAGGACGCATAGGAGCGGGATGGTTACGCTCACTATAGCGTCCTCGCTGCTGACCTTCTTGGTGGACTCCTCAAAGATACGCAGTACATCGCATATGTCTGCCATCCATGGCCACTCGTGGTTGGCAAACTGAGGGATCTGAGTTGGAGGCACGCGTGGATTCATAATCTGGTACTCCATCAATGCTCTCTGCTGCTCACACACCCTGGCCAACATGGAATAGGTGGAATTCCAGCGAGTCGGCAGGTCGCACAACAGCCGATGTTCAGGCAAATGGAGGCGTTGCTGGAGTTTTTTTAAGCTAGCAGCAGCTACAGTTGACTTCCGAAAGTGAGCGCACAAGCGCCGCACTTTCACCAGTAACTCTGCCAGGTTGGGGTAAGTCTTTAGAAATTTTTGGACTACCAGATTAAAAACGTGGGCCAGGCATGGTACGTGATTGAGTTCGGCAAGCTCCAGAGCCACCACCAGGTTACGGCCGTTATCGCACACGACCATGCCTGGTCCTAGCTGCAGCGGCGACAGCCACATCTCCGTCTGCTGCAATATGGCGTCCCTCACCTCTGGGGCGCTGTGCTTCCTGTCGCCCAAGCTGATGAGCTTAAGCACCGCCTGCTGGCGTCTCCCCGCGCCAGTGCTGCAACGCTTCCAGCTAGCGGCTGAGGGCGATGTTAAGGCAGAGGAGGAGGAGGAGGAGGAGGAGGGGGGTTTATCAGAACCCATGCTGGCAATCTTGGGCGGGGGTGGTAGGTAGGCCGTTTCTGTTTGCGACCCCGTCCCCGCTTCCACTACATTCACCCAGTGTGCCGTCAAAGACATGTATCGTCCCTGGCCGCAAGCGCTTGTCCACGAGTCGGTGGTCAAGTGGACCTTTGCGCTGATTGCGTACCTCAGGGCCCGCCTGATGTTACGCGACACGTGCTGGTGCAGGGCTGGGGACGGCACTCCGGGAAAAGTAGTGGCGGCTGGGGACGGAATAGCGAGGTGCGGCAGCCGCCATCAGGTCGCGGAAGGCCTGCGTCTCCACAAGCCTAAACGGCAACATCTCCAGGGCCAGCAGTTTGGAGATGTGGCAGTTTAAGGCTTGGGCTTGGGGGTGACTCGAGGCGTACTTCCGCCTGCGGTCGAACGCCTGCGAGATGGACAGTTGTTGGGACGAGGAGTGTGAAGGTGCAGGCGAAGAGGCGGGGGAAGGGGAGGCTGAAGGAGAAGGCCCCAAAGTAGCCGAGGCAGAGGCAGATGTGGAGGTGTCCTGGCTGGAGGTCTGGACTGCAGTGGCAGCACACAACAAAGGGGAAGAGGCAGTGGCAGCAAGACCGGGCGCAGGTTGTATTGCGTTTGCTCTCTCCCACTCAGCCCAGTGCTTGACTTCCAAGTGACGCCGCATGCCTGAGGTGGTCAGATTGCTCTTCTCAGAGCCCCTACTCAGTTTTGAGTGGCAGAGTGTGCAAACCGCGCTCAGTTTGTCATCCGCACAAACATTAAAAAATCTCCACACCACAGAAGTACGAGGCCTCGATGGGGAAGCTTCGCGCGACTGCCCGCTGCCGGGAACAGCTTCAGCCCTGCTGGCTGTGGCCTCACTACTCTGTCTGGACTGTCCTCTGCCTATGGACATCCCTCTGCCTCTGGACATCCCTCTGCCTCTGGACATCCCTCTGCCTCTTGCTGCCTTTTTCGGTGCTGCGCAGACCACCACCTCTCCACTGCTTTCCTCGCTGGACATCACCCCTGGCCAAGTGGGGTCGGTCATTTCGTCATCCACCACCTCCTCTTCCACTTCCTCACTCTGCTCCTCCTCCTGCCCACTGGACATTCCAACAGCCTCCCTTGATGGCAACTGCGTCTCATCATCATCATCGCTCATGATAACAGATGCTGGTTCAGGGTCCACATCAGCAGGAGATGGTGAATACTCAAGTGGTTGGGCATCACTACAAACAAATTCCTCTGCTAGCTCCTGGGATTCTTCCGACACATCTGAAAAAGGACCCGAAAAGAGCTCCTGGGAGGGGTCAATGGTGGGATGACTCTGTTGGCCAGGTGTGGAGGAAGGAGGGTCAGAGTGAGACTGTGTGGATGACTGGCTGGTGGACAACTGTGTGGAAGCGCTATCGGCTATCCATTGCACCACCTGTTCAACCTGCTCAGGCCTCAACAGCGGTGTAACCCGCCCCCTGCTTAACTGTCCCATAAAGGCAGGGATTCTGGATGAGTGGGATCCTGGCTGACCCTCACCAGCACGCATTGTATCCCCACTGGTTTCAACAAGGCCACCAACAGCATTTCCGCGCCCCCGTCCTCGTCCACGTCCGATTCCGCTAGCCCCCCTCCGCATTTTATTTTTTTTTGGTTACAATATTTTGCCTTCACAGCCGTGTACAAACAGATCAGACGGTGTGTATGAAGACTACGTATATACAATTATTTTGCAAGAGAACGCAAAGTACAGGTGCCAATGAAAAGGCTTTTTTTTTAATATTTCTAGGTACACAGCCGTGTACAAACAGATCAGACGGTGTGTATGAACACTACGTATATACAATTATTTTGCAAGAGAACGCAAAGTACAGGTGCCAATGAAAAGGCTTTTTTTTAAAATATATTTCTAGGTACACAGCCATGTACAAACAGATCAGACGGTGTGTATGAACACTACGTATATACAATTATTTTGCAAGAGAACGCAAAGTACAGGTGCCAATGAAAAGGCTTTTTTAAAATATATTTCTAGGTACACAGCCGTGTACAAACAGATCAGACGGTGTGTATGAACACTACGTATATACAATTATTTTGCAAGAGAACGCAAAGTACAGGTGCCAATGAAAAGGCTTTTTTTTTTTATATTTCTAGGTACACAGCCGTGTACAAACAGATCAGACGGTGTGTATGAACACTACGTATATACAATTATTTTGCAAGAGAACGCAAAGTACAGGTGCCAATGAAAAGGCTTTTTTTAAAATATATTTCTAGGTACACAGCCGTGTACAAACAGATCAGACGGTGTGTATGAACACTACGTATATACAATTATTTTGCAAGAGAACGCAAAGTACAGGTGCCAATGAAAATCCTTTTTTTTTTTTTATATTTCTAGGTACACAGCCGTGTACAAACAGATCAGACGGTGTGTATGAACACTACGTATATACAATTATTTTGCAAGAGAACGCAAAGTACAGGTGCCAATGAAAAGGCTTTTTTTAAAAAATATATTTCTAGGTACACAGCCGTGTACAAACAGATCAGACGGTGTGTATGAAGACTACGTATATACAATTATTTTGCAAGAGAACGCAAAGTACAGGTGCCAATGAAAAGGCTTTTTTTAAAATATATTTCTAGGTACACAGCCGTGTACAAACAGATCAGACGGTGTGTATGAACACTACGTATATACAATTATTTTGCAAGAGAACGCAAAGTACAGGTGCCAATGAAAAGGCTTTTTTTTTTTTATATTTCTAGGTACACAGCCGTGTACAAACAGATCAGACGGTGTGTATGAACACTACGTATATACAATTATTTTGCAAGAGAACGCAAAGTACAGGTGCCAATGAAAAGGCTTTTTTTTTTTTATATTTCTAGGTACACAGCCGTGTACAAACAGATCAGACGGTGTGTATGAACACTACGTATATACAATTATTTTGCAAGAGAACGCAAAGTACAGGTGCCAATGAAAAGGCTTTTTTTTAAATATATTTCTAGGTACACAGCCGTGTACAAACAGATCAGACGGTGTGTATGAACACTACGTATATACAATTATTTTGCAAGAGAACGCAAAGTACAGGTGCCAATGAAAAGGCTTTTTTTTTTAATATATTTCTAGGTACACAGCCGTGTACAAACAGATCAGACGGTGTGTATGAACACTACGTATATACAATTATTTTGCAAGAGAACGCAAAGTACAGGTGCCAATGAAAAGGCTTTTTTTTTTTTTTATATTTCTAGGTACACAGCCGTGTACAAACAGATCAGATGGTGTGTATGAAGACTACGTATATACAATTATTTTGCAAGAGAACGCAAAGTACAGGTGCCAATGAAAAGGCTTTTTTTTTTTTTATATTTCTAGGTACACAGCCGTGTACTAACAGGTCAGACGGTGGGTATTTACACCTGGTATACAAAAAGGGTATTGCAGGCACACAGAACCCAGAACACTAGAGCCAAAGAAACTGTATTTTAAAAAAAAAATGTACACAGCGTATACTGTCAGAAGATCAGATGGTGCATATACACACTAGGTGTATAACAGGGTTTTGCAGCCAAAAAAAACGCAGAACAGTAGTGCCAAATATAGTTTGGTATGTAGCAGAGCACCTAATACACCACTAATGCCTCTCTCTGTCCCTACTCCAGCAGCTATCCCTGAATACAGCAACCGTTCTCTGCAGACTGTATATTGTAGTAAAGCTATCACTGTACTGCACTATAGTAGCCCTGATAAGGGCTTTTAATCACGCTCCTGCCTGTCCAACAGCTAAAACCTATCTGTCCCTTCTCCAGCCTCTGTCCCTGACTAAGTTCACGCAGCATATGCGAACGAGCAGGAAGAGCTGAGTTTTTAATATTCGAGGTCACATGGTTTTTCCAGCCAATCGATGTAGACGCTGTTTTCGCGCTGCCAGCGTGCTCCGCGGGCCTGTCATACCCCCCCTGCTTGTTGATTGGTGGAAAAAGAGCGCCAGGGAAGGTGGGAGGGGAAACGAATTCTAAGTGCGCCATCGCCGTTATACTCGATTGAAATCGAGTATGCCGAATAGCATAGTATTCGATCGAATACCGGCTCGATCGAACACTACTCGCTCATCTCTAATACTAATGTTCTACAAACAGGAAGTTAATATCACCAATCATTCCCATTTTATTTAGGTGTATCCATATAAATGGCCCACCCTACAGTCATGGCCAAAAGTTTTGAGAATGATACAAATATTAATTTTTACAAAGTCTACTGCTTCAGTTTTTATAATGGCAATTTGTATATACTCCAGAATGTTATAAAGAGTGATCAGCTTAACAGCAATTACTTGCAAAGTCAATATTTGCCTAGAAAATGAACTTTATCCCCCAAAACACATTTCAACATCATTGCAGCCCTGCCTTAAAAGGACCAGCTAACATCGTTTCAGTGATTGCTCCATTAACACAGGTGTGGGTGTTGATGAGGACAGGGCTGGAGATCAATCTGTCATGATTAAGTAAGAATGACACCACTGGACACTTTAAAAGGAGGCTGGTGCTTGGCATCATTGTTTCTCTTCTGTTAACCATGGTTATCTCTAAAGAAACACGTGCAGTCATCATTGCACTGCACAAAAATGGCCTAACAGGGAAGAGTATCGCAGCTAGAAAGATTGCACCTCAGTCAACAACCTATCGCATCATCAAGAACTTCAAGGAGAGAGGTTCCATTGTTGCCAAAAAGGCTCCAGGGCGCCCAAGAAAGACCAGCAAGCGCCAGGACCGTCTCTTAAAAGTGTTTCAGCTGCGGGATCGGGCTACCAGCAGTGCAGAGCTTGCTCAGGAATGGCAGCAGGCAGGTGTGAGTGCATGTGCATGCACTGTGAGGCGGAGACTCTTGGAGCAAGGCCTGGTCTCAAGGAGGGCAGCAAAGAAGCCATTTCTCTCCAGAAAAAAACATCAGGGACAGACTGATATTCTGCAAAAGGTACAGGGAGTGGACTGCTGAGGACTGGGGTAAAGTTATTTTCTCTGATGAATCCCCTTTTCGATTGTTTGGGACACCTGGAAAACAGCTTATTCGGAGAAGACGAGGTGTGCGCTACCACCAGTCTTGTCTCATGCCAACTGTAAAGCATCCTGAATCCATTCATGTGTGGGGTTGCTTCTCAGCCAAGGGAATCGGCCTTCTCACAGTCTAGCCTAAAAACACAGCCATGAATAAAGAATGGTACCAGAATGTCCTCCGAGAGCAACTTCTCCCAACCGTCCAAGAGCAGTTTGGCGATCAACAATGCCTTTTCCAGCATGATGGAGCACCTTGCCATAAAGCAAAGGTGATAACTAAATGGCTCAGGGAACAAAACATAGAGATTTTGGGTCCATGGCCTAGAAACTCCCCAGATCTTAATCCCATTGAGAACTTGTGGTCAATCATCAAGAGACGGGTGGACAAACAAAAACCTACAAATTCTGACAAAATGCAAGCATTGATTGTGCAAGAATGGACTGCTATCAGTCAGGATTTGGTCCAGAAGTTGATTGAGAGCATGCCAGAGAGAATTGCAGAGGTCCTGAAGAAGAAGGGTCAACACTGCAAATATTGACTTGCTGCATTAACTCATTCTAACTGTCAATATAAGCTTTTGTTACTCATAATATGATTGCAATTATATTTCTGTATGTGATAAAACATCTGACAAACACACATAAAAACCAGAGGGCAGCAGATCATGTGAAAATATAATATTTGTGTCATGTAAAAGTCTCATGTAAAAGGGAAGAGACTTTTTGTTTTAATAATGAGGATGATCAGGCCTCAGAAATAAAGCATTTGAACACCTTGTAATCACTTTACAGAATGAAGTCATTAAGCAGGACACTCAACCTTTGTTAGTGCAAAGTGATAGAGGGAAATGAACGAGGGGTGAATTGGCCGCCAATCCTTCATAGGAAATGCCAGGCTTATCTTTTGTTTGAGAAGTCTGTATCAGCCCTCAGCGTGGTTAGTATAATGTCAATATGAATAGCTTAACTGCAGTGTGCAGACAGACTTTCTCTTGTAATCTTAGTTTGTTCTACCTGAAGTCTGCACCGCAGGCCCACCTCAATGATCTCCTCCTCTCTGCTGTAATGTGGTGAATTAAGGACAAAGCCTTTTAGCTTCCATTTCCTATAACAATAAAGGATTATCTACAGTTAAATGCGCATAGCAATGAATTCTACAGCTTTTAATGACATGTATATACTATGTGAGACTTTTACCTAGCCATTATATTAAACCCTGTAATTCACATTAACATACATGCACATCACAGGGTCATGTGGTCACTAGAGCTGTCACATCATGATTAGCAAGAATAATAGTTTAGCTGTGCCACTATAAAAATCCATATAACTTCAATGCTACCTTATATGTGCCTGACAATAATGCCTAAATTGTATGTTAGTTATGGCTAACAAACTGAAGAGGCAAAGACGACAAAGCTCACTTGGTCCTTAAAGGGGTTGTCTCACTTCAGTAAGTGGCATTTATTATGTAGAGAAAGGTACTACAAGCCACTTACTAATGTATTGTGATTGTCCATATTGCTTCCTTTGCTGGCTGGATTCATTTTTCATCACATTATACACTACTTGTTTCCATTGTTACAGACCACCCTGCAATGCATCAGTGGTGGTCGTGCTTGCACTCTGCAGGAAAAAACACTACCCTATGTGAGCTCCCATGGTCCCAGCCACCAGAGAGGCTGGTGCTTTTTCCTATAGTATGGAAGCACAACCACTACTGCTGGATTGCAGGGTGGTCTGTAACCATGGAAACGAGCAGTGTATAATGTGATAGAAAAATGAATCAAGCTAGCAAAGTAAGCAATATGGACAATCACAATACATTAGTAAGTGCCTTGTATTAACTTTCTCTACATGATAAATGCCACTTACTGAAGTGAGACAACCCCTTTAAGGCCAAATCTGGCTTGGCTTTAAGGGGTTTAAAAGTAATGAAAAAGTGTTTTGTTTTGCATTCAGTGCTTAATCACATCGTCTGTATTCAAGCATCCATCATGTTCTTTCAGATATTATATGTGATAATTACTCAATTTTTCATTTCCTCAAAAATGAAGGTTAGCATGTGGCTTTCTCCATCCACTACCACACAGTATCATTATGTCCATACATTTCATATGGAGAGCTTTCTTAATGTATTTTAGAAAAAGAAATATCATGGCATGTGCCATCACATATGATATGCATGGAGCGCTGCATTCAATAATTCATAACCATGTTTATGTCATTTTGAACAAATCCAGCAGAAAAAAACTGTGTAATGCTTCATTTTATGGTATATTACCAAGGTATTCTCTTCAGCACATGGTGAATGGATCTGCAAGGATAATTTGTGTTGCCATACAGCCTCCTGCACAAGAAATATGGTAATAAGGGGTACGGCCACATGTTCAGGTTTCCTGAAACTGTTTTAGAGCCCAAACTGGGAATGGATTCAAAACATAGGAGAAGTACCATATATTTTACGATAAAGTGTGTGTGTGTGTGTGTGTGTGTGGGGGGGGGGCAGTGCTTCTTATAGTCCAAATGGGGGTCTGAACTGAGGCTGATGGGGGTCTGCGCTGAGGCTAATAGGGGTTTGATCTGAAGCTGATAGGGGTCTGATCTAAGGCTTATGGGGGTCTGAACTGAGGCTAATGGGGGTCTGAACTGAGACTGATGGAAGTCTGAGCTGAGGCTAATGGGGGTCTGATCTGAGGCTGATGGAGGCTGAGGGGTCTGATGTAAGGTTGATGGAGGTTAGGGGGTCTGATATGAGGCTGATGGAGCTTGGGGGTCTCATTTTGAGGTCTGATCTAAAGTCTGATGAAGTATGAGGGTCTGATTCGAGGGCTGATCCGAGGTCTGATGCAAAATATTTTTTGTCTTGTTTTTCTCCTCTAAACCCTGGGCACATGTTATAGTCCTGGGTGTCTTATAGTCCGAAATATACGATAGTATCTGTGCGGACCACTCCTGATTTTGGCTTCCAAAACTATCAGGAATCCTAAACGTGTGGCTGTATGCTAAAGGGTTTTAGATACAGAACAGATTGTATTTCTTCTGGTATGCATAGAATTTAAAGGGTCACTGAGTTTTCAGGAAACTTTTGATATGTCATAGAGACATATCAAAAGTTTTGATTAATAGGGGTCTGAGTGCTTAGAACAATACAATATTTCCAAGTTTTAGAAATGTCTTCCATAAACTGGTAACTTCTTCCAATATATTTGAAAATGACTTCATTCAAATTATTTTATACTTAGATTTCCTAACAATTATACAATATAGTCACAAAATTGCCATTGACTTAATGTTTCATCATAGCCAGGGGCGGATTGGCCATAGACCTTACAGGGAAATTTCCCGGTGGGCCGATGCTCAGGGGCCCACCTAGGCCCTCCTCACTGCCAGCCAGTGGAAGTTTTTGGGGATGTATTTTGTGCTGCTGGCAGTACTTTGTGATGGACTGTGGTATTTGCTCTATTGGGGTGGTATAATGTGCCACAATATGGTATTGCTGATCCTGCCTTCCATCAATTTGGACCCAACTACAAAATGGGGCCACTTTTAGTATTTTTTCCAGGGCCACTTTAAGTTCCCAGTCCACCCCTGATCATAGCATTGCTTTGATCAAATCATAAAAATGGTGGGGACACTCTAAACACCAGAGATATACCTTACATCTATCTGAAAAAGTCACCTATGACTTTTCAAAATTTGCAAAACTAAACTGGCATTTAATAGGATATGTTAGGTCTCATGTACATTATCGTAGGGCACCAATAGACTTCTATGGGACCTACTATATCTCCATATGTCGCTGACTTCATGCAGAGCAATACAGAGGTTATTCATCGTATTCCATATTAATCCAGCAGAGAATGGTGCTCTGTATTGTCCCCAAACAGCAATACTATGCAGGTATGTACGAAGCCACAGGAAGTCAATGTGTCACCATAATGCCTCCTGCACATGACGACACCTTGCATGATAGACTATGTGATTCATCTGACACACCCTCTCATTTAGAGCGAATAAGACACTTTCTCATTCAGTGAATTGCTTACACATGAGTGTCTTGGAGTTGTAATTGACTTTAACAGTTGCAGGTTAATACTTTAGAGTTCCCTTTCGGTAAGTAAACAGCAGGTTTATTTGAATTTGCAGACTCCTATATGCACAATGAGAAAAGAGTCAACATTTCATTAGCACATGGGCTTTAAAACTAATAGAGCAGAAAACAGAAGAATTTATTAGATAGGTTGGTAAAATAAAGTTGCCAGCCAACAGACACAGTAGGTAGAAGATGGTTGATGGTTGAACAGCAGTTGAAAAGATCATCTGGTGAACGTTCATTTAACAGACAGTCATACACATTTTAAGATGGCCATATCCATTCAAACTGTTGGCCGATCAATTTGTTTGGGTGACATCTCTCCTGACTATCTCTCCTGACTCCCTCACGGCTTCCCCAAACGTATTTGGCTTGGCTGAACTTGTATGTGTACTCTATAGGGAAATCGGAGAAATATATACTGTATCTTAGAAAGGGGAGCAGTAGATGACAGATGATGTCGGAGAAGAAAATATTTTTGCCCGATCCTTTTGTTCTGCCAGGAAATAAGTTGCCACCAGAGGTTTTCCCGATAGCTGCTTTCTTCAATTTCCAAAAAAAGATAATGTATGCCCATCTGGGGTGGGGGAGGAGGTGACACGTTGCACATCTCTCAGTCTGCAGCCTGCATCCTCTGTAGTTAATGGAGGCTGCTATGGCACTTAGTGACTATGGCGTTTAGTGTTAGGTTCCCGTCTTAAAGAGATCGCCTTGATGTAGGGCAAATGGGCACAGATAATTTTTGTACAAAATTATTTGCCAAGAATCTCACATTTACAATGTAGCGCTAGTATCGTGTAGATAGTGAGTATGGCAGTATTGTATGTACTCATTTTATTGTCTGCGTTCGCAGAGTGCTGTTGCATTTTTTTTATGTTTTACTTTTCTATTTGCAGCCATGTGACGTGCACCTGCATACTTGGATGTGCTGACTGACCCCCAGTTTTTCTTGCACTTCCCTCAGTCTACTGCAGTAGATTAAAATATGTATCTTAGAAAGGGGAGCAGTAGTCTATCATAAAACGTAACTTTTAATAAATTAAAGATAAAAAGGGGATAAAGTGCAAAGACCCCTGAGAAAAAAACACCCCAATCCCAGGCAAATAAAAAAACAACAAAAAAATCAAACCAAATACTCCACAATTATTTTGTAAACAATGTAGTTAGGGTATGACCACATGGTCAGGTTTCCTGGTGCAGTTTTTCAAGCCAAAACCATGAGTGAATTTAAAGAAGAGGAGAGGTTGTATATGTCCTTTATACTTTTTCTTCTGATTTTGGCTTGCAAAACTGCATCAGGAAAGCTGACCGTGTGGTCATACCTTTACTATTAAATTATTATGTAAAGCTCTGACCCCCTTTTTAATATCTTTGCTTCTCTATCTGCATGGTGTTCTGGTGCCAATATATCTGCTGGTGGAGAGGCCAGCAGCCAGGCTTGGCCATCAGAGTTCTCCGTTGAATAACACTGCACATGACTCTACATTATTTTGCCATGCCATATACAAAAAATGAAGAAGCTGCCAGGTAAGAACATCAGTTCTCTGTGATTGGGCAAGTTCACTCAACTATGGATGGTAGCTGAATTTTCTGTAATTCCCCTTCTGTAGGCCACCAGTTTGCTTCCTATAAAATTGTCCATGTGTGGAGGCATGGGCGTAACTACCATAGCAGCAGACCATGCGACTGCTATAGGGCCCAGGGCAAGAGGGGGCCCAGTCTTGGTTGGGATTATCTCCTCTTTTACTGGAGGTGAAAACTTGGTCAGGACTCTACCCTCTAAAGCAGGGGTGCACAACGTTTTCTGGGTGGGGGCCACATTGTCCAACTGAAGCAACGTCAAGGGCCGAAAATAAAATTTAAAGGGGTGTTACCAACTGAAATACTGTATTTATGGCAGATTGAACACACAGTGTATACCATTAATGTCTAGTTACAGTTCCAGGAGTCCCATCTAATGGGAGAAATACATGAAAAATGCATGTGAGCAGCTACAAAACATGGACATACATGTCTGTTACCAGATGGATGGGGCCACACAGAATGGTATCAAAGGCCGCATGTGGCCCCCGGGCCGCAGGTTGTGCACCCCTGCTCTAAAGGAACAACTTTGAGGCAGTGGAAAAATGGCTCAAAGGTCATTGAAAACTGTTTAGGCAGAAACCCTTCTGTCCTGGGTGGGGGGCCTGGCTTGATCCTTGCTATGGGGCCCTTACTTCTCTATCTATGCCACTGTGTGCAGGTATAAAATAGAGAAATTCGATTGTGAGCTTCACTGGGGAAAAGAAATAAGAGTTAATGCATTTTGTTTAGCAGAATATTTCAGAGCTATATCAGTAACTCATTTGCCCATTGGATTTTATATCCACTTTACATTAGACCAGTTGCTAATATATATGGTTTCACAGAATGCCTAATGTGTAATTGTTTACCATTTACTGATATCTGAATTTGCTTTATAACAGTTGTCTCAATTGACATTTTTATTTACATATTTCAATATTTTTAAAGCCCAAAGTATACACATAGCACAAGAAAAATAGAAGTAATAATAATAAATATTGGTTATCTTTCATGCTGTATAATTTAAGGCTTACCACTTCTTCATTTTCTTTCCCCAAGTAACTGTTAATAAACTGGATTGTTTACACTTTACACACATGTGAGATCTTAACACCACCGCCAAAGTAGTGGTTCACTCCAGAGATGATGAGCTCATTGGCACTTACGTGTGATTGGGTGTGTTGGCCAATAAGAACCAAGTGAGAAAGCTACTTATTGTGTGAATGTCCAGGTTATTGTCTGGATTTTCCGACTTGAGGGAATTTGCTCGTAAATGAAGCATTTCTTAAGAGAAAAAAACTTACTGGAAAGGCACAGGATGCATACGTGCACAGAGTGTTTTGGGAAAAGCATACTGATGCTGAAAGCTGATATGCTATATAATTTCTGCATACATCTTGCTACATGGTATGTACACCATCATAGCACTCAGAATGCAAACTTCTGTAGACTACATATTTTAGTTATGCATACAGTATATATCATCTCTGCTATATCAAGGGATGACCTGGTAACCCTGTGAGAAGCTATTTGAGAAGGCACCAGCACTTGCAGTAGCGCCACGGCCACCTCACAGCTTAGCATAGGCCACGTGGCATCAGGTTCAGCTCAGCCCCATTGAAGTGAATAGGGCTGAGTTGCGATACTAAGCCACTATACAATGTACGGCGCTGTGCTTGGTAAGCTGAGAGAAGGCTGCGGCGCTATTGCAAGCTGTTTCAGAAGGCACTGATGAAAGTAAAATCACATGGCCTAGGCTAAGCATAGGTGATTTATTTGTCAATTTATATTGCTAATTTTGTAGCTACAGAGAGTGGGATCTTGTTTTAGCATTACATATTGATGGAATTCTAACCATAATATAACTAATAACAGAAATAAAGTTTGTCAGCTGTAACGTTCTGAACTCTATTAGAATTTATAGCAGGTATTACGTTATGTAAGTTGCTGTGTGTAAGTATGTATTCGCCTTTTAAAAATGTATTCACCTAAAGGTGAATACACATTAGTCTAAAGTTGATCAAAATGAATGATTTCAACCAAAACAAATGTTAACCAAATTAACAATACATGATCATTTTAGCCAACCAATGACAGACCACAATCGTCTGAAAACAAGCTGCCCGTATTTAAAATTCTCATTCTATAAATCGGACAAAATATCTTTTATAAAAAAAAGATTGTTCTTGGACAAAATAGATATTTTGTCCATTGCCTGGTTTCATTGAACATGTATGGCCAGGTTGGTCAAGTGTAACAGCCAGTATGGACTAAAATGTGTATGGCCATGTCTGCGAAATGATCATTCACCAGTTTGTTTAACTGCTGTTCAACCATCAACCAACTTCTATCTAATGTGTATGGCAGCTGGCCACATTTAGTCTTATGTCTAATTATTATATCCATTCAATGGATATTTCCCAGTGGGACGAAGCCCTGGGGGTCACCTGAGGCCTCATTATGGCTGCCAGCCGGGTATATAATGATCTGTTGCTCTCAACATTAATTAATTAATTAGAAGAAAGCAAACATAGCGAGAAGTAAGGGAAGTGAGGTCACTGCATACAGTGCTGGCGGATTCCACAGAAGGGAGACACCCCCTTCTTGTGACAGAAATGCAGTTTTCCTCATTGTATATTGTTTATTCTTATATGTAATATTGGGAACGGAGATAACTTAATTTTTTTTTTATATTTTAAAAAATATTTCTTTTTACTTTTTTTAGTCCCTTCCCCCATTGGCCTTGAACATGCAATCAATTACTAATACCATAGACTGCAGTAGTATACTATTGCAGTCTGTGTGGATTCTCTGTACCTCCCATTATGCCCTGCTACACTTGGCACCAGGCTGTCATAACAACTAATTGGAACCCTGAGTTTTCACCATGGGGTCCTGTTGGAGATCCGGGGTAGCCCCCTGCTCTGTAACCACTATTGATCGTAGCATCTGAGGGGTTAAATGTCCAAGACTGGAGTCATCTCTGATCCTGGTCATTAAGGGCAGGTGTCATCTGTATTACACAGCCGACACCTGCTCTGTATGGAGTGGATTCAACTGACGAGTCTGCTCCCTACATCCCTTGCGCACCTTGCACTTACAGTTACATCAAGGTATACAAAGGGGTTTAATAACCACAGCATAAACAGCACATTTTGATACTCAATGTAAAACTTTTTACACATGGCACAGGAGACAGTATACCAATGATATCATTGTAATACAAATTTACTAATTTACTTTCTCAACTGCTCCATCTGGCTACATTCGTGAGCCTTACCTCTGAATGAACCTAGGATAGGAGAAATTTTATTTAGATTTTCTCATCCATATTTGGGTGAGTCAATAATATCATTAGTTGTTTCCGACCATGGCAACTGCAATCAGTTCAATTATAGCTCTTCTACACAAATTGATAGTGCATGAATCTAGTTATGCCCGAGGGTGCGTGATATGCTTTTTCCTAGCAGAAGCTTTGTAAAGGTCATACTGCTTTTACATCATAGAAGCATGGTTTAAAAAACAGGGGGCTGTCTAAAATGATGTTCCGTATGCTATGTATAACAGTAAGATAATATCATTGTATCACTGTTTTGTTTCATTATCATATCCATTTTTTTTTTACAAAAATGTTATACAATAAATATAATTTTTAAGACATAAAATCTGTATCTACAAGCAGTTAAATTCCATGATTAGCGATAACTACAACTACATGATTAGTAAGTCTGTGATCTAGGTCAGGATGCACTTAGGGACAATAATGTCACATCGTGATCTAATTGAGGCTTTTAGAAATACGGCAAATTCTGGATATGTCATTATAGTTATTACCAATCATTGAAGTTACTGCTTGTTTTAGATTTTTTGCTTCATTGTGTTTTTTTTCTGGCTTTACTCCTAATATTACGCATTACTAAATTTAAAGGGGTTATCTGGCTTTTTCTTACTGATGAGCTATCGGCTCAAACAGCTGATCCCTTTCAGACCCCAAATGATCAGATGCTGATGACCTATCCAAAGGATAGATCATCAGTAAGAAAGGAGGGTAACCCCTTTAAAGGTGTTTTTACAGAATTTCATCTAATTATCATATGGTGCCAACCTGGGGGGGGGTCTCTTTTACATTACTTACCTCCACTTACATCACCACTTATCCTCCCTCACTTCCCCGATGTCGCTGCACTGGCGCCTGCGGGCTTTTCTACCCAGGTCCTGACCAGATGTGGCAGCTTTGTTTGCTGTTTGACTGCATTGACAATTATTGTTTTTTTTAAGAAAATGTTTTTTTTATTTTTGCGGGATTGCTTATAATTTTCATTAGTAACATTTTGGGATGCATAACACTTTTGGCTTGCTATTTATTTCATTTTTTTTCATAGAGAATAAGCAAAGAACAGGAATTCTGCCATTGTTTTTTTTGTGGGATATATTATGTGATAATTGTATAGTGGGGGTTATTACTGAGGGGATTTTATTTATTGATTATTTTTTTTCCCACTGAAAAACATTTTTTCAATGGAAAAAAGTGTATTTTCTTTTTTTTTAAGTTGGATTTTTTAAAATAAATCTTTAACTCCTTGTTTTTACTATTTATTACTCCTGCAAGGAGACTTTGACAGGTGATCTTCTGATCGCTTCTATAGTACACTGTACTGCTTATGCAGTAGATTGTATTATACTGTCAGTACTACACCAACAGGCACTCCCTTTCCCACCCATGCCTCGCCCACAATTTTAGACCTGCCGTGAGCAGGGGAAAAGCCACAGATAGGCGTATTTCAGATTAATAAATGACTCCCATTATGTATAAAAGCATCAGTAACTCAGTGTAAAAAATATGTAAAAACAGAAGACTTCTAAAAGGGGGAAATACTGTTTTCAGAATTTCACACCAGTGTAAATACATAATATATCATATAATTCCGTTTCTTCTAACGCATCTGCTTTTCTTCCTCTTTCACTTTGTATTTCTCAGTTTAATTCTTTGTAATGAATTCGTTTTTACATTTGTGTAACAGCAATGGTTTAATAAACCGCACTGAGCACTAATTTTGTTTTGTCTGTATATGTACGTTATATATTTTTATTTTTGCAGACGTTGTCCAGTGAGGGCGCCCTTGGAGGAATTATTATAAAGAATCATCTAAGAGGTGACCTAAAGTCTGAATTTATATGCTTATACTGTAGCTACAGCAATTACAGTATAATACATGGAAAAATATGTGCGGCAAAACGAAAATGCTGCAGCTATTTAAATCCACAGAATGTCAACTATGTTGCAAATTTGTCAAAGATGTTCACAGCGGATTAAACCTCTATAATGTGGGGTCAGCCTTAAAGATACTGAAGAGGGGACTGCTGGCCCTGATGACTTGGGTACCTAGACTTTACAAAGTCAGCCCCACACTGTAGGGCGCAGCTGCCTTTTCCAGTTTAGTCATTATGCTGATTTATTTGGGTAAGTACATGACATTGTAATTTGGGGACCCTATGCCACTATTTGGAAACTTTGTGGTGCTGCATTTTGGACACAGTCAGTGGTGGCAGTTAACACTGTATGGTATAGACATTTGAACACTGTATTAGGGTACAAAGAGAAGGTGCCAGTAGGAAGTACCACACCAGTCACCGTCTAACTTAAAGGGGTTGTCCAGGAATACCTAACTTTTAACTGATTTCCGTGGCCTGCCTCCGCTATTGAAAGATTCAATCGTACCTTTCCCCCCTTGCTCTATTCCTGCCTGTTGGCTCCCGTGTGTTCATCTACCAGTCTGAGGTGTGTTTACGTCCTCCTGGACATGGTCACCTGCTCTGCTGAAGCCAATGACTTGCTTTAGCGGTGACGTGTCCACAAGAGGCACTTAAAGGGAGTCTTTCACCTGTTTTTCACCTCTATAACTAACAACAGTGCCGCACAAAAGATTGCAGACACATCCCAGACATACCTGTGTGCACTTTGTGTCTGTATTCCATGTTCAGAAAAACACTTTTATTCTGCAGTAAAACAGCTCCCAAGTGCCCGGCTGAAAGTGAAAGTAAAAACAGCTATCTCTCCTGACTCGATTTCTAACAGCTATATCTTCTGATATACTGCTGTGATTTTGGTATCATTTGAAAGCTTGGAATGCTAACTTTCAAAAAAAGGTCAGAACCATTTTTCTATCTGCTACCAATCCCAAGATATGAGCAGCTAAAGCCACCCTCCCCTCTTCAGTCTGGGTTGCTTTGGGCACTTGCAGCAGCAGAGCTGGGCACTTGGGAGCTGTTTTCCTGCAGAATAAAAGTGCTTTTCCTGGACATGTAATACAGACACAAAGTGCACACAGGTATGTCTGGGATGTGTCTGCAATCTTCTGTGGGGCAGTGCTGTTAGTTATATAGGTGAAAAACAGGTGAAAGACTCCCTTTAACCTCTGAAGCCAGTTTGTGGCTGCATCAGAGCAGATCATGTCCTTTCCTGGGAGGAACAAACGAGAGACCAGAAGAGCCGGGAGCCGGTACACAGGACCAGGGCGGCAGAGAGTAGATAAGTACAAATCTTTCAATATTGGAGACAGGATTCCGGCATCAGGATTCCGGCATCAGGATTCCGGCATTGATGACTGAGAATGTGTGCATCTCTTTCCATAGTCTTTTAGGCTGGAGCTACATGGCGAGATTGCTATGTAGGAGCACAACATTGAACTGAATGGGGTCGCAACGCAAGTTTCAAATTGCAGCAACCGCAACTCCAGAATTGCACTAAATCTAACAATGCTGGATTTTTGCAGTTCTGTGGTTGTGGCAACTTGTGAGTTGCACTGCAAGCCCATTCTGTTCATTACTGCACTCCTAGACAGCGATCTTTGGTCTCAAGATGGATGTTGCCAAGATTGTCCTGTAGCGAAAGTCTTAGAGATACGGAAGTAACTGAGTTATCTTCTGTTATTCTTATCTCATTTCAAGTTCATTTTAACGCCTTCCAATGAATTATGAGGATTGATTTAAGCAACTCTAATTGATGTCCAAATGTCTTAGGGAACCATGCTCTCTAGAAGCCAGCGCTTAAGCTAATGTGCAGGAAGCGTCAGTCAGCACCCCTGGGCCAGCCATTATTGTCATCAACAGCTAAGAATCGTAAACTTTTTCTCACTCTTTGATGTAGAGTTGGTTTCAGGTTTATTCTATTTGTTGTCATGCTAAAACATCACATGTATAACTTTTAGGAAGATAGTATTCATAAGTATCAGTCTGTCATCTATTTCTTGCTATGAAGGACGTCTATACCCTGCCTCAGGTGGTGGTGATGGTAAGTTCACTAAAAGAGTTCAAGAGAGGCCTAGATGTATTTCTGGTGGGTAATAATATTACAGGTTATAGTTACTAGAGATGGGTCGTTGATCCAGGGAGTAATTCTGATTGACTGGAGTTGGGAAGGAATTTTTTTTTTGCCTAAAGTGGGAAAAATTGGCTTCTACCTCACAGGGTTTTTTTTTGCCTTTCTCTGGATCAACTTATAGGAAAACAGGAATGTTTGATTGTCTGTCCATATAAAAGAGCCTTAGGACCAAAATGCTACAAGGCAAAATCAAAAACACTCAGTTAATGTTCCGAAAAAATGCGCAACGTCTTGGAATATTCATTTAAATGATGCCTCTTTTATTCTTGGTGTTCAGTGGGCATTTATCAATAACTTTAATTTAGGACTGAATAAATGTAAAATGTTTGCCTGTGTCTGAATGAGTATTAAAGGGATTGTCCAGTATTTTGATATTGATGGCCTATCCTCGGAACAGGCTTATATCAGATCGGCAGGGGTCTGACAGATGCCATCACCAATCAGCTGTTCTGTAAGAGCATCAGCACTGGAAGTACATAGGTGCCAGAACTACACAGCTCCTTCCACTAGTAGTGGATGGATCTGGTATCTACAATTCTACTCCCATCAAAGAGAATGTGAGCAGCTCTGCAGTAACCAGCTCCATCCACTACATAATGGACCGAGCTTTGTAGTTCCACCACCTACTTCCAGAGGAGCTGAGTGATGGGGGTGCGAGGTGTCAAACCCCTGCTGGTCAGATATTGATAACTTACTGTAGAGAAAAGCCATCAAAATAAGAATATTGGATGACCCTTGTAAGGCTGGAGCTTCAGTAAGGCATTTGAGCACTAACGTTCACTCAACATTGATGGTCAATTAGCAGTGCAGGCCAATGATCTGTTAGCATGTAGAAGATGCATTCTAGTGGGGCTAGGCAGGGAGAAACCCCCTTGAAACATTCATGAGCTGACATTTTTGTTAGGTTCACAACAAGGGCGGACTGGGAACTTAATGTGGCCCTGAAAAAAATTGTAAAAATTGCCCCGTTTTGTAGTTGGGTCCAAATTGATGGAAGGCAGGGCCAGCAATACTATATTGTGGCACATTATACCACCCCAACAAAGCCAAATACCACAGTCCATCACAAAATACTGCCAGCGGCACAAAATACATCCCCAAAAACTTCCACTGGCCGGCCATGAAGAGGGCCCAGACGGCCCCCTGGACATCGGGCCGCTGGGAAATTTCCCTGTAAGGTCTATGGTCAATCCGCCATTGGTTCACAATGTAAGTCATATGAAGAAACTCACCATCAAACCGTGCAGAATACATTTATTATCAAACTACGAGGAACGGATGAAACATGGAAAAAACTATTATGGGAATTTGTGATCAATGACCAGTTGCATGTAATATCTAAGAGATTAGACTTTTTCCAGGCAGGTAACACAGATATACAGCAGTATTGTACGTCATGCAAATATTTGGGCCCTAGAGTTCAATGTATTCCTTTATGTTAGAGGTAAATCTCTTTTCTGGTTCAAGTTATTGTTTCCAAACATGAACGTGGTGGGAGTTTCAAGGTTGCTTCCTGTTATTTTATACTTTTTCCTAACAATGCTTTGTATGTATATACATCTAACAGGAGCTCCACCAAAGGAAATGAAAAGGGATGCATATAAGGTGAACTCCTAGCATAGGGAGCCGCTTCAGGAAAACCCATCAAACAACTGAAAGCCATTAAATATGGTCTAATTAAACCTTGCTATCACTTTCAAGGATACAAGCAAAAAAATATACACTTACCATGGAAAGGGCCCACTTTTATACAATTATATGAAGGTAGAGAGGTGTCATCTTTGCAGAAACTGCTTGCGAGTTATTGCTTGTATATTTTTGTACGGAGTTTCCGTTAGTGTTTCTTCAGACGAGTTTAAAAAAAAAAAAAACAAGTATTTTTTTTTCTCTGCTCAGAAGAAACCACAGACTTTTTGCTGCTTCCTGTGAAGGTGTCATTGCTCACATTCAGATAATGTTACTTGTGTCACTCACATAATGAATGGCTTTTCTGATGTTGATCCATTTTTGTCAGTTTAGTTCTAGGGGGAAAGTGTCCACTTGCTCCTGCTCACAACCGAAGAATGTGCCAGGACTGTGAAAGATATAAACAGCCACGGCTATGAATAGGTGCTTCTCTTAACGTGCTCTATTTGAATGATCGCTCATTTCCACTTGGATTTATGTTACAGATGTTTACTACTAATTATGGAGTCAAACATTAATTGAACACATAAGATATTGCTTCTAAATTGGCTTTGTTCTTTTTATGGACTCAGCTGAGCTCTTGTTACCCAATATTCAGTTCATTAAATGTACTGTATATTGACTATTAACTTAGAGCATTTGTTTACTATAGTTCTCCTTATACTGTATATACACAGGGGCGTAGCTATAGGGGGTGCAGAGGTAGCAGTCGCTACTGGGCCCAGGAGCTTGAGGGGGCCCAAAGACACTTGTGCCACATAAGAAGACACTGGTATTATAGAAAGTGCATGCTGGTCAAGTTATACCTCTGGCTGGAGGGAAGGGGTTAGGTCAAGAATTTGGCATTGGGGGGTGCCCTTTCAATGTATGCCTCGGGCAGCATGAAGGCTATGTGCTTCCCTGCCCCTGGCCACAAAGCATTGAGGGAAAGGGGCCCAAGCTGAACTCTTGCACCAGGGCCCATGAGCCTTTAGCTACCCCCCTGTATACACAATAACTCGTCTGCATGAACATACTATATTGACTCGCCTTTTTTCCATGTACTGCGCCTATACAGACAATCCTTGAATTAGGCTCCTTTTACACAGGCCGATTTACAATGATCGGAAAAAACTGTTCAATCGTGATCACTGCCCAGTCACTGAGTCGCAGTAGAACTGAATTTACTTGTCCTTTGTAAGTGAATGGATGATGGCTACAGTGATAGTGACAGTTTATCCCCATACAGATTCATTGTTTGTGGGCAGCACATCCAACAATCAACAATTTTAAGGGCTCATGCACACAAACGTATTTTCTTTCCATGTCCGCTCCGTTTTTTTGCGGACCGTATGCGGAACCATTCAGTGGTAGTAAATATATGCTTTCCACTGCAGCAAAGTCTTAATGCCATTAATGGGTGAACACTCATGTTGGTTCTGGACCTTTTAAGATGTCTCTTTCTCTCTGGATCACTCTGATGGATTACAACTTCTCAGATATAAAGGTTCTAGGTCTCAGGAGCTAGGTCTTCTTCTTGGCTCTGCTCAGACTAGATTCCTCCACTAACTAACCAGGGGGTGGGCTAAGTCCATCACCCCGGTAACCTAAACCGTCCACTAATATTATCCATCTGTGGCCCACACATGGCTATGAGTATACATAATATATGAAGAAATAAATAATGTAAACATAAATCACAAAACTTCACTGAGTAACAACACGTTAACACTTTTTGTAGTAACTAACCCTTTTTGCAGCTGTCCTCTGGGGCATGCACATCATCTACATGCTACATGCATTTTCCATTGGATACCACAATATATGGATGTTGATGTTTTTTTCTGGGATTATCGAAAACTGGCCATTCCAGCACCTGCTCACAGTGTTTGTTTACAGTGCTGCAGAGATGACATGCCCATACAATGTGACTGTTGCAACCCATGACTGACTTTAGCAATGTACAACATCAGACAGCTGTGTGATTGGCTGCATCGGTTATGCGTGCAGTTATATCATCACTAGAGACCTGTAAACAGACACCTGCACAGAGCTCTGGAGCGGTGGCACTTGACCGGCATGGAATTTATTGCAAAAATGGATTTGTAAGAAGCCTTCTGTGGGAAGTGTGTGAGCATTGTATGACTACTATTTTTCATCAAAAAATATGCTTCAGTGGGAAAAAACAGCTTGGAAAAATAAGCTTCTCTAAGTTTTCATAGGTTAACCATATGGAACTCATAAGCATTCCTTTCCAACAGTCGGCTGCTCGTTAAGTGGAGGCGAAGCCTGGCATTTACATCGAGCGGTCATCTCCGCAGTATGAGGATGAGTGATCGCTACTGCTATCGCTCGTCCCCATACAAAATCATTACTCCTGGACAGCAGAGTGCTGTTTAGACAGCATGATCTTCTGCCTGGGAACGATCATTGAGGTGTCTGAACCTCCGATCATTTCACACAATAAACCTTAAAGGGGTATTCCCATCTCACAAATGTAGTTTGTATAGTTAGATATAGCCATACCAATATTATTACTAATAGAATGTATTTATATAAAATATACCGTTTAGAAGATTTGCCTATTTGTATATCCATTGTCCCACACACATCAGTCAGGCCGTTGCCCCTAGTTACGACCACCGTGGCCATGTAGTAGTGGTGGCCGGCTTGCTGTTGTTCAAACCCGCTCTGAGGTAACTGCTGTATTGTGAACGCACATTACATGAGCATGTGGAGACACATCTTAGGGTTGTAGCATTTTTGTCTGCGCTTCCAAAACGCAAAGAAACGGATCCTGTTCCAAGATCAATTCATCTCTACGGAGCAGGATCCATTTATAAAGTCTGCGTTTTGGACGGATCCTGACCATTGTGTTTTGGACTGGTAGCATCCAAAACGCAGATGTGAAAGTACCCTAAGATGTGTCTCCACATGCTCATATAATGTGCGTTCACAATACAGCAGTTACCTCAGAGCGGGTTTGAACAAGAGCAAGCCGGCCACCACTACTACATGGCCGCGGTGGTCGTAACTAGGGGCAACGGCCTGACTGATGTGTGTGGGACAATGGAAATACAAATAGGCAAATCTTCTAAACGGTACATTTTATATAAATACGGTCTATTAGTAATATTATTGGTATTGCTATATCTAACTATACAAACTACATTTGTGAGATGGGAATACCCCTTTAAGGAACTGAGTCAGAAAAACGTTCCTTCACATATCACTGACAAAGAGAGCGGTGGGAAACTCTTTGACTGTGTTGGAACAAAAGCAGAAGTGGAAGAGCAGTCTCAGGGGACTCTGTATCTGCAGTATATTCAGCCCTCATTGTACATGACGCAACTGCTTTTATTCCTTCTCTGTACTGTCAGTTTTCCCCAAAATGCAGACGGTCTCTTTCAGGATGGTGTCTGAACATGCTCAGTATGCTTATTATCTTCAATCAATTCCAGTATCTTCAGGAACACATTGTTGCTCAGCTTCCCTCCTGTTTAAAGCACCATGTCCTTCTAATGTACGTATACTGATCTCAATGCAAGGGGTTTACATCAGCCACCCTTGCACAGCAATGTTCTCAGTTCCTCGTATCATTGAGTAAACTGGATTTGGAAGATATGTTCTATGTTTTGAACCAGTAACTATCTATAGAAAAAAATGGGGGTTAGTCAGCACATCCCAATGCGCAGGTGCACGTCGCCATAGCTGAAAGCATAAAAGCAAAAACACGATGAAACAGCACTCTGCAAACACAAATAATGAAGTAAATACAATCGTGCCATACTCACTATAGAAAATGTACTAATGCTAATGCTACTTTATAAATGTGAGATTCTTGGCAAATACATTTTGTACAAAATTATTTGTGCCTGTCTGCCAACGTCAAGGCGATTTCTTTAGGACAGAAAACTACACTAAATACTACCTCCTCTGGTGCTAAACTGGCCTCCTGTGTCTCCTGAACTTTACTTTAGTTTATACCTGTGTCTGCAGTTATTTATGTCCCTTGATGAACAATACGGTGATGAAACATGTTGAAATAGTTTAACTTGTGTCTGGTACAGTCCCGAGTCAAGTTTTATGTGATTAATACTGGTTGATTATCTATATGCAGGGCCGGCCTTAGGGTAGATGGCGCCCTGTGCGAAACTTTCTCTCGGCGCCCCCCCCCCCCGAGTGACAGTACTAACGTCATACAGTATAGAGCTATAAATAGAGTGTAGAGATATATAGAGTGATATAGGACTGTATAGAGAGCTATAAATACAGTGCAGAGATATATAGAGTGATATAGGTAGGTAGAGTAAGACAGTATATATATATATATATATATATATATATATATATATATATATATGTATTTATAGCTCTCTATACTGTTCTATATCACACTATATATCTCTGCACTGTATTTATAGCTTTCTATATTGAAATGTAACCTAATATAGCGCACATACCTCTTACATCCAGTGACGTCTCCTCTAATATAGATATTCTCTTTCCTCATCTTCTCCTTTCAGACCAGACGCCATTTTTCAGCCATTTCTCATCTCTGCAGTTTGACAAAAAAAAATCTTAGTTTACACAGTGTCCTAAAATAACTGCGCCCAGCAAATAGTGTTCCGTAATAGTGCACCCAGTAATATAGTAAAAATAACGCTCGCCAGAAATAACTGCGCTGATACTGTGCCAGGGTGCCCCCACAGTAATAGTGCCCCCCACAAGTCCCAACTAATAATTCTCTGCCAGAGTGCACTTGTTAGTAATAGTGCCCCCAACAGTACTAATGTCCCCACTGTGCCCCAGAAGTAATAATGCTTCCAATGTGCCAGTAAGAAGTGCCCCCCAATAATGTGCCAGAAGTTCCCCCCATTGATTCCCCCCCAAAATCATGTGCCAGTAAAAAGTGTCCCACCCCCATAGATGCCCCCCAAATTATGTGCCAGTAAGAAATGCCTCAGTGCCCCCATGTGCCAGTAAGAAATGCCCCAGTGCCCCCATGTGCCAGAAAAATGCCCCCAGTGCCCCCATGTGCCAGTAAAAATGCCCCCAGTGCCAGTAAAAATGCCCCCAGTGCCCCCATGTGCCAGTAACAATGCCCCCAGTGCCAGTAAAAATGCCCCCAGTGCCAGTAAAATGCTCCCAGTGCCCCCATGTGCCAGTAAAAATGCCCCAGTGCCAGTAAAATGCCCCCAGTGCCAGTAAAATGCCCCCAGTGCCAGTAAAAATGCCCCCAGTGCCCGCATGTGCCAGTAACAATGCCCACAATACCCCCATGTGCCAGTAAAATGCCACTATGTGCCAGTAAAATGCTCCCATGTGCCAATAAAAATGCCCCCAGTGCCCCCTTGTGCCAGTAAAAATGCCCCCAGTGCCAGTAAAATGCCCCCAGTGCCAGTAAAATGCCCCCAGTGCCCCCATGTGCCAGTAAAAATGCCCCATGTTCCAGTAAAAATGCCCCAGTGCCAGTAAAATGCTCCCATGTGCCAATAAAAATGCCCCCAGTGCCCCCCTTGTGCCAGTAAAATGCCCCCAGTGCCAGTAAAATGCCCCCAGTGCCCCCATGTGCCAGTAAAATGCCACTATGTGCCAGTAAAAATGCCCCCAGTGCCCCCATGTGCCAGTAAAATGCCCCCATGTGCCAATAAAAATGCCCCCATAAAAAAAATAAACACTTACTTACCTCCATGGAGCCGGCAGCGATGCGATGCAGGCCTCTTCCGGCCTGTGTCCCGCGCTGTACGGCTCAGGCGGCGCGATGACGTCATCGCGCCGCCTGAGCTGGCCTCTGATAGGCTGCAGGCCTAGGGCCTGCAGCCTATCAGAGGAACGGGCAGGGGAGACGCCTCTCCCTCCCCTGCCCCGCATCTCCAAAGGCAGACTATGGAGATGAGCGCTTCCACAATGGAAGCGCTCATCTCCCTCTGCCCCACCGCCGCCCCCAACTGTGCGGCACTTGCAGGGCACGGCCGGGCCATTAAGGGGGCGCTCTGGCAGGGCGCCCCCTTAAGTGGCCGGGAGTGAAGCGCCCTGTGCAACCGCACGGGTCGCACACCCCAAAGGCCGGCCCTGTCTATATGCAACAATGGAACTACAACTTTTTCTCCTGTTCATCCCACTGTAGGGACTATGAGGGTAATGCAGGACTAGGTGGGTAAGATAGGTTACCCTGCATTTGCTACAGATTGATCTAAAAAGTTCCACCTTCTGCCCATTCATAGACATGATTTTTTGACATAGCTCTTTCTTGAATAACATAAGGAAAACATATCTGAACTTCTGAAGCATTTCCTGTAGCAAGATCAGAAAACTTCACATTTGGAAGACAATATTAATAAGTTTGCTGACTATTGAAATGTATTCTACTGAACCCACAAGACCCCTTGAAGGACAATGCTAAATTTGAGCTGCAGTGTATTCCATAAAAAACTGACATTCCAAGTTTACAAGCCCATATGGAACTATAATGAATGCCTATAGTTGTTGTCACCTATAAACTCCTTTTCAATACATCATAGAGAGCTTAGTCCATATTAGAAAACCAGATCAGTAGTTCTAAAGAAGAATTCCCGCAAAATTTTTTATTCCATGTCCTGCTAGAAATGTACATGATGTAATCTGTAGTGAATCTCATTTTCTTACCAGTAGCTGAATTTTTGAGTTATATCATCCTGAAGTTTCTTATCTGTGTCATGTGACTAGGAATTAGACCCACCAACTCACACAGCACCTTATGTGTGGACAGGAAGTCTAATTTTCTATGCTTTCCTATGGGAGCCTCACTTTCAGTCTCATAGGAATGAATAAAGCAGTAACTGGCTTGCTGTCCTGGGTCAGTTGGAGGTCAGGGAGTTGGTCACATGACACAGCTACAATAAGAAGAGAGTGGAAGCTCTCAATTTCAGCCTCTGATAAGAAAATGGCATTCACTACAGATTATATCATGCATCTTTCTAACAGGTCAGAGAATACATTTTTTTGTGGGAGTTCTTCTTTAAATGACATCTGTAAGCAGATTTGTATGTATGAAACTAGCTGACCTGTTACATGTGCGCTTGGCAGCTGAAGACATTTGTGTTGGCCCCATGTTTATATGTGCTCGCATTGCTGAAAAAAATGTTTTAATATATGCAAATGAGCCTCTAGGAGCAACGGAGGCAATTACACTTTTAGGCTCTGCTCTCTCTGCAACTGCTGTGCCCTCTCCACTTTGATTTACAGGACCAGACAGTGAAAATGTCATCATACCTGGCCCTGTCAATCAAAGTCAGAGGGTGCGGCAGTTACAGAGAGAGCAGAGCCGCTAGCTGTAATGGCAATGCCCCCATTGCTCCTAGATGCTCATTTGCATATATCAAAACATCCTTTTTCTCAGCAGTGAATGCAAATATGAACATGGGACTAACGCAAATGTCTTCAGCTGCCAAGCCCACATGCAACAGGTCAGCCAGTTCCATAGGTACAAATCTGCTGACAGATGCCCTTTAAATGGCACAAAGACACAAATGAATAAAACAGCCAGTTTGTAATGGGGAGCAGGCGGTGCGCTCCCTCCCTACATCGCCGCCGGTCTCCGGAGTCTCCGGAGTCTTCATGGTGATAAGGAGGGAGGAGGAGTCAGCCGTGGCTGGCGTACTCGTATCCCTAGCAACCCAGGGGAGGGGAGGACCCAGCAACACACGCTTTACAAGCGCGGCTGGCGGCCTCCATCCCCTGGACAACAAGCAGCAGGAGAGCTGAGCGGCGACAACCATGAGTCGCGCTCAGGTGTATTGAAGTTTCTGGTTTGGGTGCTGGGCCTATTTAAACATGCAGCCTGCTGGCCACAGGTTTCCTGTGATTGGTCTTATTACCAGTACCTGCTATTGTGAACTACTGTGACTATTGTGCTTTGACTCCGGCTTGTGAATTTAACTTTGTCCTCGTCTCATCCTTTTGTACTTCGTTCCCTCTCGGCTTTGACTTCGGCTCGTGTTTTTGACTTTGCTCCTGTTTGTTCCCCTGGTTTTTGACGTGACTTCCTGGTTTGACTTTGGCTTGGCGACTTTCTTAGATTGTGTGAGTTCTGTCTTTGTTTATTGTTTTCTCCCGTTGTTTCCCCTACCTGTACACCCCAGCACGTACCTAGGCTAGGGACTGTCGACAAGCTGTACACCGTTGCCTAGGATGGGCCGTGCAAGTCTGAATACAAAGCAACTATGGAACATAATTTTAACAACCCACCATGCACCCTAACTCATGCAAGGACTCATGCAAGAATTTCAGTTGAGCTATCTCTTTTTAATTCATGTATGTTGTAAGGAATGCTAAGAGAGTAAGAATTTGTGATATGGTTGTATGTATCTATGTCCCTATTATCTGCCTCAATTATTATTTTATATAATAATAATAATAATAATAATAATAATAATAATAATAATAATAATGATGATAATAATAATAATAATGTGCAATTTACTCCATGGCTCTGTACATATGAAAAGGGTATAAACACGTAATAAAAAAACAAGTATAATAAGCATGAACCAAGTCAGTTACAAACTGGTATACACGGAGAGACCCTGGCTTCGAGGGCTTACAATCTAAATACAATCTCAATAAATTAGAATATAATCAAAAAGTTATTTATGTTAATGTTGATGATTATGGCTTACAGCCAAGGAAAACCCACAATTCATTATCTCAGAAAATTAGAATAATTAACCCACACCTGCAAAGGCTTCCTAAGCCTTTAAAAAGGTTCCTTAGTCTGGTACAGTAGGCAACACAATCATGGGGAAGACTGCTGACTTGACAGATATTCAGAAGGCTATCATTGACACACTCTACAAGGAGGGTAAGCCACAAAAGGTCATTGCTAAAGAACCTGGCTGTTCACAGAGAGCATATTAATGGAAAGTTGAGTGGAAGGAAAAAGTGTGGTAGAAAAAGGTGCACAAGCAACAGGGAGAACTGCAGCCTTGACATATGCGATGTATCCAGGACATGGGCTACAAGTGTCACATTCTATGTGTCAAGCCACTCATGACCAATAGACAACGCCAGAAGCGTCTTACCTGGGCCAAGGAGAAAAAGAACTGGACTGTTGCTCAGTGGTCAAAGGTGTTGTTCTCAGATGAAAGTAAATTTTGCATTTCATTTGGAAATCAAGCTCCCAGAGTCTGGAGGAAGAGTGGAGAGGCACTCAATCCAAGCTGCTTGAGGTCTAGTGTAAAGTTTCTACAATCAGTGATGGTTTGGGGAGCCATGTCATCTGCTGGTGTAGGTCCACTGTGTTTTATCAAGACCAAAGTCACTGCAGCCGTCTACCAGGAAATTTTAGAGCACTTCATGCTTCCCTCTGTCGACAAGCTTTTTGGAGATGAAATTTTTATTTTCCAGCAGGACTTGGCACCTATCCACACTGCCAAAAGTACCAATATCTGGTTTAATAACCACAGTATCACTGTGCTTGATTGGCCAGCAAACTCGTCTGACCTTAACCCCATAGAGAATCTATGGGGTATTGTCAAGAGGAAGATGAGAGACACCAGACGCAACAATGCAGACAAGCTGAAGGCTGCTATCAAAGCAACCTGGGCTTCCATAACATCTCTGCAGTGCCACAGGCTGATCACCTCTATGCCACGCCGCATTGATGCAGTCATTCATGCAAAAGGAGCCCCAACCAAGTATTAAGTGCTTTTATTGTACATACATTTCATTTGGCCAACATTTCTGTGTTTAAAAAAAAAATTACAGTTGGTCTAATATAATATTCTAATTTTCTGAGATAATGACTTTTGGGTTTTCCTTGGCTGTAAGCCATAATCATCAACATTAACATAAATAAACAATTGAAAAAGTTCACTCTGTTTGTAATCACTCTATTATATGGGTTTCACTTTTTGAATTGAATTACTGAAAAAACAACTTTTTGAGGATATTCTAATTTATTGAGATGCCCTTGTATATACATGTGTCCTGTAAAAATCTAGAAATATTTTTGTATGTTTAAACTGTGTTCAAATCTCATTATGTAAACACATTCAGTGTATACACCAAATATAGCCATAATTACCCAATGGAGGCCTTTTGGCCTACGTTAGTGTCAGTGGCATACATAGCAAAGTAAGGGCCCCATAGCAAGGATCAAACCAGGTCCCCACCCAGGACAGAAGGGTTTCTACCTAAACCCTTTTCAATTATCCTTGGGCCATTTTATCACTGTCTCATTTGCTAAAAGTTGTTCCTTTAGAGGGTAGAGTCCTACAGTAGAAGAGATAAACCCAACTAAGACTGGGCCCCTCTTGTCCTGGGCCCCATAGCAGCCGCATGGTCTGCCGCTATGGTAGTTACGCACCTGGTTAGTGTTATGTTTACTTTTTTTGCACTACAAAATTAATTACCATGTAGTTTAGTATTGCCTTACTGTAACCAACAGAATCTGATGTAAATACGTGTTTTTACATTACATAACATATCTGATGTATTTCATTTCATTTGTGATAATGATATTCAAAAAATTGAGCCATTAAATTGAATATCCATCTTGTAATATAGGAACGTAGTAAACCCTGTTATTAATAATCAAGTAGCACACTGATGGTTTAGTCATTTACATTTCATTATCAGCATGTGAAAAACAGAAGTATATTTAGTGAGGCTACCCACTGGGTTTCCTATTGACAGTTTAACTTGAGCTAACCCTTGTGTGACTGATGAAATAAAAAGAAGCTGTTGTCATGGTTCAGTCTATTCTACAAATACAGTGCTATGCTTGTGTGTTTTTGAAAAAGTCTGGATTGATACATTCAACCTATGAAAAGAATATGTGAATCCAATCATCATATTTAATGCAATGGCTATGCGGAAATGCAATAACACAAGCAAAGTATATAATTAAAAACAAATGAAGCAGAACATGCACACAATGTTGTACTAGTCAAATTCAATAATGGTATATCAAATAAAGATATATAGACTATTTATAGACATCTAGGTCATTTGTATCATACAATTTCTTACATGCAGTGGGATTACCATCCTTTGTATACAAAGTGCGGAAGAATGCTGCAAAGAAACTGCACTGTATGTACAAAAGAATTGTGACATGATTTTAAAGGGATTTTCCAGGAGTAGAATATTGACCTATCCTCAGGACCGGTCATCAGTATCTGATTGGTGGGGTCTGACTCCCAGTACTCCTGCCAATCAGCTGTTTGAATAGCCAGCGGCGCTGCAGTGAGCACTGTGGCACCTTCCTTGGCCAGTAAATGGGCCAGGGCTGCAATACCAAGCTTGGTATGCTGTGAGGGCCACAGCCTCTTCAAACAGGTGATCAGTGGTGGTGCTAGGAGTCAGACCCCCACCAAACATATATTGATGACCTATCCTTAAGATCAGTCATCAGTATTATACTCCAAAAGTGGCCCCTCAAAGGGGTTGTCCCGTCTTGGACATTGAGGGCATATCACTAGGATATGCCCCCAATCTCTGATAAGTGCAGGTCCCTATCCTTAGAATGGAGGTCTCAATGTGCCAGAGGGCACACTGTGCATGTGTGGCCACCCTCAATAAATAGCTGAGTGGCATTCTTGGCTATTTTCGGAAGTTCCTTTGAAATGAATGGGAAGTGAACCGTGCAAGCACGGCCATCACCCAGTTCAATTCTATGGGGCTTACAAAAATAGCCAGGACGGCTCTAGGCTATTTTTGGCAATCCCAAAGAAATGAATAGAGGGCGGCCGGGCAACACCTTTACTCATTGAATTCAAGTATTTTATTCATGGTAGACGACTAAAGTTACACTGCACGGTCGCCAGGTGCTGAGGTGCATAGTGCATAAAAGTTACCAACGCTCTGATGACTCAGTTGCAGAGTTCCAAACCTCCCGGCTTTAGCATCAGCATAAAACTGTGTGCCAGGAGCTCCATGGCATGTGTTTTTATGGCTGAGCAGCTGTATATAAGCACGATGCCAAGCGTGGAATGGAGTGGTGTAAAGCACACCACCATTGGACACTGGACCAGTGGAAACGTTTTCTGTGGAGTGACAAATCACGCTTCTCTATCTGGCAGATAGATACTTACAGTTGGGGTCCATTCACATATCTGCATGTGTTTTGCAATTGGCGGATCCGCAAAACACGGACACCGCCATGTGTCGGGACTATAGAAATGCCTTATCTTGTTCGTGGCTGCAGACAAGAATAGGACATGTTCTATTTTGAAAATAAATGGGTGGAAAGGATGCGGAACCATTCATACGGACGTATGAATGGACCCTTACTGTGGGAAATTTCAGAGTTTGTAGAGACATAACCTATGAACAAGGTTAAATAGTAACACCCAGTCAGGGGCGGATTGGCCATAGACCTTACAAGGAAATTTCCCGGTGGGCCAATGCCCAGGGGGCCACCTAAGCCCCCTTCTCTGCCGTTGGCCGGGTACATAATGAGCTCTCAGCAGTAATTAATGCTGTGAGAATCAAGTACTTATGCGATGAGGAGAAAGCAAAACTCTTAAATATTTTTTTCTCCACTGTGTTCACTAAGGAAAATAAACTGTCAGATGAAATGCAGAATATAAAAGTGAATTCCCCTTTAAAAGTGTCCTGTCTGACCCAGGAAGAAGTACTGGGGCGTCTTAAAAAATTTAAAATAGACAAATCGCCAGGACCGGATGGCATACACCCCCGTATCCTAAGAGAACTAAGTAATGTCATTGCCAGACCCTTATACTTGATATTTAAGGACTCTATACTGACAGGGAGTGTTCCACAGGATTGGCGCATAGCAAATGTGGTGCCAATATTCAAAAAGGGTCCAAAAACAGAGCCCGGGAACTATAGGCCGGTAAGTTTAACATCTGTAGTGGGTAAACTGTTTGAAGGTTTTCTAAGAGATGCTATCTTGGAGTACCTCAATGAAAATAAGCAAATAACTCCATATCAGCATGGCTTCATGAGGGATCGGTCGTGTCAAACCAATTTAATCAGTTTCTATGAGGAGGTAAGTTTTAGACTTGACCGTGGGGAATCAATGGATGTCATATATCTGGACTTCTCCAAAGCATTTGACACTGTACCACATAAAAGGTTAGTATATAAAATGAGAATGCTTGGCCTGGGAGAAAATGTCTGTATGTGGGTAAGTAACTGGCTCAGTGATAGAAAACAGAGGGTGGTTATTAATGGTACATACTCAGATTGGGTCACTGTCACTAGTGGGGTACCACAGGGGTCAGTATTGGGCCCTATTCTCTTCAATATATTTATTAATGATCTTGTAGAAGGCTTGCACAGTAAAATATCAATTTTTGCAGATGACACTAAACTGTGTAAAGTAATTAACACAGAAGAGGACAGTACAATGCTACAGATGGATCTGGATAGACTGGAGGCTTGGGCAGAGAAGTGGCAGATGAGGTTTAACACTGACAAATGTAAGGTTATGCATATGGAAAGGAATAATGCAAGTCACCAGTACATACCAAATGGTAAAACATTCGGTAACTCTGACATGGAAAAGGACCTAGGAATTTTAGTGAACAGCAAACTAAGCTGCAGAAACCAGTGTCAGACAGCTGCTGCCAAGGCCAATAAGATAATGGGTTGCATCAAAAGGGGCATAGATGCCCGTGATGAGAACATAGTCCTGCCACTTTACAAATCACTAGTCAGACCACACATGGAGTACTGTGTACAGTTCTGGGCTCCTGTGAACAAGGCAGACATAGCAGAGCTGGAGAGGGTTCAGAGGAGGGCAACTAAAGTCATAGCTGGAATGGGTGGACTACAGTACCCAGAAAGATTATCAAAATTAGGGTTATTCACTTTAGAAAAAAGACGACTGAGGGGAGATCTAATAACTATGTATAAATATATCAGGGGTCAGTACAGAGATCTCTCCCATGATCTCTTTATCCCAAGGACTGTGACTGTGATGAGGGGACATCCTCTGTGTCTGGAGGAAAGAAGGTTTGTTCACAAAAATAGAAGAGGATTCTTTACGGTAAGAGCAGTAAGACTATGGAACTCTCTGCCTGAGGAGGTGGTGATGGTAAGTTCACTAAAAGAGTTCAAGAGGGGCCTGGATGTATTTCTGGAGGGTAATAATATTACAGGTTATAGTTACTAGATATGGGTTGTTGTTGATCCAGGGAGTAATTCTGATTGCCTGATTGGAGTCGGGAAGGATTTTTTTCCCCTAAAGTGAGGAAAATTTGCTTCTACCACACAGGGTTTTTTTTGCCTTCCTCTGGATCAACTTGTAGGAAAACAGGTCGAACTGGATGGACAGATGTCTTTTTTTCGACCTTATAAACTATGATACTATGTTACTATGTTACTCAGCCAATGACCACACATGCCCTCCTGCATTCAACCATGGCCTGTATCTTACTTCCTAAGCCTCCTGTTCCATATCTTAATCAGAGATAACTGGAGGAGGAGAATAGTAAATGACAAGTATTGATGGCCAACACAGAGGGAAAGCTTTTGGGGCAATATATTGTGCTGCACTGTGGTATATATGGTATTTTGTGCTGTGGTATTGCTGAACCCTCCTACTTATGTTGCCCCACCTCTGGTCAATTTAGAAACTCCTTCAACATGAGGCCACTTTTAGTTTTTTTTTCCAGGTCCACTTTAAGTTCCCAATCTGCACCCAGTTATCAATTCATTAACGTAAGCAGCTCCAGCATTTTCTTGTCACAGGGAATAATAGTAGTTACTAAGACAAGTCAGGAGACCTATCAGGGTGCCTTTAGTGCTCCAGCAATTTGTTTCTGCATAGTAAGTTTCTTTCTATTTAACTTTTCTATTATTTTCGTTGCATGTTGGATTATTATAACCATAAGAATTTAGGGTCTTGGAGATTTATCCTCTCTATAAAAATGAAGTGCAAAGTCTATATTGAGATAGGATACAGAAATGCTGAGTATAAAAAATTCACAGCCTTCTAAATAACCTTCTAAAACTATGCAGCAATAAATAGTAACTAACATCTTGCAGAGCAGCGTAAAGCCTAAACTATTGCTTGACCTTTTAATCATTTTGCATCTCAGCAGCCATAGTGGTTCATTTACCAGCTATATTTTGTCAAGTATTCTGAGCAGACTGTTCAGTGCACTCAAGGAATAATTATAGGATTGAACATGTTTGCAGCATGGGAAAGTAGAATGAAACCATACATTACAACCATAATGAAATGTTAACAAAAAACCACTACAACAGAAGAATGTATTTTAGCCAAAATGCACGTCAATAGCAACGTCATGGGTTGTCCTGGTGAGAATCCTAACAAAAACTCATAGTTAAGCCAAGTATGACTGTCACTTTGGCATGAATTCCAGGCATTCGGAAGAGCAGAACTTCCCCATAGGGCAATTTGTAAGTCTTTACTATTAGACAACATAATTTACATATAAACAATTATAATTTTACCCATTAGCAAAACGATATCAGAAACCTGAAAACTCTACTGATATTAAAATGCTATATAAACAAGAATTCAGTAGATCATATTTTGTCTATGATGATATGCATTGCACAATGACAAGGAGAAAGCCGCTCCTCTCCAAAAAGGATCATTGCTGTCATCTGCAGCTTGCTAAAGATCACCTGGACAAACCAAAAGACTATTGGAACAATGTTATGTGGATGGATGAGAGCTAAGTAGAAGTTTTTGGTTCTAAGTAGAACGTTAAACTAGAAGCATTATGTTTTGTGAAAGGAAAACGCTGCGTTCCAGCATAAAAATCTAATCCCATCTATGAAGTACGGTTGTGGTAGTATCATGGCTTAGGGTGATCTGCTACATCTGGACCAGGATGGCTTGCCATCATTGATGGAACAATGAATTTTCAATTATACCAGCAAATTCTAAAGGAAAATGTCTGGACATCAGTCAATGAGTTGAGTCTCAAGAAAATGTGGGTCATGCAGAAAAACAACGATCTTACAAACACAAATTGTTCTACTAAAGAATGGTTAAAGAAGAATAAAGTTAAACTTTTGGAATGCTCAAGTCAAAGTCCCAACCTTAGTCCAATAAAATGTTGTGGAAGTTGTGCAGTTCATGGGAGGAAAACAACCAATATAACAGACTAAAAGCTGTTTTGTTTGGAGGAATGGGCTAATGTGCAGGACTAATCAACAATTACCGGAAACATTTAGTTGCAGTTGTTGCTGCACAAAGGGTTCACACCGGATACTCAAAGCAAAGGTTCACACATGGTTTTTCTGATTCTGCACTACAATGGAATTTGCAGATAAAACTTTGGACTTGTCCACCTGTCAGCTGGAACTGTAAGGAGTTCCTTCTCAAGGGGTTATGTCTCATGCATCCCAAAGGATATAGGGACCTTGTTTCAGCCAGGACGCTGTCTGAATAGTTTTTTTTTTATGTTTCTTTTTTTACCTTTGTTACACATGGAAGTAAATTGCACCATTCATCTCAGTAAAGACTGTGAGTTCACTATTTTAACCTGATCTGAGTGTCCTCTCTTTCATACTGCATCACTACAACACCAAAGGCAAACCACTTTCCAAAAGGCAGGAGACCCCCAGCAGGGTGTGTCTGGGGGAGAGACAACTAGGTGCACTTCCACTTACCTGTAAGCGAGGAAGAGGGAACCACTCTTTTTTTGTCCCATCATGCTCCTCGCTGCGTTGTTGCACGCATACAGTACAGTCAAAAGTGTATGTTACCTTCTAGGTAGGAGAGAGCAAAAGTATTTTTTAAAGTGCCCAAAGTGACTTTACAGAATAAGGGGTCACCAGATTCTCCCAAACAGCAAACAGATGTCGGGGAAAGAAGGATCAGGCATGTAAGAGTTTAACATGCCCAATCCTTTTTTTTTGCATCAGATAATCCTCTACCAGAGCCCAAGTCTGGCATGCATATTTATTGGGGAATTGGTAAAATTAACTATGTGTTTTGGGACCTGTAGATGTTTTTGATACCTCTCACCTTGTGGAGACGACATAAGAATGGGGCTCCTTATGCTAAGACAACCCTGCAAATGTTCTTAGGTTACCTCTGGTTGAAGCCTATTATGCCAGTCAATTCTACATCTGAGCAAAAAAAATAATGGGTTGATAGGAATATGTAGTATGATTAACTAGACCACTGGTTCTTGTGGACTGTATCCATTGTGTCAATGTCATTGTGTTCTTATGCTTTGCTGCCTGACACAGCATGACTTAAGTCAGATGTGGACATTAAATCTTTCATAAAATACAGCTGGGGATATAACAAATCAGTTCAGCCTCAGGGGCTACATTCCAAAGCACATACAGCTCATAATACATTGCCACCGGCTATGAATATATGCTTTACAATAGTGATACTAAGTCTGTAAAATAACATGACAGCAGTGAAAAGCAAGATTTCATGACATCTCTTATCATATACACAGTCTTTCGTTGACTTTCATGCTGGTTTTTCCACCCCTTTTCCTTAGGGCATGTTTCTTACACCTGTCATACACATAATTCATAGAAAAAGAATCACTTTGACTTGTCGCAATCCTTACCTCATTCTCACTGACCTTCTGTTAACATTTATAGGTCAGTAAGACACAGCATATATTCGTGTTGTATCCCAATGATTGTGTCAAAATATCATATGTAATAAAAAGTTATAAATAAGATTGAAATATTGCATTTGACACTTTTTTTTATCAGTGTAACTACACAATGAGAGAGCTGCACGTTTAAGGAAATAAATGGTATGGGTGTAGCATTGTGAAGCTGGCCATAAACAGATCAATGTTGACCATTGAATGTGTATGGGGCCTACCGACTTCCCCCTGATGGCAGATATTGGGTGAGATAAAGATCTGTTGTTATTCAACTGCCTGATCCTTTTGTTCTCTGTGGCATAAGCCGCTGCAAGAAGTGTCCAGGAGTGGCTTTCTCACAGTAGCAGATTAAGTGTATCATAGGCCCTAGGCTGTTTACTAGTGTTGAGTTAATTGACTTCAATCCGAATTTCAGGAAAAATTAGATTCACCACAAATCTGAATTTCCTTGTGCTTTGTGGTAACAAACCATTTTTTTCCCCTAAAATGGCAGCTAGATGTGTTAGAAAGTGGAAGTAGGAAGCCTGGGGAGGTGATATGACCCATAATGCCGCGGAGCCCGCCAATCAGCATATAGCCATCCCCTGTGATGTCACAGTCCTATAAAAGCCTTATCCCACGCGGTCTCCATTTCACTGTGAACTGAGTATTGGGAGAGGCGTGGCAAGCACTAGGGACAGTGTTTTAGAAAGCCTTTAATTGTAGAATATTAGAGAGAGAGTGCAGGGACAGTGTAGGGAGATCGTAGGGAGAGTTTTTAGACACTGCAGGGAGAGCATAGGGAGACTGCATGGACAGTGTAGGCTCAGTGTAATCGCCCAGTGCATCTCGTTCAACTGCTGCGTCATTCATTCTTAATCTGTTCTGTAGGACACTATAGGAAAAAGCGTCTGCCTCTCTGGTAGCCGGGACAATGGGAGCACACAATCATGTGCTTTTTCCTATATTGTGCAAGCACAACCACCACTGATGGATTGCAGGGTGGTATGTAACCATGGAAACGATCAGTGTATAATGTGATGGAAAAATAAATCCAGCCAGCAAAGGAAACAATATGGATAATCACAATACATTAATAAGTGCCTTGTATTAACTTTCTCTACATGATAAATGCCACTTACTGAAGTGAGACGACCCCTTTAAGTCTTCAGACTCTAATGAGTAGTTTTCTTCAACCGCCCAAATGTCCCTATTATGATCCGCCACTGCTTTTTCCCCTCTCCCCTGTCTGGACACATGCTGAGCTGAGTGGGCATGTGTTTTGAAGGAAAGATTGCTGTCTGCTGACTGAATGCTTAGTTGACCGTTATCTAATGTGTATGGCGCAGCTTAGAATTATGTTTTCAATCCATAAATTGAGTTCTTTATTCTCATTTGCTTTGAATCACACTCCTTTCATTGCTTTAGATATAATTGAGCTCTGGTTTTTAAAGTCGCTGAATTTGGTTTATCATTTTCCACAACTCTTTGATTGTGCTAATATTTTGCATTTGGTCTGCAGTGTAAACTACTGATTTATAAATACACATAGAAAATATCAATAGATAGTTGCAGAATTAATTTGAATGCAAGCATTTCCATGTGTATTATTCTATTTTCAACATTATTAGTTTACCTGTAATTTTCAATATAATTTCAGGTCTGTGTATTTGAGAACTGGTAAAAAGATTTGAGTATTGTGTATGGAATATTAGTAGCAAAAACTCAGGATTTGATTAATATTTCACAAACAATTCAGTGTGATCACTTTGATCTCAGGTCTGTTATTAAACATAATGAACAGCTACAGTTCTGCTACTCCAATTCTTCTGCAGAATGTTCCTCTGTAAAGAACCAAGCATAGATATATAGCACCTGGTTGTGCTTAGGGCTTCCGAGAAAACTTGTGGTAACTTGTAGAGGAACTGAATGGCTGACCGATAGGAGATGGTTGAAGAACCTATCATATTCCATATGTTTTTACAAGCTGTTGAGAAGTATTATTTGGAGATCTCATGGGAAAGCACAATGTTTCTTCTAAAATTACTGTGTAAGCATGGCCGCAGTAAGAAAAGTAAAAACAAGAAAAATCATTTGTAATAATCAAAACATCAGTAAAATTTAATATGTGTTGTGCCGTATCTAGTAAACAAGGTTATCCTGGTTGAAAAGTAGTTATTTTTTTATCTCATGAAGCACTTTTTTAGTAGACCTTTAAATAGTCACATTATATGATGAGAGGAGAACATAATGTGAACATAACCCCATGTGACATGCATTAGCTATAATGTGTAAGACCTTAAACAACAAGACTGAGGCAGTTCTGTCATAAACAGTGTCTGGCCATCACAAGATGCTCCTAAGTGATGCAAAGGTCACCAGCATTTGCCAAACACTTCCATTTCATCCTTCACTTTTAACCCTGTAAAGTTGTCTTTGAGCCTTCATATAAAAACACATCCCCATTAGTCTCTATCCACTTACAATACAAGTTTATTTACCCCATTTAATGATTACCAGTACATAATAATTAGTGAAAACATAGCAATACAGTCTAGAAAAAAATAGGAATAAAGTGTGTATAAATACATACAAAGTGTACAGTTATAAAGAACATGATCGATTAAGCCAAGTATTTTCAAAATGAGGTGTTATCCAGTTCACTGACCTAGAACAACTTGAAATGAAAGATAAACCCGTCAAAGTGAGATAATTGTTCATTCTGAAAGTTCATATTGTGTCAGCTCTAGAATGACATTCTGTAAATGTTCAGCTAAAAATGCCATTATTTTTGAATCTATAAGAAATGTACTGTTAGCATTTTTGGTTGACATATTTTATAAACATTTCTACCATGAATGGATGTTCACATAAGAAATATCTAAGAAAATACAAAGTGAGAATTTTTATCACAAGTCAACTTTGCTTCTAAAAATCTAATCTGCATAAATAATCAATCGGCACTCTAGAAGAAGGTGGTGCTTGTATCCTGGGTTGCAGGCCAATACATCCAAGTAGAAGAAGTGGATCAGCACTCACTTTTTGATGCTAATAAATCTTCACTTTATTGCCATAAACAAAATACGGGCAAATGTGATACGTTTCAGCTAAACGTGCTTGTTTGAAAAAAGGTTGTTTAGCCTAAAAGTGTCACATCTGCCTGTATTTTGTTTACGTCAATAAAGTGAAGATTTATTAGCATTAGGGATGAGCGAACTTTTGAAAAGTTCGGTTCGGTTCGATTCGGCGAACTTTCGTGAAATTCGGATTCGTACCAACCGAACCTAAAACGAACCTTGCTATAACGGCTGATTAATTGCAGCTACAATAGTGGGAGTCTGATAGGGTATAGTTTCGTTTAGTTGCAGTTGCTATTACAATGAAAAAAGTGGAAAAAATCAAAGTGCAAAAATAGTGAAACCTCAGCCAGGTCGACAACATTTGACAGCATTGAAGATGTCCGCTGGAGCAGCATTGCCGGCAGCATTGCCTTGGACCCAGTAGGGTGGAAAACAGACATTTGACAGTGGAACCAGCAGCAGTAATAGTACTGTATTGGACCCAGTATGGTTGAGAACAGACAATTGACAGAGGAGGAGGAGTCAGCACTTGATTGCACCCAGGCCAGTATGGTTGAGAAGAGACAAGTTGAGGAGGAGGAGGAGGAGGAGGAGGCAGCACTTGATTGCACCCAGGCCAGTATTGTTGAGAAGAGACAAGTTGAGGAGGCAGCTTCAGCAGCTCTTGATTGCACCCAGTATGTTTTGGACAGTATTCTTTTGGACCCAGAAGGACAGCCTGAGAGCGTGGGGCCTGACATCGGTGGTAAGACACCGTGGCAGGTTGGACTGCAATCAAAGCGGTGGATGGTTGCAAGGTGGTGGAGGCAGAACTTGTGCTTCCAGCCGCTGGCCCCCTAAAGCACCGTGGAAGTGACAGTGGCAAGAATGGGCCAACTTCCTGATGGTCTTCTGGGAGGATGTTGACCCAATGGGCAGTAACAGACATGTACTGCCCTTGCCCATAATTAGAGGACCAGACATCAGCACTCAGGTGCACGGTGCACCGAGAGTCCCAATGAGTCACCAACCTTTTTCTGAACATTACTTTGCAGTGATAGGACAGCTTTGCCAGAGATGTAGTGGCGGCTGGGGACTCGCCATCTGGGGTGCGCACACGCCATGAAATCCCTGAAAGGCTGAGAGTCCACAAGGATACCCAATTGGATGTGACAGCGGAGAAAACCTTACAGGATGGTGACCTCACTTTGTCAGCTAAAGCTTCTAGCCAGGAGAGACATGAAACCAGAGGGATGACTGAAATAGCCAGAGCCTTTCCTAATATGGACTTTTTAACTTTTTTTTAACTTTTTCTTTTTTTTTAAACTTTTTTTATACCTTTTTTTAAACTTTTTTTTTTGACTTTTTTTTGACTTTTTTGTTGCGACTAAATAGGGTTGACGGCACCCAGCAGAGCAGCAGCGTGTAGCGTGTACTCTCGGTCACGGGACAGGAGCTTACAGCCAACACCTCCTCTGGAGTCTCAGTACGTTCCACCCGCTGACTTTAGTGGACTTCCTCCTCCTCCTCCTCCTCATCACTAAAAACTGGTAGAGACTCCAAGAGCAGATCAAGGTTTGCCAAGAGTTCCCTGGCAGAAGGTGCCCCAAAGGTGAGAGGTTCTGTTAGTTTGTTAACCTGATGTACCTTGATATTTGCAGCACGGTGTTGGTGAACGGCTGGAAGACTGACCCCTTTCCGGTTTGCTCCGGGGTCAGACAAGGCTGCCCTCTATCACCTCTCCTTTTTGTTTGTGTTATAGAACTCTTCGCGGAGTCTATCCGGCAGAATGGAGAGATCAGAGGGATCACCGCACCAGGACACTTCGAGGTCAAGTGCTCGCAGTACATAGACGACGTGACCGTCTTCTGCGCTGACCGGCGTTCGGTGACTGCACTCGTCCAGACCTGCGAGCAGTTCGGACAAGCTTCAGGGGCCAAAGTCAACTGCGGGAAGTCGGAAGCCATGCTCTTCGGGGACTGGCAACAAGATCCTCAGAGTCTGGTTCGGGAAGGAAGGCGCAGCCCTCAAGTCTTGGGAAGAACGCTTGGCCAAGGTGAATCAACGGATTGGACTATGGAGCCTCAGTTTTTTAAAACTTTTTTTAAACTTTTTTCTGGCTGTGGGGTGACGTCACACATCTTGATTTTCACAGAAAACCAGGATACAAGGGATTATAGGAGTAATAATCCCTTGTATCCTGGTCTATTCTGTGAAAAAAGTACAGTTTTGCGTCGCCGTTGTAATTTTAACCAGATTCGTTACGAACTTTCTCAAAGTTCGGTTCGGTGACGAACCGAACTTTTGGCAAAGTTCGTAACGAATCTGGTTCATTACGGTTCGGTTCGCTCATCCCTAATTAGCATCAAAAAGTGAGTGCCGATCCACTTCTTCTACTTATTAAAATATAATAAACTTGAAAAGTAAAAAAATGACAGAAACTGTTCATGTTGGGCTCTAAGCACAGGATCAAAATTAAATGGATTGTCTAATGAACAGTATTCTACATTTTTCAGACCAGTATCCTTAGCAACAATGGGCTCAATGTCTGGAAAAATATCTGTAGTTGTTATATAACTACTCAAACCTCCAAAGCATACAGGAATAACATCATACACAAAATAGAAAATACAAGAATACATCTTTATTAGTTACCAGTAAAGGACATAACAAAAAAAGTACATAGCACACACCCACACATAAGAAGGGAGCCATGGTAGGTTGATCGCCACCAGTATATACGTATAGCACCAGTAAAAGTACTGGTAAGCAATATGCTGATTACTTCTTCCAGGGGTCTAGTACTGTTTTTTCAGCAGAAAACACTGCATGTTTTCCTGTCTGGCGCTACCAGTCTATAGATGCCAGACTTGTGCAATTAAGTGCAGTACACGTATGTCAGTTGTGTTCGGCTCCCGGCCTGAAACAACTAGCTGGGCACAACTGATATATTTGAAGTGGCCTTCCATGGTAGCTAGTTTGAATGAAAAATATGCCTTTGATGGGATTCCCTGTGAGAGATTTCTGCAAACCTATATATTGGCCTAACTTGAGCAGCTAGCAGTAGCTACGGTAATAGGTTTTTAAGGGGGAGGAAAGGAGCTTTCCCAATGTCAGGGAGGAAACGGAAATAAGATTTATCTTTTGTGATAGAGGATGGATGCTCAACCTGTGGCCCTCCAGCTGTTGCAACCCTACAACTCCCAGCATGCCCTAATAGCTGTAGGCTGTCCAGGGATGCTGTGAGTTGGAGGGCCTCAGGTTGGGCATCCCTGTGATAGAGGCTGGTTGGTCTTACATATGGAGTTAAGGACTTATTAAACAAAGTGATTATGGTGTGCATTTTCAATCAAACCTTCAAATTTGAGAAATTATTGTTGCATGTAATAGCATGAAGCGATCCAACGATGAATGATAAATCACTTGTTTTCCATGTATCGGACACTTTTTTCCTTTATTTCAATGTTTGTAATACTGAAAACGTATTAATGGGAAGGGTATCATCATAATGTAGGTATTCCATTACACACATACTGTTTTACATATGCATGTATTAGGTTTGTTATATATTGAAGACCTCTTTATTCAAAAATCTGTCCTTAAAGGGAACCTGCTAATTAATCTGCAGGCAGCATGTTTGTTGAGTAGGAGTTGAATCTGTCAAGTGTCTGAGTAGCATATAGAGCAGAAAAAGCTGGGCAGATTGATATATAGATGTGGGAAACGATTCGGTATAACTTGTATTTCATCTATTTAAATTGCTGCTCATTCTGGGCTCTGAAGTCCAGGAGGCGGTCCTATCAGTGACTGACAGCCTTCCCTCTATGACTATGTATATAGAGACAGCTGTCAATCACTGATAGGACTGCCTCCTTGACTTAAAGGGAACCTGTTATCTCCGAAACACCCCTGAACTAGAGTAAGCGGTGTATAGTGTAAGTGATGCTGAATCCGAATATGTAAGTTTTATCTTCATACTCACTTCCATTCCGACGCTGTGCTCCCACAAACCAGCAGTAAAATGCACTCACTGGACTCCAGTGCTCACTCACATAATGGAGAGGACTCAAAGACGAGTCCTCTCAATGTATTTTACTGCTGGTTCGTGGGAGCATAGTGTCGGAATGGAAGTGAGTATGAAGATAAAACTTACATACTCGGATTCAGCATCACTTACACTATACATCTCTTACTCTAGTTCACGGGGTGTTTCGGAGATGACAGGTTCCCTTTAAATTCAAGAATGAGCAGGAATTTAAATGAATGAAATACAGGTTATAATAAATCTTTTACAACATACCCATATATCAATCTGCCCAGCTCCTCCTGCTCTATAACATGCCACTCAGACACCATGTTCAACCTGACAGATTCCCTTTAAGGTACAAAAGTAATTAAGAAAACATTTTATAGCAAATAAGTACATACAGCACAATCATGCTATGCTGTCCACATAAGTTCCAAACCCACTACTGTAATTAGTGACTCTACTTGTGACCACCACTCCATATTATTAGAAATTATGTAAAGTCAAGAAGTGCTACCAACCACTAGGATCAGCAACCTCTGGCACTCCAGCTGTTGTGAAACTACAACTCCCAGCATGCACACATACTTGGCTGTTCTTGTTACTCCCTTAGAAGTGAAAGGAGGATTCTGGGAATTGTAGTTTAAAAACTGCTGGAGTGCCGGAGGTTGCTGGTCCCTGCACCATATAAAATAGAGAAAGAGAGCAGCCTGTATAAATATCTGGTATTACGGTCAGACACTCTGGGGCATAGTAATGGAATTATACCAGTTTTCCCATTTGTTTCATTAGTATTTTTATTTTATTTGTATTCCATATCTAAACCCAGCATAATGTTTTAATATTTAAAAACAAGAAAAATCATGAAACAAATGACTTTCTATTCTTACAGTAGAAGGATATGTCTGTGAAGCTGCAGCCCGGTGATAGTAAGTTAAGTGTAGGTGGACAATGTTCTCTTTTCTGAGAGAATTACACAAAAAGTGTGGCTTATAGCTTAGGGCTACATAAAACACATACAGCAGGTGATAGGCAATATTTGACACGTATACATGTGTCACCGGAAAATCCCATTTAATTAAAGTATGGTGAGGCTGTATGATCAAACACTGTGTGGGAAGGTCTAGACAAGAAGTGTATTTGTCTATTTAGTGAAAAAAAAAAATATTGGCAGTGACATTAAGCTTTTTTACTGTAGATGACACATGATATCCATACTGGAATCCATTAATTTAGCAAAATGATGTATCATTATTAAAGGGGATGTCGTGATTCAGAAAAAATGGCATTTATCATGTAGAGAAAGTTAATACAAGGCACTTACTGATGTAATGTGATTGTCCATATTGTCTCCTTTGCTGGCTGGATTCATTTTTCCATTATATTATACACTGGCAGCAGTAGCCATACTTACACACTATAGGAAAAACCTCCTCCTCTCCAGTGGCCGGGACCTTGGGAGTGCGCTTTGGCACACATGCACATTAGAGCCCTTCCCAACCACCTCGTGGCTGCAGCGGTGGCTGTAACCCTGGAAATGAGCGGTGTATAATGCAACGGAAAAATGTCAATCAAGCCAGCAAAGAAGGCAATCTGGACAATCACAATACATTAGTAACTGCCTCGTATTAACTTTATATGATAAATGTAATTCGCTGAAGTGAGACAAGCCCTTTAAGGGTAGTCTGGTGAACAGTATTTTCAATGCAGTTTTTTGAAAAAATCAAAGCCAGAAGTGTATCCATCCATACAAGTTCTTCATTCCTTGATATCCGTGCGATGCAGCACAGTGCAAGGGGGAGCATTGTAGCAAGAAATGCTCTGATGCTCCACTCATACATGGTAAATGAGTGAAGATGAGGTTATGTCCGAGTTCAGCTCTGAACCTGGACAAGCCCTCTAAGGTAGTGCCGCTCAGATTTCTTCTGTTCAGAACTTCTGAGATAGGACAAAGGATAGATAAAACTTGGTTTTGGCCTCCAAAATTGCATCAGAAAACCTGACCGTGCGGTTGTACCCCAACCATGTACAATAATAATAATCATTTATTTGTACAGTGCCAACATATTCCACAGCGCTTTCGAGGAATTGGTAGACCTAAAAAAATCACATGTAATGAAAACAAATGAATATTAGTTCCATAGGCAATTAAATATGCATCCGTAATGTAGTGGACTGGTGACGCACTTTATTCCAAATGGAAGGCAGGATGTAAACATGAAGAAGGAGAATTATATGTCCAAAACATGTTGTTTTTTGCAATAAAAAGAATCCATTGATCACATGACAGTTGATGTAGTTCAATTGCGTCTTGGGGTCCACCATTCTTAATTCTGGCGACACACTTTAGACAGCTGTCAACCAAACACTCCTTTAGCCAACAGCTGTTCCTCCCAATTCCCCATACACTTCCATACTTGAGGAGGAATCCTCTCTCTAACACCTCTGGCAGTGACTTGTCTACCCGAGAACAAAACATCAAGGTGATATGTGATAAGTTTCAATTTGCGCACATGGACGGCCCTATAATAGAAACGCCTATTCTTGTCCGTGATCACTGACAAGAATAGGACATGCTCTATCTTTTTTGCGGGGCCGCGGAACGGAAATACGGATGCGGACACCATTGAAATAAATGCCATTCTGAAAAATTGCAGAACGGATGCGGACCCATTCATACAGTTGTGTGTATATATATATATATATATATCTATATATATACACACACAAAATATAAAGAATGGCAGCACTAGATAAAAGTAAATACAAGGAGATTACTGAAGGTGCAAGCCCAAGGTACGACAGTGACCAACATCAGCAAATCAGTAAAGGTCAGGCAGCACTCATCTTAAAAAATATGAAAAAATCTTTTATTTACCCATGGTGGGAATGCGACGTTTCGGCTCTATGTTCTAGGCTTCAGAAAGGCTCCAGTGTAGAGCCGAAATGTCGCGTTCCCACCATGGGTAAATAAAGGATTTTTTCATATTTTTTAAGATGAGAGTGCTGCCTGACCTTTTTTGATTTGCTTATATATATTGGCAAAAATATCATGAGTATCATTCAGAATAATGGTCCTTTTACATGGCCTGATGTGGGGCCATAAACTGCGACTGACAACACCACAGATCAACTCATATTTAAAGGGCCCTTACATAGACTCAGAGTTGCACCTAGCTGCCTGAGGCGAAAATTAAAATGGAGCCCCCCATGCCAATTTCTTAACCTAACCTCTTTGCCACAATGAAAGATCTCATTGCCCATGGCTCTTCGGCTGCCCCCCTCTTGCCCCCAGCTGGTGCTGCCTGAGGCGATCACATCACCTGGCCTCATTGGTGGTGCACTCCTGCATGGGCCGATGCAAATTGCATGTTAGAACAATTATCCATAGAGATGTGCTCCTGACAAACAATGATTTTAGAGGTTGCATAAAAGATCAAGTCAGGCGATAAACAAGTGTTTGCTCATTTGTCAGGTGAGGTGTTTAGACAGGTTGATGATTGGCCAAATGAACATTCTTACAAATGTTCATGGCCCATCCCGGCCTGTGTAGAAGGACCTTTAGGGGCTATTTTCACATTCCTTTCAACTATGATGGCATCTGCAACAGAGACTGGAACTGAGCTTCCAAAGCAGATGTGTACAAAAGCTTTCTGTAAATTGCAGGAAAGTGTTTGTTCCTTGTGTTTTCTCCTTTTTTTTCTTTTACTTTTGAAAGATAGCAAGTGAAGATATTACAGAAATACCAGCAGAACATACGTTCAGAGCTATAAAAACTAATCTTGAGAGGAAACAAAAAATCAGGTCATGTGTATGGTGGTGTCCTGACTCTCCCCCAATGGTAGATTTTGGTGAAAAGAAGGATTGGGCATTCTGGATCTTAACATGCCGGATGATTTGTGCCAGGCAGCAGCATATTCCTCTCTCTCTATTGCAAAAACATGTTCACAAGCTATGTAAAGCGCTTGGTCGTCTTCAGACTTTAGATTGACATCGGAACCTGTGGACATCAGTATAAATCATTGATAAAAGTCTACTGCCCCTATGTCTATAGCCAGTTTATGTTTACTAAGTGTAAACTATTCTTTTAGAATTCAGGAGGGTAATATTGGATCTTCATATTAGGTTTTTGTATCGAGTTGCTTTATTTTCCAGAATACTGAATAACTAGTCTGTATGAGCTGTGATTGAAAGCTTCCAATACTGAGCTAATTATTTTTTTTTAAATTGAATAAAATGACATTTGCTGAAAATGAAATATAATTTAAAATAATTCATATATTCAATGTTTGCATATATCATCGGTATGTTGTAAATGTGTGTATCTGTCCCTCAGCTAAGCTCCACCCACTTAAAAAATGCCCAGGGCACATCAGAATCATAAAAAGTTGCAATTTTTTTGCTCAAAACCCTGTATGCACAAAGATTTGCTACTTTTGTACACCAGAAAACAGGTGTACTACTTTTGTACATGTTCTTTGGTCTTGTTTCAGTTCCTATTCATTTTCAAGATGTGTGCTCTCAGTGAACAGGGAATGCTTGATTTCATTAAGGGGTTATCCCATGAGTAATGTAAAAAATGAAAATCAGACATGCTATAGTACATGACAATCTATTTCTAACAAATCTAGAACCAGCCCTGTACCTCACATGGATCCAGAGATATCTCCATTCATTGCTCTGCTAAATTTAAATCAGGCTGGTACTTCAAGGGGAGTGTCTTTTCTGCTGCAGCTAAGGGGGCGTGTCTCAGCTCTGCCTATCACAGCTCAGGAGGCATGTCCATGGACTCCCTATCACAGCTCAGGAGGCATGTCCATGGACTCCCTATCACAGCTCAGGAGGCAGTTGAAGGATGAAACTGAGCATGTGCGGCCATCTCAGTGAGCAGGTCAAAGAAATAACAACAAACAATAGGTGGTGCAGATACATTTTATTGAATAACTCAGTGGCTATGCTAAATTTTTAATTACACGCAATTACAAAAGTATTCAGATCCAGGAGCTGGTGTGAAAACCATATTAAGGATGGGAACCTCTATTGACCAAATTCCTCCCTGGGTTTAGTGAATGCCAGGAGCATTATACCTGTATGACTGCATTGTGCCAACTGTAAAGTTTGGTGGAAGAAGGATCGTGCTATGGTGTTGTTTTTCAGGGGTTGGCCTAGGCCCCTTAGTTCCAGTGATGGGAAATCTTAAAGGGGTTATCCAAGACTATAAAATGCTTCCCAATATGCCGGACCCCTTACATCGATTCTACTTACCTGGCTCCCTGCTCCCTGCACCGCTCCTGGTCCCCGTAACGCCGCTGCTTCTTCTCCAAGTGCACAGATTAAAACATCCGGTGTTAGGTGGGGCATCCAATGGCAGGCAGTAACGGGGACGAGCCTCCATAGTGTCACCCGCGATGCTAGGGAGGCGCTTCCCTGTCCCCATCTGCCATTGGCTGCTCCCCCTGACACCGGATGTTTTCATCTGCACACGGGAAGAAGGAGCGGCGGTGCGGGGACTAGGAACGGCGCATGGAGCGGGGAGCCAGATAAATAGAATCAGTGTGAGGGGCCCAGCATATGGGGGAGCATTTTATAGTCTTGGATAACCCCTTCATACTTCAGCATACCAAGACATTTTGAACAATTGCATGCCTATGACTGTGGTAACAGTTTAGCCCTTTTCTGTTCCAGCATGACTGGACCCTAATGGACAACGTTTGGTACTGTAGAACTTGACTGGCCCAAACAGAGCTCTGACCTCAACACCATCAATTCCGTCCCCTACATGTAAGGCACATTGTGTTCAAGAGCAAACCACCGGGAACTACATCTTATTGCTACCAGTTGGATTTGATAGTTTATGCACTACTGTGAGAGTAGTTTAGCATCTGCATATTTACTATATTTCACTTTGTCAAGAGGTGCTGGCTATAGCTCAATTCACATGACATATGTGATACAGGGTTAAATTATATACCAATGTGTGCACATATATAAATCATCATAAATATGTCAAAATAGTACATGAGAATCCCCAGTCCCAACTGTATTGACAAGTAGGTGATTATGCTTTCATGCATTTCAGTACAACTGCATATACACAAACACATACATTATACAGTTGCATACCTTGGGACATACCATGCAAATTTAACCTAACTATGTATTTTGTATCCATCTCTGTACTATTGGAATACTGCACACAGAAAGAGTTCTATAACTATTGGAAATTAGACTAGAAAAGGTTTTGTTCTGTGGAACTTATTAAATAGATAATGCTTCAAAGGCACAAGTGATTTGACTAATTATCTCTGCTCAATTAGAGACCCATTCCAATGGAACCCAAGAGGATCAAAATTTTAATGAAGCTGGTAAAATATTATTTTTATATAATTAAACACTTTCAAATTAGGTCACAATGAAAGTTTTAGGCTGGTTTTCCACATCCAGGTTTTTGATGCACTTTTTGAAGCCAAAAACAGGAGTAGATTCAACACGAGAAGACTTTCCTTTACACATGTCCTCCATTTATGATCTATTTCCTGAATGGAAACCCAACCCTATTGGGTATAGGATTATTTTGTGAATTATAGTGATATGGTATTTTACTTATTTACTCACTTATTTCCACTCAGTTATATAGCACCAACATATTGTGCAGAACTGTACAAAGATTGCAATCAGTCACCAGTCCTGGAAGCCAATGTGTAGGGGCAATGATACTGACCATTATTGCAATATACTTTAATTGGCTCATTTTGAGCCTTAGCAACGCTCCTCTGTCTTCTGTTTACATAACAGTGGAGACTTGCTCAACACTAACTGTATTATGTAAACAGAAGACAGAGGAGCATTGCTAAGGCTCAAAATGGGCCACTTTAGAACTATTTTTCTAAAAGAAATGTATGATTTCAGTAATTAAAGTATTTAATATATAAAGCTGAGTGTATGTGTGTGTGTGTATGTCCGCTAAAGGAATCCGCACTGTCGCAGCTACAATCACGAAATTTGTCACACAGGTACATCAGGTGTCCGGGAAGGTTTTAGAATGGGTCTCAGCTCTCCAGGATGTACCGTTCCTGAGATATTTCCAAAAAATGCATTAGCCAATAGAAGCCTGGTCACATGACCCTTATCAGCCAATAGAAGCTCACAGGCAGTTAGTCTCCACACACACCAGGTTTCTATAACAACCTAGCCAGTTCACTGCTGTAGGTCTGCTTTAAAGGGGCAGAGCGCTGTGGATGACACTGTTAAAGGGATATTCCGGTTACCATAAATATAACTTATGTTTTAGACTAATTCATCATCAATCATTACCTCATATAATGTAAATTTCACATATTTACCATTCAGTAGTAATAAAAGATGTTTTCTTCCACTGCTACCCACTTTCCTCCTAAATTACTATGACATCAACCTGTAATTCAGGCCACATTCAAAAGAAGGACTTAAAAGCCCCACCCCCAGGTCCCACTAAGTCACGCCCCGACTCAGCCAGGCCATGGCCCTTTCACGACGTATTTGACCGGGATTAAAAAAATAAAGGTAAAAATCAACTTCTGTCAGCTGCAGGGGAGGGAGGGTGACTTTCTCCCTGCAGCTCATGCTCAGACTGCACAGTGCTGTTGTCTGAGAGTGAGCTGTTCAAAAGGACATCCCTGTGTCCATCCAGGCCCTGCGCATGACAGAGGACAGGGAGTCTGAAAGCCAGACTGTACAGCCTCCCCCCCAACGTGAAGCCGTGCCACAGGTCCCCATGATGCCACACCCCTAAACACAAGGCCACGCCCCCTGGTTCCGTGAAGACATGGAGGAGAAGCTGTCTGAGCGTGAGCTACTGAAAGGGTGTACATCCCTGTGTCTGTCCAGGCCCTGTGCTGGACGGTGGACAGGGAGTCTGAAAGCCAGACTGTCCAGCCTAAAACCGGACCTCTGGCCACCCTAGGGGCAGGCTGATGTTAGGGTGGCCAGATGTGCGGCTTTAGTTTTCTGGCTACCTGTTCTCCGTACTGCGCAGTGCCTGGACAGACGCAGGGATGTCCACCCTTTCAGTAGCTCACGCTCTGACAGCTTCTCCTCCGTGTCTTCACGGAGCCAGGGGCCGTGGCCTAATGTTTAGTGGTGTGGCTTCATGGGAACTGGGGGTGCTGCTTCACGTTTGGGGGAATGGCCGGTGAGGTCCGGCTTTCTGGGGTGAAAACAGTGGCCACCCTAGCTGCTGTGGAGGTCACAGTTAAAGGGGAGGGTGCTGTGGATGTTTCTGTTAAGGGGCGGGCTGCTGTGGAGGTCATTGTTAAAGGGGCGGAAACTGTAGAGGTCACTCTCGATATCTTTTAACGACACACACACAAACATTAAATGAAATAAATTAAATATACCCGGGCGAAGCTGGGTCCTTCAGCTAGTATTACAATAATAGTCAATATCATTGACCCTACACATTACATAAATAAAAAAGAGAATGACAGTTACACTTTAAGCACATGTGCATGAATTTGAAATCTGGACAATTTTATCAGTTGAAAGATAAAATATATAATATAGATACCTGCGCCAATCTAGCACACAGATTGTCAGTAGATAGTATACTTGCCATTGGTGGTATAGTGAATATGTGAACAAGTCCTGCTTGTAATGCTGTAAGCTTGCGGCGTATATCTTCAGCTTCCACACACACTCTAATGCGTGGAAGCCTGGCAAGTAATACCTTGAGAACGGACCTTCGGTGTGATGTCACACTATCCTACAATAGGTCTGTTCTCAAGGTATTACTTACCAGGCTTTCCCCCTTGCGCACGAGCCACTGGCCGGGGCTGCATGCTAGAGTGTGTGTGGAAGATGAAGATATATGCCGCAAGCTTACAGCATTACAAGCAGGACTTGTACACATCTTCACTATACCACCAACGTGTGTACTATATGCTAGATTAGAGTGGGTATCTATATTATATATTTTATCTTTTAGTAGTGTTTCCAAGCAAGGGGTAGTGGCAGTTAGCCCCTGTAATTTGATACCCAGTAGTGGCCACTTGCAGTTTTAAGGCCCCTTTCACACTTGCGGCGCGGGGCTCCGGCAGGCTGTTCCGGTGTATTTTCGTTCCGGCCACCTCTCGGCAGGGGTTGCCGTGCTGCGGCTGGATCCGCGGCCCGCCCCCATTACACTGAATGGGGCCTGAGCGTAGTTCTGGCCCCACACGTGCACCTGCGGCAGCACGGATCCGGCGGGCTGTTCACCCACCGGAACAGTCTGCCGGAGCCCCGTGCCGCAGGTGTGAAAATAGCCTAACTGCAATTTCAGTGGCATACAATTAGCGGATGTCATTTACGTTGTGATCAATTTTATCAGCTGACCTATTGAGCAAGAAACATGCATAGTAAGTGTGTAGTGTTGTTTCAGGCTGCTTTCAGAGGGCTGTAAACCTGGACATCCCACAGTTCAGCTGAATCAAAGTTAGATTACCATAAAACTATGCCTTTTCATGTTGAATACATGTTTGTTTCAGATTATTATTAACTAGAATATGATGTATGTAGCCACTTATATGTTTTTTTAGCTAATTTTGCTTTTTACTTCAGGGAGAATATCAATCTGTAAAAATATTCTTATACCCACACACTTTGTTTGACTGACATATATTGTTCCATTCATCCCGTGATAACAATAGCAGATGGTATTATATTTGCACATGTAGACGGTGGGTTTAGGGAGATGTATGTACAAATTAGATAATCGTTCTAAAGATTACTTGACCTAGGCTAAATTGACGGGAACAATACCACCAACCAATATTACACAGGGGGCTGTACATAGTGTGAGCACAGAGCAACAATCCTGCAATTACCATGTCAGGATGGCTGAGTGCACTAATCTTTACAAATCCAATAATTATAAAAAAAATATGGAGAACAAATATACCTTTTCCCAAGGCTCACCTCTAAAAATAATATTTAATCACCAATCTAATAAAATAAAGGAAACCACTAATCTGATGTTAGTTAAAGGGGTTCACTGAGACTGGGAACCAGGTTTTCATATGGCCAGGTAGGGTGCAGGGGGTTAAAAAATGACTTACCTGTCACCAGTGCTTTGGTTCCAGTGCCAAGATTACTTCTCCTCTGCTTCTGGTCCCAGACACATCACTTTACATACACATCACCACTGTCAGCCAATTAATGACCTCACCAGTGACGTATGCAGACAGGGCACATGACCACAGTATGCAGACGGAGCACATGGTCACTGATAGCTTGGCAACAGTGACGTTCATGTACATGGCATGTCACACTTCCTGTCCAGCAGGAACCAGAAACGGAAGAGATGACAGCTCAGCGCTGACATCAAAGCACTAACTCAACCAAGTATCAATGATTGCAAGGCGTTCAGGCCTTGAGGAAGCAAACCCAAACCATGATGCCCCCTCTATAATCACATTTATGAAGAGATTTTGGTTTTGGTGTGTTTCTTTTCCTCCAAACGTAGCGTTATGGAAGGAAGACACAAAGGAAGCTGGCGCTGATCAAAAAATACATTACAGTCCCTCTCAAATTGGCCCCAGACCACCTGAATATTCCACAGTGCTTCTGGTAACAGATGTGCATAACTGCACAACCCTATGAACACAGCACACCTACACCAGGATCTCATCTCAAATGGGAAACATGGTGTAAGGAACATCATAGTTTGAAAATGCTTTGATACCTCAGGGCCTGGTTGCCTTGTGATCATTGAAGGAACAATTAATTCTAATGTGTATCAAAACATTTTACAGGAGACTGTAAGGACAGCAGTCCATGGCCTCAAGCTGAAGAGATTGCAACAAGACAATGAGCCAAAGCACACAAATCAACTAAAGAATGTTTGAAAATGAAGGTTTGTGTTGTTCCCAATAGAGGTATACAGTCTACTGTAAGGCCAAACATTGGTGGTGAACCTAAGTTAACATCCAAATGGTTACTTTCAGTGTTATATGTGAGCTCTGTATAGGAGATAGACATATACTACTGAAAACTGGCCATAGACATGAGATGGTTACAGGCCAACAGATGGATGATCAATCTGACCGTACGTTTATCTGACAGCAGCACACACATTTCCATCACTTGATATTTAAGGGTGTATTAGACACCCTGATGCTGCAAGCGATTGTTGGGAGGGAAGCATTTCCTCCTGGCAGTCGCCAGATAGCTAGCAGAGGACACCGTTGCTATTACAGGCATTGATGTCCTCCACAGCATGGAGAGGAGCAATAGCTGCCAATGTCCCTATGTAGCACAGTGGTGTGATTCAGCATGCTGAAAGATCTGAATTGCCCGATGAACAAGTTTGCTCGTTCCTCTGGCAGTCGGAGGCAGTATTAGACTGCCAGATGATTGTTAATGAGCGTTCATAGGAACGCTCATTAGCGATTATTGGGTAGAAAATCTGCCGGTCTAATATACCCTGTTCTCTAGATATTCATAAATAAGGGAACTAAGGACTGTATTACACCAACAGAATATCTTTCAGATTTTCTGACCAATCATTGGTCAGATGGCCGTTTACACACACAGATCTTTTGTTATACACACCAACTATCGGTCTGATTGGACAGATATTGATCAGATAATCTGTTGGTGTAATACAGCCCTAACTAGTCATGTGCTTGTCTTCCCATTATGAAAGACAAAATTCAACAGTGCTTAAGCCTTATAGCTAATGCATTCTGTATAACTGATATTAAACATGGAGGTGCTTAAAGGGTCATGTTCTCCTCTGAGAAACTGATGCAAGTTATCAATACCTTAGGTTGACGTCAACCACCTTCATGTATGAGCATGCATACGTTGATACTGGTAAATGGTGCTTTATATCAGTGTTTGTATTACGTACAACGCAACTTAATAGTTTGTTATAATGGAATTTCCCTTAGCAGTTGTGAGACCATTGTTAATTTGTTCAGTCAGTGCCGTTTCCTTTAGATAAAAGCAGTAGTGGGAAGATCGGCATATGAGTCATGATGGCATTAATTCACTTATAAAACCCAATACTTCAGCCTCAAGCAAATGAGGTGGAAGGGAGGGAGGATACAGCAAATAAGTTATTTTTCTCCGGAATATGCAACTACATGTTTAAGCTTGATTGACATGTTATGCTTGTGGGTATTTGGGTAATCTGATGCGTGAACGTCACATACGTAGCTGTTTTTATAGATGGTTACTGAGTTGGCAGACCAATGTCGAAAACATATGTTGAAACACAAGATCTACAAAAACATAATTATATGTATGTCAATCATTACAGTAGAATTGTAAATCTCCCAAGGAACCACATACTAAAATGCTAGGGTAAACTGAATATGTAATGCCATAAAAGATTGCAGTAAAATATGTTACAATCCACTGTCGCACTTTCAATTTTTCTGTTGACATAATGGAATTCCTGTAAAGAATCAGATACACATTCAGAGACAAAGGAAAGTTTCATGGGCGTCCTTAGGAATACAAAAATGTATGACTTTTTAAAAGTTTTCACTGCTGACCACACTTTTTAGGAAAAAAGAGTGTCAGCTGAATCCATCATTCTTAGTGGGTTCGGCCAACAATACACTAATGTGTATGGGGGTCTTTACTCTAGCTGACTTTTTACTAAGATTGGCATACTTTAATGTGAGAACAATGAAACCAAAACCATTCTCAAACTTTTTTCCATGTATAACTCTGTGAAACAAGGCAAATGCAATGTGTTATGACAGTAAAAGAGACTTATAGGTCTCCCTTACTATTTGGACCTTGGACCATATTTGACTTGTGAACATCCAGAAGACACTGGGTAAGAGTTACTAAAACTCCATTGGTGTATTATGCACCCAATTTGTTCAGAGGCCCCTCTGAACAAAATTTAGTCTCCCGAGAGTCTGTGTGCCAGAAATTCAAATCTATGCACCCCTGGGTAAAAATCGGTGCCTTTTTTTTAAGCCAAACCCAGACATAAGTGGGGCTGACAGTATAAAGGAAAAACTGAACTTTGTGAACCTATCTGTAGATGGTGAACATTGGGCCTCCAGAACCAATATTTTGGTTAAAAGACAACCAATCAGAATCCACATTTCTAGAGTTTAGAAAATGCTCTGTGTTCCTAATAGGGAGGAGGCTTTTTTCTACTCATAAAGGTGGATTTACACAGCCCAATGTACATTCCCGATAATTTGCCTAAAGGTACAGCAGATTGGGAAACACTCGTTTATTGGATGAAATGATTGTAGGTGCAGAGACATCAATCATCGTTCCTCGGCAGCAGATAGTGCTGCCCAGGAGCAGTGATTTTGTATGGGGACAAGCAATAGCAGCAGCGATCACTCATTCTCATACTGTGGAGATGATCACTACATGTAAATGCAGCGCTTCATGTACATTTAATGAGCGGCTGACTGTCAGGAAGGAATGCTCCTTGCCCCATGAAAATCCACATTAAGGCTGCCTGTAGACAGTGAGGTTCGGCACTGGCAAACAGCATGTTGAGGTGTGTGCCAGCAAGCAATCAGTGGTGATCCACATGCAGATCCTGCTTCTGGACTACATCTTTTATAGGCAACCTTATGGGGTGAGAAGCTAAGCAGTTGTGAGGAGATAAGCTCTCCCTGTGTCTAATTAGGTCATTTGTTGCTACCATGATTATATGTTTACCACCATTAGGATCATGGAGAATTGGGGTCTCTTCCATTGATGATTTTGTGAAGCTAGAGATCTAAGCACAGATGAGATATAAGAATAAGTTATACAGTATGTATGAATTCTGCACATCTTGTCCATCTCAGGCTCTGCTTGGGTCATACACATGAATTTTTATTTTACAAAATTTGTAGCTAAAATAATGTGAAATCACCCATGAGTGTAAAGTGGTTAGTGGCATTTCAACAGTGTACTCGATTTCTATATTCGGATTATATCTGGGTATTGGGGTATAATATGATATTTTTATTTTATAATGTGTGGTTTTATTTGTGTCTGTCAACGTTTGAAAATTGTCCAGAAATCCCTGTCAGCAAAAAGGTTAATTACATTGCAAACTCTGATGTCATCTTTGCACATACAGAACATATCATGCTCTGCTGAATCTCATAGACTGCTCATAGACTGGGTCTAGCTGTTATGCCAGACTTTGGACCTCTAGTTAGTCAGACCAAACCTTCTTGGACTAAGACCATCTGGTTGAGTAGTTTATTTTGACTGTTCTAGAATAAGACATATATGGTCTGTAACTTCAACACTAAATAAGTTAATGTCTAGAAGGAGCCATTGTACTGAAATCTGTTTAACCTACCAACATGAACATGCAGTCCCATTCGTGAGCAGAATGTTATAGAGCGGGAGGAGCTGAGCAGACTGATATATCGTTCTGCAGGAAAAATATTTTATTCATTTACATCTCTTCTCTTTCTATTCTTAGGGGTTCAGTGGGTGGTCCTACACAATGTGTAGTTTTCCCTGTATGAGATAGCTGTCAAACTCTAAGTAGGACCATCCACTGGACTCCTAAGCCTAGACAGTGCAGAGATTTAAATTAATCAAATACAAGTTATAAAAATACTGAATCTCACAAATCTATGTATCAATCTCCTCAGCCTTGTAAGACACTGCCCATAGGTTAAATATGACTTCGAAGGTGACAGGTTACCTTTAACCACTTAAAGACATGTACCCAGGAGCAGATTGGCCATAGACCTTACAGGTAAATTTTCCAGTGGGCTGATACCTCAGGGGGCCCCCCAAGCCTCCTCTCTGCCGCTGACTGGGTACATAATAACGCTGTGAGAATCAGATACTAAGTACATATTAAATGAAATCTATTTACTACAATGCAGTTGTATTCTAGTTAAAATATGGGTACATTAAAATTGAAGTGTTACCAAAACATACGATGACACATTGGCATCTTATAATTAGTATTATTTTTCCTAGTGCTTGAACTCCAGCGGTGACCAGATTTCAGGTTAAATGGATGCAAGCACAAGGGCAATGCTTAACCATTCCCAGCTTACAACCAGTTTCTTCTTCACTGCTCTAAAATGTGGGTCATGGCATCCCTTGTGACTTGTATTTAAAGCGCACTAATCATGGGACAAAACTTGGATTTGATTACATTAGTGATGCAAGTGAGTCTAAATTTAGGATTCATATGCCTCACATTGTCAAAGTCACCTTACTATTCTTATAAGAAAGACAAATGGAGAGCGCAGTGACGTGTTCACCGGCACCAGGGAGGAAAATGCTGATGTCACTTACAAATCCCTGCCTTTTCATTTTCTCCAGCTCCCTTTCCGGTAACAATCTGTTAGCCTTGAGGGGCATGCAAAGCTACCACTAAGGTGGGTATCCTGTTACCAGTGTCATAGAAATTACACAAATCACACAGCATGGGGCATATCTTGCTAATGCAAGGCATACTGTGGCTTTAAAAATATATCCTATTACATTAAAGGAGTTTTCTGAGATTTTTTTTACTGATCAGTGGGGCACTGACACCCGGGAACTCCGCCAGTCAGGTCCTGTGAGCACCATGGCCTTCTCTCATCTTTTCCTAGACCAGTGACATCACATTCATCATTCATGTGGCCTAGGAGCAGTTCAGTCCCATTCAAGTGAATACTGCAATACCAGGCACAGCTGATATACAATGCACGGCTGTGTGCTTGGTAAGCTGCCAAAAGGCAGCGGTGCTCACAGGATATGGGGCATCCGTTCTCGTGATCGTGGGGGTCCTTATGCTGGGATAGTTATCCCCAATCCTGTGGATAAGAGATAACTTATTGTAACCAGAATACCCCTTTAACATTCAAGACCAACTAAACAGACTTAAAGCTACTCCAGTTCATGGCTAACCTAGATTTCAGTCATTTTAACCAGTTTCTGGCATAAACGATGATAAATGTAGCGGGTCCTGTGGCACCAACTCACACTCTGCCCTCACCACACTCCCTTTTCGGAAACTGTTGAGGGCAGTACATCACTCTTTATAGTACACAGATCAGCTGCTGCAGAACTTCTTATTTAAGATTAAAGGGGTTTTCTGAGATTTTTTTTTACTGTTGACCTATTCTCTGGATTCCTAGCCCTCAGGTCATGAGTAAAAAAAAAAAAATCTCGGAAAACCCTTTTAAGCAAATTAATTCATTTCAATGTAATATAATCTTCTACATTACATGAATACACTGGAATAACTTATACTGCGATTAAACTGACATTATAATAAAACAAAATTACTTTTATGACTACCTTACATGTCCGAATTGATGGTGCCCCTATTTTTGGAGGTTTAGGGTGTGATCCTGAAAGTTTGCCAAAGAAATTCTATATGCAACAGACAATTGTCACTCTTCCTATGCAGAATAATAGGGCGTTTTCATTGCCTGCTCTTGGGAATTGACACAGAAAGGGGGAGACAATGGAGAAGGAGGCTAGTTGCTAAAGTGTTGCTATGAGACTAAGGCTACATGCACACGACCGTATGTGCATCCGTTTTTTATGTGGATCCATTGTAACAATGCCTATCCTTGTCCGCAAAATAGACAAGAATAGGACATGTTCTATTTTTTTTGCGGGGCTATGGAACGGACATACGGATGCGGATAGCACACGGTGTGCTGTCCGCATTTTTTGCGGACCCATCGAAATGAATGGGTCCGCATCCTATCCGCAAAAAAACGGAATGGACACGGAAATAAAATAAGTTTGTGTGCATGAGGCCTAAGTAACGCAGCTGGATATCACTTTGCTGGTATGAGAAGTTACAAAAAAGCAAGTTGGCCTTTATATTATCAAATGGGTTTTCCATACATACTTAATTATCCTGGCCCCAAAGTGTTCAGATAATAGAAAACCTCATAGCGTTGTTACTTGTCAGGACCAAGATACAAGTGCATCTCAATAAATTAGAATTTCATCAAAAAGTAGTTTTTTTCAGTAATTCAGTTCAAAAAGTGAAACACATATATTATATAGAGTCATTACAAACAGAGTGAACTTTTCAAGTGTTTATTTATGTTAATGTTGATGATTATGGCTTACAGCCAAGGAAAACCCCAAATTCATTATCTCAGAAAATTAGAATAATTAACCCAAAACACCTGCAAAGGCTTCCTAAGCCTTTAAAAAGGTCCCTTAGTCTGGTTCAATAGGCGACACAATCATGGGCAAGACTGCTGACTTGACAGATGTCCAGAAGGCTGTCATTGACACACTCCACAAGGAGGGTAAGCCACAAAAGGTCATCCTAAGGACGGCGATACAGATGAATATAGAGATGAGCGCTTCCAAAATGGAAGCGCTCACATCTCTACCTGCCGCCGGGAAGAAAGGGCCCCCCTCCGGTCCCGGGCCCCGGTGCAGCCGAACCGGCTGCACCGCGGTATGTCCGCCCCTGAAACACAGTGATGTCACCGTACAGGGATAATAAACACAGTGATGTCACAGTACAGGGATAACAAACACAGATATTTCTTTATGGTGGGCCCCAAGAATTATTTCCTCTGGTGGGCCCTAGGTACTCCAGTCCGACCATGCTTCCATAACACCTCTGCAGTGCCACAGGCTGATCGCCTCCATGCCACGCCGCATTGATGCAGTCATTCATGCAAAAGGAGCCCTGACCAAGAATTGAGTGCATTTACTGGACATACTTTTCATTTGGCCAACATTTCTGTTAAAAAAAAATTTGTTGGTCTAATATAATATTCTAATTTTCTGGGTTTTCCTTGGCTGTAAGCCAAAATCATCAACATTAACAGAAATAAACGCTTGGAAAAGTTCAGTCTGTTTGTAATGACTCTATATAATATATGTATTTCACTTTTTGAATTGAATTACTGAAACTTTTTGATGATATTCTAATTTATTGAGATGCACTTGTATGTATCACCTGCACTGACATTCAGAGGCTGCACATCCATTCCAGGACACGTTAAGGTTTGCCTTTAGGAGCAGCCTTAGTTTATGCAGTTATAAAAGTACACCTAGCGGAAAAGTGGTAGAAAGTAGGGGAACCTAAAGGGGATCTGTCATCAGTTTTATGCATCTCAACTCTCAAACCTTGGGCAGCATGAAATGATGACAGGGCTCGTCATTACTGTTCAGTGAAGTTTACAAAAATTCAATTTGGCTGCTTTGCCGAATTTCATAAAGAAATCTGATTTGTGACGAATTACTTTGTCACAAAGTGCATTTCTTTGTAAGTAGTGGGCACAATCATGGAGAGCGGCGATTGAACCCTTCAGATGCTGCGTCCATCGCTGATTAGGGCTCTCAAGAATAAAACAGTTAAAAAAAATACCTTATCCATTTTGAGTGTGAAAAAGGCTGCAGCGACCATCTTGATTGAAGATCCCGCTCAAAATCTCACGCGGGGCGTCATGACGTCATCACACTTGCTGGCTGGCCACGGCTGCCTCTTCACTCTCAAATGGATGGGATGAGTATGTATTTTTTTAATGCCATTTCAGGGAAAATTGATTTGTTACCACGAAGAAAGGAGGAAATTCGGCTTTGTGGAAAATCAAATTTTTCCTGAAATTCGGATTCAAGTTCAAATTTAAATCATTTTTTGGCGTAAACATTATCAGCCTATGGCCTGATTGACAGATTTCTCCCCATTGCCAGCCACTTCTTCTCTGAAATGCCACAGCGTCAAAGACTAAAACACAGTTCTCTGAAATCAGGGACTCAATGTTGGCCTATGGTTTAGACAGCAAATATGAAAATCAGACATCATATAGTACACAACTGGCAGGTCAGGGGACATGTCCTTTCTGTTACAGCCCAAGGGCATATCTTTTCTGCTGCAGCTCAGGGGGCATATCCTTTCTGCTGCAGCACTCTCCCTATTACAGATCAGGAGGCTGTGGAAGGAAGGATGGAACTGAGCACATGCATCCAAGGTGGACAGAGAAATGAAAATAAGAACAAACAGCAGATGGCGCTATGCAGATACATTTTATTGAATAACTCAGTGACTGTACTAATTTTTTTAAAAACATGCAATTACAAAAGTATTCAAATCCAGGTGCTGATTTGAAAACTGCTAGTTTTTGTGGAACAATCCCTTTAACGTCTAATAAAACAAAGGCTGAGGAACAGCTGAAACGTAGCATGTTTTTGGATGTTCTAATGGAATAAAGGACTTTTTTATTTCACCGCAAGACTTGGATGCTGTCTCCACTTTTTTTCCTTTAACGTCTAGCTCACTTGATTGGAGAGGATTAAACATATGAATCCTGGATAATTTTACAGTAAATCCAGTGGCCTGATATAAGCAGTCACCATCCATTTTAATCTGGAATAATCAAATCGTTTGGAAGAGGAAATCCAAGCAGCAATAGTCAACTTAAAGTCTCTATGCTACTGCTATAGTAAAGAATGTGATAGCTGACTGGCTGCACAGATTTTACCTGTGTTAGTGTGGGTTCACATCACGTGTTATGCCTTCGTTTGACGTATACGTTAGAAAAAAAAGAATACAAAAACTAAGCACACCACATCTGAAAAAGAATGTATAAGTATTCCTTCAATAGAACAGTCTGAAGCATCCTTTCAACGTATACATTTTTTGTATTCGTGAAACGGATGCAAAAAACGTCATGTGAACCCACCCTAAGAGACACTTACTGTAACATAGCCATCAGGCATACGAGTGGAATGTATATATATACCTATGGCTATACAGATGCTGTGACAAAACAGGCAGGCGAGATTATAGACATACTTGTTTTTCAAATAAAATGAGAGTCTCTGCTGTTTTATAAGTGTTTTTAATGCCCCCAGGAATGATTTCATTTTTCAGGCTTCATTTCTGCCAGTAAAACATTAGCTTATTCAGTAGTAGTCTCACAGTTAAAAAGTGAAGGTGATTCATCATGCTGATATTTCTGTCTGTCTGCACAATACTTAATGTATTGGAAATAAGTAATGATTCAAATCTGTCATACTGAGAATGAAGTCTACTTGACTGAAGAGTCACTTTATTGGTCACTGCCATACTGCATTTCAAGGGAATGACCACACAACGTGGTCACGTTCCAGTCGGGTCACGGCAAACTGCAGTCAAGAACCATGCGGCCAATTAGGCCGCAGCTGCCTGATATATAACTAATAAAGACTGCACTCTATAGGCGGTCTGAATTCTTAATGGCTGCGCGGTATTGACGGTGCAGCACGGCCATTAAGAATTAAGACAGCCGACTGTGCCATGTAGTGGTATCCTAAGAATCTTCCCCCAACATCACAATGTGTTGCTTTTACTGTATGGTGCTTATTATTATTATTATTATTATTATTTTATGCTGGATATATGTTTTTAATAAAACAGACATGTCGGATCCTTTTTAAAGGAGTTGTGCAGGATTAGAAAAACATGGCTGCCTTCTTCCAAGGATATCACCACACCTGTTCACAGTCATGTGCAGTATTGGAGCTCTGTCCCATTTACTTCAATGGAGTAATGAGGGCGGGCCGGAGGTCCGGCCACCCCTCGGCTTGTTTGCCGTGCTGCGGCCGGACCTCCAGCCCGCCACCATTATAGTGAATGGGGCCGGAGTGGACCTCCGGAGGCACAGTGAACTCGCAGTAGCACGGATCTGGCAGGCTGTTCCCATGCTGGAACAGCCTGCTGGAAAAGGCTACCGCAAGTGTGAAAGTATCCTAGCCAAGGAAACACCAAGAACCTCTAACCAAAGATATCAAAGATTTGTATTAGAAGTCTCATTTAGGATATTCAGTTACAGAAAGTGAAAGTGATGGATAAATTAAATAAAATAAAAATAAAGCATTTCCAGTTATGATGCAGAAAAGCAACACTCTCCAAATGAGCTTCCTGATCTGTAAATCTGAGCACTGCACTTCAGGGGATGTTTCATCATTAGTATCATGTTACAGTAATCAATGGTAAATGGATGATGGAATCTATTAACTTCATCCCAATTAACTTATGCGGAGTCGGAAGGATACTTTGGTTCTTCTCATTTCCGATAGTTAATAGCCCCAAACAGATGTTTGCTCTATTGCAAGTTATGTATAGGTAATATTCAACACACTGACACTAGGGTAACGTCACATAAAAAGCTTAAAAAACAAATGCTATATTGTAACTGATCATTAGAAATCAGATATAAATTGTAAAGTCTGGGATAATCTGTAAAAAATGTTTTTTATCCTCTGGATAAGTCATCAGTATCTGATCGTGGGGGGATCAACACCCGGGACCCTCGCCAATCAGCTGTTTAAGAAGGCATTGAATCTGGCAGTAGTGCCACTGCCTTCTCTCAGCTCACCAGGCACAGCGCAGTACATTGTATACTGGCTGTGGTTGGTATCGCAGCTCAGCCCCATTCTTCAATGGGGCTATGCTACTCCTACTTCATGTGACCGATGAACGTGACGTCACATGGCCTAGGCAAAGCAGCCAGAAGGTGACAGCACTACTGTGCGCGCCAGAGCCTTCTTAAACAGCTGATCAATTGGGGTCCCAGGTGTCAGACCATCACCAGATACTGATGACCTGTCCAGAGGATAGGTAATCAGTTAAAAAATCTCCTAAAACACTTCTAAGAAATATGGTAAGCCATAGTGTCACAGTAGCAGAACTATGCACAAACTAGTATTATGTCTCACTGTATTGTTTACAATCCATCAAAGTTTTATATCGTTTTTGTACAATTAAAATAAAAGTAAAAAGAAGAATAAGGGGTTGGCTGGTAGAAACACGAAAACAAGCAATAATCCTGAAAACTAAGTAAAATAGCAAGCAGGCTGGCAGAGTGCATAGAGGTTAATGAAAAAGAAAGAGGAAAAAAACAGGGAATGAGTGGGATGAGGATAAGACTAGGAGAAAAAAATTATGTGTGATTTGGCTGGGAGGATTTGCAACATCTAAAGCAAAAAAATGGACATGTCACCTATGAGCCAGAATCGGATGCAGTTTACATTGAACCTGTCTTGTCATGTTCATACAACATTGTGTGTCACAATCATTACCTGCAGTAGAAAAAAGCACCTTTACCATCTTGGTGTCATGCAACCAAGGTCACTGTGCAGACCTGGCGTAAGCTGGAGCCAGCAAACATATGCTGAGTTAGGCCTCATTCAATTTCTGTGGGACCCATTGTCAGAATGCCTTTACTTGTCTGCAAAACTGACAAGACTAGGACATGTTCTATTTTTCGTGGGACAGACATGTGGACATACATATCCGCATATTTTGTGGCCCCATTGAAGTGAATAGGTCCTCATCCAATCCGCAAAAAATGAAGATCAAATATGGAAAAAAATATGGTCGTGTGCATGATGCCTTAGGTAAATATTTGTAGTTGTGTAGTATTTCTCATCAAATAGGAACTCATGTATTTCGGCTTTAATTTTAGGTAGGGCATTACTCTTCTTCCAGGAAAGAGCAATGGTTTTCTTAATGGTTAAGAGAGGAAGGGGAGGAGTGGAAATATAGATAGTATGCTAGTGAGTACATTTTCACGAATAAAACTGCCATGTCCTATTTGTACTGTAAATACACACTCTTCCACTCGTACAGCCCTCTCAGCTAGTCAGGAGAACTCAACAGGATGCAATCAGACTCATTCAGATCAGAAAGTTCTATAGGATTTCATTTGCCCACTTTAAATAATTGCACAACAGTTTTATCCTTCCAATAACATGTCTATAGATGATGGAGAGTTACTGTGTTGTCCAGTGGACCACACTAAAGCTGGACATTTGACTTGCCCGAATACATATGTGGCATTCTATGAGGAGAGAGTGGAGTAAGCTGCTGGTGGTGACTTATGTCCCTGGAAGACACAAAGATTCAGCAAAAATATTCATTTCGTCTGATCCTTCTCTGCCCCAACATCATTTGTCGAGGTAGAGCCGGAAGCTCCCTATACACATTAGAAAGTTGACCAAACACGTCATTCTCGGCGGATTTGGCTGACAATACACTAATGTGTATGGGGCCTTTAACATTCCAATGCTTACCATTTCCCTGCTGGTCTGGTTCACATGTTCTGGCTAAACACACAGGTAACAGCAGAAGATGTCTGCTCAACCAACACCACAGAGGTGACCACATCAGCCAGTGACTGGCTAAGAAGGCATTTCATGCCATATCCGAGGCAATCAGCCCTGACCAGAAGGTGGAAAGCAGTGTGTAAGCATCTGCATGGCATCAGATGGGCAAGGTTACTAACATTTTGTATTATTCAGCTGGACAACCTCTTAAAAGCACAGCACAAGCAGAATGTAAGTACTGCCTAGAAACATGCCATTTACCCTAAGTAGTACGTGCACCACAAGATGAGAACCTAAGACCTAGAGTAAGCAAATTAGAACACTTCTTTCATTGTCCTATACACACTAACAACATACCTTTGCTCCTATATAATGGGTAGAATTGGTGGAACTGGCCACTAAGTACTTTAAAGGTTAACAGGGCCATGGAAATGTATTATTTACAGGACAGTGTAATATAAGGGTTTGGAGCTTTGACCGCACGTGAATTTGTCCTGAAAAAGTCCAGAAGTGGAATAACAGTATTATGTGTCATGGTAGTATTTCCTTTGGAGGGAGATGAAAGTAAGCCATAAGAAAATTTTGGGGCAGACAGGTCTCTTATAATTAAGGCAAGGTAAGACAGTTCACATTCAATTTGCTTTTATGGTCTCCTCTGCCAATGAGAGTTAAAAAATTATAAGAAAAATTAGTTTTTAAATGTTGCACATTGTCCTTTAACGTGCTGCTTGGCCAGGGTTGCATGCACATAGATGTATTACATTACTGCCAATTAAAGGTTTGCTTCCTGACTGCTGTGAAAATGTTCCTAGGCTAAACCACTGCAGACACAACCAAAACCAAGCAATGTTCCAGGGAAAAGAACACACAGTTCTAATTTTGGTAACATTCAGGCAATTTCATTCCTTAGCTGACAAATTATTTAACAAAATGGTCTGTGGTTTATTTCTTACTACACCTATGGGATGAAGAATGTAAGTTACGCAATTGCTATGATTTTCCCTTATCCACTTATATAGGAGAAGCTACTGGTGCTAAAATGACTGATAGTCGAGCAAAGAGCTCCACATAAAAAAATTGCCAAAAGGGGTTGTCAGTGATTACAATATATCCTTTTTTTCCAGAATCAGGCCCCTCTTGTAACTACACTCTATCTGGTAATGCAGTTCATACCCATTCAAGTGAATAGGGATGAGCTACAATACCAGACACAGTCCACGGGCAAGAATAGTGCTGCTTCTTGAAAAAAAAAATCAGACTTTAAAAAATAGCCTTGACAGAGGTTACTGTGTCTACCAATACCAACATATCTACCACCACAAATTTTGCTTATGTTGGTATAGTGATCATGGTAGTAAATATAAGTAGGTAACTATGGGGGATGTAATGATTACTTTAATAAGGCTTCCATATTAGCAAGTGATGGCAAATGTTAATACATAACATCACTTTTTGAATGGTGAGGGTCCGAACGCAGGGGCCTCCACCAAACAAGAATCAATTATGTGAAAAGGACAGTTGCAGTACCCGCATGATGTTGCTCCCATCCCCATTTCCAATTAGGAAAATCAAACAAAGCCAGGGAAGAAAGAAGCCAACAGACAGTCACCCCCATGACTCTTCTCCATAGATCCTACAGGGAAATAGTACAGATACATAATGAGCTCTCAGTGGTAATTAACACTGTGAGAATCGGGTACTGGGCCAGTGACTGCACTTGCCCTCTTGAATTCAACTGGTTTGGCCTACATATCTCCTCCTAAGCCCTTTGCTCCATACCATATCTTTCTCAGTAACTGGAGAAAGAGGATAGAAAGAGGCAACTATTGATGGTCGTTACAGAGGGACAGCTTTTGGGGCAGTATATTGTGCTGCACTGTGGTATTTGGTTCTGCTGAGACGATATTTTGCACTATGGTATTGCTGACACTGCCTTCTGGCAATTTGCCCTGACATCTATTAATTTGGACTTCCTACAACAAGGGGGCGCTTTTAGGTTTTCTTCCAGGATTCCCAGTCTGCCTCTGCTCTTCTCCCTGTTCCTGGCACATTTTTAAACTTTTTTATTCTAACACTCCACAGGGTTAGGCAACATGATGATCCTGACCAGTTCCTTTTAACTTTATTAGCTGTAGCTAACTTTGTTTCTTCTTTAGTTCACTTTGTTTCTTCTTTGAAACCTGGAAAGACATATTTACAGAGCTTTCTTTTCATGCTACTGATTTTATTTTCCAATCATGTTCTGTAAATATAATTTGGTCACACTGTATAGTTAGAAAATGTGTTCAGTAAGTGACAAAAAGGTAACAAACTCAGAAAAAGCTAACTGTAAACATACACCACTTCAGTTTGTAGAGTCTACGGCAACCCCTGAGTTTTCACCAGAGCCCCAACAAGGCATTTTGGTCATGGCTGCTAGGGACCTGTGGAGTAAGGTTATAGAAAATCAGCTAGACGAAAGGGTAATCAGTACAAGCCAAGGTCCAGACCTGGAGTGTACAGATCATATCAAGAGGAAAATAAGGAGGAAACAATATAGAAAGACCCTATTTGGGGAGGGCAACACTCCTGAAAAACTGCCCATTGGCTAAACTGCCCACCTTGCCCCTAACAAAATAAGTGTTAAAAAGATAAAGCTTTATTTCAATTGTTATTAAAAAACTAGTAATACAAAAAGTGTGTTTGAATTAAAACTCGCCAAAATAGATGTTGTTTCTATGGTGAACGCAGCGAGAACAGGCAGGTGTGCACTACCTACACTATCCTGGTTCTGCTGCTGACTATGTAATGCTTACTGTCTCACACATCAGTTAACTTCACTGACTAGGTAAATATATTTTTCTAACATCTAGGATGGCGCCTAAAAACGTAACCACTTCCCCCAACATGTTTCGCCAGCTACACTGGTTTAATCGGGGGTAATGGGCCCATCGCATGCCCATGTTGCGGCAGAATCTTTGACTTCTTTCCCACTCACGACAAGTCTAAAAAAGGGGTGTAGCATGTGCGAGGAAGGGGATCTCATTCATCATTTTGTACGCCTGCTTTAGACGTAGAAAATGGTCTAAATGTAAGACAGCAATGAAGCTGTCTTTTCATTTAGAATCAGAAGTGGAAATGCCCTCACCAGCACAGGGGCTTATCAAGACCATCGTCTCAAATGCCGGTCTTAATAAAAGTGTCCCTTTGTATTTATGTTGTTGTTATACTTTGTTAGGTGTACAGCCGGGATTGGCTCTTCCCCTGTATTTCTGGTGAGGCCAGTTTCACACTGCCGTTTATCTTTTCCGTACTACAATGTACACACGTGTGCTGCCGGAAGTCCCCCCGGCCCCGATCACTATAATGGGGAGTGGCGTAGATCCTGGCGCAGCACAGCAAATATGCTGAGAGGCGGCCGGACAAATACCGCTACACCACTTGCTATGACTAAGAACCCATATAGCGTTTGAAATGCATTAGCATGTTAGTTTAACATGGATGTGTTGTGCACTATGAATAGTTTCAATATGATGTTCAAATAAACTTGGATTTTAATGTGGATTAACAGTTGGTGCTTGAATCACCATTATATTTACATATCTTGGATATCTTGGATACCCAGCAACTGGCCGGGTGATTCTTATCTGTGTACCGTAATATTCATCCTGCGAAAAATACCCCCAATACCCCTGGTTTACATTGCATGAGCTGATCTACTTTCTTCTTTTAATGCTTATTGTACATTAATGAACCCAAATGGTCACATTGTTCCCCTGCAATCATTATTCTCTGTTGTGTATAGGTCCAGTGCTATCAAGTGAATACTGTTTTTTACATTTGCAGAAGAACGCAGGGAAGGCAGCACTCCAAGTATGCTTGAAAATGGCTGCATTGAGCAGCTGAAACGTTGCTGACATTAGGTGAACAAAACTACATTTTTCTTGGAGTGCTGCCTTCCCTGCGCTCTTCTGTGACTTGCTGAGAACTTGGATTCGGTCTCCTATCGGCTTGCACCCGGTTTTGGTTTGTGATTCGTTTTTTTGTTGTTTTTGTTTTTTTTTGCTTTTCGTTTTTAGCGGTGCCGCTCCATACATATATATTTTTGGGGTTTTATATTTGGATGCTTCTGACTCCCAATGCACTACACAAGCTAAAGCTTATTTGGACATCTTTGATCCAAACCAGATGTGTCTTTCAATGAGTTAAAATTGAAAACTTCAATGTTTTCCTTGGGAATTCCTAACTGCTCTTTTTCAAAGGTATATTTTTAGTACCAAAAACCTAGTTTTTGTCAACCTTGTCATAGGAAAAAGAAAACATCTGTGAACATCTTGCTGTCTCTCCTGGCTGGGGACAGCCAAATGCCTTATAGATTCCAGAGCTTGACCTAGGAAATTCCAATCATCTGTACACTCGATTCTTAGCGGCTGTGTTTTATAATTGTTTATGTATGGGAATGTGGCCATTGTGAGGAAAAACAGAAATCCGGAAACGCAGACATGCCTTAATGCCACAGAGAAGGGAAGGATTGTGAAATCAGATAGGTAGATATGGGATGAATAGAAGATGATAGATGATAGATAGATAGATAGATAGATAGATAGATAGATAGATAGATAGATAGATAAATAGAATGCCATCAATTGTTCATCTTTGTTCTGAACAGCTGGAGGCCTCCTGCTGTTTTACCATCTTCTACCTAAAAGTTTGGTACTGGGGTAGTTGCTGGGTAATTGCCTCGCAGCTGAGCCATCAGTGAGGTCACAAGACCGCTGAAGGAGGGTTTTGACCCTCAAAGATTTACTTGATTGGTTAGCTCTGTTTTAAAAATCCTGGCTTCTTGCAGGTTGTTTTTGGTCATGTGTGTCTAAGCCAGTTATCTATATGCTTCCGGTCTATTGCTTCCAGTCTTTTTTTCCAGTCCAGTTTGCATTCTTGCAGTGGTGTTGATGGGTTGAAGTGTTTATGGTCCGGGTATCCGTTCTCTGCAGTCTTAAGCTGGAATTACAATGGATGATGGAGCGGCCAATTGTCGGGAATGAAGCGCTTCCTTCCCAACAGTCGGCTGCTCGATCAGTGAAGGAGACCGTCCTTAACTGTATGAGATAGCTGCGATACTGCTGGCTTGGTGAGCTGAGAGAAGGCCATGGCACTACAGTGAATGCAGGTGCTTTCTTAAACAGCTGATAGGTGGGGGTTATTGGTGTCGAACCCCACTGATCACATACTGATTTAGGTCATCAGCATAAAAGTCTCAGAAAACCCCTTTAAACACACCTAGCATATGCTATAACCAGCAACAACATGAAACTAGATTTTGTAATACTAAGTATGATATGCACCACTGTAGGTTAAACACTGTTAGTATCTCTGCTATGTGTAAAATGTACATTGTGAATGTGGACATCACAGGGATCCTGTGAAACAGGGATAACACCCGTATGAGCCAAATTTCCCTTCTGACAAGAGAAGTTGTAGTGTGAATAATATTAAATGCATTGCATATGTTGAGATACTGTACTGAGAATTGTTGGCTTGTGCCTGCAAGTCAGGCTTCAGACCAAGGATTACGCCTTGGATGTCCTCATTCTGTGTAGCATGTTCCTCAAGCTATAGATGCCTAGGTAGACCCCTCTACAGAGTGGCATACTGGACAGTTAGGGTACATTCACACGTACTGGAAATGTGTCCGCATCCCTTCCACAATTTTGTGCACTGTGTGCCGTCTGCATCCGCACTTCCGATCCACGGCCCCGCAAAAAATAGAACATGTCCTATTCTTGTCCGCAGCCACGGACAAGAACAGGCATTTCTATTATAGAGCTTGCCATGTACAGTCTGCAAAATGCGGAACGCACATGGCCGGTGTCCGTATTTTGCGGATCCACAATTTGCGGACCGCAAAACACTTACGAACGTCTGAATGAAGCCTAAGTGTGTGTTGTTGGGTGTGGCTGATAGTTTGAGGTGGACTGTGAGTATGTATGTGTGATGTAGGCCCCTTTTACACGACCGTATGCCCTCCGAGACATACGGTCAGTGAGTGGGCCATATGTCCCGGAGCGGCATGGATCGTGCGCATGGGAGCGCACAGCATCATTGATTACAATGATGCTCTGCACATCGGGCCGCCCTCGGGACTATTGTCCAGCACTCATATGATTTCATGAGTGCAGGACAATAGCCCCGCGGGCGGCCCGGCGTGCACAGCATCATTGTAATCAATGATGCTGTGCGCTCCCGTGCGCACGATCGATGCCGCTCTGGGACATATGGCCCGCTCACTGACCGTATGTCTCGGAGGGCATACGGTCATGTGAAAGGGGCCATATGGAGAGCATCCACAGTTTGTGGTCATACATAGACAGAGTGTGTCCGTGTGGAGAGTAGCCATGGCCTAGACAAAGCAGCATATACATCTTCATCACTGGAGGGAGACTCCAGAGCAGAGTTGTTGACACCCATTGAGTGGATACAACATCAAAGATGCAAGTAAGTGCCACCAGTCGAGGCTTTAAGAACATCAAAAGAGACTTTTGAGACTGTGGCCTCAAAAGAGACTCTTGTAACCACTAAGCCTGTTGTCTCTTGAGAGACCTTTGGAACCATTAAGCCAGTTGCCACTTGTGAGACTTACTGTTGTTACTTGTTACTGTCTTGTGGATGCTGGACCGCTTACCATGCCATCCAGCGTCCTGGTCGCCAGCATCCTCTCCATGCTGCTGCCTCCATGCTCTTGTAGGGGGCACAGACACTCACCTCCAGCCTCTTAAAAGGTCAGTCCGTGTGTTCCCAAATCTTTACCCAGCCAATGGCTGAGGGTCCCTTGGTGTTTAAGGCATCACTTTTAAATTGAGCTTTAGATTCCCTGGGGACAAGCAAATGTGTTTGTCTACTGCTGTAATGGCTAACCTCCAGCACTCCAGCTGTGGTAAAATTACGACTCCCAAGATGTACACTTGTTTGGCTGTTCTCAGAACTCCACAGAAATGAATGGAGCATTCTGGGAATTGTAGTTTCACCACAGCTGGAGTGCCGGAGGTTAGACATCACTGGTCTAGTGCTATTGAAATTTACCTGCGTTTATCATGCGTTATCCCCTGCCTCTATTCCTGCCGTGTTTCAAGTGTCTGCCTTCCTGACTCTGTGTCTCTGCATTTTCAAGTTCAGTTTGTGTTTAAGTTAACCCAGTCTGTCTACATTGTCTATGCTCAAGTCTCCAGCCTGCCTGCCTTATGGTTGCCTCATCTCTACTCTGCCTGCAAGTCTTTCCTGTGTCTGCATTAACTGTACATTGCCTGGCACAGAATTCTAGTCTTATACACTTCCCTTATAACTTTACCTTATGGTTTCCCAGTATTTTTGGTGCATTTTCTGTACCCTGAGCTTCTGGTGCTGTCAGCAGCCAGGTAGCCGTAAAGCGAATAATGCTCCTATTATATTAAAAAAAAGTATTCCTCTGGACATATTTTTATGATATCAGGCAATATCAATGATTTTATTGGTAAATTAACTCATGGTAAATAAACCCTAGCGATACTTGACAAAGTCCATATAGCAGGGGTACTCAAGTACTTTTGGTAAATGTCCACCTACCTGAGTCTGCTGCAGGATGAAGGTCCGAGCTGCAAAACAAAAAAATATATAAGGAGGGACAACACCAGTGGCGTGTAGCCTTAATATTAGTAATGCCCTCTGTGCACTGTGCCCCCTTCAGAGGAAAAAATAATGCCTTCTGTGCACTGTGCCCCCTTCATAGTAGAAATGCCCATTGTGCCCCCTTCACATTATCAATGGCCATTGTGCCCCCTCCAGAGTAGAAATTTCCATTGTGCCCCCTCTAGAGTAGAAAATGCCCATTGTGCACCCTCCAGAGTAAAAATGCCCATTGTGCCCCCTCCAGAATAAAAATGTCCTTTGTGCCTCCTTGACATTAGTAATGCCCTCTGTGCTCCCTCCATAGTAGTAATGCCCTCTGTGCTCCCTCCAGAGTAAAAATGCCCATTGTGCCCCCTCCATAGTAAAAATGCCCATTGTGCCCCTTCACATTACTAATTCTGTCACGAACATCCCTGCATCAGGTTGCAGGCGTTCGGTTAGACTTTCAAAAGTGACATAATTTGACATGTTTTCCTCTTGGTTTGGTTGCTGTTTACCACACCCCTTCTCCTCAGCTGTTGTGGGTGTGGTGATTGTCTTTCCCCTATTTATCCCTTCCTCTCCCAGTATCCCTTGTGGTTTATACTTTCTGCTTATATTGTTGTGTGTGGTGTGGATCTCGGCTGAGATCCGGTTGCTGCAATATCTGCATTAAGATAAGTGTCATTTTCCCTTTTGTGTTTATCCTACTTTTCCCTGTTGTGGTTTTGCCTTCTGGAGTCTCCTGTTCGTCCGTCCTTTTGGAGGAACGGGTTGACTCCTTCCCCTGTCACTAGTGGCAGGGTTCTCTAGGGTCAAGTGTTATTAGGTTCCTGTGTATGAACTCTCCTACCTCTAAGGCCTGTTCATACTGGTAGTCAGCCAGGGCCTAGTTTCAGGGTTTCCTGCAGGAGGTGACCTTTTCTCTTGTTTGGTCCTTTTCCCTTCCCTCTTACGCTTGGTGTGGCTATACCCTCCACACCAGGGCGTGACAAATGCCCTCTGTGAAGCCTCCATAGTAATAAAGACCTCTGTGCCCCCTCCATAGTAATGAAGCCCTCTGTGCCCCCTCCATAGTAATGAAGTCCTGTGTTCTCTCTCCATGGTAATAAAGCCCTCTGTGCCCCCTCCATAGTAATGAAGCCCTCTGTGCCCCCTCCATAGTAATGAATCCTGTGTGCCCCTCCATAGTGATAAAGTCCTGTGTGCCCCCTCCATAGTAATAAAGTCCTGTGTGCCCCCTCCATAGTGATAAAGTCCTGTATGCCCCTCCGTAGTGATAAAGTCCTGTGTGCCCCCTCCATAGTGATAAAGTCCTGTGTGCCCCCTCCATAGTGATAAAGCCCTCAGTGCCCCCTCCATAGTGATAAAGTCCTCTGTGCCCCCTTCATAGTGATAAAGTCCTGTGTGCCCCCTCCATAGTGATAAAGTCCTGTGTGCCCCCTCCATAGTGATAAAGCCCTCAGTGCCCCCTCCATAGTGATAAAGTCCTCTGTGCCCCCTTCATAGTGATAAAGTCCTCTGTGCCCCCTCCATAGTGATAAAGTCCTCTGTGCCCCCTCCATAGTGATAATGTCCTCTATGCCCCCTCCATAGTGATAATGTCCTCTATGCCCCCTCTGTATTAAAAAAAAGAAAAACAAAACACACAGCACCTACTCACCTTGTCCCGTTCCTGAAGCTCACAGTCCTACCTTCACTGCAGGCACAGATCGCTCTGCAGCACTGTGTGGGCGGAGCTGATGCAGATTTCCAGTCTGCAGGCTCCGCCCACATCGTCCGGCAGCACGATCTGTGCAGACTGAATGGTGGAGAAGGAGAAGTCTTCCTGCCTCACCATACACAGCGCAGCTGGCCTGAAGGAGGGGAGGAGCGCGAGGAGCAGAGCGGTGAGTGACATCAGCTCCCTGCGCTCCAGCAATGAGTGCTTCCATCTGTATTGATGGAAGCGCTCATTGCTTCTGGACTCTTGCACCCCATGAGAGCCGGCACCGATATGCATGCAGGGGTCTGGACAGCTGGCAACCGCCAGTTGAGTACCCCTGCAATAGGATTGCCTTTGGTTGGGACCATATTGTCTTAGTCGCCCATTATTGTGCCAGAGACTTGTCCCTGACCCTGCCTTAAGACCTAAATAATCTCAGATAGGCTACAAAGTCATAGATAGCTACTTGAGATGCACTGTCTCACAACTTTGTAGCTGTTTGGCAGAGTACCAGTACCAAGCTGTACAATCTGACCCTGCTGTTCAGCTCATAGGTGGACTACTATTGCTATTAGGAAAAAAAATTGACTTATCCATTCATGTTTGAATTCAGGAGCCACTATAAGAACTGTACCAGGTCATGATTAGAAATATGTCAACTTTGGACTAAAATGTTAGATTCTAATATTTGAGCTCACATAAGTTTTTGCTTTTGTCCCCCCTGTGTGTACGTGTGCTGATATATATTATAGTTTAACATACCTATTTGTTGATTTATTTATGTATTTTCAGTCTTGAGCAACTCAGCAGTCAGTCTAAGCACAGCAGAGGCACTAGCAGCCCAACAGATGAGTAAATACTGCTCTTTCATCTACAGGCGATAAGACTCTGGAATATTTTTTAAAAAAGCCCAGGGAACTCTAAACAATCAAACAATTAAATGACTGTACATAGCTTTTTAATACATTTCCCAGTACGAGAGGGAACTTCCCATAATATTCCCCAGCTTTGTAACATGCTTTATGATTTTGTGATCAGAAAACTGTTACAGTTTGTAATGAGCTCATTAGTGATCCATAGACACTAGACGGTTATCATCCTGAGGATCCCATGAAACAGGCACTTGCCTCTAGCTGGTACAGTTGGGCCTATGCCAGACACCTCTGATACTGCTTATCATTAGGAAAACAATCGGAGTGGATAGGTAAAAGTCCTGATGGCTACTTCCAGTCCGCAGTGCATTAGTACCATGTTTTTATTGTGTTTTTGCTCAACATTTTACCTCAGGGAAAACCCTGTTCATACAATGCAGTTGGGAACTCCATTAACAAATTCCTGACTGGGCCATTTACCCCTCTTCCTGAACTAGCTCTGTTTTTTTTTTTTTTTTTTTTTTTAACACGTGCAAGCCATAGCTTTTTCCTCTTTGGTTATTTATTGGCTTTATTTTTATGTCATTTTTATTTTAGAATGTTTTTGTTTTTATATTTTTAACCAGGAAAATGTAAAAAAAGGGGGGAACAGTCTGTTTTTCACATTTCTTGTTTATCGCACAACATGCAACTAAAATATTTTTTTACTTATTTCCTCTTTCCATAACGGCCGTTTGACATATGCAATGTATGGGTTATGGTGGTTGGGGCAGGGCTAGAATCTGGGTTGTGGCACATGGTGGTGTTTTTTAAAATCATTTTTCTGTTTATTTTTTATTTTACCTTTTTTCATATTTTTGTATTTTACACTTTGTGCCCCTCATGAGGTCATACAAAACCTTTAACATATTTTTTTTTATTGCTGGTTTCTCCTGACATATTAGCACCAGTTACAGGGGTGATACAGGCCCCAGAGATGTACAGCACTGTACATCACTGCAGAGCTGATCTGGGTCTAATAAGATGATCACATGGCTGCTGGGACTGAATTAGGAAGCGCCATTGCTGCTTCCTGATCTCTGTACATAGCGCTCTAGGAGCTCTAAGCATAGAGCGATAGGGAGGGATGGTGAAAAAGTCTTGTCACTGGTAGATGCGCTTGACATATTTTTGATTAATAATATGCGCAAAGAGCTTCTACTTTTTCTTACAGAATGTAAAGCAGTTTACTTTTTTTTCCATGAATTCACTTTACTTAGGTCTTTGTGCATTGATCACTTTGCTGCTACTTGTAGTTCTATGTATGTATCTTTTTGCAGCCAAGGTAGTATGCACCTGCATTCTTATCTACATAAGAAAATGTATGTGTGATGAGCACTCTCTACAATTGGTCTGTCTTGGAGTTGAGGTTGATTAATACACTTTCTTTGTTCTGATTAACATCACATTTATTGAGAAAAGTTTAAGGTGAAAATTAAATAAAGTATAAAAATAAAATATATATAATAAATCACCAGCACTGGTTCACGTTGAATTAGGAAAAATAATTATTAAATGGTCTTAAAATCAATTTCTTGTTGCTGTGCAAATTCATAAAATATCGCTATATACAAATGTATAAATATAAGATAGTAGCAATGTATAAGTCACAATGTGCAAATCACAGCAATGTGCAAATCATAGCAATGTACGAACCATAACATACATTGCTTCAGCACCCGGTCCAAGCATTCCCTGGATTTAACAAGCGCCCAAAAACCGAGCTGCACAGGAGAAGTAATGTAATATAAAGAAACTTATTCATATATAGAAGTGACTATCCTTGGTAACCTTCTTTATACTACCATTGGTACCCTGATATATGTTAAAACGATCCAACATATTACACATCACAAAGAAAGCCACTTAAAAGCCAAATATATACAGTGGCAAATTTCTAAAGGACTAACAGAGTGCAATATACAATATAACCCAGGGTTGATACAATACAGGAACAAACCAGGAGATCTGTTTGCTATATTCCCTGTATATTGATCCCTTGGCTATATTCCCTGCATATGGATATGATTTGCACATTGTTGTGATTTGTTATGATCTGTACATTGCTATGATTTGCACATTGTGACTTATACATTGCTACTATCTTATATTTATACATTTGTATATAGCAATATTTTATGAATTTGTACAGCAACAAGCAATTAAGACCATTTATCAATTATTTTTCCTAATTCAACGTGATCCAGAGCTGGTGATTTATTATATATACTATATTTTATTTTTACATTTTATTTAATTTTTCACCTTAAACCTTTCTCAATAAATGCGATATTAATCAGAACAAACAAAGTGTATTTATCAACCTCAACTCCGAGACAGAACAATTGTAGAGAGTGCTCATCACACATACATTTTCTTATATCTAAAACGACTTACTTTACAGCTTAGGGTAGAGCTGGTGATTTGTAGCACCTCCTATCCATATGATTGTGTGGTGAGCCACTAGTACTATTTACTTGTAGATTCTTATCTATATGTATTATGGAGGTGCTGGTTTAATTTTCCTTTTTTTTCATTATGAAAGCAATGATTTGTTTTCACTCAGAGGGGCCTGGTGTGTATATATATATATATATATATATATATATATTCCAAGAGACACACAAGCAAGTGCTTTAAAATTAAAAAAGCAGAACCAAAAGATGAAACATAATAAAAAGGAAAAGCTGTCAGCAGACAGAGCTCACGCAATCACCTCCAACTCATCAATGGTATATATTTAGAAACAATTGCTTAAAATGGTGCCATTAAATGTTCCAGTCTTTAAATAGGAGCTTCTTGGTATTTCACTGAATGTGTGCTTTGATCCTAACTGTTAGGAGAGGCAATCCATCACAGTGTTTTCTGGTGATTCATTTTTGAGATTATGTCCAGTATTCTTTGTGATTAGCATCAGAGGTAAGTACACACAGATTTATAGCATAGCAACTAAAGTACTCAAACTTCTCGAAATGCCTAGCATAGGCTACACAGTGTAACACACTAATTGTAACTAACAGCTACTAAGTAAACAGTTAGGGGGAGATTTTCCATCTCCTTTGCAGGTGTGACTTTTTAACTGCGACTTTTTAAAAAATTGCATCTCCCACTTTTTCAAATCTATCTACATTGAAGCCAGAAATCTATGGCAGCTCTAAACTGGCGTAGACTTTTGGTTAGGTGCTCTGACAGCAGGAAGTAATGCCTGATTTATGACGAGGTGTGCAGAAAGCGCCAGTCTTCATAAATCTCCCCCTTAGTCTATACATATATGAAGTACACAATACAGTACTAAAAATTGTATAGGGGAAATCATCTTGTGATAATCTATAGATACAATCAAAGGCTTTTGATTTTGGTGCTTCTCTTGGAGTCTTGAAAATCTAACTCAACCTTCTATGCAAACAACTATTTTCACCAAAACATCAGTGGCACATGGTAATATTCTCCACAGACACCATTTACTGTGCTGGTCTGAGATCACAGATTTCACCAATGTGCTCTTCTAACATGAATTGATGACGTAGGAGGAAGGGGAAATTGTGTGTGATGTGTATAGGCGGGGGAATCTCAGGGCTCAGTCCCTTGTTTCTCTAAAGTTTTTATAGACCTGATAATTATGGACATTTCTAGCAATAATTGGGAAAATGAACAAAACTATTAACAAAAGCAGTATAATTCTATTTATTAACTTTGTATAACGTCTTTAAGAAATCTGGGAGGTTTCATGGCCTGTATTCCCCTAGATCAGTGATGGCTAGCCTCCGGTCTTCCAACTGTGTGGAAACTACGACTCCCAGCATGCTCCATTCATTTCTATGGAGTTCTGAGAACAGCCAAGCAAGGGGACATCTTAGGAGTCGTAGTTTTACCACAGCTGGAGTGCTGGAGGTTAGCAGTCACAGAACTAGATCACGACACCTTTAAAAGGTGTTGGCCCATCTCACACATCCTAGAGATATGCCACCAATGTTTGATAGGTGTGGGCCACCCTCAGTTCATTTCTATAGGCGTGCCAAAAATAGCAGAGTGCCATGCTCAGCTATTTTCGGAAGTCTCATTGAAATAAATGGAAAACGCACAGCACAAGGGCAGCCACTGCTCCATTCACTTCTATTAGGCTGACGGAAATAGCCGAGCCAGCACTGGGCTCCTAGAGGCTCATTTGCATATACAAAAACATCATTTTTCTCAGCAATGCGGGCACATATGAACATGGGAACAACACAGATGTCTTCAACTGCCAAGCGCACATGTAACAGGTCAGCCAGTTTCATAGGTACAAATCTGCTGACAGATGCCCTGTAACCTTTTAAAGACATGTAATTATCTTAATTTAAATCATTCCATAATAAAAATGATTATATTGCATAAGGAAGCAGCCAAGCACATTGCTTGTTGTTTCAACTTCATCAGTAAATGGATTTGGATTGCAGTAATAATCCTCTATGAAATATTTATTATAGATTCACTGGACTTGCATAATCATACTAAAGCTGATCACAGATCACTGATATCAGAATTATATTGTATAAAGAAAATGCCACCATGGAGCTTTTCCTATCCAAATGAAATGAATGAAATGCAATATTGCACTTAAACACAAACCTCAGACCAATGTCCGAATAATTCATCATCTTGTTGTCTTTCAGATGGGGCAGAAATCACTCCAAGAAAACCTACCCTGAGGCTCCTAAGCAACTGTCAATTAGAGAGTCACATAGAAAAAGTCCATAAGGTCATTAGACCTATCTGGTGACGTTATGGATTAGTTGCAGGATGTATTAGCTAATAGGATTTAGCAAACAGCTGCCTTACCTTCTAGTGAACATTTGGCATGACGTGCAGCCACTTGAAGGATTCTGTTTCAGGTATTCATGCACCCGTCAGAATGATGTCACTGGTGTTTGTTTAGCTCGATATCTTGCACTATATTTATTTATAGCAAGGCGAATAAAGACACATTGAATGCGGTTAAATTACCAATAATTAAATATTTGCTCTAGTTGTTTTATGACTGAAGCATCGGGCAATGTGAAGCAGCAGAAGGGATTATGTGTGTAAGACATCCACTGATTAAATATTGGTAATAAAGACTCACACACGAGACACTCATACTCAGGCTCCAATTAAGGGATGAAGCAGACATGATGAATATATAACATAAATAATCCGTATATAAATGTATCATTCAGGAGCATACATAGGCCGTGGTGCACCTAGCCTTTCCGCTGCCTGAGGTGAAAACTGAAAGGGTGCCCCCACTCCCCAATGCCAATTTCTTAACCTAACCCCTTCCCTTCAGCCCATGGCCCTTCGGCTGCTCCTCTATTGCCCCTACCTGGTGCTGCCTGAGGTGATCACCTTGCCTCATTGGTGGTGCACCCCTGTACATAGGGATACTCACTCAAAAGACACTCATACTCACTCATGCTCCAATTAAGGGATGGAGAAGACATAATGAATATATAACATATGTAACTTATATATAAATGTATCATCCAGAAGCATACATGGGGTCACTCACTCAAAGACACTCATACTCAGGCATGCTCCACTTAAAGGATAAAGAAGAGACGATGAATATATAACATATGTAACCCGTATATAACTATATCAGCCAGGGAGCACACATGGGTCACACTCACACACGAAATGCTCATACTCAGGCAATTAAACGATGATGAATATATAACATACTAACAGAACCCAGCTTCACAAAGTTTATTGCCTGTAAATAAAGTATAGCTATAGTATAGCCAGTAAGCTATTCAATAAAATGTATCTGTATAGCTCCACCTGCTGTTTGTTCTTTTCCTTATTTTTTTGTCCGTCTCACTGAGACGGTCAAACGTGTTCAGCTTAAATCATCAACCGCCACCACCCATATCTTCTGTAAGAAGCTATGTCAGTTACAGGGGGAGAGCTTAAAGGGAACCTGTCATCTCCGAAACACCCCCTGAACTAGAGTAAGCGGTGTATAGTGTAAGTGATGCTGAATCCAAATATGTAAATTTTATTTTCATACTCACTTCCATTCTGACGCTGTGCTCCCACAAACCTGCAGTAAAATGCAGTGAGAGGACTCTTCTTTGAGTCCTCTCCATTATGTGAGTGAGCACCGGAGTCCAGTGAGTGCATTTTACTGCTGGTTTGTGGGAGCATAGTGTCGTAACGGAAGTGAGTATGAAGATAAAACTTACATATTCGGATTCAGCATCACTTACACTATACAACGCTTACTCTAGTTCAGGGGGTGTTTCGGAAATGACAGGTTCCCTTTAAGCAGAAAGGACAAACCCTCTGATCTGCCAGGCTAAAGATAATCTAGCAAAGCAATCTCAGCCGTGAATGTGGAGATTTCTAGACCCATTTGAGGTACAGGGCTGGTTCTAGCTTTGTTAGAAAGAGATTGTGATGTACTGTATGATGTTAAATTTGCATTTTTTACATCAATCATGACATAACCCCTTTAAAGGGGTTCTCCAGGAATTAAGAAAATAAAAATACTTAAACATTACTTTATTATAAATATATCACCAAATACTTTTCATTAGTGGCTCGTTTTGTCTGGGGAGCACTCATTAGGAGAAATAAAATGACCGTCATTCTACTAGTACACACAAAATCTGTCCTAATTACAAAAGGACAACTTAAAGGGGTTTTCCGGGAATTAAGAAAATGAAAATACGCAAATATTACTTTATTATAAATATATTCCCAAATACCTTTTATTAGTTATAATGGTTTGTTTTGTCTGGGGAGCAATCATTAGGAGAAATAAAATGGCTGCCGTCCTATTAGTCCACACCAAACCTGTCCTAATCACACAGCAGAACAAGTTACTTTACAACTCTGAGGTAAAGAGCTGCCTCATCCTCCTCTCTGCTCTGCTTTTCAGGGATTATGATCCTGACTACAGTTTAATATAATATGATATTTAGCTGAATCTTTGTGGGAATGGAGTTCATCAGGAGACATGAAGTACAGAGAGGACGGACAGGACAGACTGTGGTTATGGAGACTGCAGACAAGTGCTGCTGCTTATTAGCCACATCTCCTCATGAACTCCATTCCTACAGAGATTCAGCTAAAGATCTTATCAGCTGTAGTCAGGACGATAACCCCTGACAAGTAGAGCAGAAAGGAAGATGAGGCAGCTCTTTACCTCAGTGATGTGAAGTAACTTGTCCTCCTGTGTGATTAGGACAGGTTTTGTGTGTACTATAGGACTGCGGCCATTTTGTTTCTCCTAATGATTGCTCCCTAGACAAAACGAGCCATTATAACTTATGTAAGGTATTTGGGAATATATTTGTAATGAAGTAATATTTAACTATTTTTATTTTGTTAATTCCCGGAGAACCCCTTTAAAGAGCTGCGCCATCTTCCTCTCTTACTTGTCAGGGATTATAATCCTAAATACAGCTTAATATGATTGTAGAAGGACGTGTTGGGCCAGGATGTATATATGTATATGCATGCATGCCCCTTTAATTGGGCATGCATATGCATATATACATACAATATGTGTATATCTGTGGGCCTTGCATGGCCCCACAGTAATGTGGTCCCTCAGTAGGGCTCATACATATTGCCCCATTTCAAATATATGCCCCCATTCATGCCCAATGTGCCTGATACGTATAGATGTATGTATATATGCCCCAGATGTATATATATACATCTATATGTATATAATATTCCCCCTGTTTATATTAATGCCCCCTTTCCTCCTATATACACCCCTAATATCCCACAAATGTATATAGATACATGTGCATGATTCCCAGTCATGAACATGTATCTAAGATACATGCATTCAGCCAGGTGCCCCCTCGGTAACCTGCAATACTAATGCGCTTGCAGATGGTGACCTGATGACTGGACTATCAGTCCAGTCTCAGGCACTTCAAAAGGACAGAGGATCGATAAGATCCTCTGTCCCTTTTGTTAACCACCCTCAACGCTGTTGGGGGTGATTAACATGACAGGGAAACAAACAGTTTCCCTGTCTCTGGTCTCCTCCCTCCTCCGGCGCTGTAATTACAGCGCCGGAGATATGGGAGATTCACAGGCAGGAGGATCAAAGAGATCCTCCGCCTGTGAAATTCCTGGGCGCTCGGGCCCGGCGCGCTGACGTCATATCAGCGCGCCGGCCCCAGGTGTGCACAGCTGCCGGCGTGCGCTCGCAAGCGCGCACACCGGCAGCGCGGGAACACGGGAGCGCGGGCGATCGGGTTTAAAAACCCCGATCGCCCGGTGCTCATCAGTTGAGCCATGCCACCCCACCTGGAAGCAAGAATCTCCCCCTTGGACGAACGAGCAAGGACCCCTGGAGACGAGCTCCCTGGATGGCTGAGTACCCCTGTCTGCCCTGCCAGTATTAACCCCTGTCTGCCCTGCCAGTATTAACCCCTACAGCCCTGCCCTGCAACCCCTGGATCCACTACCCTATACCTGCCCTGCCAGTAACCCCTACAGCCCTGCCCTGCAACCCCTGGATCCTCTACCCTATACCTGCCCTGCCAGTAACCCCTACAGCCCTGCCCTGCAACCCCTGGATCCTCTGCCCTATACCTGCCCTGCCAGTACCAGTATTAACCCCTACAGCCCTGCCCTGCAACCCCTGGATCCTCTGCCCCATACCTGCCCTGCCAGTATCCAGATTAACCCCTTGTGTTACCCTACAATATACCCTCCCATAACAACCTCATACCATCTACCCCTTCCCTCCAATACCCCTCGTTTGTAATTTAACCCTTTGTCCCCAGGGATAGTATAGCATAGGTGAGGGTGGGCTGCTATCTGTATATTGTGAGTGTATGTGTTAGATCTAGTATTGTGGATGGAATTAATTGTGGGAAGTGTGCAGTGTAGGTAGTTTTAGTATTTTGTGGTGCAACTGTATACATATATATTTATAAGCCATTTATATAGATATATATGGATATAGTGTAAATAAGTAAACAGTAGACCTTGTTTTGTATAATAAAGCCTTTTATTGTTTAAAATACAGTTTACATTGTCTTTGTAGCCGCCGTTACAGTATAAGGTAGTTTAAGCGTGAAGGGAATAGAACAGTGTGGGAAATAAATAGGCCGGTTACGCCTATTTATGAATATTAATTAATAATATTCCACAAAATATTATTAATTAATAGCTCCTTTAACATTTGGCGAGCCAGCCCGAACTGGTTGTGGACTGTGGTTCTGTGAAAACGCACCACAATTGTGTTATCGCGTCAACTAAGATAGGCGGATAGGGAGCGGACAAATAGCGGAGGGACACGGTGCAGTGTCGTGCTATATTGTGCTCCTCGACCTTGAAGTTGGACGGATAACGCAGGTGTGGGTGGCAGTTTGCACAGGAAGCGTCCACAAACAGCGAACCTAAAATTAACGTGTTTTTATTCCCTTGCACGACTGACCGGCGAGACTCAATTTACGCTTCGGGTGGATCCAGAAGAGTCAACGGCAGGCGTTCCGGAGGAAGTGGATCTTTTTCCAAGCAGCGTAGATGGGTGAAGGTCTCCGGCTGGACGGGAAAAAGAAGTTCCGAAACTAGAAGGACGCAGACGACTCCACGCAGAATGGCCACCGAAAAAGTGAGTATGACCTTTGCCACACTGCAGCACTTAAGCAAAAATAGTACATTTAACCCCATCATCCCCACCACATACACGTCCACGGAGATGCTTTGGTCTGCTTTGTTGGACCAAGCCTATGCACATGACAGAGTGTGCATAGGCAAAAGCATCTTTCACAAAAACACGAAAAGCCTCCAAATGCTGGCCAAATTAGTTCACACTTTTGAGGACAGCATTTGGAGGCCAGAGCATGTTGCGCTGGTCTCTCGGTCGGAGGAGACATTTATCAGTCATTGCCAGTGCTGTGCCAGTAATGTGCAGCAGGTTTCTGCATTGTGGGCGCAGCTGGCGGTGAATGTGAAGTCTTCTGCTGACCGAGAAACACAGGTGGATGAAATGGAGTCACGGTTGGTAGAGTTGCAGAGGCAAAAGGAGAAACTTGAGGCTCAGTTGACTCAGTCTTATGCTGAGATCAAGGCCTTCAAGGAGCGGGCTGCCTCTACTGACGTGACTCTAGCCAAACTAAATGATGAGGTAGCTGCAAGGTCTCGTTTGGTGACTGGCTTGCAACAAGCCATTAGAAATTTTTCAAAGTTGGTACCGACCCTTTCTTTTTCTGTAAAGTCAGGGCCAGACTCTCCAAAAATTTTGCCCTGTCCAGGGCAAAAAGGGGGGAGAGATATCTGTAACAAGCCAAATCTACCAAAATTTGAGCCTGTACAGATAGGAAAAAAGTGTGCAATGATTTCTTGTAAAAGAAATATTGTAAAGAGTGCGTCCCTGAGAATGGAACAGTTCAGGAGAAGGGAGCACAACTGCAGTGTGGACGGACCTAAGCCATGCAGGGCGGACATCAGGTGTTTTGCATGTGCTGGCTTAGGTCACATAGCGAAACACTGCAGGACAGGTAAGTATAGGACACAAAGGACAAGAGGCCAAATTAGGTGTTTTAGGTGTGGGAGCGAAGGACACATTGCAAGGAATTGCCCTTGCGCAAATAACTGCAATGTGTCCAGTAGTAAAATCCCTATAACAAATTGTACAGTGGGGCCTAGCCAGATTGGCTATAAAAGAGTCACCACTCAGCGGATGCCTGATCAGTTGCTGAGGGGTCAAAATGGCCAATCTAGGTTAGAGAGTGTTTGAATCCTCTGTGCCATTTGTTACCCCGTTGGTCCCTTGTGTATGTCTGTGTCCTGTGTTTGTGTTACCTGTTTGTATGTTTTTATGTTGATGGAGGCAGTTCTTGTTTACGAGTGTGTTTCGCTTTGCTGATTGTTGTAGTTTTCATTCCCCGCTGTGAGTCGCGGTTGTCTGGCACGGCTGTTTATGGTTCACCCGGGTGTCTACTTTGTGTAGAGCAGTGCTATACTGTGGACTGAGGAAGAGGTTGGTTTGCGAGCAGGTAACATCGGTACACGGTGTAGTGTGATGATTACTCTGGGCAGCCAGGGCCTCAGATCGAGACAGGTAGCACTGTTCTGTTCAGGGTTTTCGGTAGGGCTGTGCTATACTGTGGACCAGGGTAGAAAGTGGGTTGCGGACAGGCAACATTGAGGTTGTACTGTGCACTCACTTGCTGGTCCGGACAGGTAACACAGCTCTGACTGAGGTTGGACACGGAGTGGTTGACAGCAGGATGTTGGCCTGTGGTTTTGTGCTGTGGAGTCCTGTAGAGCCAAGGCAAGGTTTTGGCCATGGATTCTGCTGACCTCCACAACACAGGTTAACAGGGGGAAGTCAGACTGGAAACACATGAGTAAGACAGGGATGCCGTGCCATCATGGAAAAGATGCTTCGTCCATAGCTCCCCCCGGATATCCTAACCTATTAGGGTGGCCATCCTTATCTGTTGGTTCAGAGGGATGTGCGGCAGAGGATGGGATCCTCTGAAGGTTGGGTGTTCTTACACCAGTGTTAGGATAACGAAGGGTCCTGTTGGATGAAGGTCAGCCCAATACCTTTTCTCCACACCTGGGTCAAGGGTATTGGTGCTGGAAGTGCTGTAACTAAGTGCACCATGAGGGGAGAAATCCCTCAGGAGCGCATGCTGTTTTCTTCTCTTCTAGGAAGAATGCCATAGGAGCTGAAGGAAGAACCCAGATGACGACCTAGAAGAGACTGGTTATTTGCCTGGACGCTCTCGTGTGACTCCAGAGGTTCTGCCTCCGTCAGCTCAAGACAATAGGTGGAGAACCAAGCAGAGACACATGAAAGACAGAGATGGAGAAGGTTCAGGGCTTAACGCTGGAAAAGCCCTGAAGCCAGAAGACTATAACATGATTATGGGTGCTTGGGACAGGATTACGACATGGTCCTGAAGCCCCATGACGCCTTAATGAACATTTGTTTATAAATAGTATTTCGTGTGGATTTTGCGGGTACTGGGGGGGAAAGTTAGGTACATTTGGTTTTTGTGCATGTATGTGGGATCAGACTAGGGCACTATAGGGATAGTTCCTCTTTCTGTCTGAAGGTATTTGTCACCTCAACCCCGATGGTAACGTTCATAAGGGATGGATTGAATGACAGTTGGTGCGGTGTTCTTCCCGAGGTTAGAATTTAGGTACTATGACATCACCTTGCTCTCCAGAAAATCTGACCTGCCTTGTAAAGACCGACAAATCTGTCCATGGGGGAACCTACTCTACGACAGACTCTTCAATCAAGGTGAAAGAAGAATTGTTGAAAGGAAAAAGTCGAGTCCTTACTTGAAGAAAGCCATTCCACGGTTGACCACACCCCAAGAAGAAAGAAAAACCAGAAGGGGCTATGTGGATCAGCCCGGGCAATCAAAAGTCAAGCTGTCCCAGAGTCAGAAGACGACAGTGGGAGCAGCTGAATGCGTGACAACCGACACTAGAAGAAGATCGAGAAAGCCATCCCAGAGTCTGACGATAAAAGACGACAGTGGGAGGAGCGGAATAATGAAAGACAGACACCAGTGAAGCCATCCCAGAAGTCTGAAATGATGACGGTGGGAGAAGCTGAAGAAAAAGGCGAGGACGGTTTATCCTGTGGACGGAGACGTTAGGTTACGGTGAAGGGCAGGAAAGAGGTCAAAGCCCCGAGAGGTGATGTCTAGGTGCCTAAGAAGTGGTTCATTCTTCAATCCATCCTGAACTGTTATCTGTGATGAGCGGAGTTGAGTGGGCAAATACATCCCAACACTACCCCCAAAAATTTGTCGTGTTCTCGACAACAGGGGGAATGTAGAAGGACGTGTTGGGCCAGGATGTATATATGTATATGCATGCATGCCCCTTTAATTGGGCATGCATATGCATATATACATACAATATGTGTATATCTGTGGGCCTTGCATGGCCCCACAGTAATGTGGTCCCTCAGTAGGGCTCATACATATTGCCCCATTTCAAATATATGCCCCCATTCATGCCCAATGTGCCTGATACGTATAGATGTATGTATATATGCCCCAGATGTATATATATACATCTATATGTATATAATATTCCCCCTGTTTATATTAATGCCCCCTTTCCTCCTATATACACCCCTAATATCCCACAAATGTATATAGATACATGTGCATGATTCCCAGTCATGAACATGTATCTAAGATACATGCATTCAGCCAGGTGCCCCCTCGGTAACCTGCAAGCGCATACTAATGCGCTTGCAGATGGTGACCTGATGACTGGACTATCAGTCCAGTCTCAGGCACTTCAAAAGGACAGAGGATCGATAAGATCCTCTGTCCCTTTTGTTAACCACCCTCAACGCTGTTGGGGGTGATTAACATGACAGGGAAACAAACAGTTTCCCTGTCTCTGGTCTCCTCCCTCCTCCGGCGCTGTAATTACAGCGCCGGAGATATGGGAGATTCACAGGCAGGAGGATCAAAGAGATCCTCCGCCTGTGAAATTCCTGGGCGCTCGGGCCCGGCGCGCTGACGTCATATCAGCGCGCCGGCCCCAGGTGTGCACAGCTGCCGGCGTGCGCTCGCAAGCGCGCACACCGGCAGCGCGGGAACACGGGAGCGCGGGCGATCGGGTTTAAAAACCCCGATCGCCCGGTGCTCATCAGTTGAGCCGTGCCACCCCACCTGGAAGCAAGAATCTCCCCCTTGGACGAACGAGCAAGGACCCCTGGAGACGAGCTCCCTGGATGGCTGAGTACCCCTGTCTGCCCTGCCAGTATTAACCCCTGTCTGCCCTGCCAGTATTAACCCCTACAGCCCTGCCCTGCAACCCCTGGATCCACTACCCTATACCTGCCCTGCCAGTAACCCCTACAGCCCTGCCCTGCAACCCCTGGATCCTCTACCCTATACCTGCCCTGCCAGTAACCCCTACAGCCCTGCCCTGCAACCCCTGGATCCTCTGCCCTATACCTGCCCTGCCAGTACCAGTATTAACCCCTACAGCCCTGCCCTGCAACCCCTGGATCCTCTGCCCCATACCTGCCCTGCCAGTATCCAGATTAACCCCTTGTGTTACCCTACAATATACCCTCCCATAACAACCTCATACCATCTACCCCTTCCCTCCAATACCCCTCGTTTGTAATTTAACCCTTTGTCCCCAGGGATAGTATAGCATAGGTGAGGGTGGGCTGCTATCTGTATATTGTGAGTGTATGTGTTAGATCTAGTATTGTGGGTGGAATTAATTGTGGGAAGTGTGCAGTGTAGGTAGTTTTAGTATTTTGTGGTGCAACTGTATACATATATATTTATAAGCCATTTATATAGATATATATGGATATAGTGTAAATAAGTAAACAGTAGACCTTGTTTTGTATAATAAAGCCTTTTATTGTTTAAAATACAGTTTACGTGGTCTATATAGACGCCGCTATAGCTTAAGCGTGAAGGGAATAGAATAGTGTGGGAAATAAATAGGCGGAGCTAGCGTCAGCCGGTTACGCCTATTTATGCATATTAATTAATAATATTCAACAAAATATTATTAATTAATTAACCCTTTAACAATGATCTTCAGATGAATCGCTGTGGGAATGGAGCTCATGAGGAGACATGAAGTACAGAGAGGAGGTAGGGATATGGTAATGAGCAGCACTTCTATGCAGTCTCCATTACCACAGCCCCACATTACCACAGTCTGTCCTGTCCATCCTTTTTGTACTTCATGTCTCCTCATGAACTCCATTTCTACACAGATTCAGATAAAGATCTTATCAGCTGTATTCAGGATCATAATCCCTGACAAGCAGAGCAGAGAGGAGGATGAGGCAGCTCTTTAGCTCAGTGTTGACTGTAACTTGTCCTCCTGTGTGATTAGGACAGGTTTTGGTGTACTAATATGACGGCGGCCATTTTATTTTTCCTAATCATTGCTCCCCAGACAAAACCAGCCATTATAGCCAATGAAAGGTATTTGGGAATATATTTATAAGAAAGTAATATTAGTATTAAGTAATAAGTATTTTCATTTTTTTAATTCCCGGAGAACCTCTTTAATGACCAGCATTTGCCTGCCTTTCCATGTTTAAGCAGCCATAATTCTTTGTTTTTTATTGACATGGCTGTATAAGGCCTAGTTTTATTTGTGAGAAATTGCATTTTTTTGTTGCTGTTTGAGGGTACATATAAATTATTCTGTATTTAGATAATTTTTTTTGTGTTGCAAATAGAAAAGTATGAGAGGCCAAAAAACACAGAATGTGGTAGGTATTTGTTTTTTTTTCGGTTTTCACATTCACTATGTGGGATAAATACTTTTATTTCCTGATAGTTTGGACATTTTTATATGTAAAATGGTGGATGATTTAAATTTTTCATTATTTTTGTGTTTTAGATTTTTAAAAACATTTTACTTATTTTTAGCCCCCCCCCCTCCCTCCCAGGGACATAAATATGTGATCATCAGATCACTTCTACCATAGACTGCAATAGTTTATCATTATAGAGTATTGACAAATTGCTGTGTTCATATTGATACCTACCTGAAGGTTGAATAGAAACTTTGCAATGGCAGGCCTAGAAGCTTTCACAAGGCTGCTGGCTACCATAGTAACCAAACGGTGATCTTGTTGCTGGGGTTGAAAGACCTGTAGGATATTGTGGTTGCAATTGAGCACAGCATCTGAGGGGTTAAGTGTCTTTGATCAGAGTTGCCTCCGATCACAGACAGGTGCCATTGCCAGTGGATAACTCCTAAGTTACACAGCAGACACCTCCCAGCAGTGCTCAGCAATTGAGCAGGCACATCTTTAAAGACCTGACATCCATACATGTAGGTGTCAGGAAGGGGTTTAAGTGATATTCTGGTAAGAACATACTGGGATAGATTTATCAAAATTAGTGTAAAGGAAAATTGGCTTAGTTGTCCATAGCAACCAATCAGATTCCATCTTTCATTTTTCAGTGGAGCTCTGAAAAATGAAAGGTGGAATCTGATTGGTTGCTGCTATGGGCAACTAAGCCAGTTTTTCCTTTACACCAATTTTGATAACTCTCCCCCATTATCCCCTGTCCACTGGATAGGAGATGACTGTTAGATTGGTGGAGGTCTGACTGTTGGGACCCCCGCTGAATTTGGGGGTGGGGTGGGGGGGTAGTCATATGAATGGAGCAATGACTGGAGCAGGCACACTGCCACTACATTCAAACTCTGTGGGACTGCCGAAGATATCTGTACTCAGCTATGCATTTTCTAACTAGAGTACCCCTTTAACCCTTTATGTTAGTATTGTGTTAGTCGGGAAATACCTGTACACTATTAGTAGTCATCTTATTTCCTACTTGTCAGTTCTGCAACATTAGATCTGAGCTATGTGGATCACTGGGAATAATAAAAGGGGAAGTGGGAGTGTTCTTAAATGTATTCTACGTGTGCTTTTATGTGTGCTTGTTTATTCTATCTATCTATCTATCTATCTATCTATCTATCTATCTATCTATCATTACATAATGTACAGTAGCTCTGCTTTATAACTGCAACACTGATGTAAATGTGTGGTTCTCACTCCTCTTCCCTTGATTCTCATCCCCACCCATGCCTTGGTTGAACTTGATTGACATGTCTTTTTTCATGTCTTATGTATCTATGTAACTTCAATGAAGAGTAAATGGAACTCTTCATTATCTGCCTCTGCTTGTGTCATGTGTCATGTATACCTTTGTAGAAGGCTTTCTAAGTTTCCATGACTAATAATGCAGTATTAAAATCTTTATTTTACTGACTTTCCTGTATTGATTTCCCTATTTTGTTAATTTTTGATACATTAAAATAAAATTCATGGCTAAAATGCAAATATTTTTTACACCATTTTTCATATATAGGGTTATTTTTTAAAACTGAAATTCTTAAAACTGAACTATTATTACATATATTTTGGTAGCTTACTCAGTTCTTCATATACAATTTGACTTTTATACTGTACACTGCATATCTTTATTGAGTAGAAGTTGTCCTAAAAAAAGTAATGTAAGTCAAAACAGTGCTACAAATAGACTAGACTGTAAAAGAATTGAAGCTCTGATCTGTAAAATCCACACAAACAAAGTCCTCATGTCTGGTACAAGTGTTCTTTGATAATCTTAAAGCGTCATAAAAGGTGGGAAAACCAACCCAAGTATGTTAAGATGGAAACATCTACAAACTGTAGAAAACTTAAGCTTTGAATTTCTTGATCCTAAATAGTAGATAATTTGTTCCTTTCTATGTGGATTTCGTTAGGCGTTACTTAAAGGAATAGTTCAAGAAGGGTCTTGGTGCCTCTAATTCCATGATGTTATTCTAAGCAAGGAAAAGGTCAGATTTGAGTGGGTTCTGAAAGAGTGACTTTACTTTAGAGGGGTGTGTAAATCTACAGTCTGTAAAGAAATCCAATCTTTTTTTTTTTTTTTTAAAAGGCCATGCCATGTAGAATCAAAGTGGTTTGTTTCCATGGGTCTGTCTTTTTAGTATTTCTATGGACACAAAGATATTTTCATTAGCAGTCTATTTTTTAATGTTCACAGGTGATGTTTAGTTTACTTGTATCTAACTTTAGCCTGACATCAGCCATTATAGTAAGCAATTCTCCCGTAACATCCATGTTCACAGTGATGAGATCATATAATGAATTCAGTCTTGGCTGTTAGCCTTTATTGTTGTTTCACTATACTTAATCCAGAAAATAAACTTTCTTTATGTCAGATTTCTTTTATTGGGATAATTTGTATAGTAGATGAAACATGATGGAGCATAAATATATAGTTTTTTTTTAATTTACTTACTCACTTTTATTAGTTAACCGCTTAGTGACCAGTCTGTTTTAGGCCTTAACCCTTTCAAGAATGGGTGATTTTCCATTTTTTCATTTCCATTTTTACTCTCAGACCTCCCAAAGTCATAACTTTTTTATTTTTGAATTCACATAGCCATATGAGGGCTTGTTTTTTGCAGGACAAGATATATTTTCTAATGGAACCATTTACGGTTGCATGCAATGTGGTGGGAAGCGGGACAAAAATTCCAAAAGGGGTGGAAAAAAAATATACCACCACAGTTTTATGGGTTTTTTTGTACACCATTTCCTATGTGGTAAAACTGACCTGTTAGTTTTATTCTCCAGGTCAGTACAATTACAATGATACCAAATATGTATAGTTTTTCTTACGTTCTTAATACTGAAAAAAATTAAACACTTTGGAAAACAATTATTTTTCCTTTGCATTGTAATATTCTGACCCTCATTACTTTTTTATTTTTATGTGTATGGAGCTCTGTGATGGCTCATTTTTTGTGGGGCGATCTGGACCTTTCAGTGACACCATACCTATATAGGCATATTTGAGGTTAATTGCGCCACAATCTGTGACTTTTCCTTGCTCACGGCAGGTCTAAAAAAGTGGGCAGGGAGGGGGATGGGCCGATAGCAAATGTAGAAAATGTTCTAAATCTACACCAGCTAGGAAGCTGTTTTACGGTGGATACACCGAAGTTGTGTAAAGGCCAGCACCCCTACATAACTTTGGCGGATCCACTGCCAGCACATGGGCTTATTAAGACTAGCATCTAAAATGCACATCTTAATAAGTGACCCCCAAAATGTTTTTGCATAGCCACATCCCAAGAGCCATACATTTTTTATTTTTTGTTCTATGGAGCTGTGTGGGAGCATGATTTTTGTGGGACAACTTGTAGTTTTTATTGGTATCATTTTGGGGTACACTTTCTGATATGTATTATGTACAAGACAAATAAAAGCAGCCAAACTAGAGACCGAGACATTAACTGCTAAAGAGAGTAAAACCCTAAAATGTTCTTCAATTATATAATTATAACTGGTAAAAAGTATAAATCTGATGGTGTCGGACCTTTACAGAGTAATGAGGGGGGTGTTGCAGAGAGCGATAAGGAGAAAGCAAAGCTACAAAATATTTTTTTCTCCACTGTATTCAATGAGAAAAATAAACTGTGAGATGAAATGCAGAATGCAAAAGTAAATTCCCCATTAAAAGTGCCCTGCCTGACCCAGGAAGAAGTACAGCGGTGTCTTAAAAAGATTAAAATACACAAATCGCCGGGACTAGATGGCATACACCCCCGTATCCTTAAACTACTCACAAGTCTTTTTGCTATCCTGAGGATAGGTCATCAGTAGTTGACTCCCGGAAAACCCCTTTAACTGGGCCTCTGACGGAAATAAAACATCAGAGACTATTTACAAAGCTGGATGTGTCCAAATACTTAACTTCTATATATAGAGCCCTAATACTCATGCAAGTGAATATAGCTGCCCAGTTTTCCTGGCCTCCTCTAGTGTGCCTTGTGATAACAGACCAGGGGTCAAACACATCGGGGCAACATTTGTGAAAGAAGGTTCAATACTAAGTCGGTCTGCAGGTTGATTAGCCATTTTCTCTGACTGAAACATACCACAGAGTTTCCGGCAAACGATACATTTGAAAATTAAACTACTCACAAGTCTTTTTGCTCTCACTGTCCAGAATCCTGCTGTGCATGAGGCTCCTTCAGTGAACAAATGCCCTTGGTGTTTGGTCTCTTCACGGTAATGTTGCACGAGTAATGATACCATATGATTACTTGGAAGTATTATCGGATTACATTCATTACTCTCAAGTTTTGCATTTGAAATACGTCCTCCAACTCTCAACAATTTATTAGCATCTATAAATGGGTCAGGTCTCCAGAGGGAACTGTCTTTAGAAACACTCTTTTGATTTTGGAAGAACTCAAGTTCTTGTGCCATAATCCTCTTGTTGGACACAATGGAAGATAACATCTCTAGCCGGTGTAAGTTCATCCACTTTATGGGCTTTATGACAATAATTCCAACCTTTTCAATGCTCTGATCCTTTTGGTATGGCTCTAAAGGATCTAGCTATGTGAATTAAGCAAGCTATAGCTCGGTTTAATGATTTCCAGGTAGAAAACCTGTTGAAATATTTGGATCCAAGCGGCTTGTTTGAAATTGTTGTGTTGAGTGCAGAAACCTGAGGGCGAACCTCTGCATCAGATTCTGGCTCTATTAGTTCTTATGTGGTTTTCTCAAGTGTCTCAAGTACTGGGTTGTACAGAAATGCTGGCCATGTGAGCCATGTAGTATCTTTAAGGTGTGACGATAGTACAGCTCTTGTAGCATGGTCTGCTTAGTTGTGATCAGTTGGTACATAGCGCTACTGGCTAGGTTGTGTTGACCTCCTAATCCTTTAGACTCTGATATTCACATAGACATAAAATCTTCTAGTCTTGTTGTAAATGTAGCCCAACACTACTTTGCTGTTTGTATAAAACACTGCATCATGAATTTTTATGTCTATTTCAGAAGTAATCCGTTCTGCTAGTTCCACTGCAAGAACAGCAGCACAAAGTTCCAGTCTTGGAACGGTAGGCTCAGGATATGGAGCTAGCTTTGCCTTACCTATTACAAAGCCACTAGATAGTACCATTAGAGAGTCTCTCCATGCTATCCATAACACTTCTTTCTCTGTAGTTAATTTTCTGAGCAGAGTCACCTTGGATGGTCACAGGTGCTGCAAACCCAAGTGGATCATATAGACTGTTAGTACCAGATAAGACACTACGTTGTGTGAAAGGCCTCTTTCTTCATCAACCTGAAAGGTAAAGGTATCGGTCTTGAGGTCCCAATTGAGCCCTAGTGTCAAGGTTGGGGTACACAGAAAAGGGGAATGTGATCCCTGAGCTCTCCCCAACCCCTGTCCCTGCCTACTTGCCTCCGTGTCCTAGGCGACACGGCGACAACCACAAGGACTGCAATTACTCTGACTAAGGTGCAGGGATAAGGAACAACAAACAGAGACGAACAAAACACAGAAGAGTAGTCAACTAGCTGCGTCAGAAAACCAGAGATAACGTAGGTACAAATCGGAAGACGGTAGAGTAGTCAGGTACGAGCCAAGGGTCAAATATAAGCAGTCAGGATACAAACGATACAAACGCACAAGCAGGTAAAGCAAGGATTTGCAAAAACCGGCAAAGAGCAGAGAGGAAGGTAGGTATTTATGCAGGAAGATATCCCACCCCAGGTTCTGAATGGACCAGATTCTGAGAAGCCACTCAGCCCAGCACCTGAGTATTAACCCTAAGTAGACAAACAAAACATGAGGATGGGCGTTGGCTCCAAAACAACCCCACAGTGTGAACATGGTTAAAGGCAAGGCGTAGGCACTAAACAGAAACACACAAAAACTCAGAATACCAAGCAAAACATAGAAAACCTATGTTCTCCGGTGACCAGACCTGACAGTACCCCCCCCCTCCACGAGGGGCCTCCGGACCCTTGGACCCTAAGGATGGTTTAGACGGATAGTCCCGATGAAAAGATTTAATCAATCATGGAGCATGAACATCCCTAGCAGGGACCCAAGATCTATCCTCAGGACCGAAACCCTTCCAATGAATGAGGTATTGAAGAGAGTTCCTGACCAGTCTGGAATCGACAATCCTCTCTACCTCATACTCGAGATCACCCTCCACCACAGATGGCGAGGGAGGGTCAGGGAGGGGTACCACAGGATCCACATAGCGTTTCAACAGACTCTTGTGAAACGTATTGTGAACCCGCCAATCAGAGGGCAACGCCACCTTGAACGATACAGGATTAATAACATGAGTTACGGTAAATGGACCAATGAACCTAGGAGCCAATTTCAGAGACGGAACTTTCAACTTAAGGTTCTTAGTAGACAATAGGACCTTGTCACCCACAACAAAAGTTTCTGAGACAGTACGCCTACTTCTGGATGAATGGGCCATTAAACTTTGTGCTCTTTTCAAGTTCTGCTGAACTTGCGACCACACTATGCACAGTTGGTTAGTTATGGACTCAGGAGGGGTATCCGAAACTGACGATGACGAGAAGGAAAACCTGGGATGGAATCCATAATTACAGAAGAAAGGAGATGTGAGTGTGGATGAACTAGTGTGATTGTTGATGGCAAACTCTGCTAACGGAAGATACGAGACCCACAGATGTTGACAGTCAGAAACAAAAAGACGAAGGTACTGTATGAGCTCTTGATTCATCCTCTCCGTCTGCCCGTTAGTTTCGGGATGGAAGGCAGAGGAAAAGGACAATTTTACCTCAAGCTTAGAACAGAAAGCTCGCCAAAACTTAGCCACAAATTGTACCCCCCTGTCAGACACAACCTCATCAGGAATACCGTGGAGACGCACAATATGTTGAATAAATAGATCTGCCAATTCCTCTGCTGATGGCAGGTTTTTTTAGCGGAACAAAATGGCCCATCTTAGAGAAACGATCCACCACCACCCATATAACAGAGAACCCTTGAGAAAGTGGCAGATCGGTAACAAAATCCATAGACACGTTAGACCAAGGCCTGTCCGGCACTGGGAGCGGGAGAAGAGGTCCCTCAGGACGTCTCCTGGGGACCTTTCCTCGCGCACAGACCTGACAAGCTAGAACAAATGCATGAACGTCAGTATTCATATGTGGCCACCAGTAGTTTCTTTTCAATAGATCTAGTGTTCCACGAACACCTGGATGACCGGCTAGTACGGAACAGTGTGTCTCCTCTAACACTCTCAATCGAAGGGACAAGGGAACAAACATTTTGCCTTCCGGAAGGTCTCTTGGGGCAGAATTTTGTTTGGAGCGAATTTGATCTGAGAGGTGAGAGGAGATGGCTGCCAAAACAATACCAGCCAGTAAGATGTTACCAGGTTCCGACTCAGGACCCTCAGGGATACCAAAACTTTTAGACAAAGCATCAGCCCTGACATTCTTGGTACCAGGTCGGAAAGTGACCACAAAATTAAAACGAGAGAAAAACAACGCCCATCTAGCCTGACGGGCATTGAGACGTTTTGCATTATCCAAGTACACAAGATTTTTGTGATCAGTGATCACTGTCACTGGGTGAAGAGCTCCTTCCAGGAAATGGCGCCACACTTCGAACGCCCATTTGATGGCAAGGAGCTCGCGATTCCCAATATCATAATTCCTTTCACAAGACAAGAATTTCTTGGAAAAGAATGCCCATGGTCTGAGGTTAGTGAGAGCAGCTGACCCTTCAGATAAAACTGCCCCTACGCCAACCTCAGAAGCATCTACCTCAACAATGAATTGCTGAGAGAGATCAGGTTGAATTAATACAGGCGCAGAGGAGAACGCTTTCTTGAGTTCCTCAAACGCAGAGTACGCAGCAGGAGACCAGTTACTGGGATCAGCCCCCTTGCGGGTAAGATCCGTGAGTGGCTTGGCAATTACGGAAAAGTGCTTGATAAAATTCCTGTAATAATTGGCGAAACCAAGAAAACGTTGAAGGGATTTTAAATCTGTGGGCCGAACCCAATCCGCGATTGCCTGAACCTTACACGGATCCATCTGAACCTCGGAAGGAGTGACCACATAACCCAAGAATGAAACTTTTTGTACACAAAAAATGCATTTTTCTAGTTTAGCAAACAGAGAATGATTACGCAGACGGGACAACACCAGACGAAGATGTTTACGGCGTGAATCAAGATCAGAAGAAAATATCAGGATATCATCCAGATAAACCACCAAAAAAAACCCAATACAGTCATGAAAGATATGATTCATAAAACCTTGGAATACAGCTGGGGCATTGCTTAAACCAAAAGGCATAACCAGATACTCGAAATGTCCCAGAGGCGTATTAAAAGCTGTCTTCCACTCATCCCCTTCCCGGATCCGAATCAGGTTATAAGCTCCCCGTAGATCTAACTTGGAGAACCAGTTGGCCCCCGGAACCTGATTCAGGAGGTCCGGGATGAGGGGAAGCGGTCCAGAGTTTTTAACAGTGATTTTATTAAGTTCACGGTAGTCAATACATGGTCTCAAACCCCCATCTTTTTTCTCAACAAAAAAGAAACCAGCCCCCGTAGGAGATTCGGAAGGCCGAATATGTCCTATAGCCAAACTCTCATCGATGTATTGTTTTAGAGACTCTCTTTCTGGCACAGACAGATTATAAATCCGACCCTTAGGTAACTTGGCATCAGGTAATAGATCAATCTTACAATCAAAGTCTCTGTGTGGAGGCAAGACTTGAGACAGAGGTTTCGAAAAAACGTCTGCAAAATCTGAAATAAACTCCGGGATCTCAGAATCACATACATTGGTAGAACAAAGGGAAACTTGAGACATATGGGCCTTACACTGAGGGCCTCAGTGAACTAATTCCTGACTCACCCAATCAATAACCGGATTGTGCAGCTGAAGCCAAGGAAGACCCAGAATAATGTTCACAGACAAATTTTTCATTACAATGAAAGAACAATACTCAATATGTAGTGCACCCACCACCAATCTTATCTCAGGAGTACGGAATTTGACCAAACCGGCATGCAGAGGGGTCATATCGACACTAGACACCTGGATAGGAGGGGACAGGGGAATCAAAGAAGGCACAATTTGGGAAACAAATTCAAAATCAATAAAGTTGGCGGCTGAACCAGAATCCAAGAAAGCCTGTCCAACACGTGAGGCTGACTGGAAAGAGACGGTGCAGGGCAAAAATACTCTAGAAACATTAGGGAGTACCTGAGCTCCAAGACAGTCCTCCCGATAACTGTCTAGGAGTGGAAGTTTTCCTGCTGAGGTTTTCTTCGGACAGGAATTCAGCAGATGATCCGGACTCCCGCAGTAGAAGCACAAATGATTCCTCGTACAATGTTCCCTTCTCTGCTTAGGCGTAATACTGCCGAGTTCCATCGGTTCCGGTCTGGATTGGCTGGAGACCGGATTGAGGATCGGCTGAGGAGCAGGAGACACCCGAGGAGGTCGCCTGGATCTTAGACGTCTATCTGCCCGGACGGCCAGGATCATAGCTTCGTCAAGTGTTTTAGGTTCAGCACGGGCTAACAACAAATCCTTCACACGGTCAGACAGTCCAGTCATAAAAAGGTCTTTCAAAGCCCTATCATTCCACCCGGAGTCGGTCACATATTGTCTAAAACTAGCACAGTAATTTTCTGCCATCTGTCCACCCTGACGTAGAGACAATAACTGGGATACAGCTAATGCTGGGCGATCTGGCTCATCATATATCTGACCCAGCGCAACAAAAAACTCGTCAAGGTATGAGCGCAAAGGAGAGGCAGTGGGTAAAGAAAAGGCCCAGGTTTGGGGGTCTCCGCGCAGACATAACCAAACCCACCTTTTGCGCTTCCGTTACAAACGACCGAGGTCGTAAAGAAAAATACAAAATACATCCTTCCCGAAACAGAAAAAATTTCTTACGGTCACCGTAAAAAAAATCAGGAAGGGGGACCTTAGGTTCAGGAACTTGGGGTGTAGGAACTTGGGGTGCAGACACAGGAGCCGAGGCCTGCATGTTTTCCTGAACCTGAAGGCGTATAGCAAGATCCTGAACCAAATTGGTCAAGGCCTGGACCTGAGATACCACCACTGACATTTGCTCCATAGGTGGAATAAACGTAGCTGGTCATATACAGGTTGCAGGTTTATTTCGGGCCGGTTTTTCTGTCAAGGTTGGGGTACACAGAAAAGGGGAATGTGATCCCTGAGTTCTCCCCAACCCCTGTCCCTGCCTACTTGCCTCCGTGTCCTAGGCGAAACGGCGACAACCACGAGGACTGCAATTACTCTGACTAAGGTGCAGGGATAAGGAACAACAAACAGAGATGAACAAAACACAAAAGAGTAGTCAACTAGCCGCGTCAGAAAACCAGAGATAACGTAGGTACAAATCGGAAGACGGTAGAGTAGTCAGGTACGAGCCAAGGGTCAAATATAAGCAGTCAGGATACAAACGATACAAACGCACAAGCAGGTAAAGCAAGGATTTGCAAAAACCGGCAAAGAGCAGAGAGGAAGGTAGGTATTTATGCAGGAAGATATCCCACCCCCAGGTTCTGAATGGACCAGATTCTGAGAAGCCACTCAGCCCAGCACCTGAGTATTAACCCTAAGTAGACAAACAAAACATGAGGATGGGCGTTGGCTCCAAAACAACCCCACAGTGTGAACATGGTTAAAGGCAAGGCGTAGGCACTAAACAGAAACACACAAAAACTCAGAATACCAAGCAAAACATAGAAAACCTATGTTCTCCGGTGACCAGACCTGACACCTAGGTTGCAGTGCACGGGTATTGGATCTGTTGCCAAATCTAGATCTTTCAAATCACTGGCATGATCTTGAGTGGGGAAGGCTTCTACAACAGCTTTTCTGTTTGAAGCTATCTTCTGCAGTCCGACGTTTGCACAGGCGAGCATGTCTTGAGTTCTTTTGAGTAGTCTGATTGTGGCCTTTGAAGGACATGACTTTAGGCCATCATCTATATAAAAATCTCTCTCAAAAAAGTGCTTGAGGTCCTGCCCAAAGTCTCTTTCACCTTTCAGGGCAGACCTTCTGAGTTTGTAGATAGCAACTATGGGTGATGAGCTGTTACCAAAAACATGCACATTCATGTGGTATTCTATGATGTCTTTGGTAGGGTCGTTATCTCTGGACTAGAAGAATCTCAAGAAGTTCCTGTGCTCTTCTTTAACTAGGATGATTTCTATAAGGTCAAGATATACAAGACTAGAGTGCTTCTCTCTTATGAGGAATTTTTAGGACAAGGCCAAAAATGGAATGGGCGTCCATTCTCTAGTGTATTGGTGTAAAGGGTATTTACAGTGGTTGGTTTGTGAACATTTTCTAGGCAGACCGCCTATAATGACCTACCCCAGATCAAGCTTCTGAGCATAAGTAGAATTTTGCAGAATATTTATCTTTTTTTTCACCTTGTGAGCTCTTATAGTGTCTCTTCCAAGAAAAAGTGCCACCTTCATTAGGCTAGATCACACAGGAAGTACAAGGACATTTATAGCCAAACAACAGGAATATAAAAAACACTGCAACACCCAATAAAGGTATATCCTGTACTGCTTCACGAATGAACAGGGGAATATAAATAATGCTGCATGAAGGAACCAGAATATAAATAATGCTACATGTACAAATGGGGGGATATCAATAATGATTCATGAGCCGTTGGTTAACAGAACAGAAAGTGAAGCTGCAATACAGTTATGTTAAATAAGCTATTAAGTGTATCTATCCAACATATCTTAAACATAAAACATATGCATGCCAACCTAGAGATCAGTCATCTGTAGGCCATGGCAAGAAAAACCATCTGTCTGACTCTAAGGGTTTGCATGTCATGTTCAAATATTCCAAAAAATGTAAATGAAACATTTTGGAGGAAATGTATTAAACAAAATGTGCCAAAAAGGAGAATATTGCATATGTCAAATTTGACACTTACCCTGCCACCATATTCGCTAAAGACAACGGGGAAGATTTATCAAAACTTGTGTAAAGGAAAACTGGCATAGTTGCCCATAGCAACCAGTCAGATTCCACCGTACACTTTTCACAACTCCTTTGGGAAATGAAAGGTGGAATCTGTTTGGTTGCTATGGGCAACTAAGCCAGTTTTCCTTTACACCAGTTTGATAAATATCCCCCAACATTTTTTGTTATAAAATATTGCGTATATACAGGCATGAACGTTGGCACACATAAGTATGTCCTATGAAAAAGTACAGTCAATAATGTATCTAAAATTTCGCCCAGTATCCAAAAATGAACCAATTATTATAGTTGATAAAATCCATGCAAAAGTTAAAAAAAATATCTCTGCAAAATTGTTATCCTCATAACTGTAACAATGTGCACAGTAAATATAAAGTATACAGAGTTATTTAAAAAGGGTGTACCCTTACAATCAATTTGGGGGACATTTATCAAATCTAGTGCTAAGGAAAACTGGCTTAATTGCCCATAGCAACCAATCAGATTCTGTGTTTCATTTTTCATAGTTCTTTTGGAAAATGAAAGGATCAATCTGATTATTTGCTATAGGCAACTAAGCCTGTTCTCCTCAGTACTAGTTTTGATACACAAAAACAAATACAGTATCTCACAAATGTGAGTACAGCCCTCACATTTTTGTAACTATTTTATTATATGTTTTCATGGGACAACACTGAAGATATGACACTTTGATACAATGTAAAGTAGTCAGTGTACAGCTTGTATAACAGTGTAAATTTGGAGTGCCCTCAAAATAACTCAACACACAGCCATTAATGTCAATATTTTGTGTGGCCACCACTATTGTCCAGCACTGACTTAACTGTCTTGAGCATGGAGTTCACTAGAGCTTCACAGGTTGCCACTGGAATCCTCTTCTACTCCTCCACGAGGACATCACACAGCTGGTGGATGTTAGAGATCTTGTGCTCCTCCACCTTCAGTTTAAGGATGCCCCGCAGATGCACAATAGGGTTTAGGTCTGGGGACATGCTTGGCCAGTCCAGCACCTTTATCCTCAGTTTCTTTAGCAAGGCAGTGGTCTTCTTGGAGGTGTGTTTGGGTTCGTTATCATGTTGGAATACTGCTGTGCTGCCCAGTTTACTAAGGAAGGGGATCATGCTCTGCTTCAGTATGTCACAGTACATGTTGGCATTCGTTGTTCCCTCAATGAACTGTAGTTCCCCACCGCCAGTAGCACTCATGCAGCCCCAAACCATGACACTCCCACCACCATGCTTGACTGTAGGCAAGACACACTTGTCTTTGTACTCCTCAACACACACACTTGACACCATTTGAACCAAATAAGTTTATCTTGGTCTCATCAGACCACAGGACATGGTTCCAGTAATCCATGTCCTTAGTCTGTTTGTCTTCATCAGGGTGCTGGCAATCTTCTTATAGCCTAGGCCATCTTTATTTAGAGCAGGGGTGCACAACGTTTTCTGGGTGGGGGCCACATTGTCAGACTGAACCAACAACTAGGGTCGAAAATCAAATTTAAAAGGGTTTTAACAACGGAAATACTGTAATTTATGGCGTATTGTACATACAGTATATACAATAAATGTCTGGTTACACCTCCAGGACTCCCATCTAATGGGAGAATACATGAAAAATATATGTGAGCAGCCACAAGACATAGACATACATGTCTGTCACCAGATGCTTGGGGGCCGCACACAATGGTATCAAGGGCCGCATGTGGCCCCCGGGCTGCAGGTTGTGCACCCCTGATTTAGAGCAACAATTCTTTTATTCAGATCCCCAGAGAGTTATTTGCCATAAAGAGCCATGTTGAACTTCCCATGACCAGTATGAGAGAGTGTGAGAGCGATAACACCAAATTTAACACACCTGCTCCCCATTCACACCTGAGACCTTGTAACACTAACAAGTCACATGACACCAGGGACGGAAAATGGCTAATTGGACACAATTTGGCCATTTTCACTTAGGGGTGTACTCACTTTTGTTGCCAGCAGTTTAGAAATTAATGGCTGTGTGTTGAGTTATTTTGAGGGCACACCAAATTTACACTGTTATACAAGCTGTATGCTGACTACTTTACATTGTATCAAAGTGTCATATCTTCAGTGTTGTCCCATGAAAATATAGAAGAAAATATTTACAAAAATGTGAGGGGTGTACTCACTTTTATGAGATACTGTATATCTGCAGTGTGTTTAGTCTTTTTTTGGTATGTAGAATGTATTTGTATTGCAATATGTATAGCTATTTAAGGAGCCCTGGAAGAAGCATTATGGAAACTTGAGTTGGGCTGTTGGCTAAACATGTATTTTACTGATGTGTCTGTGTTTTCTCTGCTCTTGTGGGTATAATAAACTGTGTGTTTTTTTATATTTATGCTGTGGAACTTCACTATTGTGGGCTGTCCTCCTCCTTTCCTGATTCATGGTTCTTGATGGTGTCAGCTGAGAGTAAAGTAGATTCTATCTTGGCAGCAGTACAGATGAAGCACTGAAGTGCGGTATTCATTTGCATTGCTTTATGTGTGTCCATTAATCTGCAAGTGAAGTGTTTTCTTCCTGTCCCTTGTTGTTTTGTTGTTTTTTGTAAAATAAAGATTGTGTCTCTAACCTCGTGGGACATGATCTATCCTGCTCACTTGACACAAATAGAGTATATGTCCCCTGCCAATATTCTCAGTGATAATTATTTTTTTTAAGTTAAAATTAAGTTTATTGCTTGTTTTATATAGGGTGGCCCATGAAAAAGTGGCCTGCCTCCAGCGATAGTATGAAAATATGAACAAGCAAGTGGATTGGTTTTTTTTTAATTACCCACAAGTCACAAAAGATGCTGAAAGTGGTCCCCTTCATGTCTATGCATCTTTGGGCATGTTGGATTATGTTGGCTGATACCGCTTGCAGCTCTTCAACAGTGATGCTGAATGTCCTGCTTTTTCCAACAAAATGGGGCAACATTCAACAACTCATTGGCATGGGTTCATAAACTGTTTATAGAGGAGCGAACTGTGAGCAAGGGGTTATAGCCACCACGTTCCACAGACTTGTCCCTAACTGTGGGGAAATTTAAAACAGAAAGTGTTCGCTAACAACCCCCTTCCCCTGGATGAAGTCAGGGAAAACATCACAAACACTATCCACAGCATCATTGTTGAAAAGCTGCAAGCGGTATCAGCCAACATAATCCGACGTGCCCAAAGATGCATAGACGTGAATATCAGTTTTGAACTTTCATAGGAGTGGCCTACCTACTAATAACCAAGAACACATCAATGACTCATCCAGGAGGTCACAAGAGAACCCAGATGAACATCTAAAGAAACTGCAGACCTCACTTGCCTCGGTTAAGGTCAGGAAAAGAACCTTTAAGGTAAGGAGAAAATACTGAAGGAGAAAATCCACCTACCAGTTTGTGACCTAAAGTTCAAGCTCATTTGGGTTGTGCAACAGGGCAATGATCTGAAGCACACAAGTAAGTTCACCTGTGAGTGGCTCAAAAGTAAAATTAAGGTTTTAGAGTGGCCCAGTCAAAGTCCTCACTTGAATCCCTTTGAGATGCTGTGGCAAGACCTTAAATGGGTGTTCATGATCAAAACCCACTAATGTAGCAGAGTTAAACCAATTCTGCAATCAAGAGCGGATCAAACTTCCTTCACAGTCATGTTAGGATTCATCATGTCATGTTAGGATTCATCATGTCATGTTAGGATTCATCACGTTCAAACGTGCAAACGTGCAAAGAGACAATTACTTTTTCACAGGTTTTGAATAAATCTTTCTCTTCAGTAAATGGAATAATCATTTAAATGCTGCATTTTATGTTTACCTGTGTTGTCTTTATCGTTTATTAAAAGTGTGACCTGATCAGCATGACATAAGTCATCATTTTGTGTTAATGCAAGAAAAAAAAGTTCTGAATTCTAGAATGTAAAACAATTACACATTTTGTGTAGTCTTCAAAAAGCGCTTGGACCTAAGGGGACTAATGTGTTACAGATCTATACTTATATAGCTACAGTATATTTGTTATAAATCTACATGGACTATATGTAACTGTAGACAGCACAATGCACAGTTAGCATCAGATATGGATATTGTCAGACATCTCTCTGCACAGTGTGAAGGTCTCAGAATAATTGTAGAGAGAAATATGGGAGGTTCTAGAATCAGATTAAAGCTGACAAACAGCTGGGAGCCAGTATGGCTAACAGGAAATAGCTTTTCATATTTTAGAAAATGAAACTAGCAGATGTCTGGAGTACAATGAATTGAGTTTACAAGAAGAGAAGTGTGTTGTGTCTACTGGCTCAATAACATTGCACATGTCCTTGTGACTTGGATATAAATCACACCCAGCAAATAGGCTATGTTGTAGTAAATGTTAGTATGTTGCAGTTTACTATCATGCTTCATAATTTGAGTAAACTATATGTGTAATGGGTTATCTAACATATTTCTTTTAACTACATTCCCATTTTACCTGTTTGTTATCAGTAATAGTAAAGGGGATATTCATGTTGGATTAGTATTTAGTAGAGATGAGCGAGCACTAAAATGCTCGGGTGCTCGTTATTCGAGTCAAACTTTTCCCGATGCTCGGGTGCTCGTTTCGAATAACGAACCCCATTGAAGTCAATGGGAGACTCGAGCATTTTTGCAGGGGACCAAGGCTCTGCCTAGGGAAGGCTGGGTGAAAACCTGGAAACATCAGAAAATGATGGAAACACCATGGAAATGGATAGGAAACAGCAGGGGCAGCATGCATGGATGCCTCTGAGGCTGCCTAATCCCACCATTACCCCAAATTCTCCTAGTGGGGCATGTGTGGTATCGATTCTTCTCAGTTTAAAATCGTATACGTCCCCTATCTTGGGACCATATATTTCATGGATTTTTCGAACACGGAAAAGGAAAAAGAGCTTGCTCTGGCCAGGGGAGTGTCTTTTCTACTGCAGCTAAGGGGACGTGTCCATGCTCTGCCTATCACAGGTCAGGAGGCAATTAAAAGAGGAACAAACAAAAATCAGTATAATATCTAATACGTCCCCTATCCGGGTAAATTGTTTGGAGAAAGGGCCTGTAGGTGGGGGGCAGGCTGGGGGGAAGGAGGTTGAGCTGGAAGAGCCAGAGGAGTGCCCCCTGGGCTAGCGTGTGTGGTGGTGACAACACCCGGATGGATTTGGAAAAACTGTAGCATCAACCGGTATGGTATGTATTCTTCTGAGTTTAATACCGTATACGGCACCTATCCGGAAAAATAGTTTGGAGAGAGAGAAAGAGAGGAAAAAGATGTGCAGTATGGAGCAATTACACGGAAACTATTAGATTAGGCAGACTTGGTCTGCTTAATTGCAACCCAGACAAATGAGAGAAAGAGAGGAAAATGAGGTATTTTTAAAAGTGACGTTCAGTATAGATCAAGTGTGGTATGTGTTCTATGTATACTACTCAGTTTAATACCGTATATGGCAGCTATCCGGAAAAATAGTTTGGAGAGAGAGAAAGATAGGAAAAAGACGTAAATTGTTTGGAGAGAGGGCCTGTAGGTGGGGGGGCAGGCTGGGGGGAAGGAGGTTGAGCTGGAAGAGCCAGAGGAGTGCCCCCTGGGCTAGCGTGTGTGGTGGTGACAACAGCCGGATGTAGTTAAAATGACGACGCAGGACCCCAACTTAAAAATTTAGCATCAACCGGTACAATTGTCAATTATGAGCTCGATCAAGTGTGGCATGACTTTTTAGATGGAGATTGCATGTGGTCACGTACTTCCTGGAACCCCATAGTCACCCCTTCTCTGATGTGCTAGCCCAGAACATTCTCTGCCCCAATTCGCAAGACCTTTTGCAGTCTCCGTGTGCTGACAGTGGGGATTTACCAGTGTTGTCTGAGGAGGTGGTGGACAATGGCGAGACACAGGTGTCGGGGGGTGAGGTAGTTGAAAGTGAAGCAAGTTACAGTGGGGACTCCTTGGGGGGACTTTCTCATGATGGGACAGATTCAATTGTGTTTAGAAAGGCTTATGGGCTTCCGTCAGCACTGTGTGTATAGAACCCCATGGCCTTTCATAAAAAATTGTCTGGCGATGACCCCAAGGCAATTTTCAGGGACACGGTAATGGTGACCCACTTAAAAATGCTGCCTGACAACCTGGTGGTTAACCCCTGATTGTCTGTCTTTCAATAAGATTGCAGTGTAAAGCATGGTGGTGAGCCTCAGTAATAGGATTGCAGTGTAAAGCATGGTGGTGAGCCTCAGTATGACTTTTTGGATGGAGATTGCATGTGGTCACGTACTCCCTGGAACCCCATAGTCACCCCTTCTCTGATGTGCTACCCCAGAACATTCTCTGCCCCAATTCGCAAGACCTTTTGCAGTCTCAGTGTGCTGACAGTGGGGATTTACCAGTGTTGTCTGAGGAGGTGGTGGACAATGGCGAGGTGTCGGGGGTGAGGTAGTTGTATGGGAAGCAAGTTACAGTGGGGACTCCTTGGGGGGACTTTCTCATGATGGGACAGATTCAACTTGGGTGGATCAGGCACAGGAACAGATCAATTATTTTTTTTTGTGTTTATTTAACTTTTATTTAGCACAAATAACCACAGAGGTATTTATTCGTTATCTTCGCTGCGCAGTCTGGCGTTGGGGTTCGTCACTTTGATGGCGAGCTGTGCCGCTCTCTCCACAATGGTCTTTAGGTTCTTTGATGAGACGTTGTGGGCGATTTCTGCACAGAAGGACTTGTTGCTCATCAACAGAACCTTGAGCTCCTTGACATTGTGGACCAGGAATTTGCGGAACCCTGTGGGCAGCATGTGTTTGGACTTCTTGTTGCTACCATATCCAATGTTGGGCAATATAGATACGCAGGTAATATTATTTTTCACACATATCCCAAAAAAAAATTTACGCAGTTTGCGCAAATAAAACTGGAACTGGAGAGAGGGCCTGTAGGTGGACCTCCGGAAAAATTGTTTGGAGAGAGGGCCTGTAGGTGGACCTCCGGAAAAATTGTTTGGAGAGAGGGCCTGTAGGTAGACCTCCGGAAAAATTGTTTGGAGAGAGGGCCTGTAGGTGGACCTCCGGAAAAATTGTTTGGAGAGAGGGCCTGTAGGTGGACCTCCGGAAAAATTGTTTGGAGAGAGGGCCTGTAGGTGGACCTCCGGAAAAATTGTTTGGAGAGAGGGCCTATAGGTGAAACTCCGGAAAAATTGTTTGAAGAGAGGGCCTGTAGGGGGCCCTCCTGAAAAATTGTGGTAAAAGAGTGCCAGTTGGACCTCTAAAAAATGGTGTTTTTTTAGTCAGCGTTAGGCAAAGACGACATGGAGGAGTATGAGTAGGAGGAGTAGAGAAGAGGAATAGGATACATAAGTAATGTTACTCTTTAGCTGCTTTCCCCCGGAGGAGATTTGAATTCCGGTGAAATCCAGGCTTTGTTCATTTTAATAAGCGTCCTCCTGTCAGCGCTGTCAGTTGACAGGCGTGTACGCTTATCGGTGATGATGCCACCAGCTGCACTGAATACCCGCTCTGACAGCACGCTAGCGGCAGGGCAGGCCAGCACCTCCAAGGCGTACAGCGCCAGTTCAGGCCACGTGTCCAGCTTTGAAACCCAGTAGTTGTATGGAGCAGAGTGATCGCTACGGACGTTGGTATGGTCAGCTAGGTACTCCCTCACCATCTTTCTGTACAGCTCCCCCCTACTCTGCCTAGACTGGGGACAGGTGACAGTGTCTTGCTGGGGTGACATAAAACTGGTAAAGGCCTTGGAGAGCGTTCCCCTGCCAGTGCTGGACAAGCTGCCTGCTCGCCTCCTCTCCCCCGCTACTTGGCCCACAGAACCATGCCCTCTGCCGCTAGCGGCGTCAGATGGGAAGGATTGTTTCAGCTTGTGCACCAGGGCCTGTTGATATCTATTCACTCTCATACTCCTTACCTCTGCAGGGATGAGAGTGGAAAAGTTCTGCTTGTACTGTGGGTCCAGGAGAGTGAACACCCAGTAATCGGTGTTTGAAAAAATTCTTCTAACGCGAGGGTCACGGGATAGGCAGCCTAACATGAAGTCTGCCATGTGCGCCAGAGTCCCAAAACGCAAGAATTCCCTCTCCTCACTGGCCTGACTCTCCATTTCCTCCTCCTCCTCCAAGTCCTCCTCTTCAGCCCATACACGCTCAAGAGTTAAGGACTGAGCACTGGTACCCTCTACTGTCTCGCCGACATTCTCCTCCTCTTCCTCCTCATCCTCATCCCCCTCCTCCAATACGCGCTGAGAAACAGGAGGGTGTTCTGGCTATCAAGCGACATATCTTCCTCCACCGTCTCTTGTGACAAGCGCAAAGCATCCGACTTGATGCTGAGCAGTGAGTTTTTCAACAGGCAAAGCAGCGGGATGGTGAGGCTGATAATGGCGGCATCGCCGCTGACCATCTGTGTTGACTCCTCAAAGTTGCTCAACACCTGGCAGATATCAGACATCCACGTCCACTCCTCATTGTAGACTTGAGGAATCTGACTGACCTGACTACCAGTTCTGGTGGAAGTTGACATCTGGCAGTCTACAATCGCTCTGAGCTGCTGGTAAACTCTGGATAACATGTTTAATGTCGAATTCCATCTCGTGGGCATGTCGCACAACAGATGCTGCCCTGAGAGTGGCAGCATCTGTGGTCGACTTGCGGAAATGCGCACAGATGCGGCGCACCTTGGTGAGCAAATCAGACAGATTGGGGTATGTCTTGAGGAACCGCTGAACTATGAGATTGAACACGTGGGCCAGGCATGGCACATGTGTCAGTCTGCCGAGTTGCATAGCCGCCACCAGGTTACGCCCGTTGTCACACACAACCATGCCTGGCTTGAGGTTCAGCGGTGCCAGCCACACATCGGTCTGCGCCGTGATGCCCTGTAACAGCTCTTGGGCGGTGTGCCTTTTGTCACCTAAGCTCAGCAGTTTGAGCACCGCCTGCTGGCGCTTACCCACGGCACTGCTGCTGCGCCTAGAGCTACCGACTGAAGGCGCCGTGCCCACGGATGGTAATTGGGTGGAGGAGGAGGAGGGGTCGGAGGAGGAGGAGGCATAGTACATCTGAGAGACCGTGACCGAGGTAGGCCCCGCAATCCACGGTGTGGGCAGTACATGAGCGGCCCCAGGGTTATTCTCGGTCCCAGCCTCCACCAAGTTAACCCAATGTGCCGTCAGTGAGATATAGTGTCCCTGCCCGGCAGCACTTGTCCACGTGTCCGTGGTTAGGTGGACCTTCTCAGAAACAGCGTTGGTCAGGGCACGGATGATGTTCTGTGACACGTGCTGGTGTAGGGCTGGGACGGCACATCGGGAAAAACAGTGGCGGCTGGGGACCAAATACCGAGGGGCAGCCACCGCCATGAGATTGCGAAAGGCCTCGGTCTCTACCAGCCTTTAGGGCAGCATCTCCAGGCTAAGCAATTTGGAGATGTGGACGTTGAGGGCTTGGGCATGTGGGTGGGTGGAACTGTATTTCCTCTTGCGCTCCAGCGTCTGCTGTAAAGACAGCTGAACGCTGCGCTGGGACACATTGGTGGACACTGTGGAGGATCGTGGAGGCGAAGGTGTCGTTTTCCGGCGGGAGCCGCTCGTGGCGGGGTCCTGGCCAGGGGGTTGACTAGCAGAGGCAGCGAGTGACACAGGGGAAGGAGCAGTGGTGTGACCCGCAGGAGGTGGTGAACGGCCTTGGTTCCATTGAGTGGGGTGTTTAGCACTCATATGCCTGCGCATGCTGGTGGTGGTTAGGCTAGTAGTGGTGGCACCCCTGCTGATCCTGGTGTGGCACAGGTTGCACACCACAGTCCGTCGGTCATCCTCACTTTCTTTAAAGAACCTCCAGACTTGCGAACATCTAGGCCTCGCCACGGGAGCTTCACTACGTGAAACAGTTGCTGCTGATGCACCAGCTCTGGCCCTGCTTCTCCCTCTGGCCACACCACTGCCTCTTACAACCTGTTCTGGTGCAGCACTCGCCTCCGCCTCAGAAGCACTGTCTTCACTCGGCATATCAACCCAGCTTGGGTCAGTCACCTCGTCATCCTCCGATTCCTCAGTCTGCTCCCCCCTCTGACTTCCTGCCCTGACAACAACTTCACCACTGTCTGACAACTGTGTCTCCTCATCGTCCGACACCTCTTTACAAACTTCTTCCACTAACTCAACATTGTCATCATCATCATCATCACCCACAGACTGCGACAGTTGGAAAACTTGGGCATCGGGAACGAGGTCAGCAGCAACCTGAGAAGTGGTTTGTGACTCTGGGAAGGATCCAGAAAACAGTTCCTCAGAGTATGCCGGATCGCATTCCAAATTTTCCTGGGAGGGGGCAGACTGGGGGGAAGGAGGTTGAGGTGGAGGAGCCAGAGGAGTGCTCCCTTGGGTAACGTGGGTGGACTGCGTGGAAGACTGACTGGTGGACAAATTACTTGAAGCATTGTCCGCAATCCACGACATCAGCTGTTCGCACTGTTGTGGTTTAAACAGTCCTCTGCCACGTGTCTCTGTAAGTTGAGACATGAAGCTAGGGAGTGTAGCTCTGCGGCGTTCCCCTGCTCCCTCATCAGCAGGTACTGTCTCACCCTGCCCAGGACCACGGCCTCTGCCCCCTGCAGTAATTGAATGCCCACGCCCATGCCCTCGTCCTTGACCCTTAGCCCTGGGGTTCAACATTTTCTGTATATAAGTGTATTATATAAAAATTAAAAAATAAATGGGCCTGGTGTACTGAAACCCACAAACTTGTTCAGTCTGGTTTAATTAAGTGACGTAAAGAAAGTGTCACCTGGACAGAAAATACGGATTGGAGTGAGTGGACAACTGAACTGTGACACACAGAATGGTTCCACACTGCTGTGTGCAATGGATTTGTATCACTGAGCTAAAACAACAAAAAAACTATTTTTTTATATATTTTTTTTGTAGTTTTGTTTTTTGGGAACGTGACGTGCAGAAACTATCGTAGACCTAACTCACACCCTGTTAATGGTGGCTATTTTGACTGCGACCCAGACAAATGTCGCACAGAGATTTTTGTGATCAAGCTATATACGTGAGAGCAAAAGACCTGGTTGGATTACGTGACGTACAGAAAGTGTCACCTGGACAGAAAATACGGATTGGAGTGTGTACTGAACTGTGACACACAGAATGGTTCCACACTGCTTTGTGCAATGGATTTGTATCACTGAGATATAACAATTAAAAAAAAAGGGGGTTATATATGGCGATAGCTGCACTACTAGTGCCAGCCAGCCAGCCAAGCCAGGAGACAAAAAAAAAATTTCTTGTAGCCCTTAGAAGGGCTGTTGGGTTCTTTGTGGGTGATTCCTGCCTAACAGAGAACTAAATGCAGGCCCTAACACTGTCCATGAAACGCAGCAGCTCTATCCCTAACGACATCCAGACGGCATCTGAGCCGAGCACCGCGGCCAGTCACTAGTATATTCCAGGGTCACCTGATCAGGCCAGCCAACCCCTGCTATCGACATGTAAGGGCCCCGCGTGATGCTGGGTATACCGCAGAGTCTCCTGGCTTGTGATTGGCTGTGTTTATAGGCGCCAAAAAAGCACGATGCGGAATTTGCCATTTCCTCAAGCATGGCAAGATACTTGTCCGAGCAGCGAGCACTTACGAGTACCCTAATACTCGAACGAGCACCAAGCTCGGACGAGTATGCTCGATCATCTCTAGTATTTAGCCCTCTGTTTCCGGTACATGAGACACCCATCATGTACATTACACAGAAAGGGAGCCCTTGCTGTGACTATTTGACCACATTCTATACTGGCAACAGCACTCATATTCTAACTCTGCATTAATCAATAGTACAGTGTGTGTAAATGAGGAATAACACTATTCCTTGTGGTCACTATATCGCTCCTACCTAGAATTTTATAGCAGTTTTCCTTTGTACATGCTGAATATCTAGTTTGCAGAGATGGTTATTGGATACTAGCTGTCAATATCGGACTGGGATGCCTAGGGTACACCAGTAAAATTCATTCTGGGGCCCACTGCACAGCTGCATGCAAATACTACCTGTGTCAGACAGCAGCAAGATGCTACAAGATGATTGATCATGGGGGTTCCTTCAAGAAGACGGGTCCCTAAGAAATAATAATAGTGGCTTACCTGCTTCTGTACCTAGACCTACTGTATAACAAACTGAGTGGTTTGTTAAATAATGTACCCAGTTTTTATATGACCATAGGCTGGTTGAGATGCTGCCTGCTGCCTATCTGTATGTATCAGTGAGGTTGGGATCTGCACTCTCTCAAGTTGATGGTGCTAGCAAAAGGTAACCCAAGGTCACAATAATCAAAAGTAAGAAGATCGCTGCACGCAAATTTTATCAAATAAAGTATGTGATTTATTGTCCTTCACATTTCTTGTAAATACACATCAAAAGTATTGATCCAGTAATTCACATTATATTGGATATATCCACAGAGATGCACCAAACGTTTCGGTCCAAGCGGACCTTCCTCAGGACAGATGAGACAATTTGGAAAAATAAAATAAACAAAACAATAATCTCAAGACCAATATGTGTGATCATCCTGCAGGACCTGATAAAAAGATAAGTAATCAAAATGTGGCCAGGTGGCTCAGTACATGTAATAGCAGGGCACAAAGAGGTCCATAGTAACAACAGTACTAATATTGTCCCTAACCAAGTCAAATAGAAAGGGAAAATAAGGGAGAAAGATTGTATGTAGTGCAGTAGTTCTACTGTGTCATGTGCCACTTGTGAAGGGGGTGGGGGAATAGGGGCCCATCTTGCTTTAGGGCCAACCAAGGTATTTACCTGTATCCCTGTGGACCAGTCCGAGCCTGCTAGCTGTCATCCACTGCACACAGAAAGTAGAGGAGAGGTTGTTTCCCAAGCTTCTCCTACTCACTCAGAAGTATGCCCCAGGATAAGAGATGTACTGATCTGTATTAGACCTGTATTAGTTGTGAATTTAGCACTTTTGCTAAGATATAAATATCCTATGTAGCTGTGCAGTCTCTTTAGTGTCTCTCTTTGAGTCCTGCCTCACTCATGCTGCTGCTTACATCTTTGCCTCCCCTCTCCATAGACTTGTATTGCCATGAGTAATATGATCCTCCTGTGAAGTTGTTCCATCAGGTATTTTTCAAAGTGAAAAGCAATTAGCAAAGGGGGAGAAGGAAGAGGTAAACAGCTGATAATGTGAGAGTTGGGCACTTCTAGCTGATAAAACATATTACAAAGTTTCTTTTGGTCACTTGCACTATTGATTTGTGTAAAGTTGTGTGAAAGTATATACTATATAATAAATAAGTCTAAATGCAGCCCCAAACAGCTCATTGTATGCTATTTTATATTATTTGGAATGTGTTTTATATTTTTATAGTGTTCGATTAAAAAATCCACATATTATGTACACAAATATTACACCCAAATCGTGAAAGAATATCTGAGGCTTTATCTTTTGTTCTAAAATTTTTCATGAAAATTGCATTTGTTCCAGAGCGATGCAAAAGACACCTTATAGTGAAATGTTATTATGGAGATTTCCAGTGTACAGAGATGGCTTTTCAGATCCAATGTCACTTCTGCTAAAAAGCTATGAGCTTTACAAGGTAAGAATCTTAGCTCTGCCCCATGACATATGGGTGACATCTGTGCATGAAAACACACATTTGATTGTCTTTTTATAGACCTTTTGTCTACCTTTTTTCTGCATCTGTCAGCTTGTAATTGATGGTCCCAGTGCTAGTCATCTAGGTCCTAACAGGTGTCCTTGGAGAGCAGACTCTGTGTCAGAGAACTATACTGTACTGTATATCAGCCCTCTGACACACTCTATTATCTTATACCTTTCATGATACGACTGCTCATGATACAGATGCTCAGATACCAATTATGTTTCATTTTTTAAAATTTTTGTCTCTGTATTTGCACCGCGCGTGCCCAGCATGATCACATGGTGATGTCATCATGCTCACCACAAGTCCTTTGTCTGGTTCACTTCAATCAAGATGGGAGTGGACGCCTCTCCGCGAGTAAGTGGATGAGGTGAGTATAATTTTTTGTTTAAACTCCTGATTAACCCCTAAAGAGCTAAATGTGAGTTACCTAAGTGTTTAAATAACAGGGGAGTAGCTCGATTACCATTCACCATCATTGCGCCCGCTCCTTACAGTGGAAAGCAATCCGTGACACAGTAATTAGTAACGAATGGAACCCCTCGTTTAAGTAAGCCGCCAAATCAAATTTTTCTAAGCTCCATCTATGACTACTAGTAATACTAATCCTGTCACAAAGGCACTAAAATAAGCTGTACAGTAGACTTTGCGGAGCTGAGGATGGGGCTGCTGTTCATTTTCTTCTCTAGAAGAGAGGATTAGTAACATTTCTCACCAATCCCTGGCAGCCACATCCACTGCATAGCCTCCTCTGTTAGAAGCAATGAGAATGGGGATATGGTCAGTGTAACCATAACCTGAATCCAGCAAAAGCTTCAGAATGAATATTTTAACCTTCCTCGCCCTCTTGAGAAAATCTTGCATTCACCCCATGTCACTTACACATGATAAATTATAAAAACAGAGGATGAAACTGCCACAAAAAAGGATATTGGTGGAGAGCAAACTATTGCAACTAGTGCCAAGGCAAATAATATGATGAGATACATCAAAAGGGGTATAGATACACACGATGAGAACACTGGGGCAGATCTATCAATGCCAGATTTCCTGGAAACAATACATTAAATATGATGCCATTTGGCCTGAACTCCATAGTTAAGAAGCTGCTCCACCACTTGTTCTACAACTATATCTGAAAAAGTTTTGGGGGCTTTAGGGTTGCATTCATATCATTTATTAACAATGGTGGCCACTTTTCTTATTAGAAAATTGGTAGAAACAATTGGTGGAAATATAACCTCACTCAACATTGTGTCCTGTTCCATGGGTCAAACATACTGGTGTACTGCTTCAGTGGTGCAAATACTGTAACTAGTTAGACCATACAGTATATCAAATACAGTGTGTACAGTTCCAGGTACCAGTGTACGAAAAACACTAAGCATAACTGGATGGGGTTCAAAGGCACACAACCTCAGTAATAAATGGAGAGTGGACTGCAGTAATTAGAATTAATAGCAAAATTGGGGGGTCATTTCCTAATTACTACGTATAAATGCAGTATATAAATGACCGTTTGCAACTTTTTGAAGCTATTTTGGAGTGAAGGCATGATAAATCAGGGCCATAGAGTTTATGTTACTGAAAAATGCATACTCATGCAGGAAATAACTTTACCACAGATTTGTCACTGTGATGGAACTCGGATTTTGCTCCCTTATGGTATCTAACATTTGGACTTCATCACTGTCATCTCTTTTTCTGACAAAATTGTTGCTGTCATCTGCTGTAAAGGGTCATGTGGTTTATGTAACACGACATGTGACATGAATTCTGAAAAGAGGAATGTTAAGTCTATGCTTAAATGCTCTTTTACTTATATATACAGCACATTGCTTATTGAGAACTGCCATATTTGGGCTTAAGCCATGTATATAAATCCATTGCCAGTAACTAATAAATCTGCAAAATGTACGTGTGTGTGTGGGAGGGGGGTATGAGGGGGAATACAATTTTAACAATGGGGTATCTCAGTCCGACACAATGTTTTCCGTTTCACGAGCACCTTTGATGCGGGAACGTGATAGCCCCTCACATCGCTTCTAACAATAAAAAACATTTACCAGAGCATATGACATTGATAATGAGCAGATTTGAGGAACAGGATAGGAGTCTCCATCCCTTACTATAGTCAGAGTGACGTGGAAACATTCCATCAGGACCTCACATTCCAATTAACACTTCTAATGGTTTACATGTGTAATGAAGTCCACAAGTGATCATAGAGCATGTAATACGAGGTAAAGGTTGTATGGAATGCTAGTCCTGCAGGGAAGAAAGGAAATAGAAGAGGTCAGCTCTAGCATTTAGGTACATGCCAGGACAGCCAGAGGAATGCCAGGAATGCATGGAGAAACAGACACAGGCCCGGCACATAAACATTCACAGTTTACAGGAAAAGGGACATAGTGTACATATGAAGCAATTGACTGGAATGGTTCAGTATTGCTGAAAAAACATGCACTGTGCTGTTGTTTTTACCATTGCTGTTACTGAAAAGTCATGGGTCATGCCATTTGTGCATTTATAGCATTACAGTGAGAGCATTGGGCCTTATCAGGGGCAGACTGGGAACTTAAAGTGGCCCTGGAAAAAATACTAAAAGTGGCCCCGTTTTGTAGTTGGGTCTAAATTGATGGAAGGCAGGACGAGCAATTGTGGCACATTATACCACCACAACAGAGCCAAATATCACAGTCCATCACAAAATAATGCCGGCAGCACAAAATACATCCCCCAAAACTTCCACTGGCCGGCTGTGAGTAGGGCTCAGGTGGTCTCCTGGGCATCGGCCCACCGGGAAGTTTCCTTAAGATCTATGGCCAATCCGCCCCTGGGTGTTATACAGTACATATGGCAGAGCAAAGCTTTGAAAAGGGAGATCAGCCATCAGTATCTGATAAGTGGGGGTCCGACATCCAGCACCCCTGTCAGTCAGCTGTTCGAAGAGTGCCACAACCTTCTCTCAGGTCACCAAGCACAGTGTCGTACATTGGACAGCAGCTGTTATTGGTATCACAGACCCGCCTAGGAACATTATGTCAATGGGTCAGCTGTGAGAAGACTGCTTTGCTCCCACCTTCTCAAACAGCTAATCAGGGGGTGTCCTGGGTGTCGGACCCCCATCGATCAGATATCGATGACCTATCCAGAGGATAGGTCATCAGTATTAAAAAGTCGGGAAACCCCTTTGAGACAAATGTATTTGTGTTGACACTGGTTACACACAAGGTCCATAGGAGGGGTCTCATATTTCCTATATAAACATACACATGAACCCTTAGGCCTCATTCACATTTTGGTCAGTATTTTGCATTAGTATTTATAAGCCAAAACCAGGAGTGGGTCCAAAGCACAGAAGAGAAGCAAATATTTCCATTCTACTTTTATTCTGTATGCTCCATCCCTGGTTTTACCTTACAGATGCAAAATGCTGACCCAAATACAAAAGTGTGAAAATGGCCTAAGCTTGCATTCAGAAGGATGTAAAGGCCCTATTAGACAGCATGATTTTTTGGGCCCATTATCGGGAACGAGCGTTCAAAGGAATGTTCGCTCCTGATAATTGGCCTGTATAATCGAGCAGCCAATGAATGAGCAAATGCTTGTTTGTTGGCTGATGGGCATTTTCTTCAGGATGAAAGATTCTTGATTATCATCAGCACATCACCCTGTGTAATTAGGGATGTGCTGTCGAGACAGAACAGGATGAGGGAAGAATGACTATGGTAGTAATAGTTTCCTCCACATTCACTTTGTATTGTTTTGTGTAATAGGGAAATGTAAACGAGCCCCAATGGATGTGTTATCATCCATTGGAGCTCGCACTGCCCAAAAATTGGGCAGAGTAATAAGGCCCTAATGTAGCTCCATGCAGACAAAGCAAGGAAATACTTCTGCCCAAAAAGGTTCTCCTGCATTGTCCTGAGAAGATCCAATCTCATTTATATGGATCAATTTTGTAGTGATCTGAATACGACCTTCCTGTGAAACACTAGACTCTTTTAGAATTCTGGCAAAAATATTAAATTAGCTAACTTTTTAAATTTTGTCTTGTTCCGATTTTAGTTAAATCATTGGAATCATTTGGTGCAAATATACAGTATATTGGATGGGCAGTGATAATACAAAAAGAAAAGAAAAAAGCTTCTGTGGAAAGATTTCTCTTAAATTCTTTACAAAATGAAAATGAGGTACTTACAGTGCCTTGCGAAAGTATTCGGCCCCCTGGAACTTTTCAACCTTTTGCCACATTTCAGGCTTCCAACAAAAAGATATAACATTTTAAATTTTTGGTGAAGAATCAACAAGTGGGTCACAATTGTGAAGTGGAACAACATTTATTGGATCATTTAAACTTTTTTTGTAATAATAAAACGAAAAATAAAACGAAAAGTTGGGTGTCCAAAATGATTTGGCCCATTTACTTTCAGTTCAGAATCCACCTGTGTGTAATCAAGTCTCCATATAAATGCACCTGCTCTGTGATAGTCTAAGGGTTCTGTTTAAAGCATCATGAGAGCATCATGAAGACCAAGGAACACACCAGGCAGGTCCGTGATACTGTTGTGGAGAAGTTTAAAGGGTTTCTGTCATCAGGATTTACCATAGTAAACCGAGTGTCATTTGCAATGTGCAAATGACACCTGATGACAGATCTGTATTTTTTATACTGCTCAGTAAAGTAGTTTTTGTGAAAATTCAGTTTTTATAATATGTAAATTACCTCCCCTAGGTGCAGTAGGCGTGAACCCTGCACCTAGTAGCGGCCGTCATTCCTCCTCCGAACCCTCCTCCGTAGCGTTGATTGACAGGGCCAGGCAGCCAGCTCTTTCGGCTCCCGGCCCTGTTCGAGTTCCAAATCCCGCGCCTGCGCATTGCGATCAGCAATGCGGGCGCATTGAGGAAGCCGGGAGCCGGGCGGCCGGCGGCTCCGCGCAGATTGCTGCAGAAACCCTTTAAAGTCAGATTTGGATACCAAAAGATTTCCCAAGCTTTAAACATCCGAAGGAGCACTGTGCAAGCGATCATATTAAAATGGAAGGAGTATAAGACCACTGCAAATCTACTAAGACCTGGCCGTCCCTCTAAACTTTCACCTCAAACAAGGAGAAGAGTGATCAGAGATGTAGCCAAGAGGCCCATGATCACTCTGGATGAACTGCAGAGATCTACAGCTGAGGTGGGAGAGTCTGTCCATAGGACAACAATCAGTCGAACACTTCACAAATCTGGCCTTTATGGAAGAGTGGCAAGAAGAAAGCCATTTCTCAAAGATATCCATAAAAAGTCTCGTTTACAGTTTGTCACAAGCCACCGGGGAGACACACCAAACATGTGGAAGAAGGTGCTCCGGTCAGATGAAACCAAAATCCAACTTTTTGGAAACAATGCAAAACGATGTTTGGCATAAAAGCAACACAGCTCATCACCCTGAACACACCATCCCCACTGTCAAACATGGTGGTGGCAGCATCATGGTTTGGGCCTGCTTTTCATCAGCAGGGACAGGGAAGATGGTTACAATTGATGGGAAGATGGATGGAGCCAAATACAGGACCATTCTGGATGAAAACCTGTTGGAGTCTGCAAAAGACCTGAGAATAGGACGGAGATTTATCTTCCAACAAGACAATGATCCCAAACATAAAGCAAAATCTACAATGGAATGGTTCAAAAATAAACATATCCAGGTCTTAGAATGGCCAAGTCAAAGTCCAGACCTGAATCCAATTGAGAATATGTGGAAAGAGCTGAAAACTGCTGTTCACAAACACTCTCCATCCAACCTCAAAGAGCTCAAGCTGTTTTGCAAGGAAGAATGGGCAAGAATTTCAGTCTCTAGATGTGCAAAAATGATAGAGACATACCCCAAGCGACTTGCATCTGTAATCGCAGCAAAAGGTGGCGCAACAAAGTATTAATGCAAGGGGGCCGAATAATTTTGCACGCCCCACTTTTCAGTTTTATTATTACAAAAAAAGTTTAAATGATCCAATAAATTTCGTTCCACTTCACAATTGTGACCCACTTGTTGTTGATTCTTCACCAAAAATTTAAAATGTAATATTTTTTTTTGTTTGAAGCCTGAAATGTGGCAAAAGGTTGAAAAGTTCCAGGGGGCTGAATACTTTCGCAAGGCACTGTACCTACCCAGGAGCGTAGCTAAAGGCTCATGGGCCCTGGTGCAAGAGTTCAGCTTGGGCCCCCCTTCCCTCAGTGCTTTGTGGCCAGGGGCAGGAAAGCACATAGCCTTTGTGCTGCCTGAGGCAAAAATTGAAACAGCAACCCCCCCCCCCCCCCCCAATGCCAAATTCTTGACCTAACCCTTCCCTAAAGTCAGAGGTGTAACTTGACCAGCATGCACTTTCTATAATACCTGTGTCTTCTTATGTGGCCCAAAGGTCTTTGGGGCCCCCTCAGGTTCCTGTCCCCCCCATAGCTACGCCCAGGGCTGCCATCAGGAATTTCGGGGCCCCCTACAGGCAAATTTCGCGGGCCCCCCCGTGCCCCCATCAGACCTCAGGTCGGCGCCTCGTGCCCCCATCAGACCTCAGGTCGGCATCTCGTGCCCCCATCAGACCTCAGGTCGGCATCTTGTGCCCCCATCAGACCTCAGGTCGGCTTCTCATGCCCCATCAGACCTCAGGTCGGCATCTCGTGCCCCCATCAGACCTCAGGTTGGCGTCTCGTGCCCCCATCAGACCTCAGGTCGGTGTCTTGTGCCCCATCAGACCTCAGGTCGGTGTCTTGTGCCCCCATCAGACCTCAGGTCAGCGTCTTGTGCCCCATCAGACCTCAGATCAGGGTCTCCCCCCCCCCCATTAGACCTCAGGTTGGCGTCTTGTGCCCCATCAGACCTCAGATCAGGGTCTCCCCCCCCCCCATTAGACCTCAGGTTGGCGTCTTGTGCCCCCATCAGACCTACATCCCCCAGGTTGCAATGCAGAAGTACAGAAGATGACCTTATTCAATAATGACCCAGAGCTGGAGGTGAAAATACAAGGAAAATGACCCTTCAGACTGGGCTGGCTGGGGCAAGTTACTTACTGCACCGCGTTGCTGGGCTGCTGTCGCTGCACCTGCCACTAAGATGGCGCCGCCTCAGTCTTCATCTCTCCCTTGCGCTTCAGCTGTCTCCTCCTCTGCTGGTGGCGGTGGGAAGGAGGAGACAGCTGAAGCGCGGCAAGGAGGTAGGCAGCACCCGCTGAGCCGCGGAGAAGACTGTGGCTGGGCACTGTTAAAGTGCAGTGGGGTGAGTGACGGGACTCGGGAGGGAGCAGCAAAAATAAAAAATGAATTAAAAAAAAAAACAGCGGCTGAGTGGGCCCCCCGAGGAGCTCAGGGCCCCGGCACATGCCCAGGTTTGCCGGGTGCTGACGCCGGCCCTGTGCCCGGGTCCCCCACAGCAGGTTCTGCTGTACCCCCCTGATGGCGGCCCTGGCTACGCCCCTGTACCTACCGTATATATCTCACACTTTGATTCTGTTCCTGTAACATTCAAATTCACTTTACAGTTCCCATTTCAAATAATGTGTCCAGTGTAAACACTGGCCATGTATGGACACAGCCCTAGAAAGATGTGACAATCAGGATGTGGTCAGAGATTAGGGCACATGCGCACTTGAACTTTACTGGCAGAATTGTGATGTGGGATATATAGATATGTTATGTTATATTATATATTATATTATTATATTCCCTGTACAATATGCCAAGTTGATCAGACTGGGAAAGGATTGGAATGGATGTAGTACTATATTTTGAGAGCACCTAGAAAAAATGTTGTATGGGGAAGGATGTAGGACTGGGAAATATGTTCTGCTAAGGCCCATTGATGCAAATGCTGTCTGACACAATAAAATATGTATGTGTAGGTGGCCAGGAAATCTGTTCTGCTAAGGCCCACTGATGTAAATGCTGTCTGACACAATAAAGTCTGTATATGTAGGATGACAATTCTAGTGCACCTTTAGGGTACGACAACTTGGTTAGGTTTCTGCATGCAGTTTTAAAAGCTAAAATTAGAAGTGGATCTAAAAAGGAGAGAAAATATACAGGACAGATATGATGTCTCCTCTTTTTTTATTCATTCCTGGTTTTGGCTTTCAAAACTGCATGCAGAAATCTGATGGTGTAGCTGTACCCTTAGACTGTCTAGTATACGTTTTTACCACCTTTTAGCTAGCCTACTTTTTGTCACAATTTTGCGTCTGAATTTTGGAACATCTAAAGCTATGCTCCTCCACCACTAAGCTACGTTTCCTCTCACCCTCCTTGTCGACCAAGGCATAAAAAGTGTCTGCAACACTAGTGTATTGATGGCCAATCAGTATGTATACTGAGGCTGAGAAGAATTTCTGGCAACATGGGCAGGTTTTCTGATTTCTGTAGTTTAGGAAGCTCAAACAAAAAGTGAATTAAAAATAGAGTAGTCCTGCTTTTAGCTTCCAACTTGAATTGTGTGGCCATAACCTTATGTTGCCTACATACAGTACTTCATTAATGTGCTGATTTACCATATTGCACCTCTAGTTTGTTTGGACCATAGGGTGGACAGCCTAATTTCCCAAAAATTTATTTTTTTTGTGATCCACTGTGAATGTGATTACTTATGGGACCCTGTCCACAATTGACACATTTCACATGTAAGGCTTCATCAACGTGCATTCCACATTTTTCTTACTACCATTAATAGAAAGGACTATTTTTATCCACAATACGGACCAGAATAGGACATGACCTATAATTTGCTGAAAGGCCATACGGATCCACAAAAAATACAGATGTGTGCAGGGGCGGATTGGCGGAAATTTCCCAGTGGGCCGATGCCCAAGGGGCCGCCTGGGCCCTCCTCACGGACGGCCAGCGGAAGTTTTTGTGGCTGTATTTTGTGATGGACTGTGGAATTTGGCTCTGTTGGGGTGGTATAATGTGCCACAATATGACATTGCTGGCCCTGACTTCCATCAATTTGGACCCGACTAGAAAACGGGGCCACTTTTAGCATTTTTTCCAGGGCCAATTTAAGTTCCCAGTCCGCCCATGGATGCGTGCATTGCCCTTTAGAAATGAATGGGTTAGTGTACTATCCACAACATATGGAAACATGGATAAAAAATATGGTCGTGTGCATGAGGTCCAAAGAAAAGGATCCACATTGGATAGGTGTCACCTGCACTGTATACTTCTTGAGGATCTAGAGAACAGTATTAGATCACATCCTAGCAAAGTGTAGAAAATCACATGGGTCATGACTGGTCATGCTGTTTACTGAATTTTGACTATTGTCTGTGGTGTAGCTATATAAGATGAAGGTCCAAATTGTCCCTTTTACCATGTGTTATAGCTGTTGGGTGTCTTGTGCTTGATCTACACAACAGAATTTCATTGTATTCAGGCAAGATACTACACTGGTGTAAGCACAGGTGCAGGGCCAGTTCATGCAAGTAGGACATGTGGGATGTCAAGTCTCTTTTCCAGATCTTCAGCAGTTGTCCTATACTCCTGCTCCAACAGAGAGCCTTTATCACCACCTGTGTTGCTTCACTCTTGTGTAACTAACTGACCTACATTACACTAGGATTATAAGCAAATGGAATGGAAAGGCCAAAAATCTGCTAACCAGGAAGGAAAGTAACATTTTCATATAATAATGAAATGTTCTGAATGTCACTCATTTTACATTTTATTGTGGTTTGGCAACAATTCCCCAGACATAACTACCAGTTTAAAAGCACAGTCAAGCAAATTACACTCTTTAACATAGAAACTGCCACACCAAGGAAAAGTGGTGGAATTGTGGAAATCACAGGATCGATAGACATCTCATACATCTTGATATATTCAGTATTGTGCACAAGTGCAGAAATACACACATTGACGCTCATTGGCATGCTCTCAATGAGGTTATTAATGTTTGCCTGAGAAATGTTCTGCATGCGAGAATGTACTTGGGCATACAAATCATCAAGATCTGCTGCTGCCAGCTTCCATTGCAATTGCTAACAAAGGACATACCAGATGTGCTCGATGGGAGACAAGCTGGAATACCCTTCAGGCTATGGTAGCACGTTTAGGCCAAGCAGGCTGCTAACAGTAGCACAAGCAACATGTGGCCTGGGGTTGTCCTGTTATAATACTGCTCCTGGGACACTTTGGAGACACTGCCATACGACTGGTTTAAATACCAAATCAATGTCAATCAATGTATATCAATTAGCAGATAAACATTGAAGAGGACGCACTGCTCGCACAAGTTGCGCAGACCCTTCAAACTGCTGATTGATGTGAGTGACCACATTATTGATCTGGTATTGATGACCTATCCTGACGATAAGCCAACAATATCTGTAGCCTGGACAACCACTTTAATGCAACCTGAATCCATATTAATAGAAATACATTTATCTGGTGTGCACACATTTTTTATAGTATGCAGGACATTTCTTTATTCATAGTTATTGTAGCTTTGTACAAATTCCATTGAATGAATAATACAAATACCATCTAAGTAATGCAATCCTGGATCAAACATCAAAAGTTTTCCAGGCTCTTTCCTTGCATACCTGTAGGCCCTGCACATATTTCTTTCATAATGTAAGCCAAAGAGATACAGTGTGTTGGAAAACAAAGTGGAACATTTTTGAAAGTTATTCCTCTTTTTATTTTCTTCAGCAGGGTGATGGCTGGGAAATGATTTGGTTCTCAGTTCTCAGTTAATTCTATCACTAGATTTACTCACTGGACTCTTCCCTTTTTAACAAGTTTCAAAAAAGGAAAAGTGTTTGGTCCTCGATGTCATATAGCAACATGCAAACAGTTCAAAAATAGTACTTTATCGCAGTGTCAACTTTATCTGAATCTCTGATTGTAAAGTGGAAGTAAGAACCAGAGAATTAGAAATGTATTGTCAAAAAATGACCTACTGTCTGAATTTTTGTGTTTTTTTAATTTTCCATGTAACTATATTTAAAAATAATCCTGAAATCTTGCAGTTTTCACTCTGGACACTGGGACTCATCTGGTACAATTGTTAGGTGAGTAAATTGCTCAAAATTCGATTTGGATTAGATTCATCTGAATCAGTTGACTGATTTGACTTGAATCTGAATCAATTCTACCTGAATCAAATCTGTTCTAATTGGCCTGAAAATTTGTGAATGATACTCCCAGGACTCATGATTTCTTTCATCCTATTAAATCTCCAGACATTTGGATTCAGATAAATCTTTAATTCTTACAAAGTTTGGATCGTTTACAATCTATTTGCTCATCTCTAGCTAGCAGTCATCTCATTATCATTCCAGGATGGATTACATTTTATGGTATAATCTATGATATAAAGCAAGAGGCAGATAATGCAGGAATCAACATTTACAGTAAGTGATGGTCACAGCTCACCTCCTTCATATCTCTGCACAGTAACCTATGCACAGGTCACAGATATGCCTAGAGCATAAAAGAACCATAGTCATCTCTAGGCTCCAATTTCCTAAAACCATGTGGCTTTTGTAATGGAAATCTCAGAACCGTTGTCCACAGAGAGGCATAGGAGCTCAGCTGAGATGTCTGCCCCATAATCATGTACAAAATATAGAATAAAAACATCTACAATCAGAAAATAACAACATGTGATGTTCCAGGATATGGATTATATTAGTAAAAAAAAGTAGGATCTACCTTATTTCCTTTAAACAACAATGTGCCTGTTCATGGTCTGTGCCTGATACTACAGAACATTATCATATATATGTAGCGCAGTTTTAGGGGAAAAAAAAAGATCCTTTTATTCAAATCTTGGAACCTCCTTTTAATCCGCTACTAATGTGGATATCCTCTGTATGAAGAGGAACCAGGAAGCAAAGACTGGCAGGGACCAAGAAACGCTGGAATGGAAGCGGTGGTGATTTTATTGTTTTATACCAATCTGAGCCTGTTTTAACAAATCGGCCTGACAACCCCTTTAAAGGGCATCTGTCAGCAGATTTGTACCTATGAAACTGGCTGGCCTATTACATGTCCACTTGGCAGCCGAAGACATCTGTGTTGGTCCCATGTTCATATGTGCCCGCATTGCTGAGAAATATGATGTTTTAATGTATGCAAATGAGCATCTAGGAGAAATGGAGGAGTTGTTGTTATACCTAGATACTCTGCTCTCTCTGCACCTGCAGCGCCATCTCCACTCTGATTGACAGGGCCAGGCAAGAGTGATGAAGTTTACACAGCCTAATCCTGTTATAGTGCAGAGGGAGTATATGTATACTGTATTTTTCGCTTTATAAGATGCACTTTTTCCCCCAAAAGTAGGGGGAAAATTGCGGTGCGTCTTATAAAGCGAATACAAGTGAGCGCTTCCATTATGGAAGCGCTCACTTGTATGTATAAGGTGCCGGGACCCCCCATCAGACCTCAGATCAGCCCACGCAGCCACATAAGGTTAAAATAAAAACCTCTCTTACCTGTCCTGCGCCGCGGCTCCGCTCTGGGTCCGGCGCTCCTCTTTCTTCTCCGGGCTGGCTCTGCACTGTCCTGACCGCGTACAGCGTCAGGACGTAGTGCACGCACTTTGACCTGACGCTGCATGCAGTCAGGTGACAGTGCAGCGCCGGACCCGGAGCGGAGCCGCGGTGCAGGAGAGGTAAGAGAGGTTTTTATTTTAACCTTATGTGGCTGGGTGGGCTGATCTGAGGTCTGATGGCTCACATTCTTTTGATATGAGGTCTGATGGGGGCACATTCTGCTGATTTGAGGTCTGAAGGGGGCACATTCTGCTGATCTGAGGTCTGATGGAGGCACATTCTGCTGATATGAGGTCTGATGGGGGCACATTCTGCTGATATGAGGTCTGATGGGGGCACATTCTGCTGATCTGAGGTCTGATGGGGGCACATTCTGCTGCAGTGTCAGGTTTTCCTCAGTCAAGGTGCATTCATTTTTGTTTGATTTGTAATTCTCTAAGCATTTTTTACTCCATCTCAAGTATGATCATTGAATGTTGGGCTATCACATTAGTTTGGAAAGTAAAGCAGATAGAAGATGCACTTTATGAATGATGTTTGAAGTAAAACCCATGATCCCAGTGTTATAAAGTAGCCATGGTGTCCACTGGGCTCACTGTCAACTTCAGACCTCCTTATCTCACAGGAAGCCAGTGTATAAGGAAAAAAGGAGAACCTAAGGAGAAACTAATGAAAACACAGGAAGAACATTCCAACTCCATACCATAGGTATCCTGCACAAATACAAGCCCATGGACACAGTGTCGGACTGGGGTGCCTAGGACCCACCAGTAAAATTTATTTTGGGGTTCCACGGTATAGATACATTCAAATATTAACTGCTCACACAGCAGATGACTGAATATGGGGGTCCCTGCAGCAACTTTGAGAAGGTAGGTCCTTGGGAAAAGAGGACACTGGCTAGCTTTCCTCAGCTCTGATTGTGTCTATAATAATAAACTTGGTACTTTCTTTAATAATCTATCAAGTTTTTTATATAAACATAGGCTGGTTGAGGTGCTGTACATTGTATATATGTATGTAATGCAGTAAGTACTGTGTTATGTGCCACTTGTGCAGGGGGTGGGAGACTAGGGGCCCACCTTGCTCAGGGGCCCACCAGGGGAATCACCTGTACCCCTTTGGCCCAGTCCGAGCCTGCATGCAAATTTTGAAGCTAACTTTAAATGGGTTATCCAGCAATATTAAATAATTTTATGTATGGCTCACAGTTGATTAATAATAAAAGAGAAGGCTCGCTCACCCTGACTGAGCCTGTGCTACCGCTGTTCTTAGTCTGCTCTGGTCCCACCTGCTCTCCATGCCTTGACTCTGGCCCACTCAGGCCCTATGGTCATTCATTGACTCAGTTGGAATTTTCTGGTATTCCCAGGACCAGAGAGCGGAGCAGCAGGCACTGGATCATTATCTAAATGTTAGTGATGCAGGATCAGTGAGGGTGAATATAGCTTCTTTTTTCATTTTTAACTGCCTGTGAGCCATATATAAGAAAATTAATACCATTGGACAACCCAATTAACTTTTCTAATTTTGCTGTATCATTATTCCAATGTTATAAATTGTTTTTATTTTTGGTTTCCTATATTGATTAAAAGGGGTTCTGGAGAAGAAGCCTTCAGGGGAACCAGCTGGACATAGTAAAAGGGTTAGAAAGGGGAATCTTACGGACTGGCCTATGGTGCTCAGATGTCTAGACAGGAAAAGCGAAAGGGATTGGGGTATTTCTTCTTATTATTCACCTGGGGTTAGATGTTAAGTGGGGGCAGAACAATGGGAAGTGATACTAAGTTAAAAACAGGAAGTTTAGAAGGTGAGAGCAGATTCTTATCAGGACATCCAAGCCCCTATCTAATACACCCTTTATTTTGAAGGGCCTATTAAACAGAGTGATTATAAATATTTGTATAATTGTTCGAATTTGACAAATTATTTTCACGTGTCATAGCACACAGCGGTTGAACGATGAACGATAAATCACTGGTTTTCCATGGATCGGACAAATCTGCTTGACTGAATGATTATCATTAGTTGCCACCACATCCCCTCATCAAATTAAAATCTGCCAGTCATTAGCCATATAAATACTCTTGGGGTGAATTAGCACCCATCACAAATAGCGAAAAATATTAACCGATTATTATTTGGATGACTTTGGAATTCAAACAATTCGCTAAGGCTGGTTTCACACTAGCGGCAGGGGATTCTGGCAGGCTGTCTTACTTTTGTCCCGGGGGCCTCTCGGCGAGTTTGCCGTGCTGTGGCTGGATCCGCGGCCCACCCCCATTACAGTCAATGGTGCCGGAGCGTAGTTCTGGCCCCACACGTGTATCTGCGGCAGCACCGATCCGGTGGGCTATTCACCCGCCGGAACAGCCTGCCGGAGTCCCCTGCAGCAGATGTGAAAGTACCCCAAGGCTAGTTTCACTCTTGGATTTATCAGATCCGTCAGGCTGTTCCAGCAGAGAACAGCCTGCTGGAGTTCACCAGATTTGGCTTAGCTGGATACTGCCGTTCACTGGACCCCATTGACAATAATGAGATCCGGCTGGTTTCTGGCATTAGGTCTTTGTTTCGCCTGGACAAAAAACAGTGTATGGAGCCATTTCTGACTGGCTGAAACCCGGAGCTCATGCTGGAAAAGGTCCGGATTAGAGTTGAGCGAACGTGCTCGTAACGAGCACTGTAGCGCTCGGATCCCCTGCGCTCGCATGGCCGCAGGCATCCGGATCCGTCCTCACCTGACTGTAAGTCAATGGGGGCGGATCCGTTTGGTATGACACACGAGTGTATGACACACTGACTTGCAGTCGGGTGAGGAGGATGGATCCAGATGGCTGCGCCCATGCGAGCGCAGGGGATCCAAGCAGTACAGTGCTCGTTACGAGCACATTCGCTCGACTCTAGTCCGGATCCCATTATAGTCAATGAGGTCTGGAGATGAATGGCAGTATCCGGCTAGGCTTGATACGGTGAACGCAATTGTGAAACTAGCCTAAATTGTTGCTTGCTGCTTGTCTAATAGGATTCTTAGCAGGGGCGTCACTAGGCTAAAACATTCGGGGGCCTGGGCCCCGGATGTTTTGTCCCAGGCCCCAAATGTACTGCCCAGGGATGTTTCTATTGCCGGGCGAGGGGTGCAACCGCACAGGGCGCATCACTCAGGAAAGAAAAGGGGGCACCGTCGGCATCGACATACAGGCTGCTGTGTGTGCGCTCCACTGGAATCCAGGCTGCACTGTTCACAAGCTGTAAGCTCAGGGGGCAGGGCCTGGCAGCATGACCGGAATGCTATAATGCCCAAGGCAGCCTTCCAACTTTGTATGTAATACAAAGGCTGCTATATATATATATATATATATATATATATATTTATATATATTTTATGCACGTATAATATATGGGTATGTATGCTGCACAGCTTATATAAATATAAATTATATATATATATATAGATATATATATATAGATATATATATATATATTGTGGGGAAGTTAGCTCGGTAGGGTGCGGGTTTGCGGTGTGAACAGCAGTCAGAGTCCCAGACACAGATAAAGTCCAAATGCAGGCTTGGCCTGCGTTTATTCACAAGCTCAAAATAAATGATAATACAGCCTTTGCTTCAGGCACAAACAAAATAAACCCTGCTTGTCCAGCACTACCTAAACATAAGACAGTTTCCCTCACTATACGTGCGTCTAGCTACAGCCACACGAATACAACACGTTATGCAGTTCAGTCCACAAGGGTTTTTACCTTTGATAGCGTCCAAAGTATCTCCTGAGGCCAGCAGCCTTCAGCATTCCTAGCTGCACCCAGCCTCCCTCTGTCTGCACAACTTGCAGTCTTTATGGACCTGCTAATGGTCCAGCCTCAGCACCTGTGGTGCCTGACTCCAAACCCTAAGACCTGGAGTGGAGGAAGTGGGATGGATGACCCCACTGCCAAACCTGTCATCCATCCCAAAAACCAGGCCCAAACACACTTTATCCAAATGTCTCCAGCAACTACTTTTGCTGGAGACCATATCGCACTTTCCTGGTTTCCCATGTCTCCTGTTGGGAGACATGAACTTCCCTCAGTCTCTAGTAGGCATAGTAGCTGAACCCAGGAGAAATATACCGGCCATCCAGGATTAACCCCTTCAGTGTCTCACATACCCTCCCCCTTTGTTCGAACCTGTGGGGGCGAACACTTTTAGCCATTAAACAGTGTGTCCTTGATAGCGCATCTGCGTTCCCTTGCAATTTACCAGCCCTGTGTTCTACAGTGAATTTAAAGTTTTGCAACGTAAGGAACCACCTCGTGACCCTTGCATTTCTCTCTTTAGCCTGGCTCATCCAGGTGAGAGGGGAGTGGTCGGTCACTAGCCTGAAGTGCCGACCTAGCAGGTAATACTTCAGCGCTTCTAGAGCCCATTTTATCGCCAAACATTCACGTTCCACAATGCTGTAGTTCCTTTCTGGGGGTGTAAGCTTCCTGCTAAGATAGGTGACTGGGTGTTCCTCACCCCCCACCTCTTGGGAAAGTACTGCCCCTAGCCCTACGTCAGAAGCATCGGTTTGTACCACAAATGTCTTAGTGAAATCAGGAGTGACGAGTACTGGCTCTCTACAGAGGACTAATTTCAGTCTTTGGAATGCCCCCTCAGCCTCTTCACTCCATTTAACCATGACAGACCTACTTCCCTTGGTCAGATCTGTCAAGGGCGCTGCTATAGTGGCGAAGTTAGGGATAAATCTGCGGTAATAGCCCACAATACCCAGAAAAGCTCTCACCTGCTTTTTGGTCACTGGCCTTGGCCAATTTTGGATGGCTTCTACTTTGTTGACCTGGGGCTTGATGACACCTCTCCCTATTATGTACCCTAGATAACGCGCCTCCTCCAGACCCAACGCACATTTTTTGGGGTTTGCAGTCAAACCTGCAGCCCTGAGGGAGTCTATTACTGCTTGCACCTTTGGTAGGTGACTTTCCCAGTCTTCACTAAAAATGATGACGTCATCTAAATAAGCAGAAGCATACCTGCGATGGGGCTTAAGGATGACATCCATTAATCTCTGAAATGTGGCAGGAGCCCCATGTAGTCCAAAGGGAAGGCAGACATATTGGAACAAACCCTCAGGGGTGACAAATGCAGTCTTCTCTTTAGCACGGTCAGTGAGCGGTACCTGCCAATACCCTTTCGTCAGATCTAGTGTAGAGAAAAATCTTGCATGTCCCAATCTCTCTATCAACTCATCCACCCTTGGCATTGGATAGGCGTCAAACTTTGACACCTCATTTAATTTCCGGAAGTCGTTACAGAACCGTAGTGTTCCATCTGGTTTGGGTATCAGGACTATGGGACTTGACCATTCACTATTTGACTCCTCAATAACCCCCAGCTCCAACATTTTTTTTAATTCTTCTGAAATGGCCTGTCTACGAGCTTCTGGTACCCTGTATGGCTTTAAATGTACCCGTACCCTTGGCTCAGTGACAATGTCGTGCTTGACTAGGGAAGTACGCCCAGGTAATTCAGAGAACACATCAGTGTTCCTCAGGACAAACTCCTTTGTCTGCTGCCCTTGTGCCCTAGACAAGGTTTCCGAGATACGCACCCCTGGTATACTCTGGGGAGGGACCTTTACCTCAGGGGGGAACTTCCCCGGGCTACCCCTACTGGGTAAACCCACTGCAGACAAGGACTCTCGCTCTTTCCATGGCTTCAGCAAATTAACATGGTAAATTTGCTCAGGCTTCCTTCTACCGGGCTGGTGCACCTTATAGGTGACTTCCCCCACCTTTTCAATAACCTCATATGGCCCGTGCCACTTGGCCAAAAATTTGCTTTCTACAGTCGGCACCAAGACGAGCACTCGGTCCCCTGGCGCAAAGGTTCTGACCTTAGCCGACCTGTTATACACGCGACTCTGGGCCTCCTGTGCTTGCTCTAAGTGGGCCTTCACTATGGGCATAACGGCCGCTATCCGATCCTGCATGAGGGCAATGTGTTCGATAACACTTCTGTAGGGGGTGTGTTCTTGCTCCCAGGCCTCCTTGGCGATATCCAGAAGCCCACGAGGGTGTCGGCCATATACTAGCTCAAATGGAGAGAACCCGGTGGAGGACTGGGGTACCTCACGTATTGCAAACATCAAACAGGGCAATAAACAATCCCAGTCTTTACCATCCTGGCTAACCACCCTCTTTAACATGCCCTTCAAGGTCTTGTTGAATCTTTCAACAAGTCCGTCAGTTTGGGGATGATATACTGACGTACGCAGGTGTTTAATTTTTAAGAGCTTGCACATCTCCTTCATGACCTATGACATAAACGGGGTCCCCTGGTCGGTGAGGATCTCTTTAGGAATGCCAGTTCGGGAGAACATGTTAAACAGCTCTCTGGCAATGACCTTTGCAGAGGTGTTTCTCAGAGGTACCGCCTCAGGATATCGGGTGGCGTAGTCTAATACAACCAGTATGTACTGATGCCCTCTAGTGGATTTCACCACCGGGCCAACTAGATCCATTGCAATTCTGTCAAAAGGTACCTCTATGATGGGCAGTGGTACTAAGGGACTCCTGAAGTGAGACATAGGGGCCGTTAACTGACACACAGGGCAGGACTCACAGTACCTTTTTACGCTGGGATATACACTTGGCCAGTAAAACCTCCGTAAGACCCGTTCTAGGGTTTTCTCATAGCCCAAATGACCTCCCAATGCATGCTTATGGGCTAAGTCTAATATTGTTCGGTGATAGGGCTGAGGCACAACCAGCTGTTCAAGCTCCTCCCCCCGTACCTTATCTATACGGTAGAGTAGTTCCTGATTCACTGCAAAGTAAGGGTACCTTGTATCAGCCCCGGGAACTTGGGGGACCCCATTGATTACAGTAACATTTTCATGGGCTCTTACCAGCAAGGGATCTCTAAGCTGGGCTGTCCCAAAATTGTCCCGTGACACCTCCAAGTCCGGCAGATCCGGACCCTCCTCTGGTTCTTCCATGTCACCTACCAACACTGCTAGGGGAAACTTCCCACTTTCACTTGGGGTCACCCCTACTGCTGGTACCTCGGTGTCTGGGTCATAAGGCTCGGGGGTTATATCCTGATCCCTGTTATCCCCAACATCATCATCATCATCATCATCATCATCATCAATAATAACACGTTTTGCACAATGCGTGGTTTTTCCCTCCCACAAGTCCCAAAACAATGGAAAGTCTCTTCCTATGATGACTTCATGAACTAGAGTCTTAACCACGCCCACCTCATGGGTAATAGCACCGCAAGAGGTGCCTATGGTGACATCAGCGGTGGGGTATTCCCGTGTGTCCCCGTGGATACACAACACCCCAATAGTTCGTCCACTGTATATCCCCGAACCCATCAAAGACCCATGCACGAGGGTGACCAGGCTTCCTGAGTCCAGCAGGGCAGACACTGAGTAACCCCCAATGATGACAGTGCACATTTGTGGTTCAGTCCCGGGCACACTCTCTGCCGCCAGAACGGACCGGGCAAATAGAGAAACATGCCTGGAGGTATTGCAGTCCATGGGCTCGACGGTAAGGGGGCAGTTAGCCGCAATGTGTCCCCACTCACGGCACCGCCAACACTGTATGCGCCCTTGGTCTCTGTCGCCAGACCCCCGTCGTAGCCTAACTGCTGGCCCCCTTTCAGGGTCACCTCTCTGTGTCGCCTGCCTCAGATCTCGAGTAACTGGAGCAGTCTTACCCGCACTTTTAGTCGTCTTGGTCTCCCTGGCATTGCCCCTGCCGGAGGAGGTCTGTAGCAGCTCCTCAGTGGCACGATACCGCTCCACCAGGTTTACCAGCTGGTCCGCATCTGTAGGTCCTGCTTGCCCAACCCAGCGCTGTATACGAGGCGACAAAGTACGAGTGAACTTGTCTAGGACGACCCTCTCCACGATCTGTGCTGGAGTGCACTTCTCCGGCTGTAGCCACTTTGACACCAGGTGGATCAGGTCATGCATCTGGGACCGTGGTGGGAGGTTTTCCAAGAAAGTCCAGGCATGCACCCGCCCTGCACGCACCTGCATGGTTACCCCCAACCGAGCCAGGATCTCGGCCTTTAGCTTGGCGTAGTCTCGGGAGTCCAACCCACTCAGGTCAAAGTAGGCCTTTTGGGGTTCACCGGTTAGGTAAGGCGCCACGACATCTGCCCACTGGTCCACAGGCAGCAATTCACGCTCTGCAATTCTTTCAAAGACAGCAAGATACGCTTCTACGTCGTCGGTAGGTGTCATCTTTTGCAGCGTGGCTTGCACTGTGGCCCTCACAGATGGTTGCACACTTTGGGTTCTTTCCGTAGTTAAAGCTTGGGGTACGGTCACGGCTCCTGCCAATTTTTCTATCAACAGTCTATTCATCTCAACTTGCTGTTGTAGCATCGTCTGCTGCTGTTGTAGCATGGCTTGGGCGGCCTCGTACTCTTGCCGACTGATCTCCTGTTGTTGCCGAGTGGCTTCTTGTTGTTGACGATTAGTGTCTTGTTGCTGCAGACTGGCTTGGATCATCTGTTTGACCAGGTCCTCCATTGCCACCGCCTTTTTAGAGAATTCACCTGCCGCCTTCACCCAAGACATAGAGCGGCAAACAACAAATCAGTCCCTTTAGTGTGTGTGTCTCTTTAAGGCTGCGTTTTGTTCACTTTGCCCGCATCCTCCACCATATGTGGGGAAGTTAGCTCGGTAGGGTGCGGGTTTGCGGTGTGAACAGCAGTCAGAGTCCCAGACACAGATAAAGTCCAAATGCAGGCTTGGCCTGCGTTTATTCACAAGCTCAAAATAAATGATAATACAGCCTTTGCTTCAGGCACAAACAAAATAAACCCTGCTTGTCCAGCACTACCTAAACATAAGACAGTTTCCCTCACTATACGTGCGTCTAGCTACAGCCACACGAATACAACACGTTATGCAGTTCAGTCCACAAGGGTTTTTACCTTTGATAGCGTCCAAAGTATCTCCTGAGGCCAGCAGCCTTCAGCATTCCTAGCTGCACCCAGCCTCCCTCTGTCTGCACAACTTGCAGTCTTTATGGACCTGCTAATGGTCCAGCCTCAGCACCTGTGGTGCCTGACTCCAAACCCTAAGACCTGGAGTGGAGGAAGTGGGATGGATGACCCCACTGCCAAACCTGTCATCCATCCCAAAAACCAGGCCCAAACACACTTTATCCAAATGTCTCCAGCAACTACTTTTGCTGGAGACCATATCGCACTTTCCTGGTTTCCCATGTCTCCTGTTGGGAGACATGAACTTCCCTCAGTCTCTAGTAGGCATAGTAGCTGAACCCAGGAGAAATATACCGGCCATCCAGGATTAACCCCTTCAGTGTCTCACAATATATTAAAAAAAGGGAGGAAATGATGTTATTTACCTGGGACTCCATGTTGAAGGCGGCTGTGGAGGGGGTAATATTATTTACGTGGGACTGTGTGTTGAAGGCAGCTGTGGTGGGGGTGATGTTATTTACATGGAACCGTATATTGGAGAGGGCTGGAGAGATGGTGTGATGTTATGTACATAGGACTCTATGGCGAAGGTAGGGAAATATTGTTATTTACATGAGAATGTATGGTGGAGGGGCTGACACTAAAGGGAGGAATATAACTACAGGGGGCACTTCAGGGTGAGCATTATAACAGTAGGGGTGATAAAAATACTGGGAGCACTTCAGGGCAAGCTGAGGGAACAATGGGGGGGGGCTTATTTCTACTGGGGGCTCTTTGAGGGCATTATTAATACTGGAGGGCTCTTCTACTAATTGAAGCACTCTTGGGAAGCACTATGACTGTTGGGGGCACTGTAGGGGGCAGTATTACTAATGAGGGTATTCTAGAAGGGAATTAATATTGATGGGACTAATTAAGCGCACTAATACTACGGGGGGCACTATTTTTTTCTTCAGGATAATATTTGGTGGTATTGGGGGCCACAGCGAGCAGCAGGATAACACTTTTGAGACCCTCTTGATAACACTCTTTTGAGACCCTAGCAACGCCCCTGATTCTTAGGCTTTACTTAATTGTTTTTTGACTTATGGGACTACAGACTACGAGAGAATAATAATTATATAAATATATATTTAATATATAAAATTATTATTTATTATTATTAATACTAGAGAGAGACTATAAATATAACACAGCTAACACTCATATATTTTTCTGAAATACGCCCAGTTAACATGAATCATTTTCTGTGAATTGGTTATTTCGGTTCTCTCCCACAATAGCAGGAAAAGATCACATGCGGTACTAGTATCATAACTTCGTCATACTCAGAGAGAACATAGGAGTTCCTTTTGAGGGTCAATAGGATAGGGGTGGAGTAGTTTCCTTCTAGTTCCTCTCTTTATTTCTTTTCAATGTCTCATTGTAACATAGGTGTCGTTATGGTGCATTTTTATTTTGCTTTTGTTTCAGTTCTTTGTGTCTATTTATGTTACTCTACGCATTTCTGAATACGGACAGTAGTCCCGGACTGACTAAAGATGCTCCAAACCAGATTGAATTAGGTCAAAGTTTGAGGCCATTGATCCTTTCTAAACAAAAGCATAGTCTGAGGCTGATCATTTAATCTGGAGCCAGGTGGCAACCTTTCACCCTCACCACAGCTAGAGGGACTACTTGCTTTTTTAACTTCTTCTTTAGTAGAGGTCAGTAATGCAACAATTACACTAGCAGAGATAACAGTGGTATTTGACTCTTCATTTTTTGTGGATGTGATATTATAGTAGAAAAAAATGCATGAAATATTTGATTATTAAAGAGGTTATTCAGGACTTTAATATTTACGGCCTATCCTTAGTGCAAAGCTTTGTGTTAGAGTCCATACAGAAGACCGCATTACGCTCGACAGAAGCTCCAAGTAGTACGTAGCTGTAAAAGGAAAACCAATAGAGATCTATGGGGCCATATTATCACATTAAATCCAGCAGAAGAAAAATGATGGCATAGTGAATTGAATATGATATTACCAGTATTTCTCCCCTAGAGGCAAAATCACCTAAATCATTTCTGGATCTCCGCCGTCTTTAAAGAAGGCGCCTGCGACGCTCACAGCCATGGGGTTTCTGTTGTTTTACACAACAGAGGCTTGCGCTAATGTCTGCCATCTGTGGTAATGCCGGTCACAGCCATATAACCCCTCATTTGCCCCTCAGATGCATCTGGGAGCTTTAAAACCTGGAGCCATGCTTCCCGGCCTGGGCCTCCTTCCCTTGGCTGAGATCGAGGAAGGCGTCCCATACTAGTAATAGGCTGAGGCTGTACAAGGTTTTCAGGCTGATAACTAGTATATTCCAATGCAGGTCTGCAGGTGGCAGCACTGCATTGGAATAAACAGAATTCAGTATTTTGTAATGGATAGATATTCATTACAGAATACAACATGCAATCTAACGATTGCATGTTATAGTCACCTAGGGCGACTTTAAAAAAAGTAAAAAAACAAAAGTAAAGAAAAGTTTTAAAAAATATAAAAAAATATTAAAATTCAAATCACCCTCCATTTCCATAGAATAAAAAATTAAATAAACAAAAAAAAATTACACATTATGGGCATCACCACATGTGAAAACGCCCATACTATTAGTGCCTCGGAATGGAAGCTGAGTTCGGTTTCAAGTTTTAAAGTGGTTTTCCATTTTAAAAGTCAACTACCGGAATCACATGCAACTTCGTAAATAACTAACTTTGGCTCATCAGAGCCTATACATTCTAATACAGTACAGAGACAGATCTCTGTACAGTATTATTCCGAAGTTTTGAACGATGCGACTTTGGATGAAGCATCTGAAGCTTGCTTCACTCAACACTAATGGCTATGAAAAGAAAAATATAATTTTTTCCAAAGTCTTTTTTTCCCCACAAAATACAAGCCCTCATACGGCTTTCTTCAGAAAGTTGTTGGTGACACATTTATGTCATCTTGGACCTGTCCTTAAGCCTTTACTACAGGGCACCTAAAGAAAGCCATCTGCCCTATACAGCTAGCTTTACTTTAAAATTAAATGAGACATAAAGTTCCTTTATTGTCTATGTTAAAAATGAAATGGAGGAAAACATTTTTTAATATCTGATTCAATGATGTGAATGATTTAATTCCTAATGTCTCCCCCTGGCTGTGGCCTAATAAACATACAGAAACAGTGATGTTTTCATAGTCTATATATAGTCAAGATATCTGTTATGTGATGAAATATATTATTTTTTGTAATGTAGGATTTAAATTTATAATATATAAAAACAGAAAATGTTTGAAAATGATATTTCCTATTTTCAAAAATAAAAAAATAAAAAAATCCAGATTCTTTAAAGGATAACTGGAATACTGCATATGCACGCAATATGTGAACAGATTCATCTTAAAGGCGCTTACTGCCCTCTAGTGGCCAATTTTTGTAAGTAGGAGGACATATGCATTCCATTCAGTTATACTGACCCATTTAACTTGCTACTTCTGTATCTATGCATTTTGAAGACAGAATAAATATACTTATTGACTAGAAATATTAGAATCTGTGTGGCCATTAAGTGCACATGCATAATGTATTAGCATAAGTAGATATGACAGTATGTTACAGTTAAAACATAAAGATGAGAAGTAGCAGTTCCATTCACTCAGAAAGTGGTTCAAAAATGAAACCATTAACAGTGATGAAAAATAAAGACACAAATATACAATAAAAAAAAGCAAACAATGATTAAACATCAGAAAATAGTAAATAACATTTATATTTAGTACCTCCACTATAACCAAAATGTCTAGTAGGAGCGATGTAGCCACAGATGGAGATTGTATTCTGATTACTAAGGACCTGTTCCGCCATTTTGCGGAAGGGGTGCGGACCCATTCATTTCAATGGGGCCGCAAAACATTCGGACAGAACACCGTGTGTTGTCAGCATCCATGGTTCCGTACTGCGGAGCTGCAAAACAAAACTACAATGTCCTGTAGTTGTCCGCAAAAAACGTTCCATGGACCCATACAAGTCTATGGGTCGGCAAAAATGCGGATTACTACGGAAATATTTCAGTATGTAGTCCGCATTTTTATTGACCCAGCCCCAAATAAAAATTGACACTTTATCAGACTATCCAAGTCTAGACAGAGAAATCCAATCAGACAGAGAAAAAAACATTTTGTGAGTTTGCAGACATGGCTTTCTCTGTCGAGCGGATGATTGTGCTCATCCAGGAGCGAATTGAGCTGTGGGACACACGTTCCGAATTGTACCATGACCGTGTCTGTAAGGATAGGTCATGGTACGAAGTTGCCAAAAAGCTTATGCCAGATAGGTGGGCAAAGGGAGATGCCAAAGTACATAAAGTACTTGGTAAGTAAACTTTATTTTATATTTCTAGATGATTTTTTTAGCCATTTCATAGGGTTTATGTTTACTAGCATGTGCAGGATGCTCAGAGAAGTTTGCAAACTTCACTGAGCATCCTGCTCTCATATTATAAGTGCACGAGCAAGATGTCAGTTAGAAAAAGCATGTGCTGAAAGCCTAGGCAGAAGATAGCAAACATAATTATATATTTAAATTTATTATAGATATTTTCTAGAGTTGATCGAATCCTAAAATATTTGGGGATTCGGAATTTGTCCCGAATTTTCCGCGGGATTCGTGGGTTCGAGCCGAATCACGAATCCCATTAAAGTCTATGGGAGACCCGAATATTTTTGCAGGGGCCAAGGGTTCTGCACAGTCAAGTTTGCCCCAACATGTGAAAACCTGAGAAAAAGATGGAAACACCTTGGAAATGGATAGGAAACACCAGGGGCAGCATGTAGGGATGCCTCTGAGGCTCCCTAATTGCCCCATTTTTTCTAAATCTGGCCAATAGTCTGGTGATGACCCCAAGGCAATTTTCAGGGACACGGTAATGGTGACCCACTTAAAAATGCTGCCTGACAACCTGGCAGTGAACCCCTGATTGTCTGTCTTTCAATAAGATTGCAGTGTAAAGCATGGTGGTGAGCCTCAGTAATAAGATTGCAGTGTAAAGCATGGTGGTGAGCCTCAGTAATAAGATTGCAGTGTAAAGCATGGTGGTGAGCCTCAGTATGACTTTTTGGATGGAGATTGCATGTGGTCACGTACTCCCTGGAACCCCATAGTCACCCCTTCTCTGATGTGCTACCCCAGAACATTCTCTGCCCCAATTCGCAAGACCTTTTGCAGTCTCAGTGTGCTGACAGTGGGGATTTACCAGTGTTGTCTGAGGAGGTGGTGGACAATGGCGAGACACAGGTGTCGGGGGTGAGGTAGTTGAAAGTGAAGCAAGTTACTAGGGTTGTCATGATACCAGAATTTTGAGTTCGATACCGATACGTACAAAAGTATCACGATACTCGATACTGATAGATACCTCGCCAAAATAAAGAAGAACCTATTAATGCCACCCTGGCCCTTATCTGTGCGCCCCTCACCCCTCCCCACCCAGACCTTGCTTTTGACCCTGCTCTGTGCACCACCCTGGCCCTTTCAATGCAGCCCCTGGCTCTTATCTGCGCCCCTTTGGCTGTGCCTACCTGGCCCCTGTCTGCACCCCTGGGATCTGGCCCTTGTCTTTGTATGCCTCTTCCTGGTCTGTGCCCCTGGGCCCTTATCTGTGCCCCACTCCCTCTTTGTCTGCGCCTCTCTGGTTCTTGTCTCTGCTGCCCCCTGTGTGCGCCACCCTGGCGAAGGAAAAAAGGGGGGGACCCCACGCCATTTTTTTACAAAAATAATTAAATAATTAAAAAAAAATGGCTTGGGGTCCCCCCCTTTTTTCCTTCGCCAGCCAGATACAACCAGCAGCGGCAGCCTGGCACTACCAGGGTCGGAAGGGACACGGTTATTGGCCCTTCCCAGCCTAATGGTACCAGCCTGCAGCCGCCCCAGAGCCAGACCCTCAATTTAGAAGGTCCGGTCCTGCGGGTACCCGGCTCTTCCCGGCACCCCTGGTGGCGGTGGGTGCCAAGGTAATAGATGTTGGGGTTAGTGCTGGCCTGCCATACCGGCAAGCACTAAGCCCAGTATTAGTAATCAGGGCCGTCTGTAGATAGCCATAATTACTAAAACTGTAGTATTGTAAAAAAAAAAAATACACACACACAAGTATAAAACATTTTATTGAAATAAACACTCCCCCAGACCCCTGTTTGACCATTTTATTAAAAAAAAAAAAAGCTGGTCCGACGTAGTCCACCGAATCCGACATAGCATTCACGACCCTGAAAAATAGAAAACAAACACACAAACACAGACCACTTACCTCTTCCTGCACTGGGATAATACACACAGCGATGTCACTGTACAGGGAAAATAAACACAGTGATGTCACAGTACAGGGATAATAAACACAGTGATGTCAAAGTCCAGGGATAATAAACACAGTGATGTCACAGTACAGAGATAATAAACACAGTGATGTCACAGTACAGGGATAATAAAAACAGTGATGTCAAAGTCCAGGGATAATACACACATTGATGTCACTGTACAGGGATAATAAACCTCAGATCAACACATTGTGCCCCCATCAGACCTCAAATCAGCGTCTTGTTCCCCCATCAGACCTCAGGTCAGCGTCTTGTGCCTCCATCAGACCTCAGGTCAGCGTCTTGTGCCCCCATCAGACCTCAGGTCAGCGTCTTGTGGCCGCCCTCAGACCTCAGATCAGCCCACCCAGCCACTTTAAAAAAAGCATACTTACCTGTTCTGGCCGCCGCTGTCCTCAGGCTCCCCGCTCCACTGTGTTCCCTGCCGGCGCGCACTATGACCTGACGCTGCGTCAGGTCATAGTGCGCGCCGGCAGGGAACACAATGGAGTGCGGAACCTGAGGACAGCGGCGGCCAGAACAGGTAAGTATGCTTTTTTTAAAGTGGCTGGGTGGGCTGATCTGAGGTCTGAGGGGGGCGCGGGGCCCCCCATGAAATCATTGGAGCAGGGGCCTGGAGCAGTAGCTCCAGGTGCTCCAATTATAATCCGGCCTTGGCAGCACGGCAGATATTAGAACATGGCAACCGCATTAAAGTGATGCGCACGCCATGTTCTATGTATTGGACGGCAAGAAAACTCGGTATTGAGCTTCGGTACCGCACTAGGTACCGAAACCGTACTGAGTTTTCGATATATCGTGCAACACTACACTACACTACACTAGCTAACACTGTCTGTCTCTTCTCCTTCCCAAAGCACAATGAGGCTGATGCTGCAGGTCCCTACCTTATGTAAATTTAGGTCACATGTCACTGCCAGACAATCACTGCTGGGGAGGTATAGGGGCTGTTACATCACAGCAGGCGTTCCCACAGGCTTCCCTTTGATGCTGATTGGCTGAAAAAAACGGGCATTTCAAACTTGCAGTGACGCACGAATAATCACGAGTCCGCGCTGCCTCGGGATACCGAGCCGAGCCGAAGCGGGAAATATTCCTGCGAATCACGAATATTGCCGCTTCGATTCGCTCATCACTAATATTTTCTTTTTTGTTTTTTTCTTTTTTTGGACAGTTAAAAACTTGAAAACATGCTGGCACTCCTGCCGTGATCAGTTCAGGATTGAGGAAACTGCTCGTAAAGGGCGAAGCAGTGATTGTGGAGGTAAGAAGAAATAGCCATATCTCTATACCCAGCAGCTATAGTTTTTGAGGCCGATATTCGAGCTAAGACCATAACTTTTTAATGTTTAGATTTATAGGATATGCAATTACAATTTTCCAATTATCAAATTATTTATTTCTTGTTCTCTTTATTTTCTTCTAAAGAACCATCGAAAGTCTGGAAGAACAACCACCAGCAAGCCAATCTCCGGAAAGTACACTTGCCATATCCCCGCAGGAGCCCTCCTCTCCGGCACCCACTCCGCCAATGCCAGCTACACCACCGGCGGATATCCTTACCATACCAGAGGTTCCACGTCACCTGCTGAAAGACCAAGCGCAAATGTGCTCCTCCTCAGCCCGTTTCAGGATCGAATACTCGAGTCAGGTTCTTGAGTATTTATCCCGAAACAGGCCTGAGTGTCAGGAGGACACAATTATGCTTGGAATGGGGCCTTTTTTGCAAAGGGTACCCGGATCCAGACAGCATATGTGTGTAGCATCACTAACAGCTGTCCTGGAGCTTTTTGCAGGCCCAACAATGCCAATGCATGTCTACAATTTCTTAAACGATGCTAGGAAACAATTATATCAGCCTAAAAGTTCTCCTCCTATGCATCATCCCTTTCAGCCTCCTACTTATCAGGCTCCAAGGACTACTTGGGTCTTCACACAGGCCTCTCGCTCATCTACTGAGCCTTATTTATTCACTAGGGACCTGTATGAATTATAATTTTACTTTTTCTTTCTGTAAAAATAAATATTTTTTTGTTATAAAAAAAAAGAATATGTAACTTTGTTACACTAGGTTTTAGAGTAGCTGTTAGAAAGAAGGATTGTAATGAAAAAAGCTACATACAATGTTAATTTACAATGAGGTATTAGTTTTTTAGAAAAACAGTAAATTAACTTAATTACTGTTTTTCCAAAAAACCTTAGCTCATAAGCCCACATCAAGGGTCCTCATTCTCTAGTGAGTCCCTAATCTAATCTAAGAATATGGGAACTAACTATCTAAAATTTAAAATTTAAATAAATTTATATAACCAATATATATGAATATTGAATACATGACTATTCAATGAGTACCACGAATGCTGTTCAGCTGCCATGATAATGCCCCCTCTGTACTAATGAAGTAATCAGCAAAGAGATCTCGAACTGCTAGTCCAGCAGATCCAGGTCTTCCAAGCTAATTATGGTCTAATCCAACAGATGTCGGTATCGTAAAAGAGGCCGCTTCATCTTCAGAGGATGCATCATGAATCTTGGTGAAAATGTGTAAAATCAAACATGCCTGTATCACCAGGGTGGCATTTGGCGGACTCATTTGCAAGGATGACATGAACACTCTCCATTTACTGGAAAGTATTCCGAAAGCACATTCAACACAGGGTTGCCAACCGTCCGTAAATTTACGGACAGTCCGCAAAAAAGCGTTGTTTTTCTCTGCCGTCCGTAGCGTCCGGCAGAAAAAAACAGCGTCCGTGAATTTCAGTAGTGAAAACCCGATACCCGCGCTGAGTCGCCGAAGTCTGTACTGCGTACGCAATTAGTACGCAACAGACTTCGGCATACATTAGTTTAAAGTTCCGGCCGCTCTCTGAAGCTCTGAGAGGGCGGGCCGGCCGGCGGAGGCGCTGCGCGCAAGGATCTAATAAGTTAACCTACCAACAACAGTGAGGAGGAGGTGGAGACAGGGGCCGGGTCCGGACTGTGCGAGCTGTCAGCGGCGCGGCGTCACTGGCACTGCTGCAGCCAACACAAGGCCAAGAGTGGGGAGGGAGGAGGAGCCATCCCAGTCACGTGGCCACTAACCACCAATGAAATAACAGCTCCTCCTTGCCTTTTTCCCGCGCGGGCACTGACTTCAGAGGGACCTGGACTGGAGGAGGCCATTTTACACTCTCAGGCTGGCCAGGTAAACAGAGCACAGGCAGTGAATGATAACCCCTGACCCCACATGAACTTCCTGTCGGGTCACAGGCTATAATTCACTACCTATGCCTGCAAAGAGTGAAGATCGTGGAAGCGCTTAAAAACCGCCCTGTCAGCAGGGAAAACCAGATCATCTTCTCCACCTCACCCTGCTCCCACGTTAACCCCCAGGATGCCTGTAAGTGACTTTATGTGTGTATATGTATTGTATAAAATGTATACAGTATATATGTGTATGTACTGTAAGTACTTGTATATATACTGTATACAGTAAATATGTGTTTATGTACTGTATATATGTGTATAGTGTATATTTGTGTATACACTGTATAGATTATATGTGTACATATGTACTGTATGTGCATGTGTATATAGTGTATACAGTATATATACTGTATGTGCATATGTACTGTATATACTTGTGTGTATACTGTATACAATATATATTTGTGTATATAATGTATACAGTGTAGGTGCAGGTGGCCTAAAACTTACAACATAAACTGGTCCTGCAGATTGACAAACTGCAGTGCAAGTCAGTTTATTATGTGGGTATGCTCCACATTGTGAGGATAAAATTTCCAAAAACTCAACCACCCTGTAAATGTAAAATGCTGCAAATTTGCTGCACACAAATTCATAGCATTTATCTCACACGTGAACGTACTCTAATAGAAGCAAACTTACTACATAGATGTGTGTGGTAAGGTGTAGGGCCAGGTACTCAGACAAGTATTTAAAAAAATATGATATATATATATATATATATATATATCATATTTTTTTAAATACTTGTCTGAGTACCTGGCCCTACACCTTACCACACACATCTATGTAGTAAGTTTGCTTCTATTAGAGTACGTTCACGTGTGAGATAAATGCTATGAATTTGTGTGCAGCAAATTTGCAGCATTTTACATTTACAGGGTGGTTGAGTTTTTGGAAATTTTATCCTCACAATGTGGAGCATACCAGGGTTGCCAACCGTCCGTATATTTACGGACAGTCCGCAAAAAATCGTTGTTTTTCTCTGCCGTCCGTAGCGTCCGGCAGAAAAAAACAGCGTCCTTGGATTTTAGTGGTAAAAACCCGAAGTCTGTACTGCGTACGCAATTACGCATGCAGACTTAGGGCATACAGTAGTTAAAAGTTCCGGCAGCTCTCCCTGGCCGCAATGGCGCTCTGGGAGGGCGGGCCGGCGATGTGCTGTAAGCACGCAAGCATTCATTCATTCATTCATTCTAGTAATAATTACCTGGAGGTGGAGTCGTGGAGAAAGGGGCCGGACCGGGCGGGCTGTCAGCGCCACTGCTGTGGCGTGCGGAGTCTCGGAGAGAGTAGTGGAATGCCAAGGCAAGGCAAGTGGTGGGCGGGGGGTGGGGTGAGGGGGTTGCCTGTTAGGGGGGGATCCGATGAATGGATAAGCAGCTAAGTCCCCCTGAGCCTGAGCCAGCCAGCCCAGCCGCAGACAACACAAGGCCAAGGGGGGGGGGAGGGTGGAGGAGTGGGGCACAGTGGGCTGCTGTGAGGTCTGATGGGGGCACAGTGGGCTGCTGTGAGGTCTGATGGGGGCACAGTGGGCTGCTGTGAGGTCTGATGGGGGCACAGTGGGCTGCTGTGAGGTCTGATGGGGGCACAGTGGGCTGCTGTGAGGTCTGATGGGGGCACAGTGGGCTGCTGTGAGGTCTGATGGGGGCACAGTGGGCTGCTGTGAGGTCTGATGGGGGCACAGTGGGCTGCTCTGAGGTCTGATGGGGGCACAGTGGGCTGCTCTGAGGTCTGATGGGGGCACAGTGGGCTGCTCTGAGGTCTGATGGGGGCACAGTGGGCTGCTCTGAGGTCTGATGGGGGCACAGTGGGCTGCTCTGAGGTCTGATGGGGGCACAGCGGGCTGCTCTTAGGTCTGATGGGGGCACAGCGGGCTGCTGTGAGGTCCGATGGGGGCACAGCGGGCGGCTCTGAGGTCCGATGGGGGCACAGTGGGCGGCTCTGAGGTCCGATGGGGGCACAGTGGGCTGATATGAGGTCTGATGGGGCACAATGGGCTGATTTGAGGTCTGATGGGGGCACAATGGGCTGATCTGAGGTCTGATGGGGGCACACTGGGCTGCTCTGAGGTCTGATGAGGGCACACTGGGCTGCTCTGAGGTCTGATGGGGGCACAGTGGGCTGCTCTGAGGTCTGATGGGGGCACAGTGGGCTGATCTGAGGACCATTACAGCGGGTCCTTATTATTTCTGGGAGCACTACTGGAGGCGCTATCGGAAAAATGATTTCTATTATGGGGAATTATTACTACTACCAGGGGTACTATTGGGGGTGTTACTATTATTAGTACAATATCGAGGGCACTACTGCTAAAATTATCACTATTGGGGCACTATTACTAATGAGGGCACTCTGGGAGAGAATTATTACTATCAGTGGGACTTTGGGGAGCACTGTAACTATATGGGATCCTACCTATATGGCACTGTTATATCTACAGTATAGTGTTTGGGGACATTGGGGAGAACAGTGGGCACAGTATTTTGGGCAGCAGCAGGATAACAGAAAAGTGGTTAATCTATGATGTCTTTGTGGCAAACTCTGCAGAGAGAAGATGGGGCTGAAAGAAGTGTCATGGCGGTGTGGGCCAAATAGAGAAGATGAGAAAAGAGAAGATCTACATCATGGAGACGTCACTGGACTTAAGAGGTTCGTGGTGATGTGTCATCTTGTACGTTTGGTAATGGTGAATATCATGTCCATCAAATATGTGTTGCCTATTTCTTCAGCAAGGACTTGCTGGTATATGGTATGTTACTGCTGCAGCCAATCACCAATCAGTGAGCTAATGCTGAGAACTGGCTGCAGTGGACACATGCCATACACCTGCACATCAGCGTGCAGAACACCAACATTGTGACACTTGCCCGTTACGTCCCTGTCAGTCTTTGTTTACATGGCAGCAGCAATGATGCCAGATAGTCCAGCGTGTCACAGGCATCATCACTGCAGCCATATAGACAAAGCACTCAATGGCAGGGATGTAACAGCTGAAAACTGTTGATTTCTTTTCCATATGCCATATTTTATTTTTAACTACTGAACAATCCTCTTTATTCTGGGGGCGTGGTAGGGGGGGCGTGTCCTCTAAAAAGGGGGTGTGGCGTATGTCCGTAAAAATTTTCGGCCGTCCGTAAATTTTGGTTCAGTTGTCCAGAAAAATTTGAAAGGAAGGTTGGCAACCCTGATTCAACATATCGACATGCACGAGACGTTGATAATTGAATATGCGCTTCCAGTCATCCAAATCACTTCGAGGAAAAGCTTGATTACAAATTATATATTTTACGCACTTATATAGCGCTGACATATTCCACAGCGCTTTAGAGACATTAGCATCAAGCTGTCCCCAGTGGGGCTCACAATCTAAGTATGTCTTTGGAGTGTGGGAGGAAACCGAAGTACCCAGGAAACCCACACAAACACAAGGAAGAACATACAAACTCCATGCAGATGTTGTCCTTGGTAGGATTCAAACTTAGGACCCCAGCACTGCAAGGCACCAGTGCTAACCATTGAGCCAGGTCTGGGGTACTGCAAATTCACATAACAGAGAAAATAAAAAGTCTTTTTTTTTTTTTTTACACAGATTTTCATTACCATTTTGCACCAGTCTGTGCAACCATTTACTGTCCGTCTATGTTTTTAATGTCCGTATTGCATCCAGTTTCATTGGATTTTTTTAAAACCCCAAACCTTGCAACGCCCTCAGTATATACCATGCCCCCGCACATTGCCCTCCTTATATTATAATGCCCCCACTGTGCCCATAGTATAATTAGTCCCCTTTAGTAGTGCCCTCAGGGTATATATTGCCCCCATATATATAATGGCCCCCTTTGTGCCTCCATGCCTATAAAACGAGCCCCTTTGTGCTCCAATATATTTATAAAAAATGGTCCTCTTTGTGCCCCCTATATATAAATTTGTCTTTTTTTGGGCCCTCATAAATATAAAATGCCCTCCCCCCCCTTTGTGCCCCTATATGTAATGGACACCTATGTGTCGTCCCCCCCCCCCCATATTAGTGGTGACCAAAAAACATTCTCACCTCACCACATGCACTTGTGGGAACACTCGCTCCACACTGAAGGCAGCTGGACCTAATGCTCCCAGCGTGATCATGTAACGCCACGATGCTGGGGGTGTCAGGTCTTACATAGTCTACCTGTGACCTTCTGTCTAAACAGCCATTAAAAACATACCCACTGATTTCAATGAGATTTGTCTGGCCACTATTCACTTTTTGACGGCCACTATTCACTGGCCTTTAAAAAAACACTACGACTACAATGGTTCTGAAATCGTCTGTTTTCTACTATCATGTGAAAGTACCTTTAGTGTGGTGAGGGGAACCTGTGAAGGAGCAACTGCAACCATTACTTGGGTATATCACACAGCAATTTCACCATTGTTCTTTGGACTCACCGTGCAATATTGGTAACATAATAACTTCATTCTGCAGGTTACTATGACTATGTCAACACCAACTTTATGTAATATTATTTTGCACAATAAAAACTTTTTTTTTTTTTTAAATTGTGTCTCTGTATTCAAAGCCCCCTTGTTTTTCTGATTTTTTCAGATTGTTTTTGTGTGTAATGAGCTAACTTTTTTTTCAACTGTGTTTTTCAAGATGAGGAATGAACAAGAAAAAGCAATTTTGGCCATTTTTTTTTACTTATTGTTTTATGATATCCACCGTAGTTCTGTCATAGTAACCCCTCAGCACCCTGTGTTTTCATCACCTATATCAGGGTTCCTCAACTCCAGTCCTCAGGGCCCACCTACTGGTCGGGTTTTCAGGATTTCCTTAGTATTGAGCAGGTGCTATAATTAGTGTCAGTGCATCAGGACTTACCACAGGTATTAATTCTGTGGAATATTCTCAAATACTGGGCCCTGAGGACTGGAGTTGAGGAACACTGACCTATATAACCACTTAGATGCTGTGGTCAGCAATGACAGTTTCATCTAAGTGGTTAAATGCCCAGGATCAGAGCCTCCAATCCCAGCTATTAGTATGGTGGGCCAACTGTGTCAGACAGCTCACACTCACAAGTGATGGCACGGGCACAGCTCCTAAGCACATGCCATTAGAATTCTGTAGTTCTTTGGAGTAGAGATGAGCGAATCTTCAAAGATTCGCTTCGCTGAATGTTCGTCGAATTTATAAAAAGATTCATTCTTAATGCGAATCTATTCGGTCGAAGCTGCGTAAAAATAATTTGTTATTCTGGTCGTGTTCTGCGAACATTCGCGCACTAATAACGAACACAACGTTGTTAAAGGTACATAAAGGTACTTAACTGAATATGTACGCATGAGCGTACAAAGTGCATACGAATCCTTAGTGTACTATTGTCTAGCAATTGCGTAATACGCAGGCACGCACGATGCTAGACCGCGGCTTGCACTCCTCAGAGGCAGAGAGAAGTTTTCAAAATGGCATCCAGGCGATCTTCAGCATTTAGCTCTGGAGAGCTTAAATACATGGCCTGGCAGATGGACCGGCAGGATTACGATGGCACACACCACCATCCGAACCAGCATAAGAAGGAGATGCAGTGCAGCAGGTGATCCGAGGCTTGCACCATCGCTTTGACACAATGTGGACCCCGGGCCAGATCCAGCGGAAATGGTCTGATTTGAAGTTCAAGTGCCTCTACAACAATTTTTGCGCCTTGGTGGGTTAGCCTGGTGGCTGTGGCTACATGTCCTCTGCTAGCCTGTGCCATCTTCTCCTTCTTTTTTTGAGCTTGAGGTCTGGCTGGAAGTGGAACCTTTTTGCTTTTCCGTGCCAGACATTTTCACTTGACTGTGGCAGCAGGTGATCAGGTCTTTGTCTCTCTCCCTGTCTCTCTCCCTCACTCTCCCTGCCTGATTAATATTACTAGCCCTGCACTGGCCCTGATATGTGTATTATGGATGCCCAGAACAACACCAAAATTTACAGAAAACAGTTCTCTGTCTTTCACAACTTTCACAAGCTTCTGCTTGCCTCAGCAGTCACAGCACAACTGATGTCGCTGGTTTACTAAGCCTATGGGCCAATCAGAGCAAGCCCTTCCCACTAGGTCAGGTGACCGGGCTTTTTGCCGCTCTCACCACGAACATTTCCGCACAAATAACGAATATACAGTAAAAGTTCGCTAATTAACTGAATTCGTACGCATCAGCGTATAAATTAACTGACACGTAGCATTAGCGTACAATTCATCAGTCGCGTACGTAGCGTTTGCGTACAAAGGTTTAAGAACATTTAAGATTCGAACGAAGCGAATCTGAAAAGATCCGGATCCGCTTCGGAGTAGAAAATTGCAAAGATTCGTATCGAATCTATGAAGCGGCGAATAGATTCGCTCATCTCTAGTGCAGAGCAATAAATAGCAGCAATGTAATAGTATAACACAAAACAGGAAGAGGTAAAAAGTCTGCATAATAATGTTATGAAGTTCTCACATATTACCAACATGTAGTGCTCAAATTATGTTACCATACTGTACCTTTATCATACTGCCATACAGTGCTCAAATTCTACTGCTGTATAACTTATGATGATGAATTAAACTAAATGATATACTGAGTTCTCATACACATCAACGACTGAAACATGAATGGATGAATGTGCTATGGACCTTAAGCTGACTTTATTTTGTCTTGTTCACAAACATTTCAGGAAGTGTCACAAATGTCCTGAATATACTTACCGTACATATAATATACTTACTCAGCAAAAAGACAACCACAACAGATGGCTTTAATTTCACTTCCACCTCATGTCAAAATCACAAGTGTGTAAATGGTATAGACATTTCTGATTGCATTTTATTTCTCATTGCATTGTACTAACTTGGGCTAAAATATATTTTGGGTCTTAATTAACACTTCGATCATTTGTCTAATACATCCTTTTACACATATAGGGGGTCATTTATTAAATCATATACCGTATTTTTAGCTTTATAAGACAAACCTGATGATAAGATGCACCTAGGTTTTTGTGAAGGAAATTAAGAAAATAAAATATATTGAACCAAATGGTGTGCTTTTGGTGGGTTTTGAACTAATGGGAGGTCTGTGGATGGCTCACTGTTATGGGGGATCTGTGGATGACATTGTTATGGGGATCTGTGGATGACACTGACATAGGGATCTGTGGAGGACACTTATAGAGGAATCTGTGGAGGACACTGTTATAGGGGGATCTGTGGAGGACACTTATAGGGGGATCTGTGGAGGACACTTATAGGGAGATCTGTAGAGGACACTTATAGGTGCATCTGTGGAGGACACTTATAGGGGGATCTGTGGAGGACACTGTTATGGGGATCTGTGGAGGACAGTGTTATAGGGGGATCTGTGGAGGACACTTATAGGTGCATCTGTGGAGGACAGTGTTATAGGGGGATCTGTGAAGGACACTTATAGGGGGATCTGTGGAGGACACTGTTATGGGGATCTGTGGAGGACAGTTTTATAGGGGGATCTGTGGAGGACACTTATTGGGGATCTGTGGATGACTCTGTTATGGGTGGATCTGACCCCATTACATTGGGCCCCAGTTATTAGAGACATCACATATAAAGTGTATGCAGCAGCCCCTAGCAGTGCTGCTCTGCTAAACTAGCTTTAATCCCTTATCTTCAGTACTCACTATGCAGGCAGCGGGCAGGCCGGCAGCGCGTGTCACTCACTCAGTCACACTCTGGCCCCGCCAACTTCATAGGGCAAGAGAGGGGATAACTATTAAATCAGATAAGGGATAACTTGAAATAACTAACTCCTTTAATCCTTTGGTGCCATACACAATTTTTATTTTTATAAGAGCCATAACTTTTTATTTAACTTTTTGTGTTCATGTTTTCTTTTTTTTTTTGCTGGACAAGTTGTACTTTCTATGTTTCTTGGGGGCAGATGTCTGCCTGGGTTTATACACACACAGTAATACTGGAAGAAGCATTGGCTTGTTCTGAACAAGCCTTCCAAAAATTATGTCTTAACAGGGGCAGATGCCTGCCCGTGTTTATACACACATACTATTAATGGAAGAAGCAGCGGCTTGCTCTGAACAAGTGTTCAAAAATTCTATAGAAATGTGCAGATCTGTAGGGGTAATAGTAGTGGAAGCAGTAGCAGCACAATATGGAACCTTGCAGACAAGGCAGGAGATCTGTCGCTGTGTAGGGGTAGTAGTAGTAGTAGTAGTGGCAAGACAGTAAATTTGCAGCTGTGCAAGGGTAGTAGTACTGGCAGTAGGGGGAGTAACATCCATGGCAGCAGCAATGTAGTACTTAACATGATGGACAGGCAGACGTTGACAGTGGCATGATAGGCTTGGCAATAAATAGCCACTGTCAGCAATGGCTGATCTATTCACTGTCCTCAGCCAAAGGTATGTGGAAATCTTTACGGATCCAAGCATTATTCATTTTCACAAATGTGATGTTTTCTACACTTGCAAAGTGCAAAGTGAAACGCCACCTGCCACTTTGAATACCCTCTCTGATAATACACTGGAGGCTGGACAAGACTAATAGCAAACTGGACCAGTTCTTGCCACTGTACCAATCTGTCTGCCCATGGGGTCAGGGAACATGGAACATTTTGGAGAAATGGCCCAGTCCCGGTAAAACTGTACCTGGTTGTAAGTATCCATTTGCTGATGTGTGTCAGCTTGGTGTGGCACTGTAAAAACTACTACATCATGTTCATCCAGCTGGATTGGCTGCTGCTGTTGCTTCTTCTACTTGTCATAGCAGAGACAGCAGAAGGTGGAGCCTTCTGGTCAGACGCGCAAGCAGCAGGAATCTGCTTGGAGAAAGCTGTATACAATTTTGCCTTCCTTTTAGTATTAGAAAAACATTCCTCTATTTTTCTTTGATAACATGGGTCTCAAAACATGGATATCCAGTAGTCATCACTTTGCTTAATGCTAATGATAAAACACATGTATTAGGGGGTCCACTTCTCCTGCCCTGCGAGGATTATCATCCTGTGAATACTTCCACATTTTGTATTTAGATATTACATGAAAAATGAAAAAAATGAGTTTTCTAGAGCACATAGTAATTTTTGAACAATAGGCATTCAAGGGACAGAGTGGTGGTATACCCAAGGGACAGTGATTGTATACAGGGGACATTGATGGCAGACTCAGGGGACAGAATTATGGCATCCAGGTGGCAGAGTGATGGCATATTAGGGGGCAGAGCTGTATTTTTTTTCACACTTTATTGCTAGTTGATACATAAGCATCTGCTGGGGAGAACCACCAACCAAAGATAACCAAGCTATACGCACCCCACAATGAAAGTCCACTTACTGTCCAGCACCCCAAGACATGTTTCACACAATGCCTTGTCAGGGTTTACATAAATATATCTAATATATAAAGCTGAATGTATGTATGTATGTATGTATGTGTGTATGTCCGGTAAAGGAATCCGCACCGTCGCAGCTACAATCACGAAATTTGGCACACAGGTACATCCGGTTTTAGACCGGGTCTCGGCTCTCAAGGATGTACCGTTCCTGAGATATGCATTAACCAATAGAAAAAAATGCATTAGCCAATAGAAGCCTGGTCACATGACTCTTATCAGCCAATAGAAGCTCGCAGGCCCTTAGCTTTCACATACAGACAGTTTCACACCAGGTTTCCATAACAACCCAGCCAGTTCACTGCTGTAAGTCAGCTTTAAAGGGGCAGAGCACTGTGGATGACACTGTTAAAGGGGTATTCCGGTTACCATAAATATAACTAATGTTTTAGTCTAATTCATCATCAATCATTACGTAATATAATGTAAATTTCACATATTTACCATTCAATAGTAATAAAAGATGTTTTCTTCCACTGCAACCCACTGTGTTTCCTCATAAATTACCATGGCATCATGGGCGGACATACCGCCTGTGCAGCCGGTTCGGCTGCACAGGGGCCCAGTACGGGAGGGGGGCCCTTCTTGCTGGCAGCAGGGGGAGATGAGCGTTTCCATTATAGAAGCGCTCATCTCTATATTCTTCTGTATCGCCGTCCTCAGGACAGCGATACAGATAGAAGTACTGCGGGGCAGGGGAGGTAGAGGCGTCTCCCCTGCCTGTTCCTCTGATAGGCTGCAGGCACTAGGCCTGCAGCCTATCAGAGGCCGGCGCAGGCGGCGCGATGACGTCATCACGCCGCCTGAGCCGTACAGCGCGGGACACAGGCCGGAAGAGGCCTGCATCGCATCGCTGAAAAAGGCAAGGAGGTAAGTATAAGTGTTCATTGTTTTCATTTACGCTTTACTAAGGGCCCTTTCTGGCACACATGGGGGGGACACTATGGAAGAGGAGAAGCACTATGGGGGGCCCTATATATAGGCACTATGGAGGAGGAGCACTATGGGGGGGCCCTGTATATAGGCACTATGGAGGAAGAGCACTATTGGGGGCCCTGTATATAGGCACTATGTAGGAGGAGCACTATGGGGGGCCCTGTATATAGGCACTATGGAGGAGGAGCACTATGAGGGGCCCTGTATATACTGGCTCACATGGGGGCCCTATGATATATACTGGCACACATGGGGTGCACTATCGAGGGGGTGAGCTCTATGGGGGGCCCTATATATACTGGCTCACATGGAGGGCTACTATATATACATGGAGGAGCACTATGGGGGCCCTACATATACTGGAACACATGGGGGGCACTATGGAGAAGGAGGGACACTATGGGGTCATCTACTGGGGCCCTATCATATATACTGGCACACATAGGGGGCACTATGGAGGGGGGTGAGCACTATTGGGGCCCTATCTTGTATACTGACACACATGGGGGGCACTATGGAGATGGAGAGGAGAAGAGCACTATGGGGTCATCTACTGGGGCCCTATCTTATATACTGGCACACATGGGGGGCACTATGGAGAAGGGCGGAGAGGAGCACTATTGGGGTCATTATATAGGGGCATTACACTGGCACACATTATGGACGCATTTTATACTGACACATTATGTCAGGCACCATGGGGACAAGGGGAGGAGCACTATGGGGGCATTTTATAGGAGTATTTTATACTGGCACAAATTATAGGGCACTATGCGGCTCAACAGGGGGCACTAAGAGGGTTTTTTGGGCACACAGTAGTGGGCATTGGCACACATAAAAGCATTATTGGGACATTGGCTCTACTGGAGGCACTAATTATTTCTATTGGTGGGATTTTGGGGAGCACTATTACTGTGGGGGGGTCACCCTGTCACGGTATCAGCTTAGCACAGTTATTTTTGGGGAATATTATGGTTACACTATTAGTGTCAGGGGCACTATTTCCTGGGTGCAGTTATTTTTTAGGGTACTGTGTGCCAATAATTACTGAAGGTGGTAGTATCTGTGTGTAACTAGTATTTGCAGGGGGACTGTTTCTGCAGTATAGTTTTAGGGAGCACAGCGAGCACAGTATTGGGGGTGGCAGGATGGGGTGGGAGAATGATGGAAAAGTAGGAAACTAAGATGTTTGTCTGTCAAACTCCGCAGAGAGAAGAGATGGATGAAAGAAGTCATCATGGTTGTCTGGTCTAAAAGGAGAAGATGAGGACAGAGAACATCTACATCTAAGAAGACGTCACTGTATGTAAGAGGTATGTGAACCTGTATTAGGCTACTTTCACATCTGAGTTAGTGATTCTGGCAAGCTGGTCCAGCAGAGAACAGCCTGCCAGAATTCACTGGCTCCGGCAATGCTGGATGCAGAATGCCCGCCGGCCCTATTAAGTATAATGGGGTCAGGCAGAGATCTGGCCACAATCTGGCAAAAATGCTGAGAATCAGCGGGACACAAACCGTTGCATGCCTGAGTTTGTGTCCGGCCAATTCCTTGGATTCTCTGCCAGATTAGGAGTCCGGAGTGTAGTGCTTCATGTGTGAAAGTAACCTTACCCTGTATGTTTTATAAGTTTTGTATTGCTATGTAATGTTAGGGCACCATAGGTTAGGTTGAGAATTTTGCTTGGAGAGGGGCCCAGACACATTCTTCGCACAGGGGCCCTCTGCTGTCTATGTCCGCCCCTGCATGGCATCGAGCTGTAATTCAGGCCACCCTGAAAAAAAGGACTTACAAGTCCTGCCCCAGGTCCCACTGAGCCACGCCCCTGGCTCAGTCAGGCCATGCCCCGACTCGGTCAGGTCACACCCCCTCTCACTCCGCAGCCAACAGGGATTGCAAAAATGAAGGTAAAAATCAACTTCTGTCAGCTGCAGGGGTGGGAGTTAGGGTGACTTTCTCCCTGCAGCTCATGCTTAGACTACACAGTGCTGCTGTCTGAGAGTGAGCTGTTCAAAAGGACATTCCTGTGTCCATCCAGGCCCTGTGCCGGATGGAGGACAGGGAGTCTGAAAGCTGGACTGTCCGGCCTAAAAACGGACCTCTGTCCACCCTAGGGGTAGGCTGCTGTGGAGGTTATCACCACCTTCCTTTCTGTACTTCATGTCTCCTCATCATTTCCATTCCCACAGAGCAGAGAGGAGGATAAGGCAGCTCTTTACCTCAGTGTTGTGAAGTAACTTGTCCTCCTGTGTGATTAGGACAAGTTTTGTTTGTACTGGTAGCCCGGCAGCCATTTTATTTCTCCTAATGATTGCTCAGTAGACAAAACTAGCCACTCGAACTAATGAAAGGTATTTTGGAATATATCTATCATAAAGTAATATTTAACTATTTTCATTTTCTTAATTCCCGGAGAACCCCTTTAAGGGGGGGGGGGGCTCCTGTGGAGGTTACTGTCAAGGGGGTGAGGTGCTTTGGAACTCACTGTTAAAAGGTGCAGGCTGCTGTGAAGGTCAAAGTTAAGGGGGTTGGCTGCTGTGGAGGTCCCATTTTAAGGAGACGGGGCACTGTGAGGGGGTCAGTGTTAAGGGGGGGGCTGTAGAGGTCACTGTTAAGGAGGCGGGGTGCTGTAGAGGTCACTCTCGATATCTTTTAACGGCACACACATAAACATTAAATGAAATAGATGAAATATACCCAAACGAAGCCGGGTCCTTCTGCTAGTATGTATATATATATATATATATATATATATATACACACACACACCATATTTTTCACTTCATAAGATGCACTGGACTATAAGAGACACCCTTGGTTTAGATAACAGAAAATTAGAAAAAATATTTTTTAGGTCTGTAGGTAGGAATGTGGTTTACTGGTGTTTTACTGTAGCGGAGGTGTCGAGATCAGTAACTTTAGGGTGGTCATCTGCTGACCATTGTAATAACCAGCAATGGTGCAGGTGCATGTGGTCACCTCACTAGGTATGCCTATCCAAATAAATGTGTCTCCTGTCATTGCTCTGTTATGTCTTGCCATGCTTCTTGTTCTGCTCGATTATCTTTAAGTATTTGTCCCCGACACACAAACAACTCTGATAAACACACACAGCACCGCAATACACAGATACAGCTCTGCTACACACAGACACAGTTCTGCTATGTATATGTTTATATATTTACTACACATATAGCCCTGCTATACCCATACAGCTCTGATACACACACACACACACATATATATATCTCTTAATAATATAAAAATGAGTTTCTGTCTGTCTGTCTGTTCTCTATGCGCGACCAAACTACTGGACCGATTTTCACCAAATTCGGCACACAGGTACATCAGGTGTCCGGGAAGGTTTTAGACCAGGTCTCATCTCTCTAGGACATACCGTTCCTGAGATATTCCCAAAATATGATCTCCATTAGCCAACATTACAACTGGGAACTTTGGTTTTAAACTCCAACTGCCATTCTCTGCAAAGGCACACACAGGGGGGGCAGGTTTCCATAACAACCAGGTAATTATCAGCAGCTGAGGATCTCATCCATTTCTATTTACTGACACTGTTAAAGGTATTCCTGTTACCATAAATATAACTTATGTGTTTTTCTATTACTACAGTTCAGTAGTAATGAAAGATGTTTTCCTCCACTGCTGCCTATTGCGTGGGCTCATAAATAAGCATGGTATTGACCTTTAATTCAGGCCACCCTAAAAGAAGTACTTAAAACCCCCGCCCCAGGTCTCACTAAGCCACACCCCCAACTCTGTCAGGCCACACCCCCTTTCACTCCGCAGCCAACAGAGATTGAAAAAATAAAGGTAAAAATCAACTTCTGTCAGCTGCAGGGATGGGTGGGAGGTTGACTTTCTTTCTGCAACAACACACACAAACATTAAATAAAATAGATTAAATACACCCATGCGAAGCGTCTTGCTAATCCACGCCCCCGACTCTGTCAGGTCACGCCCCCACCCACTCCGCAGCCAATGGGAATTGAAAAAATTAAGGTAAAAATAAACTTCTGTTTGCTGCAGGGGTGGGAGGGTGAATTTCTCTCTGCAACGACACACCAAAATTTTAGATGAAATAGACTAATTATAGACTACAACTGTTCGAAGCCTTTTGCTAAGCCACGCCCCGTCTCTGTCAGGCCACGCCCCCTCTCACTCCGCAGCCATTCTGCAACGACACACAGAAACATTAAATGAAATAGATTAAATGCACCTATGCGAAGCGCTTTGCTAAGCCACACCCCAACTTTGTAAGGCCACGCCCCCTCCCACTCCGCAGCCAACAGGGATTGAAAAAATAAAGGTAAAAATCAACTTCTGTCAGCTGCAGGGATGGGTGGGAGGTTGACTTTCTTTCTGCAACGACACACAGAAACATTAAATGAAATAGATTAAATACACCCATGTGAAGCGTCTTGCTAATCCACGCCCCCGACTCTGTCAGGTTACGCCCCCTCCCACTCCGCAGCCAACGGGGATTGAAAAAATAAAGGTAAAAATAAACTTCTGTTTGCTGCAGGGGTGGGAGGATGAATTTCTCTCTGCAACGACACACAAAAATTTTAGATAAAATAGACTAATTATAGACTACAACTGTTCGAATCGTCTTGCTAAGTCACGCCCCCAACTCTGTCAGACCACGCCCCCTCCCACTCTGCAGCCATTCTGCAACGACACACAGAAACATTAAATGAAATAGATTAAATCACCTATGCGAAGCGCTTTGCTAAGCCACACCCCCAACTCTGTCAGGTCATGCCCCCTCCCACTCCGTAGCCAACAGGGATTGAAAGAATGAAGGGAAAAATAAACTTCTGTCAGCTGCAGTTGTGGGAAGGGGAATTTCTCTCTGCAATGACACACAAAATTTTAGATGAAATAGACTAATTTCAGACTACAACCGTTCGAAGCATCTTGATAATCCACACCCCCAACTCTGCCAGGCCATGCCCCCTCCCACTCCGCAGGCAACGGGGATTGAAAAAAATCAGCTGCAGGGGTGGGAGGGTGAATTTCTCTCTGCAACAACACACAAAAATCGTAGATGAAATTGACTAATTTTAGACTACGACCATTCAGTACTAATAAAAGATGTTTTTTTCCACTGCTACCCATTGCGGGTCCCCATAAATTACCATGTCATCGACCTGTAATTCATGCCACTCTGACCCCCGCCCCAGATCTCGGGAAACCACGCTCCGACTCTGTCAGGCCATGCCCCCTCCCACTCCGCAGCCAACGGGGATTAAAAAAATGAAGGTAAAAATCAACTTCTGTCAGCTGCAGGTGTGGGAGGGAAGTTGGATTTCTTTCTGCAACAACATACAGAAACATTAAATGAAATAGATTAAATATACCCATGCAAAGCAATGTTTTCTTCCACTGTTACCCATGGCGTGTCCTCATAAATTACCATGGCATCGACCTGTAATTCTGGCCACCATCAAAAGAAGGACTTAAAACCCCGCCCGAGGTCTTTCAACGTCACGCCCCCGACTCAGTCAGGCCATGACCCCTCCCACTCCGCAGCCAAATGAGATTGAACAATTGAAGGTAAAAATCAACATCTGTCAGCTGCAGGGATGGGAGGGAGGATGACTTTCTGCAACGACACACAGAAACATTAAATGAAATAGATTAAATATACCCGCGCAAAGCAATGTTTTCTTCCACTGCTACCCATTGTGTTTCCTCAAATTACCATGGCATTAACCTTTAATTCAGGCCACCCTGAAATGAAGGACTTAACCCCCCCCGTGTCCCATTAAACCACGCCCCCTCCCACTCCGCAGCCAATAGGGATTGAAAAAATGAAGGTAAAAATCAATTTCTGTCAGCTACATTGACTTTCTCTCTGCAACGACAGACAGAAACATTAAATAAATAGATGAAATATACCCAGGCGAAGCCGGGTCTTTCTGCTAGTATATATATATATAGCTAAAACACTCATACAGCTCTACTACTGTACACACATACAGCTCTGCTACACCCATACAGCTTTGATACACACACACACATATATATATATATATATATATATATATATATATATATATATATAATATATACACACACATACAGCACTGTTACACACAAACACACACTTATCTTTAATAATAACTCACATTTCCTTGCACTAGTGCCAGCTGTAAAGTTCTTCTGTTCTGGCTCCTTCCATTGATGACATAATCAAAGGTCCTTAAAGGGGTTTTCTCATCTCAGACAATGGGGTCATATCACTAGGATATGCCCCCAGTGTCTGATAGGCGCGGGTCCCACCTCTGGGACCCACACCTAAACCGAGAACGGAGCCACGAAAGTCGTGGAGGGCGCACTGTGCAGCCGCCCTCCATTCATTTCTAAGGGGCGCCGAAAATAGCCGAGTGTTGGCTTGGATATTTCCGTCGGCCCCATAGAAATGAATGGGAGCGGTGGCCGCACAATCACGGTGCACTACCATTCACTGCTATAGGGACAGCGCTAGGTGGTGGCCGGACCTGGGGAAACCCGGGGTCCTCCAGCCACCACCTTCCCCGCTCTGTTCTCGGACCTACACCTATCAGACAATGGGGGCATATCCTAGTGATATGCCCCCATTGACTTAGATGGGAAAACCCCTTTTAGTTGTACTTGGAGTTTTCATTTCCTTTCAGTACAGCTGTAGAACCTTCCTCCCCATGTGCTTGCCTGCAGCTGCTGATCACACACATCGGTGTCAGGTAGAAAGAGAGGTGAGTGCTTTTCCGGATCATTAAGGAAGCAGTCAATGGGTGGCCATGCTGGATCTCCCTGACTGCTGTTTATAAGACGCAGGCACTTTTTAGCAAGTTTTTTTTTCTTGCTAAAATGTGTGTCTTATAAAGCAAAAAATCCAGTATATAGGTTTGTATTTAGTACTGTAGCCCCTTATGGTTGGCTTACTTTTGCAATATGATTTGACTTTGTGTCCTTTATTGGTTACCCTCTTCTTTATACTCTGCTCTCTGCAGCTATTTGACATGGCACACCCTTTAGGGTACAGCAACATGTGGTTTAAATTCTGCACATTTGGAACTGTAGGTGTTTTATCCAGAGCATGTCAGTTTATGCTGGAAGAATTACCTGTCAGTAACGCCACAGAAAAAAACAGCCTAATTTGGGGTATTTTTTTGCAGTGGTGGGTTTTGTCCCAATCTACAGCAGACCCACTACTTGTCACCATACCATTAATTCCAAGGGAAATTGAAGGGGTGCTCTGGGCTTCCTTGAAAATCTTGCTGTGCTGACCTGCTTACCCCTCCATCACGCTGCTGATGCCACCATCTCCGCTGCGCTAAGACAGCTGAGGGCTCTTCCATTCAAGTCCCCATTAAATACGGTATGTTCTTCTCAGTCTCTTTGTTTAACTGTATATACAATGGCATGCATATGTTTGGGCACCCCTGTTCAAAATTACTGTTACTGTGAACAGTTAAGGAAGTTGAAGATAAAAAATTTTCAAAAATTGCAAAAACAATTTTTTATTTTAATTTTTAACATTTTAAAAATAACAAAAAGAAGAAAAGGGCCCAAAGCAAATCTTTGAGCACCCTACATGGTTACTACCCCTTTGACAAGTATCACAGTTTGTAAACGCTTTTTGTAGCCAGCCAAGAGTCTTTCAATTCTTGTTTGAGGGATTTTCATACATTCTTCCTTGCAAAAGTCTTCCAGTTCTGTGAGATTCCTGGGCCGTCTTGCGTGCACTGCTCTTTTAAGGTCTATCCATAGATTTTCAATGATATTTAGATCAGAGGAGGACCGTGGTAAAGCCTTCAGCTTATGCCTTTTGGGGTTAATCTATTGTGGATTTTTAGGTGTGTTTAGGATTATTATCCATTTGTAGAAGCCATTCTTTTTTAACTTCAGCTTATTTTACAGTTGGTGCTATGTTTGCATCCATTCTTCCCTCTTCCCGTGAAATGTTCCCCCTGCCATTGGCTGCAACACAACCCCAAAGCATGATTAATCCACCTCCATTGCTTACCCCCTTAAGGACCCAGCATACATGAAATTCTGTGACCTTTTTTCTCCAAACATTTGCCTTTCTAGCAATCCTACAAGAAGATGTCTCTGAAATGTTTCTTGACCCTCCAGATCTTCTTTTGACCTCCACTGTTCCTGTTAACTGCAATTTCTTAATTACATTTGGAAATGAGGAAATGGCAACCTGAAACCGCTTTGCTATCTTCTTATAGCTTTCTGCTGCTTTGTTGGCTTCAACCATTTTTATTTTCACAGCGTTGGGGAGCTTCTTAGAAGAACCATGGCTGTTGTTTTTTGGGACAAGGTTAGAGGAGTCTGGGACTTTATAAAGCTTTGAAATTTGCATCACTTGGCCTTTTTTATGATTGTGAACAAATTCTTAACCTCAACAAGCTATTTAAGGTCTGAGACCAAGGTCAAAGTTATCTGAGTGCTCAAATCTCTTTGGGGTCACACAATTTTGCAAGGCACTCCTTTCCTTTTTCACTCTAAAATTATACAAAACCAAAATAATACACTGATATTGCTTACCCCCTTAAGGACCCAGCCATTTTTGATCTTAAGGACCAGGCAATTTTTTACAAATCTGACACGTGTCACTTTATGTGGTAATAACTTTGGAGCACTTTTACTTATCCAAGCCATTCTGTGATTGTTTTCTCCTGACACATTGTACATCATGTTAGTGATAAATTTGAGTCTATATGTTTAACCTTTATTTATAAAAGTATCCAAAATTTAGAGAAAATTAGGGAACATTTCCAATTTTCAAAATTAGATTTCCAAAGCCTACATTTTTACAGACCAATTCAGTTTTGAAGTCACTTTGTGGGGCTTATGTAGTAGAAACCACCCATGAATGATGCCATTTGAGAAACTACACCCCTCAAGTTATTCAAAACTGATTTTACAAGCTTTTTTAACACTTTCACAAAAATTAAAGGTAAATGAGGGCGAAATTTCAAAATTTCACTTTTTTTTGCAGATTTTACATTTGAATCCATTTTCCCAGTAAAGCAGTAAGGGTTAACAAGAAAAAAAAATCAATATTTATTACACTGATTCTGCAGTTTACAGAAACACCCCATATATGGTCATAAACTGCTGTATTGGCACACTGCAGGGCTCAGAAATGAAAGAGCACCGTATGGTTTTTGGAGAGCAGATTTTACAGGAATGGTTTTTGGGTCACATTTGAAGAGAATGTAAAGTACCCCTACAGTAGAAACACCCAAAAAGTTACCCCATTTTTCAAACTACAACTCGCAAGGAATTTATTGAGGGGTATACAGACCACTTTGACTCCATAGCTTTTTGGGAAGCATGATAAAGAAAAAGCGGCAACTCTGCCATTGCGTTTTAGGTTTTGTTATTGTGTTGAACACTGTGCAGGAAAAATGACATATTATCTTTATTCTGCTGGTCAGTACAGTTACAGAGATATCAAGTTTATATAGTTTGTATTTACGTTTGCCACTTTTATACAAAGTATTTTTGGGAAAAAAAATCTGTTTTTGTGTCGCTTTTTTCTGAGAGACATATTTTTTTTATTTTCCTGCTCATTGCCTTATGTAGGGGCTTATTTTTTGTGGGATGAGTTCAGTGTTTCACTGGCACCATTTTGGGGTACATACGTAGTACTTTTTGATTACTCGTTATCACACTTTTGTAAAGCAACGTGACCGAAAAATGGCTATTTTGGAACAGAATGAGATATTTTTATACAGCTGGTTGTCATGGACACGGTGATACCTAATATGTCTATTTTTAAAGAGGACCTTTCACCTCTCCTGACATGCCTGTTTTAATATTTTCATGTATTCCCCATGTAATAACAAATCTGGAACATCTATTCTTATGCTCTATATTGTGCCATTCATTTATTATTTCTACTAGAAGTTATGAATTAATTGCTAGCAGTCTGCAGTAAGGGTACAGAGGGGTGGTAACCAGTTGGGGGTGTGTATCTGTACAGTCTGAACATGGCAGCTCTGATTGGATAGAGTGAGCCTGTGCAGGTACACACCCCCAACTGGTTACCCCCCCCCCCCCCCCCCGTACCCTTACTGAAGGCTAATAGAAATTCATTCATAACATCTAGTTGAAATAAAAAAGGAATGGCACAACATAGAGACATAAGAATAGATGCTCCAGAATCCACTGCGTAATTGATCAATGGGCCCTAAGACTAACAGGAGGTGAAGTGCATTGGGCCACAGGGAAGGAGCGATGGCAGGAGGAGCTGGAGAGGATGGGATAGTGCTCCCTGGGCTGTGTGTGCAATGAGTGGAGGGTGCATCCTTTCTTCCCTTAGGACACACCCTGGCCTTTAGGGGGCCCTGGTGGTATTTGGGGTGCCCTTGATGTTAGGCAGATGGCTGCAAGGCTGAAGGGCTGACATAGGGGCTGGCGAATGGATGCTGGAGTCAAAGACCAGGCCCATTTAGTTGTATTAAACCATTCTCTTCTACAAGGCTGCTGGAAATAGCCGAGCCAGCTCTCAGCTATTTTTGGCAGTCTCATAGAATGGAGAGTGGCCATGCATGCACGGTCCGCTCTCCTTCTATGTGAGCTCCATTTTAGAGATAGGTGTGGGTCCCACTGGTAGGACCCTCACCTATTGGACATTGGGGGAATATCCTAGTGATATGCCTCCAATATATGAGATAGCACAACTATTACCAGTGATACTTGATGACTTTAACCCTTTTGCAGTGAACCTCTGTGTTACTGCAGACTGTTTTGGGAAAAGTAATAAATATTTTTTTGCAGTCATTATCTTGAATATGCCACCAGATGTAAGGCAGCTCTCCTAGTCAGTGTGTGACCCTGAGATAGCACCCCCCCCCCAAATCTACACTTCAGTAAACAGAAGAGGAGTAGCACTGCTAATGGACAAAATACCCCACTTTAGAGCTATTTTCTAATAGAAATGTATGATTTCGGTAATTAACGTATACTATAAAAATAGTATCACTGCCCCTACATATTACAAAAAAAAAGGGGGGGCAGTTATACTTTAACAAGGGGGCAGTTTTACTTTAGCTGGGACCAGTGTGGGGCATTCTGATAATTACACAGTATTTAGAGAGGATTTTACAGATTTGTAGAAACAGCCATAAAGACGTCAGTAAAGTGTCACAGTGTGAAGATGAGGGGAGAAGTGACGAGAATCCCTCCATCCAGGAGAGGACGGGAGCACAGGACGCTGCACAGGAATGCCTCCTCCGCCGCGCAGTCTCCTCCTCCAGGATGATGGTGACTGGGGTGATGAGGGGGAGGAGGAGACATCTGATGGGGATGATGGTGCTGGAGGATGCAGGTTGGCTGCTCCGGTGCACACAAGGCAGCGCAGGGCTTGTGGCAGCTCATTGCCCCCAGCGGTAGCGCCTCACTGGCCACCAGGAAGAGCTAGTCGGGCAAGGCTAGGGAGCGCCTGGCAGCAGCAGCCCTCTTCCTCAATGTCTCCCCTGCGAGGCTGCTTCTCCTCCCCGCTCCAGCTGCGCCCTCCGCTCATCCCCAGGCCGTCGTTGCTTGGCCTCTTACTGCTTGAACTCCTTGTGCTGCTTCTGGAGGAGGAGGAGCAGCTGTCCGGGAGCCCCACGTCTCCTTCATCCCCGAGCACCTTGCCGGCTGAGGAGCACAATGAAGGCGGAGAAGGAGGACCTGTCCATGATCAACCTGTCTGTGCAGCAAGTGCTGAGCCTGTGGGCACACGGGACGGTGCTGAGGACCCTGACCGGTGAGTGGCACTTGTCACAGCACATCAGGCCCTATACATGCCTATGGGGGTGTGCCAGCCTACAAAGGAGAGGGGGCGTCTCACAGTCATCCATTGTCACTTCATACACAAAGAAGTTATTAGTCCACCATGTGTGTTCATGGCCATAGTCGCCCCATGTGAACGACAGCCAGACAATGAGGTGGCGGTACATAACAGTACCCAATAGTACATTTCTAGGTACATAGGCCTCCTGGCAGTCTCTGAGTATTGGGGTCACTATAAACTAGTACTCCTAATGCCCAGAGGTGTAACTTGCACCCCATCTGTCGCTCGCCTATTGAGTGTTATTTACAAAATACGCACCCCTTGGCATGTGGATGCCCCTGGCACTGGCTCTAGCGCTGTTACTTCGCTGCTGGGATTTGGGAACTACAAGGTCTTATTGTCTTTACCGCTACAGTCAGCGCATACTAAAAAGGTTGCTTTTTACTGTCACTTCAGCTGTAACTTAGACATTGTGATCATTAACCCCTTACAGCAGAAGCCATTTTGGAACCAAAAATTCCTAAATTTGACAAAAATATTACCATAGGTCCATTTTATGTTGGCATGATTGTTCAAATGTACTTTTTAAATTTTTTTTTGAACACTAGAATGTTTCTAAGTTTAGCAGACATTTTTTAAAATTTTCAGGGACCAATTCAGTTCTGAAGGGGTGTTGAGGGATTTATATGATAGAAAATCCCAATAAATCACCGCATTGTAAAATCTACACCCCTCAAGATATTGAAAACAGCATTTAAGAAGTTTGTTAATCCTTGAGGTGTTTCATAGGAATTAATGCAAAATGGAGGTGAAGTTTGAAGGGGTTGTTCACATCTTGAGGACCTTTTCTACAGACCCTTCAGTGTGGCCGGATCTGTAGTGGTAATCATCCTTACCTGATCCCCGCCTCTGGTTCCATCGCTGCCCCTCTGGCTCTGCAAGTCCAGGGAGTTCTCACGTCAACATCCAGTTTGATGCAGGTCATGTGACTGCTGCAGCCAAAGACTGGCTGCAGCAGTCATATGTTACCCATACGTCAGGTGACCCAGTCATTGGCTGCAGCCGTCACGTGAGAGACTCGGGACCTGCAGTGCTGGCGGGGCAGCGACAGAGGTGAAACCCAGCGGTGGACATCAGGTAAGTATGATTAGCTTTGGTGGTCTAGCCACACTGGGGGATTTGTAGAAAGGGTTCCCAAGGCCTGGAAAACCCTTTTAAATGGTTTGTTTTTTAAATTATTTTTTATTTATTTATTTCATTTATTTGTTTATTTTTCTTTTAACACAGTAAGTGTTCAACGAGAGATAACACTCAACATTTATTACCCTGGTTCTGTCGTTTTTGGAAATATCCAATATGCAGTCCTAGTGTGCTACTCAAATACCAGCCTCATAAATTAAAAGGGTTTTCCAAAGCTTTAATACTGATGACCTATCCTCTGGTATTGTGCTCAGCCACATTCACTTCTATGGGCCTGAGTTGCGCTTAGGCCATGTGACCGATGAACGTGTCATCACTGGCCTAGGAAAAGCTGTGAGAAGGCCACAGCAGTACTGCGAGCACCACTGCCTTCTTGAACATCTGGGTGGCGTTCCCTATATAGTAAAACTGACCTGTTACTTTCGTCACCCAGGTCAGTACGCTTACAGTGATACCAGATATGCATTTTAATTAAAAAAAAAAATTATAGCCTTGAAAAAAAATGTTTTCTTTTTGTTGCCCCTATAACTTTTTCATAGTTATGTGTTTGGAGCCGTGTGAGCGCTTATTTTTTGTGGGGCGATCTGTACTTTTCAATTATACCATTTTGGGGTGTGTATGACTTTTTAATCACTTTTTATTAAAATTTTTGTGGAAAGTTAAGCAACCAAAAAAAATCGGCCATTTAGATTTTTTTTCTTTTTCGCCGATGCCCATGATGTGTATTTATTTTATTATTTTTGTATTTTTATGTTCTTTTTTTAGGGCTCCATAGAAACTAATGTGCAGCAGACTCGTATAATTGGGGAATACAGAGGATGCCACACACACACTGGCTCCCCTGATCCTCACAGGGGGGAGCCGGAACACTCCTGGAAGTGGCCGTTTATGGGTTTTTGCTCCTTAACCCTTTCAGTACTTGAGGTTTTTTCGGTAATGCGTTTTCGTTTTGCGCTCCCTGCCTTCAAACAGCCATAACTGTTTTATTTTTCTGTTCACAGAGCTGTATGAGGGCTTGTTTTTTGCGGGACAAGTTGTACTTTCCAACGCCACCATTTAATATTGCATATGGTGTAGTGGGAAGCGGGAAAAAAATTCCAAATCGGGTGAAATTGCAAAAAAAACGCTATTTCGCTACAGTTCTACGGGTTTCTTATTTACAACGTTCGATGTTCATTAAAACTGACCAGTTACTTTCATTCTACTGGTCAGTACGAATCCGGTGATACCTAATATGTATAGTTTTTCCTGCGTTTTGATAGTGATAAAATAATTATAAAGTTGGCCTTTTTTTTTTTTGTCATATCTTGACCCCTATAACTTTTTGGTATTTACGTGTACGGAGCTGTATGGGGGCTCATTTTTTGCGGGGCGATCTGAAGTTTTTATTGATACCATTTTGGGGTGTGTATGACTTTTTGATCACTTTGTATTTAATTTTTTTTTAGAAAAAAAAGCGACAAAAAACAGCAAATCGCCATTTGGACGCTTTTTTCCGCCACACAGTTCACCGTATTGGAATTTTTAAAATATATTTTAAAATTATGGGCGTTTTCTGTCATGGTGATACCCATGATGTCTATATTTATTGTTATTTAGGTATTTATTTTTTAATTATACGGAAAGGGGGGTGATTTGAACTTTTATATTTTTTTATTTTTTATATATTTTTTAACATTTTTTTTTATTTTTTGTGATTATTTTAAAGCTCAAATATGAGCAAATAGATTGTGTTTTTTATTTTTTCTTTATGAGCAATGAGGGTCTTTTATTTTTGACTTAAAGACCGAATTTGCTCATTTCTTATCCTGGCCTGCCATCTAGTGGCCAGAATAAGAATTGCACTTTGAAAGCTGTAAACCTCATCAGCGAGGTTTACAGCTTTCAGATCGTGTACAGACACCCCGATTGGCCGCACGGGGCGTCTGTACACCACCCGGAAGCGTACGCTTCCGGGTTTAGACGCAACTAGATGCCGTGATCACGTGTGATCACGGCATCTAAAGGCCTACGAAGATGCCGCCGATGGCGGTAAGTACCCGCAAGTCTCTGCTGTGTGGAACAGCAGGCACTCGGTTGCTTTGGTGCCCGCTCCAGAATGGGCGCCATCTTTAAAGACCCAACATGTGACATACTACTGGTGCTATGGGAAGGGTTTAAGAGCAATAACTTTTTCAGTTTTTTTGTTGACTGACCTGTGTGAGCACTTGTTTTTTGCAGGACAAGCTGTAGTCTTCATGGATACCATTTTAGGCTACTTTCACATCTACGCTTTGGTGTCCGGTTTTGAGATCCCACAGAGGATGTCAAACCCTGACCAAAATGGTTCAGTTTCATTTAACACATCAGAATGCATCGTTCCGTTAGAATGCAGTTGTGTTAAATTGAAAGGGAACAAACTGGATCTGTCACTAAAAACAATGTAAGTCAATGGGTGATGGACCTTTTTTGTTTTAGGATCCAAAAAAAACGGATCTGGCATCATTGACTTACATTATTTTTAGTGACGATCAGGTTTATTCTGTTTCGATGACTGGACACAAAACAGCAGCTTGCAGCGGTTTTGTGTCCGGTCACAACTCGAAATGCTACCGGAATGGAAGACATCCTGATGCATCCTGTGTGGAGCACACCCCATTCTCAATACATTGGCCTTAAACTGAACCGTTTTGGCACGGTTTTGAGATCTTCTGACGGATATCAAAACCAGAATGCCAAAACGCTGATATGAAAGTATCCTTTGGGTACATATGGCTTTTTGATCAATTTTTATTTCATTTTATGGGGGGTGAGGTTTATAAAAAAATTGCAGTTCATTGTATTTTTTATGGAGTTCACTGTATGGCATAAATGACATGTTAATTTTAGTCTGTGGTTCATACGTACTATTTTGATACCAAACTTACCATATTTTTTGCACTATAAGACACACCAGACTGTAAGATGCACATAGGATTTTGAGGAGAAAAATAAGAAAAAAATATTTTCTATCAGACCTCAGAGTAGACCCCCAAATCAGAAGCCCATTCTTTATCAGACCTCAGTTTACACCCCCAAGCTCAATCAGCCTCAGGTCAGACCCCCAGCCTCCATCAGTCCTCCATCAGACTCCGCCAGCCCCAATCAGCCTCAGATTGGACCCCCCAATAACAATCAGACCTCAGATCAGACATTAAAAAAAAATAAAATAAACTTATCTTGCCTGCTTCGGTGCTTCAGATCCAGGACTCACCGATCCAACGCTTCTTCTGGGTTTTGCTGTGTACTGTGACCTAACAGCGCACACAGAATCAGGTCATAGTGCACACCTACATGCACTACGTCCTGACACTGTGCGCGTTCAAGACACAGTGCACAGCGGGACCCGGAAGAAGACCAGAGAAGGTGAATACAGCCAGCACAGTGCTGCCCTCACCTCCCAGCTCCTCCCACATGATAATGACCGCTTCCATAAAATGCACTGCCACTTTCCCCCTTTTTTTTGGAAAAAAGTGCGTCTTATAGTCAGAAAAATACTGTATATAGTTTTCTTATGTATTAATCACTTTTTATACCAATTTTTGGACAGATAAGGTGACCAAATCAGTAATTCTGTCTTTTTTATGGTGCTCACTTGGGAACTTGAGCTTCCAATGCTGTACAATATACTGCAGTTGTTATCCGTATTTATAGCTGGCCTCCATGATTTGGCCTCTGGTCACCATAGCAACCATTGGCAGCCTGTGATCACATTACAGGGTGACGATGACTAGAGAAAGTTGGTATTTGCCGTGGGATCTAAGGGTGGAAACTGCCAGGATCAGAGCTAGCTCTGATCCCGGCCATTTGGAGCAAAGTGTCAGCTGCATATGACAGGCAAAACCTGCTGTGGATGACGTGGGCACAGCTTCTGAGCCCACGCTCCACTCAAAGTAAGTGTACACCCAAATGTGGCAGAGAACTTGCTATCCGTATAATTACATCCTTTTGCGGGAAGGGGTTGAAGGGTTGTCCAGTCTGAAAGCCAACAACCCCATTGGTAGGAACCTGTGTCCAATTAGGAAGTAAGCAAGTAACTCATTAGTTCCCAGAGGTAGCTACTAACACTGTGAGGCGAACAGTGTCATAATGTGACTAATCCTACAAAGCAACCATGTGACACAGCTGATATTTTTAAACATCTTTTATTTAGTTGGTAGATTATTAATACGGTATTATTAAAGGTTACGTCTTAACAAGCAAACAACAGCATATGTAACAAAAAGGCGTTTTTCTGGTCTTTTGGGACCATTTGTAAATAATTCAATTAGGAAAAGGGCACTAATGCGAAAACAGCGGGACTGTGGACAAGTGAGTGTTTTTTTTTTTCTTTTAGTTGAGCGCAGCTCCCAACCATTAGGATTGTTAGCTCCTAGGCCGGGCAACCCCTCTAAGCTGTATGTACATGTCATCTGACCCCACCACATTTCCCTGAGGTCAGCTGATGTGTATAAACACTTTTAAACTGGTGCATATTGGGTGTGTACAAAAGATTGGGCATGTCGGAATTGAAAGAGGACCTTTAAAGGCCTGTTTTAATAGATTCATGCATCCCGCATGTAATAACAATTCTGGAGCATCTATTCTTATGACTCTATGATGTGCAATTCCTCTATTATTTCTACTAGAAATTATGAATGAATTGCTAGCAGTCTGCAGTAAGGGTACAGAGGGGAGGTAACCAGTTAGGGGTGTGTACCTGCACAGTCTGAACATGACAGCACTGATTGGATAGAGTGAGGTACACACCCCCAACTTGTTACCTCCCCTCTGTTCCTTTACTGAAGGCTAATAGAAATTCATTCATAACTTCTAGTAGAAATAATAAAGGAATGGCACAACATACAGAAATAAGAATAGATGTTCCAGAATTGTTATTACATGGGGAATGCATGAAGATATTAAAACAGGCATAGCAGGAGCGGGGACAGGTCCTCTTTAGTATGCCTCTTCTTTTGTTATTCTCAAAGATAAGAAGTTACTGGGTTATCTTGCTGTAACTTATCTCCTTCCTATTGAAATAATCATGTGCAAAGGTGGCCATACATAAAGGTGGCAAAGCTCGGCCAAGTCCACATTTGTTCTCAATAGTCAGTGGGAAGAGGGGACTAGGTATCTGCCAGAACGTTACTTCCACCTGTAGAGAATGAACTTCAGTGTTGATTAAAAGGACATTTATAAAATGGGGGAAAGTATTTTTCTTCACCGTTTCAGCAGAAGTAACAGGTGACTCATATTGTATCATACAGCGTTCTGTGCATGTTTTATTATAGCCCAGATGTCTAGACTCGTCTTATCAGCTTATGGCGTCTTGGATCATCAGAAAAAAAAATCTCTTCAAAGTGAACTACTTTCTTTACAGTTATTAAAAAAATTGAACTACTATGAAATATATAAACCATCACCAGTTGGTTTAGGTTACACAATTAGTCAAATGGAGGACATGTGTGCAGGTAATGATAGGATTAGTGTTGAGCGAATCGAAATATCCAAAATGGAATACGATCTGAATTTCAGGAAAAATTCGATTCGCAGCAAAGCCGAATTTCCTTGTGCTTCATGGTAACGAATCCATATTCCCTGAAATGGTGGGAAAAAATACATACTCACCTCATTCATTGGCGTGCAAAGAGGCCGCCACGGCCATCTTGATTGAACATACCGAGCAAAATCCCTTGTGATATCTAATGATACATCCCCCCTTGAATAACTTTTGCTGTAGTGTTTCAGTGGTCGCTGTTTTATGGAAGTTTGACAAATGACTTAGGTCATCAATATCACATCAGTGGGTGTCCAACAAATTGGCTGTTTGTGGCAGGTTCTGGCATCTGAAACACAACAGTGGACAGAGTGGTTACACGGTCACATGTGTCACGCAAAGTCGCGTAACAGAAAGGGTACAACTACAACATTTTTTGCGACATGCTGCGACTGCGATGCAACAGTTGCACAGAAATCCAACTTGGATGGATTTTTTGCGACTGTTGTGTTGCAGTTGCAACATGTCACAGTTTGGGACCATTGTACCATCAGTATAAAAAATGTTGCACGACTTTTCAGTGACAAGAAGTCGCACGACGCGTGTTGCGGTGTAGCCCTAGCCTTAATGTGTTTGTTCACACATCAGTGATTTTTCACTGACTGTGAATCAGTGAAAAAATCATGGAGAAGTGCACTACTTTGGTCTGTGATGCGGACCAAAAAAACTCATTGAAGTCGATGGGTCCATGAGAAACCACTGACACAACACGGGCGGCATCCATGTTTGGTCTGTTTATCATTGACCACTGGTAGGAGATACTCTGGAAATTTATTTTCAGCCGAGCAGTGCACATGGAGGGCAAAAAACGGACACGGACCAAACATGGATCCTTCATGGACATGTTTATGGAGGAAATATCAACGTTTTTTCCAGGGACTTCAAATGTTTACGGAAATGTGAACGAGGCCTCAAAAGAGAGGTGGCTGCATTAGGCTGTTTCTGTAGCTTCTAACAGAAGGAACCATCTTTCAATTAAAGAGGACCTGTCACCTCTGAAAGCATGCAAGGATATTCTTCCTGTCAAAAAGACAGACCCCTCAGCAGAACCAGACAGACCTCAAGAAAAGTCAGTCAGTGCCATGTTGTCATGCAACAGATCCAGCAGAGCACTGTGACTTCCATTATATAAAGGAAACATAGCCATACTCTCCTCCTTGATGCAATTGCCACTGTCTGCCATTGCATATATACCATGCATATACTTTCACACCAGCGTTTTTGCTGGATTCGGCAGTGTTCAGCAAAGACGCTTCCGTTCTGATAATACAACCGTCTGCATCGGTTATGAACGGATCCGGTTGTATTATCTCTAAAATAGCCAAGACGGATCCGTCTCTAAAACCATTGTAAGTCAATGGGGGACAGATCCGTTATTCTGTCTGCGATGGGGACACAACCAAACGGTATGGAATGCATTCTGGTGCATTCCATTTTGTTCTGTTCAGTTTTGTCCTCATTGACAATGAATGGGGACAAAAACTGAAGCGTTTTCCCCCGCTATTGAAATCCTATGACGGATCTCAATAGCAGAAAGGGAAAGTGCAAGTGTGAAAGTAGCCTAATGTGTATGACCAGCTTTAGTAATTCAAGAATTACAGGCATATTGGCATATTAATTTATTTTCTCTTTTCGTTTTTCTGTCCACTTTGCGGAACTAAGGGAAACTCCACTCAGGCAGAGGTTTTGACCTTTCTTGCAGACTTTCTGTTTTGTTCTCCTTTTCCCATCTTTGTTATTTACAAGAACCCAGGCAAGAATAAGTTTTTATTTGAATTTTTACTCAACAGATACAGATACTACTATAAAGCTCCCCTTTATGAATCTCAAGTTTCCTCATGCATTTAAAGAATATGGGCACCTTTGGGGGCATTTTTTCATTATTCCATTGTACTCATTTTGAGCTCAAAATCATTTCTTCAATTGGTCTTTAAAAAAAAAAATGACCCTCTTTATCAGTACTCATCCTCATCCTCTAGTAGCATTTTTAGTGTTTTTACTGTGTTCCATCAGGCAGCTCAGCTGACCCTATAGACACTCATTATAGCTTAGTTATTATCTTACTGATAAGAATGTGGCTAAATAAGTGTTTTTCAGCTATTAGTAATTTAGACATAAGGGCTATTAGATGACAAACACAAAGTGAAAGTACAATTTTCACGGCTAGGCAGAAGTTAACCTTTTATGACAAAGCTGCTGAATATTTTTAATAAAGACCAATTGAAAAAAGTAGCACTCCCACAAAAAATTTTATTCTCTGACCCGTTAGAAAGACACATGGTGTAAACTGTAGTGAAGGTAATCTTCTTAGCAGTGACTGTATTTGTGAGCTATACCCTCCCTTCTGATCCTCAGCTGTGTCATGTGACCAACTCTCTGATTTCCAACTGAAACAACACAGGAAGCCAGTTACTTCTCTATTCATTCCTGTGAGACTGAAATTGAGGCTGTCATAGGAATACATAGAGAAACTGGCTTCCTGTCCACACATAAGATGCTGTGTTATTTGGAAAGTCAGAGTACTGGTCACATGATACAGCTGAGGGTCAGAAGGTAGTTTATAACTTACAAATACAGTCACTGGTAATAAGATTACCTTCACTACAGTTTACATCATGTACCTTTCTAAAAAGTCAGAGAATAAAAGTTTTTGTGTGAGTGCTTCTTTAAGCCTAAGATGAGTAAAGTGCAATCATTTTTAAAAAATTGCCCCCAAAGGTGTACCTAGTCTTGAAGCTTGTTTTGTTCAGTGCTATTTTATCTGGTGATAGCTGTATTCTCACCTATAAACCAGAAACCAGGATAAATATGCAGAGAGTAGGTAGAAATTCCTGACTCATGAAGATGAGTCATAAGTTAGAAATAATACTTTTCTGCTATTGTAAATTCTTTATGAGATCATAATGAGTTAGTTGTTGGTGGCAGACTGTACTTTATACCGATTCTGTCTTCCTGTTAAAATGGAATGTGTCATCAAAAAATGATCTATTTTTTAAATCACATTTTATGTTAAATATATGTTTTTAGAATTTTGGTGTATTTTTTTAATTTTCCAAGTCACTATCCATATTTAAAAAAATCCTAAAATCCTGCACTGACCACTGAGGTTAAAATACATAAAGACCTGGCTTTTGAGAACGGCTACATGGGCCAAAGACACAATGGACAGGAAGGGGCCGCAATGACTTCTATTGGAGAGTTTTCTAGACATGCTGTGTGACCTGTGCAGAGGTCAGTAGCAGGGTTGCCAACCATCCAGAAATTTCTGGACAGTCCTTAAAAATAGGCCACTGTTTTCCTGTGTCCGTAGAAAAAAAATATAGATGTGCCCGTGATTTTTTGAGGCTGGTGGTATTTGACTACATAATTTAGGTGATAATTATCATTTTACAGATAATCAGTAAATGCTGGTAATTAGTTCTTATAAGTATATTGAGCTATAGACATGTATTACTTATAATCTTTATCATTCATTGCAGTGTTCTAATTTGTCCATAAAAAATGTTGCTTGTTCATGATTTTGTGATAAGTTGTCCAGAAAAAAAGAGTGGTCAGGTGGGAGTAGATAAGCCGTGTTATCACCTATTGTAAATGGTGGATTCTGTTTTATCTTTATAGAGGTGTTACTTGTAATTCTGCCTCTGCTGATAATGGCTGCTGAAATGTTACCTGAACAGAACAGAAAATCATGACTTATTATTAGACCTAGTGGATAGTGTGAAAATTGCAGGATTATATACCTTTTTTAATATAGACATTACCTAAAACAAAATTCTAAAAAATATATGTTTAACATAAAAATGTGGTAATTTTCTGATGACACATTCCCTTTAAGGGCTCATGCAAACGACCATATATTTTTTCCATCTGATACACATTTTATGCAGATTGGATGCGGATCCATTCATTTCAGTGCGGACAGCACACCATGTGGCATCCGCATCCATATGTCCGTCCCACAAAAAAAGAAAATTAAACATGGCCTATTCTTTTCTGTTTTGTGGACTAGGATAGGCATTTTGACAATGGGGACCACGGAAATTGGTGGATGCACCCGCCGGGTATCCGTATTTTGCATATCCATGGTTTGCGGACTGCAAAATACATACAGTATTGCATGAGGCCTTAAAAATATATCTTGTAGAAAAATACACCTGCAGATTGTTGCTGAATAACCTCTTGCTGTTTTTTCAGAGATGTGGTATTGGGTATTCCTATGGGCCCTCTTCTCCTCCCTCTTTGTCCATGGAGCAGCAGGAGTTCTGATGTTCGTCATGCTACAGAGGCACAAACAGGGGAGGCTGATATGCGTGGTGCTGGTCAGCATTGGGTTCCTGGCGTCTGTCACCGGAGCAATGATAACTAGTAAGTATTATAATGTAGACACAGATTACACATTGGGAATTGTTAATAACATAAGGTGCTGAACCACAATTTTCATAAATTGTACTGTATTTGCTTTTATAGCCAAGGCAGAGTTTAGTCTAGAAGAGGCATAAGACTGGGTACTTTGGACGGTCACAGGAGTCCATCTCCTGAAGATAGATTAATCAAAAGGTCTCTGTTGTTGGAAACCCCAGTGATCAGCTGCAATCTGGTTGGGGGATTCTGTAGAAAGTGTTCAATATTCCTGCATTGCTACCACTGGGGAAAAGAAGTCCCTACTGAAACCAACAGGCTATCCATATAATGCATAAATGTGCCAGGTTTTGATACTTCCTTTTTTTTTCTGTCTTAGGGCTCATGTACACGACCGTATGTATTTTGCTGTCCGCAAAAAACGAATCCGAAAAACAAACGTATGAAGTCCGTGTGCATTCAGTATTTTGCGGAACGGAACAGCTGGCCCCTAATAGAACAGTCTGTGTTTTTTTGCGGAACAGAAATACGGACATACGGAAACGGAATTGACGCGGAGTAACTTCCGTTTTTTTGCGGACCCATTGAAATGAATGGTTCCACATACGGTCCGCAAAAAAAACTGAACGGACATGGAAAGAAAATACGGTCGTGTGAATGAGCCCTTAACAAGAGACTCCCCCTTTATTAACGCTAAATTCTCTTTTAAGAAGAGCATTGTTTGGTTCATTCATTTTGAGAATAGGTGATGAGAAGGGTATTTGATAATAGGCTTTCTGAACCAGAAAACCTCTTTAAACATGAGAAATGCATACTCAAGCTCTTACATTATTCTCTAGTTCAGGGGTGCACAACCTTTTTTGGTCTGGGGGCCGCACTGTCATACTGTTCTATTTTAAGGTGCCACAATAAGTGCTTTTGTGCGGGTTATCTGCAAGAAAACTGTGACCTCTCTGTCATTATACAGTATAAACATCTGCAAATTAAAAAACTGCTTTCATACCTTTCTTCAATAAAGAAACATATATCTGTCCAAGGCCCTCTCTACAATGCCCCTTGTCATCCACAGTGCCCCATAACAGTGACATCCACAGCTCCATCATAACACTGACATCCACAGATCCCCCATAACAGTGTGCCATCCACAGCTCCCCCATAACAGTGTCATCCACAGCTCCCCCCATAACAGTGTCATCCACAGCTCCCCCCATAACACTGACATCCACAGCTCCATCATAACACTGACATCCACAGCTCCCCCATAACAGTGTCATCCACAGCTCCCCCCATAACAGTGTCATCCACAGCTCCCCCCATAACAGTGTCATCCACAGCTCCCCCCATAACAGTGTCATCCACAGCTCCATCATAACAGTGACATCCACAGCTCCCCCATAACAGTTACATCCACAGCTCCCCCATAACACTGACATCCACAGCTCCCCCCATAACACTGACATCCACAGCTCCCCCCATACCAGTGACATCCACAGCTCCCCCTATACCAGTGACATCCACAGCCCCTCATAACAGTGACATCCACAGCTCCCCCTATACCAGTGACATCCACAGCCCCCCATAAAAGTGACATCCACAGCTCCCCCATAACAGAGACATCCACAGCTCCCCCATAACAGAGACATCCACAGCTCCATCATAACAGTGACAGCCACAGCTCCCCCCATACCAGTGACATCCACAGCTCCCCCTATACCAGTGACATCCACAGCCCCCCATAACAGTGACATCCACAGCTCCCCCTATACCAGTGACATCCACAGCCCCCCATAAAAGTGACATCCACAGCTCCCCCATAACAGAGACATCCACAGCTCCCCCATAACAGAGACATCCACAGCTCCATCATAACAGTGACATCCACAGCTCCCCCCATAACAGTGTCATCCACAGCTCCATCATAACAGTGACATCCACAGCTCCCCCATAACAGTTACATCCACAGCTCCCCCATAACACTGACATCCACAGCTCCCCCCATAAAGTGTCATCCACAGCTCCATCATAACAGTGACATCCACAGCTCCCCCCATAACACTGACATCCACAGCTCCCCCATAACACTGACATCCACAGCTCCCCCCATAACACTGACATCCACAGCTCCCCCCATAACACTGACATCCACAGCTCCCCCATACCAGTGACATCCACAGCTCCCCCTATACCAGTGACATCCACAGCCCCCCATAACAGTGACATCCACAGCTCCCCCATAACAGAGACATCCACAGCTCCCCCATAACAGTGACATCCACAGCTCCCCCATAACAGAGACATCCACAGTTTCCCCTGAATAAAATCCATAGCTCCCACCCTCAGTGACATCCACAGCTCCCTCCTTAGTGACATCGACAGCACCCCAAGTGACATCCAGAGCTCCTCCCCTTCAGTGATATCCACAGCTACCCCACCTGTGACATCCAAAAAAAAACCCATCAACAGCCCCCCCAAGTGAGATCCAGAGCTCCCCCCTTATTGACAACCATAGTTCCCCCAAAAGTGACATCCACAGCTCCCCCTTAGTGTCACAGCAACCCGACCAAGTGACATCATCAGAGCTTCCCCCACCAGATCCCCTTCTCAGTGACATCAATAGCCCCCCCTTAGTGACATCGACAGCAGTCCCCCAAGTGACACCCACAGCTCCCCCACGTGACATCATCAGAGCCCTCCCAAATGACATCCAGAACTACCATTTAGTGATAGCCACAGCTACCCCACCTCCACAGAAGACTTGAAAACCTCCAGCACTGCTCTCCAAGTCACTCAGACAGAGTAGTGCTTTTTAAGATCTATTATCTATGTCCCGCCGATGCCTGTTGTCTGCAGTCGGCGGGACATACTGTAGAGGTGAGGGGAAGCTCTGCTGTGTCTCAAAGCTGACGCTGGGACACAGCAGAACTCTGCGCCGGGAGGCGCCGCTTCTCATCACCGCGCCGGTCAGTGCACGTGATGAGAAGCGTGGGACTGCCAAGCTGTGCTGCTGCTCGGCGGCACAGCTTAAAGGGGCAGTCACCAGTGAGCGCAGGGGCCGCAACCAGTTCATACTAGTTCATACTAGTATTTTGGCTCTCATAGTGATGGATAACAGATCCCATTGATTTTGGCCTCATGCCCACAACTGTATTTTTGGTCCGCATACAATCCACGTTTTTTGAGGATCGGATAAGGACCTGTTCATTTCAATAGGGCTGCAAAGAATGCAGACAGCACACAGTGTACTGTCCGCATCTGTATGTCTGTGTCACAGACCCGCAAAAAGAAAATTTAATTTGTCTTTTCTTGTCTGTTTTGCGGACAAGGATAGGACATTTCTGTAGAAAGGGAAATACAAAGGTTGCATGCACATGCCCGGGGTCTGTGATTTGCAGACTACAGACAGTCGTGTACATGAGACCTTATAATAAGCCCCTCAGGTTCCCATCAGGTTCCTATTTTTCTACACGAAAGAATAGTATAGCAGACTATGCCATTATAGTTGTGAACAAGCATTGGAGACCTGATGGATTGGACGCTAAAGGCAGTAGGATCATAACCTTCACAACACCAGTCATTAAATCACCACATCTAAAATGATAAAAAGCTCCGGGTAATATATAATTCCTATTTCGGGGCATGGAAGGAACAGTAAAGTCTGTTAATACCATTACAATGTCTTACCTATAGTCTTCTTAGGTTGCTTGAATGTATCTTCAAAAATAATGTTATTGTGATTGGTTAACATCTACTGGGACCACATCTGCATAGAAAAATAGATGTAATCTTTATAGAAAAAAAATGAATAAAATATCTTGTAACTCCATCTGCTTTTATAATGCATTATGTATTTAAAAATATTAATACATGTCCAGGGAAACATTAATGATAAATTCATGTCTCTAGGTATAGCATGCAAGCAAATTCAATCCTAAAAACACATAATGCAAAGTTTGTCAAGTGACAGAGAAATGCCCCATATGCTAATAGTACACTAAAAACAGTGCTACCAATGTCATGCCAAGGAACAAATCATTGCTGGAGTTCTGTGTCTGGTTGGTCTAATGACAGCAAAATGTAAAGGCAGAGAAGATACAATCACCTTCTGACTGGCTTTATGGATGTGTCCACAAATGGATTGATTTTATCTGGCATAGAGATTCTACATTGTGTTAAAGTGGCTCTGTCACCAGGATCAACCCCATTAAACCAGGCATACTGGCTGGTAGAGCTTATCATGCTGATTAAAACTGTATCTTTCTTTTGTCTGTATGATAAATAGCTGCAGAGAAATCAGCGTTTTTATTCATATGCAAATGAGCAATTGGAGCACTCAGAGGCGGGGCTGAATATTCTGAGCACTGCTATGTAACAACCCCTGTGCTCTGCACACGCCCCCTCCCCTTGACTGACAGGGCTAGACAGCAGGCTGAGGGCAGAGCTTTGTCCAGGAGCTGTGTGCTAGCAAGTAAATATCACATACACTATAGCTGCCCCACACTGAGATCTGCTCAGAAAGCTAATACACATATCACTGCTTTATTCACAGGCACAATATATGATTATACAGACACCAATAATGTGTGTTGCCTTATAAGCATAAAAACACCATGAACCATTATGAGTAGAGATGAGCGAACGTGCTCGTTACGAGCACTGTATCGCTCGGCTCCCGTGCGAACAAATGCACGCAGGCTTTGCGGATCCGTCCTCACCTGCATGTAAGTCAATGGGGACGGATCGATTGGTATGACACTCATACCAAACGGATCCGTCCCCACTGACTTTCAGTCGGGTGAGGAGGACGGAACCGTTTGGTATGAGTGTCATACCAAACGATCCGTCCCCATTGACTTACATGCCGATGAGGACGGGTCCGCAATGCCTGCAGGCATTTCGCACGGGAGCCGAGCGATACAGTGCTCGTAACGAGCACGTTCGCTCATCTCTAATTATGAGGTGATGCTATAGCTTAGTGGGTAAGTTGTTGGTGTTGAATGTAGAGATCCCAGATTTGAATCATAGGTATGACCTTGCATTTTTTTTCTTCAGAAATGTTTTCTTCCACATGTATCCCATAAGAAAAGTCTCTCTCTTTACTATATTTAGGAAGCTAATAAATATTACTGGTTTCTTTATAATCATATACTGTGTCTGTGAATAAACCAGTAATAAGTTTTAGCAAAAAAAAACAAAACAAAACACTTTTCTCAATATAGTAAGGCCTTATTATTATATATTATTCATTATATAAATAAAATGGTTTTGAATGAAAAACCCCCAGAAATAAAACATATACCTCTTCTGGGATTTGAACCTGCAATCTCTAGGTGTAGGGAAGACCACTAAGCTATAGCATCACCTCATATTGGTTCATGGTGTTTTTATGCTTATAAGATATATAAGACACACATGATTGGTGTCTGTATAATCATATATTCTGACTGTGAATAAAGCAGTGATATGTATTAGCTTTCTGAGCAGATCTCAGTGTGGTGCAGCTACAGTGTATGTGATATGTACATGCTAGCAGACAGCTCTGCCCTCAGCCTGCTGTCTAGTCCTGTCAGTCAGTGGGAGTGGGGGCATGTACAGAGCACAGGGGGTGTTACATAGCAGTGCTCAGAATATTCAGCCCCACCTATGAGTGCTCCGGTTGCTCATTTGCATATGAATAAAACGCTGATTTCTTTGCAGCTATTTATCATACAGACAAAAGAAATGTATAGTTTTAATCAGTATGATGAGCTCTACCAGCCAGTATGCCTGGTTTAATCCTGGTGACAGAGCCTCTTTAAGAGCATTGTGAACACAACTTCATTATGTGTTTACCATATTTTTCACCCTCTATAAGACGCACCAAGGTTTTAGAGGAGGAAAATAAGAAAAAAAATATTTTTCATGAGACCTCAGATCAGACCCTCAATCAGACCCCCAGTGTTAATCAGACCTCAGCTCAGACCCCCAATCAGACTCGTAATGTTATTCAGATCACAGATCAGACCCCTAATGTTATTCAGACCTCGGATCAGACACCTAATGTTATTCAAACCTCATATCAGACACCCAATCAGACCCCTAATGTTATTCAGACCCCTCAATCAAACCCCCAATGTTATTCAAACCTTAGATCAGACCCCCAATTTTATCAATACCTCAGATCAGATCCCCAATGTAATTCAGACCTCAGATCAGACCCTCAATGTTATTCAGACCTCAGATCAGACCCCCCCCCCCAATTTTATTAAGACCTCATATCAGACCAACAATTTTATTCAGACCTCATATAAGACCCCTAATGTTATTCAGACCTCAGATCAGACCCCCAATGTTATTCAGACCTCAGATCAGACCCCCAATGTTATTCAGGCCTCAGATCAGACCCCTAATGTTATTCAGACCTCGGATCAGACCCCTAATGTTATTCAGACGTCAGATCAGACCCTCAATGTTATTCAGACCTCAGATGAGACCCCCAATGTTATTCAGACCTCAGATCAGACACCTAATGTTATTCAGACCTCAGATCAGACCCCTAATGTTATTCAGACTTCTGATCAGACACCTAATGTTATTCAGACCTCATATCAGACCCCTAATGTAATTCAGACCTTAGATCAGACCACCAATGTTATTCAGACCTCAGATCAGACACCTTATGTTATTCAGACCCCTAATGTTATTCCGACTTTCAAATAGACCCCCAATGTTATTCAGACCTCAGATCAACCCCTAATGTTTATCAGACCTCAGATCAGACCCCCAATGTTAATCAGACCTCAGATCAAACTCAACTCTCCTGCTCCGGATGCTGCTGCTGCTACTTAACAGATCCAGCGCTCTTCCTGCTGCGTGTTGCTGTGACCCATTGTAATGTATGTAATGATCATGAAGTGTGCAAAAAATACCTAATAAAATAGCGAACAAGCATGGCAGGAGGCACAATTAGGCCTCATGCACATGTATGTGTCAATATTGCAGTCCGAAAAATACAGATGTCTTCCGTGTGGAATTCACATTTTCTCACTCCTATCAAGAATAGGACATGTTCTGTAATTTGCAGAGCGGACATACGGATACGGACAGCACACAGATGACATCCGTATGCTGCCTCTGTTTTTTTTTTTTGCGGACCCATAGAAATGAATAGGTATGGGTGCAAGAAGCAAATGATCAGACATGAATGCAAAATTTGATTGTGTTCATGAGGCCTTACTTTTAATTAGGTGACCACATGCGCCATATGATTTTATGAGTGCGGGACAATAGCCCTGTGGGCGGCCCAGCGTGCACAGCATCATTGTAATCAATGATGCTGTGCCCTCCCGTGCGCACGATCGATGCCGCTCTGGGACATATGGCCTGCTCACGGACCGTATGTCTCAGAGGGCATACAGTTGTGTGAAAGGGGCCTAAGATTAACATGAGCTGACCAAAACTATTAACCCCCTCTATGCTAGACCCCAGAAATAATGACCGTAACCCCTCCACTTCATTAAACTACCAGGGAAGATTTAATAAATGGAAAATATTAGTTTTGTAATTTTATGTCATCTGAACCTGGGGTGCGTCTTATAGTCTGAAAAATATGGTAAATAATAAATTCAATAAACATAAATGGGAAAAACATGTTCTCTTTCATGATGGTTAAAAAGCTTCTTTATGGGAGAAAAGATAATAAAAGTATACGTGGTGATACATAGGAATTTTTCACACCAGTGATTTTAGCACACTATATCACATGAATTGCAGTTTGAGGTGTAATGTGTCACATGGGCAGTAAAAATACTGGGACAGCTTTTTGCGTGTCAATAAGAGTCATTTGTGAGAGGATGAAAGCGAGCTCTTATGAAAACACTTCTCCACAGACTGTTACTTCCTGTAGCCAGGTTACATACAGAGCAGTTATCTTACGTAACACTAACCCGTAACCCTTTTTTCACCATTGATTAAAGCACTTGCATATTGATCTAGTATAAAAAGAGCTAGTCACTCAAATGAAGGATTAGAATATGGGCCACATGTAATTGTAGGTTTGCTTCATGGTGACGTGCCAAGCATACTCCGGTAATTGCCATGATCATTTATATTCATTGTACAGAAAGACACGAGAAAGCTCAGTGAGGGTATATATTTGTTTGATGCTCAGATCAGTAAACGCCCCTTAAAGGGGTTGTGTAGGCTGAAAATAGTGATGACCTATCCTCAGGATAGGTCATCACTATCTGATCTGCAGTGGTCTGACACCCGGCAACCCCTCCGATCAGCTGCTTGAAGAGGAGGCCGCACTCCATGTGAGCGCTACTTCCTCTTCAATACACTACGCGTCATCTTGGAAGTCTGGGCAGTGCAGTGTAATTACAAGTACTCGCTTCATTCGCATGAATGGAGCGAGTACTTGTAATTACACTACACCACTGCTACAAAAGAGACAACGGGCAGTGTAATGAACAGGAATCAGAGCTCACATGGAGTGCCACCTCCTCTTCAAACAGCTGATCGGCAGGCGTGCCTGGTGTCGGACCTGCAGATCAGATATTGATGACTCATCCTGAGGATAGGTCATCACTATATGCTGCCTGCACAACCCCTTTAAGTCATCCTGCAGTATACAGCTAGTTTTCAGAAGAAGATAATTAAAAAGTTGTTAGAAAGTTTGAGGAAATTCATGTGAACATGGGGACAACATGGAGACTTATGATAGAGGCTGCCCTGTTCCCAATCCTATGCCCACGGTGCCATTGGGCAGCAGAGTTAAGCATTCATTGTGCCATGTTTTTAAAAAATATCCACCTTACAAAGATTGTTCACTTCAGACAACTTCATATAAGTCTCACAGCTGCAAGCTCCGGCAGTCAACATGTCCTAACAGTCAGCATCGAGTGGCCCTATAAAGGGGTTATCCAGCAGGAAAAAATATCTAATGTGTGCCTAACATGTTAAATGGCTAGAACTGTTAATATGCTTTATTTCTCAAAGGTGCACATGACACCTCCATATGAGACCATTGCTGTGTGTGAAGGGGACTGGTTGACTGGCTCATCTCAGTAGCTAAGCCCTATTCTCTGTCAATGCATCGGCCATGACAGTGAAGGAGGTTGGCTTAGCTATTGAAATGTGTCTCTCCCTTTCACACACAACCTGGAAATTCTCTTTCTTTGTGTTGAGACTTAGCTAGAAGTGGAGGAGCCAGGGACCAGCACTGACAGTGGGAGATTGGTGCACCCTCTATCAATAAATAATATCAGTAAGTCATTTAAAGGGGTAATCCAAGACTTAAAAAGACCTCAGAGAGTGCCCAACCCATGATGGTGTTCATACTTACCTGGTCCGTGCCGCAGGTTTCCAGCTCCATTGCTCCCCAGCCGTCTCTGCAGCTCCATGATGTTCTAGCATCAACATCCTGTTGACGGGCACCAAGAGACTGCTGCAGCCAATCACTGGATGCAGTGCTGACCTGCCACCCGTGTGGCACGTGACCCAGCAGTCACATGGTGCCCATCAACAGGATGCTGATGCCGGAACATCGTGGAGCTGCAAAGATGGCCAGGGAGCAATGGAGCCAGAACCCAGCAGCATGGACCAGGTAAGTATGAGCCCCACAGTGGGTCGGCCACTCTCTGATATTTTTTAAAGTCTTGGATAGCTCCTATAATATTTTGGACACAAGGAAAAATATTTTTTTCCTCCGAATAACCCCTTTAATATTACAAATATGTGTTATTTTTAACACCTTAATTTTAGGACTAAAATATGTAATGCATTGGAAGATGGACCCAGCTGGTAATTGTAGCTAAACCACAATGAGAGAATAGAAAGATTGTATACACTGGTGATTGGATTGTAATACTCTGGAAACAAGTATTTTTAACTTCTGTAAGCTGAAGTCTTAAAATTGAGCTTGGTGAGTCACACATTAGCTTAAAAATTCCCTTTTCCCCAGTGCTATTCTAAAAATAAGTAGATTTCAGCAACACTGATTTGCTTCTGTAATGTCTTCTGACCTTTTAAAAAGTTTCACAATTCACACAAATGAAGGATTTTAAACAATAAATTGCTGTAATGTATAAAAAATATGTAGATTGACTTTACTGGAGAAAATTTCCATGCTATTTCTACATAATTGTCATCAACTTTTGCCCAAATTAAACAGAACCAATTAAAAAAAAACCCTATTAAGTAAATCAAAAATTAAATGCATAAATAAAATTAGATATTATGATATAGCACAAACATCTTCCACAACACCATGCAGAGATTTTTACCAGTCATCATCAATCAATCTCATCTTCAATGGGGCTCATAGTCTAATTTTTCCTATGTCAGACACATTTCAAAGGACAGGGCAATTTCATAGGAGGTCAGTTATCCATCAGTATGTTTTTGGCTTCTATGGAGGAAATTCATGTAAACACTGGAACGAAGATACAGACTGCATGCAGATGTTGTACTTGGACTTAGGCCAAGCTAGCATGCTCACCTGTTTTCTGATTTCCAATAAAAGTGAATGGAGAGAACCACAAATGTCCATCCACCTCCATTGTCCATTCACAGTGGCTGTGTCACCAGGTGGGATGATGTTCTGGAGATGGGCGTGGGTGATTCGGCTGTAGGATTTCTATCAATCAAACACTTATGGCATATCCTGTGGATTTGCCATAAAACACTAAGACTAGAAAACATGCAAAGCTAGTTGATGACTTAAAATAGTCTACATACAGCAGCCTTGCTTCCCGCCTCAGTAGGCCCTCCAGACCAGTTAGGACAGATCGAGGTTTGAATAGCCATCTACTCTTATGTTGATTGATAATATGTGATCTTTATCTTTTTTTACAGGTGCAGCAGTTGCAGGCATATATCAAGTTGCAGGAAAGAACATGGCACCTCTAGAAGCTTTGGTGTTTGGCGTTGGGCAGACAGTGCTGACTGTAATCATTTCCTTTTCACGTGTTCTTGCCACACTATGAGACATTGAAAGTGGAAGTATGTGAAGGAATGGATCTGTTCAGAAGGAAAGTAAATGCACATGTTTTATTATATACATAATGTTGTAGTGCGGACCGCTACTCATTGTGTAGTAATAAATGACAATATGTTGAAGAGTGACCCTCAGAAGAACTTCACATTTAAAGGGAAGATAATCTCTTCAGAAAAAGTGGCTTCCGATTGCTAAGCTGTTGCACTAATAAAATGTCAAGCACCTCACGTGCCTCAGTCCCAGGCAAGGAGCAGTACATTTTCTACAATGCTGTAGGGAGGCGCACCTTGCAGAACTGGTCTGGTCATCTAGTCCTCTAGTGTTGTGAGCATGGCAGTGGTGTGTACAGTGTTGTTCTGGAGATTTCATTATATCACACCAGATGAGATTTTTTATAATTAGGATACCAAATAGTCACATAATCTTTTTGGGGGTATTCTGATCATCGGATACACTACTACAGGAGGTTCTGAGGTACAGACACTGACAATGGAGACCCCAAAAGACTGTACCACTGCTGTGGATAAAAGGCAATGGTGAAAGGCTTATATGTGCCAAATTATTTTTGTAAGTCTTTTTTTTATCAGTTTAGTCTTAGATGGTGACATACTGATTATTGATGTCATGATCATTTAGAAAGTGGTAAATACTTAGCAGTGAACCTTGAGGCTTGTGTACTGGCCAGCAAGAACAAACATTTCATGACTCAAGTTCTAAAGATCTAATAGGATACATGAGTCTGTATATTTCATTTTTATACAACATCTTGATAATTACAACTGCTAGTACCACCAACTGAAGCTCTGCTGCTATACCGTTTGAACTATCTGTCAAAAGTATATGTCAGGAGGATTTCCTAATGTATACCTCAACAGACGTATGCCACTGTATATGCAAACAGTAAAAGAAGTCTCCAGTAGGCTCCCATAAAAAAAAAAAAAGTATCCCGCACAGGAACACATGTTCACTCTTCCTCAGTGTATAATAGGGCAGACTATCGTACTGTGCTCTATACAGCAGAAACAAAGGCTTGCTGATACATACTGGCCTGGTGTATGTCAAAAGGACACCTTTGTGGCATACGCCTGGTTAATGGGGCCCTATGGATTTTTACTGCCCCATTGCATTCGTCAGACACGTTTAACAAATGGTATAATAACAGAACCTTAGCCAATATATTCTGAACAATCCAGAAAGGAAGCCATTAGCAACCCATCTCATGGGAAGTTACCTAAAAGTATTGTGCACTGTAATGATATTGATGACCTATCCTCAGGATAGTTCATTAATGTCAGATAGGTGGGGGTCTGACTCTTGACATCCCCACCGATCAGCTGTTTCAAGGAGTTGCGGCACTTTTGTGAGTGCTGTGACCTCCTCAGTGTTTAAATGGTCACTAACTTTTCACACAGTTTTGGATAAATCAATAGTACAAGCAACCATAAGAAACTTTGTAATATATCTTATCAGACAGAAATGTTTAGTTCTGTTATCAGCTGTTTAACCCTTTGTACTCTGGCTTGCTAAATGTTTCCAGGATAGAGAAGCTCACTGAAGTATCAGATTACACATGTAAATACAAGTCTATGGGGGGGGGGGGGGTTAACACACACAGACAAAAAGTAGGAAGTTTTTTCTCAGCCCTAGTGTTTTATTCACACACATACAGGTTAGTTCTTTCTAATGTCCTCCATGAATGCGAGAAAGTTATGGAGCAGATTCTCCTCTACTTTCTGTGTGCCCAGACAGATCTGGGAGAACTGCCAACTAGAAACAGAGGGGAAAATTGCTCAAAAAAATACCAATTACAAGTGATATAATGACCAGAAATAGTGTTATTCCTCATGTACAACTCATGTACACACACTGTACTATTGATTATTATTGATTGAAGTTAAAGCAAAGTTTGTTGAAAGGTTAGGTACACTTTAACTGGACACTGTCTAGCTTGTAGCAGCAATGCAGTGTTATTACAACTTCTTGTCCATTCACTTGAATGGGATGAGCAGTTGTAATTAAAATGCACAGCCGCTATAATCTAGACCTCTTCAAACAGTTGCTCGGCGGGGGTGCCAGGAGTCAAACCCTGGCTAATCTAATACTGATAACCTGTCCTGAACACCATTACAGTGCACAACCCCTTTAAGGATTGTGGTGCATTCTTACTTGCACACAGTAGGGCAGTTACTAATGAAGATGTGTTAGGAGTGCATGCCTTGCAACACATCTATTAAGTTTCTTAGATGCTTTTATGGTGTGACAATGTGCACTACAATTGTGCCAAAATTCTGGCGCCAGAATTAGTAGGTTGTATAGGTGATATAAGATTAGACTGGACAGCCTAAGGAGTGCCACATTTATCATCCAGCCGCAGGCCCTGTGATAAATCTGGTGCATCTTTACACTGTCAAAATGTAAACTGTGTGGCCTGTTAGGTATTTCAGTACAACACCGTATTATGGAAGTATTCTGTATTATAAGATATGCCTCCATAATACAGTATTCAGTATAATTTGGCAGAATAATTTTTCTTTCAGATGCTGTATGGACTTGAGAGAGTCCATAGACTTCTGTATGAAACTGAAGTCATATGGTGGTACAGTATGAGCCCTCTGTGTGTGCCGTAAATTGTACAGAACCATAATGGGCTGAGACCCTTAATCTGCATCATCTGACTTGTAAAATGATATGTAATGCAGACTGTGTTTACATCTAGCACAATTCATATTATGCATCGTCTGTGTTTTTTTCTGTTGAGTGGCTCATCACTGATACATTGACATTAAATATGATACTTCTACATCTGTATAAGTTGACATACAACTTTCAGTTTTTTTCTTTCATAACAAAGAACATGATGTGATAATTAGAAATATTATCCTCAAGGGTTTGATTCATAAAAGTACTGTATGTCTTTTGTTTTCAACTTTAATTGGTATAAATGGTTGAGAACAACAAAGATTGGTTTGACAATTTTTTCTCTTACTGAGATGATATCTCCAGCTATGACTCTGCAGGAGCAATAATATAGATCCAGCAAATTAAATACTGGAACGTAAGAAACATTTGCTGATGAGCGTTCTGCACTATTAATATATCACAATGATATTTGCCAGTCTTACTATATATCCTCTCTGAGGTTCTCGAAATGCATGTTTAACAATGCCTGTTTTATATGCTATAACTCCGAGTATTTAATCCAACGTAAGATGACCTAAATCTAAATGATGTAAAGTGGATGTTCACCCATGAACATGACTTTAAGGTTTACATATCGTACACTTCATAACATAAAAGGTTTTATACATCTGGTACCGATCCTAACTTCTTCCATATATTATAGTTCAGAGCAATTCTGCTGGCTTTAGAGAAGAAATCTCCCAGGAATCTTTGCTTGCTTTAAGTTGGTTTGCATTCTGGCGTATTACTTATACTTGCTCTGTATAGTAATGTAAAGTAGGAATGAAATATCCCACCACATTATAGAAGCTTAGTGAACTTGCTGATAGTTTCCAGTAACATTCAATAGAATTTTAAATGTAGTTCAGGGCTGTAATAGAGAATAAACTAGTAAAAGCTAGGTAAAAACATTTCAGGGTACATTTATTAAGTCCGGCGTTTTAGACGCCATTCTTACTAAAGGCTCAGACCTCTCCATAACTTTGGCACATCTAGTGCCAGTTCTAAATGTAAGACAGCTTCCAAACTGCCTTACATTTAGACCATTTTCTACGTCTAAACCCAGCATAGAAAATTATATATGAGATGGGCCTGCCGGCCTGTCCCCTTCCCCGCCCACTCCCACAATTTGAGACCTGGTGTGAGCGGGGAGAAGTTGCAGATAGCAGCGCCTGAAATACGCCTAATTTAGGCATATTTCAGAATAATAAATGACCCCTTCATTTTATGTAGCGTGTGTGTGTATGTTTATGAGAGTCAGGAGAGATGGATGTTAGCAGGCGCCTATGTTATGTATAAGGCCATTATCAAGTGTGTGACTTGTTCCCCATACAAAGAATTGATCTCCCACTTTGAACAGCATAAAGGTCATCTTCATTCTGGTGGTAGGCAAATGTTCCAGCTCACAGACCCTTCTTGATGTTAGCTTCAGACAACCTTCTGAGGCATGTTAGAAGGTTAAAATTGGAGGACTACCTTTTTTAATTTGTTCATTCTTAAGGCTCTATTAGACCACATGATTTTAGGGACGATTATCGGGAATGAGCGTTCATGGATACATTTGTTTCCAATAACTGACCTTTATAATTAAGCCGCTGATGAATGAGAAAACGATTCATCAGAATGCAAGACGTCTGATTATCAGCAGGACATCTTCCTGTGTAAGCAGGGATGTGCTGCCAATAATGAATAGAGCAGAATAAGGGAGGAATGTTGTAGCAATTGTTCCTTCCACATTCAGTTTGCATCGGCCTGTATAAGTAAGCCGGTGTAAACAAGCATCGATGGATGTGATATTATCCATCAGCGTTTGCACTGCCCGAACATCAGCTGGAGTAATGGGGCTCTTACAGTGTATTCTTTCTGTCAGGGTGTTTTCAACCAGCCTTTCACTTCACATAGATGTAATCTTGATGTACGTACCATTAATGAGAGTGCTCATGCAGGCCCTGCGCTCCTGTTTGTATTTTTGTTTATTATATACTTTACATCGTTGCCCAACAACAAAAATTGTTAAAAAACATGGGGAGAAATTTCTATCTCCCCCTATGCCAGTTTTCTGGCATAGAAAAGCTGCAAATCTTGCATTTACAACTTTTTAAATGCAATTGCGGCTAAAGTTAGATGCAAATGGTGTTTTCTACACCACCCTCGCCACATTCCAAAGAAGGGGGAGTGATTAGGGCAGCATGTTTATCTTCTTTCATGACAGTTTTCTGCCACAAAAGAAGACTGAAATCTATGCTTGCGTAGATTTCACTTTAAGCACACAGACTACTGGAGGATGCGCCTAATTTATGATGAGGCATGCAACTTGTCATAAATTAGGCGCATCCTCCGACAGGGCAGGGGATATCAAAGACTGACCTAAAACACTGGTCTATGATAAATTCCCCCATGATCTAATAATTTGCACCTCCACTTCCAAAGTAAATTAATAAAGATTAAAGGTTGATCTGTATGTGCCCCATAAGGATACAACAAAAATACAAAAAAGGTATTAATCCAGAAATGCCAAGATGAAAAAAAACTATTTGTGTGGCTACCAGCAACCTGTCCTAGAATCTGAGCAGGAATGGTTGCCACAATTTGCAGAGCTTCCTAGGGGGAAGAGGAGCGGGGCCAAACAACAGAATACGCTAAAACTAATATTAGTTAGTTTTCCTGTCAGGCTGCTCAGCCATGATGGCATATCATAGACAAGATCACATCATAACCATCTATTATATAGCACTGTAGTGAGGTCCCACTCCCTCAATCCCCTAGGCAGCTCTGCAAGTGGAAGCAACCAGTCCTGCTCACATTCTAGGACAGGTTGCTGGCAGACATTTTAACTCATTCCCAGAGAACCCCTTTAAAGCTAAAATGACTTGGTCCTAAAGGCTTAATATAGGAAGTTGTATTGATTAGATATATCATAAATATAAGGGGTCAGTGATCAATACAACATGTTGGTGCTAGCTATGCAAAATAATTCCAAAAAATGGAACGTGCTTAACCACTTGCCATCCGGGCCATTTACCCCCTTCCTGATCAGGCCTAATTTTGCAAATCTGACATGTGTCACTTCATGTGGAAATAACTTTGGAACGCTTTTACTTATCCAAGCCATTCATAGATTGTTTTCTTGTGACACATTGTACTTTGTGTTAATGGTAAATTTGAGTCAATATATTTTACCTTTTATTTATAAAAAATCCAAAATTTACTGAAAATTTTGAAAAAAATCACAATTTTTTAAATATTAATTTCTCTGCTTTTAAGTTGCATAGGGGTATCTAATAAAATTGTTATTAATGAACATTCACCATATGTCCACTTTATGTTGGCATAATTTTGGAAATGTAATTTTATTTTTTGAGGACGTTAGAAGGCTTCGAATTTTAGATGTAATTTTTACATAGATAGAGATCCACTACCAGGACGTTTATAGTCAATGGGCAGACTGGAAGTGGTTAATGAAAACTACCAAATCAGGAGCTCCTTGGAAGACATTCCAACCCCAAAGAACCATTTAACGTTCTCAAAGTCAGCATTTAAGACCCCTGAAAATCTTTATAGCAGTGGTCAAAAAATGTCAACCTATAGTGACATTGCCTCATGGGCTTTACCAAGTGTACAGAAAAGAACTGCATTTCTATATGTCTGCAGTAGACATGGGTAACCAATATTTCTCAGTTGCTTTCCATAATATTACATAAAGGAGTTCTTCAAAAGTTCAAAGTATTTTAGGTCCAGTGTGAGACTTCCACCTCCGCTGCTTCCCTATCCCCGCTGGACCACAAGTGGGAGGTCAAATTAACATACACATCACTGCTGCGGGGAAAGCAGGAACGGCATGTGGCCTCTGAGGCTCACCGGTAACACGCTGTCCACCGGGGAACAGAAGCGGCAGAGACAGGAGCTTGACACTTGACCTGGAACACTTTGAATAGTTTTTCTTAATTTTGTAAAAAATTTTTATTCTACACTGTGCCCAGCCCAATCGAAACAGTGAAACAGGTTTTAAAGGGAAGTTGGCATATCACAACAGCCTGAAAGCTCTGAATGCAAAATGATATGTTCACATGAATCGAAATATATATATATATATTTATGCTCTCTAAAGCGTTAGTTCCATATCATAAAGTAATGCTGCATTGCTAGGATATGCCATCAGTTTGTGATCAGTGGGCATCCAATATCTGGTTTTGCGCTGAAGACCCTTACTGTCTTTCTTTGCACAGTGCCACTCTTGGCCACCTACTGTGGCCAAGGGAATTGCAGCGCTGCTCCATTCAAGTGAATGTGTCATCAGAAAATGACCTATTGTTTAAATCACATTTTTATGTTAAACATTTTTTTTTAGAATTTTTGATGTTTTTTTAATTTTCCATGTCACGATATTAAAAATGTATAATAATCCTTCAGTTTTCACACTGGCCATAGAAGTCAATTGGGTCATCTCCTGTCCATTGTTTCTATGGCCCTTCTAGCTGCTCTGACAGGACAGTAAGTCTTAACATATTGTAGGCCTAGTGGCCAGCGTGAAAATTGCAGGACTATATACAATTTTTTATATAGCTAGTGACATGGAAAATTTTAAAAAAAACCTCACCAAAAGTTCTAAAAAAATGTTTAACATAAAAACCTGATGTAAAAAAATGGTTAATTTTTTGAGGACTAATTGTTTTTTTTTTTTTTTATTATGAGCTCCATGTTGTATCTGTTACTGTCCACAATGAACCAGTAAATCAAAAGTAAGCTGTGGAGCTGGAAAGTGCACAAAATTTCTAAGACACACTTGACCCTATTAAGTATTTTAATTATGGTTTTATGTCAACAGGATTGTTAATATTGAAATTTGTAGAAGATTGTGATACGACTGTAACTGTTTTTTTAATAATAAATTTATAGGATTTTACATAATACAGAATGACCAGTTTATAGTGATATGATATGATATGATATGATAGGGTGTGGTACTAAAATTGAGTTTACCGATAAGGTATACTGGAGACATTGGCATACTTCTTTTGCCTCCCCACATGGCATGCCTGAATACTGTTATCAAGAGCTACATCAAAACAGCCAAAAACAGTATAGTCAAAGTTGTTTTTTTGTCTGCGTGCATCTAGTTATCCCTCTCGGAAGCGTGAGATAAACTTTTTAAAAATATTTTCTGCACATTTCTTGACTGAACCATGTGTTTGTGTGAATGAGAATGTAGAAGTTCCAGTATTGTACAAAACCGTATTTGGTGTGGTGTGAAGAACTGTGAGATGTTAGGACTGAGTGAGGATATAACCAGTGGCACTGGCTACTGTATAGTGTTATTGCTGTATAAGTGATGACTGTGGCTTCTTTGTGTTGATTACTTAGTGTAGTGATTGTCATATGAATAATAATGGAGTAATACTGTCACCTTTTCCTTTATCTTAGTAATAATGAATGTTCAGTTGATGGCTTTTGTCTTTCTATTAGGGAATCATTTGCAATTTTGCACTCACTTTATATTATGTTTCTATGATTTTGTGCCATTTAAAACAAAGGGCATCTGTCAGAAGATTTGTACCTATGAAAATGGCTGACCGGTTGCATGTGCGCTTGGCAGCTGAAGGCGTCTGTGTTGGTCTCATGTTAATATGTACCTACATTGCTTAGAAATATTATGTTTTAATATATGCAAATGATCCTCTAGGAGCAAAGGGGCATTGCTGTTGCACCTACAACCTCAGCTCTTTCTGCAACTGCCACGCCCTCTGCACTTTGATTGACAGGACCAGGCGTGATGATGTTTTCACTGCCTGGTCCTGTCAATCAAAGTGGAGAGGGCGCGTCAGTTGCAGAAAGAGCAGAGCCTCTACGTGTAAGGGCAATGGCCCCCGTTGCTCCTAGAGGCTCATTTGAACATGGGACCAACATAGATGCCTTCAGCTGCAAAGCGCACAAGCAGCAGGTCAGTCAGTTTCATAGGTACAAATCTGCTGACAGATGCCCCTGTCTGTATGTTCTTTGGGGGCAATGGACATCACAGAAGAGAAGTCAACTCTTGGCCTCTATAAGCCAAGAACCTGGCATACTCAGGCCACTCATGTATTAGACAACCATACATTTAAATGGCCGCCATGTAATACTACAGGACATTATGGACTTAGGGGGTCATTATAAAATGCCAGTCTTAATAAGCCCCCTGCGGTGGATCCGCCGAAGTTATGTAGACGCGCCGGCCTCTACATTACTTCGGCGTAGCCACCACTGCTTCTAAATCTATGGCAGCATAGATTTACACTGGCTCATCCCCTTTCCCCACAAGAACCTTTGCACCTCAGTCTGCGCCAAAAATATGCCAAATATAGACGTATTTCTGTTAGTAAATGACCCCCTTAGAGTCCATCAACAAGCTATTGCATGGACTAAATTAAGAACAAGCACTTTAAGAGGGGAAAACCTCCTCTTGTGAAAATTGCCCTCATCTGATTATTTCAAGGGGTTTGCTAGTTATTAGTGAATGTTGCTTCTAATCCTATTGCAACTCACATTTACATTTTTACCTTGCAGTACTACTTTTCAATAGGCATGAATTACTAGGGCTTTTACACCCTTATCTACTCTTTTATAACTAGAAGCTTCAAGTTTGGCCTTTTTATTTTATTTTATTTTATTTTATAAAATAACCATTTTCAGTGAATTATCTGTACATGCTAAGACTGGGTGTACATGCTTCAGCTGCCAATTATAACAAAAAGCCACCCACCCGTGGTGACTGATGGCTGCATGATTTTGTGAATACCTTGGTTTTACCCACAAAATCATGCAGCTATTTGCCACCACGACTGGCTAGATTTTGGCTCCGTGCAGCAGCGAGAGTGTGTAAAGCTGGCCTTAGTTTTGTTATAAGGGAACATGATTAAGAGTGGGGGAAATAAAAAGATGCCGGTGTCAAACCTCCAGTGCTACAATTAATGTAGCGATGGAGTCTATATGCTGAAATATGTGTGTTGTTCTCGACATGTGCTCTTTTTCAATAGCAGGAAAAAAAGATTAAAGGGGTTGTCTGGGTTCAGAACTGAACCCGGACATATCCCCATCTTCACCCCTCCAGCCCCTCTGACATGAGCATTGGAGCATTTCATGGGCTTTTCATTATTATACTGCTTCCGCCTAGCAGTGTTCCCAGTGACGTCCGTCTCTGCTGGGCAGGCTTTAGTGCTGCCCTAGCCGCTTTACAGGTTAGGAAAGCACTAAAGCCCGCCCATTAGTGCTGGTGACGTCACCGGGCCCATTGCTAGACTGAAGCCTCCGCCTAGCTTTCCCTGGGGAGAGCCCTGTACGTCACTGGATCTCCAAAAAATGAGAGCATTGGAGCATGAAATGGGGTGAAGATTGGGATATGTCCGGGTTCAGCTCTGAACCCGGACGACCTTTTTAATACAAGCGATACCAATTATGATTTTTTCTTCTTTTTGTGGGAATGAAAGGCTCAATGGAAATGTACATACTCCTGGAAGCTTTATCTAGAATACCTTTGTACATTGAGTTGAGTTTAACAATATAGCAAAGCTGCATTTGTGATTTAGTACCAGTCATGGTAATATCTGTATAGTTCCAAAGGACTACAAGTAGATTTAGTGAGTTACTATATCCCTAGCACTTTGAATAAAAACAAGATATGCGATAAAGTCATATCTGCTACATTTCTCTTAATTCCAGATTTCATTATTTAATTAAAGGGTTTGTCTCACCTCAGACATTAGTGGCATCGCTGGGATATACTACCAATGTTAGATACCGTAGGTGCAGGTCCCACCTCTGGGACTCACTCCTATGTCCAGAGCTGGACCCCGAAGTGAACAGAGACCAGCCGGACATGCATGGCCACCCACTTATTCACTTCTATGGGAGTTGTGAAAATAGCCAAGCGCTGGCTCGGTGAATGGAGTGGGGCCGTGTTTGCACTGTGTGCTCTCCAATCATTTCTATGGGCTTCAGAAGATAGCTGAGTGCCCTCATTTAGCTATTTTTGGAACTCCCGTAGAAAGGAATGACAACCCGTATGCGGTGTGTGCTCTCCTTCACTACAGGGGTCCCATTCTGTAAATAGTTGTGGGTTCCAGAGCACCTAGGAATATGCCATCAATATCTGAGGTGGCAAACCTCTTTAAAGACCGTGTCCACCTTAGGAACCAATTTGTTTTATCGTCACAATGTATCCGAAATGAATAGCTTGGTCTTGAATAAAAGTTCCTTACATTATATGTTTACATCTCCTATGCAGATCTGTGTCTCCACTGTAACAGACTATAAATTAACCCTGTGTAGTCTGATTCTGAATTCCTTCCATCTTTCCCCTACTTCTTGATATTGTATGCTTAGTAGGTTAGCAAGGAGTAGGAGAAAAGCAGAAGAGAAAATAACTGCAGGAACTGACTATTTCAGGTTTGTTTGTAGGTCTGCATTGGAGTTGTACACACAAAAAATGTTAGGAAACGTTTAATGAAGAATATTTATATTATTTGTCATTTTTAGATGCATTGAAACAGGAAAAACCTTGGTTGAAAAGGTGGCCATAGCCTTCAAAGAAACTATAAAGCCATTCATATCTGATTGTTCCTATAAGTTGCCTTTTCCAGGTGATGACAATATCACGGCTACATAAGTTATATTACTTATTACTTTTTTCATACATATGTTCACTCTGATTAATATTGCATGCAACTTACAGAAGCTGATCACTAAACACTGTACATGGTCTAAAATATCAAAAAAATAACTATAAAGTTGTAAATATTGTACAATATTAATTTTTAATTTTATAAGATTTTTTATTTTTCGCATTACTGTACAAAAATTCATGATGGAAATGGAAATACAAAAATAAAATGTTTTGTTTCAAGTAATAGTTTGTTAATTGTACACATGATTTTTACTTTTATTAAATGTGGTAATACAGCATTTTCTTGCCTGGTGCCAGATTACAGAGAATTTGGGGTATTAAAATCAACCATATTCACCAATTAATGTTCCAGTCTTGCGTGAACAGAGATAACCAGGGAACAGTGCTTATAACACTTAAAGAGGCTCTGTCACCAGGTTTTAACCTATGTATTTTAATACATAAGTTAAAACCCCTTAAATTGCACTTTTTTAACATACCTGTATTGCAGAGTATAGCGCAGCGGTTGTGCTGAAAAAAGAACTTTAAACATTATGCTAATGAGCCTTCAGAGCACCGGGGGGCGGGCTCTTTCCTCCTGAGCACCGCTTCTTCACCGCCCACCCGGGCCCGAGGCTCTCCTCCTTGTCTTTGGTAACGCCCCTTCTACAACAAGATTGATAGTGTTCGGCACTGCAAGCGCTATTGCGCACACGCCGGCGCGATCGCACTGCGCAGGCGCGGGATTTCAGCGCTAGGCCAAACGGTCTAGCGCTGAAATCCCGCACCTGCGCAGTGCGATCGCGCCGGTGCGTGCGCAATAGCGCTTGCAGTGCCGAACACTGCAAGCGCTTCCATCCTTGTGCGCACGCGCCGTCACTTCCCAACCCGAAGAAAGGTGTTAATAAAGAGAGCTGGCTGATACAATGTCAATGTATATGAGGACTATATCAGCACATATGAATACAAGACATCAAAAATATCAACTGCAGAATAACCATGTACACAAGTGATCAGGCCATTTGGGAGTGGAATTCTACAGACGTGACATGAGACCTAACTGGATAGTAGATTGTAACCACGGTAGGCAAAAATACACAGACAGTGATCCCTAACGGGAACCCAACCCTCTTTCACTGCCTACATGCGGTGCAAGCCCTAGGCAGCAAGTCCACAACTGGTTGACGTTCCCTACTTTGTTAAATGCAAAACAACCACACACAGAGGCAAAACAACAGAGTCGTACAGAAACGGGTTGGAACCCGGTGGACAATGCAGTACCAAATAAAAGGATAGTCAGAATAGGCAAGCCAAAGTCAGAACCAGACAGGAAACACAGTACCAATTCATGAAATGGAATGATCAAGGCAAGCCAAGGTGAAATATATAAGCAATCCAAACGCACGCAGAACCAGGAGCAGAGCTAGGGAGTGAGAAACTATAAGGCAAGGGTGTATTGCCAGCAGGCAATTTAAATAGAGTGCAATGTCCCTGGATTAGAACCTGATAGGTCCAAAGATTCAGAGACCCATTGGACCAGAACACAAGTTGCCAAACAATAGGAACAATAGGACTGAGCTGCCACATCAGAACAGGCACAACTAAAACCTAATTACCTAATCTCCCCAGTGTACGTACGCTGCGGAGAGAAACAGAGCACTGCGCTCCATTGCCATGGACACAACCGCATCACCAGGGGGTTTGGCTAGACACCACTTCACAGGAGGCATTATACAGCAGAGCGTCTCACCCAGTGCTGCTGTGCTGCAGCCACAGACCGCAGCACTGGAGCCTGGACAGGTGACTGGTGACAGTGGATCATCTGGGTGCCACAGATGGGAGGCAGTGCCTCTGGTTCAGAGTCAGTGAGCAATAGTTGATGTGTGTAGAAGCACTTCACAGTGGCAAAATGAGGAGGAGGAATTCAGAGTCAATCAAGAATAAACTCAGTGCAGGCAGAGTACATGCAAAACAATAATCCAAGTAATAAGTCAACGAGAACTACCGATTCACATCAATCCCATAAGTACTGAAACTAAGAAATCATCCTAGTTTCTCAGGCAAAGAACAGAGGGAAAGTTGTCCTTAAGTAGCCATACAGTTTGGTACTGTAAGAGTTAACTGTTTAGGTAGCGAATTCAGAAGGAAATTCATGTACCAGGAATTAAAATTGATTAATAAATCCCCTGCAGTACTTCAGGTGGTCGTCAAGAGGTACAGGCAAATAGGTATTAGAACTGCAGGAGGCTGGCAATGGCATCTGAGCCGGAGGTGAAGAGTGAGCTTCATCAGCTGAAGCAGGAGATGTCAGTTCATCCAAACGAGATGAAATGTTCTGTAGTAGCTGATCTTGGCAGCTTCGCTGGAGAGATAGTTCTTGGTCAATGTCATAGAATTCAGGCAAGAAGTATTCATGGCCTGAGCAAACTGACACTTGGAAGGCCTACCTGGATAATGGTTCCCTTGTTTGTCATGGATGGATTGCAGAGTCTTTGTTTTGAGCAATGGCCCATGTGAGTAGAAGCAGTTCATAGTAGCAAAATCAGGAGACAAAATTTGTATTTAATCACACAAGTCAGGGCAGTAAGTTCATACAAAAAAATAATCTAAGCAGAAGGTAAAAGGTAAGTGCCAATCCAAATCAATCTCAGTAATATAGAAAGTAACAAATGAACCTGGTTGCTCAGGGGAATAGCAAAAGGGAATGGTCCTTAAATAGCCTTATATTTCAGAACTGCAGAGTTAATACATGGTAAAGTCACATTATTATAACCATCAGCCAACATCCAGCGTAATCACTGTGCGCAGAATGAACCAAGGACAATATCTGCATGGAGTTTGTATGTTCTCCCTGTATTTGTGTGGGTTAGCTCCAGGTACTCCAGGTTTCCTCCCACACTCCAAAGACATACTGATAGGGAACTTAGATAGTGAGCCCCATTGGGGACAGCCTGATGCTAATGTCTGTAAAGCCAACAAACACAATGTCACACAGTATCCATAAATAGTACATATTTATTGAAACATAATTAAAAAGAATAATAATAATCGTATTAAAATATCCACAGTCCTGGATGAACTCCACATGTCACCAAAACATGTCCCTGAGATCTTAATAATGGTCAAATGGGTCAAATATAAATTTGTAAAATAATAACTCCCCACACTTTACTAGGTAATAATTGCTGTTATCAATTGTCTATACTATTGCAGTATAGTTTGCTATATTATTGTTATTATTGTCTATTATTTACATTATCGCAGTATAATACATCAACCAAAGTGGTGCAACAGAGTAATCTCACTCAGACAAACAATATTTCTGCCAACATTCACAACAAATGTAAGATGAATCAAATATACCAAACCAAAGGATCCAAGGGACAGCGGTATCGCTGTCGTACCCCGACGTATGTTTCGCCCAAAGCTCCTTCCACATATAATTTATGCATTCAGAGAGTATTTCGGGTCAATTTGTGATGATTCACTTGGACTATATCTTGATTTTTTGCCTCATCCTTGGATATATATTGGGCTATATTTACAAAGTACTGTTTTAACCTCTTCCACTCATTTTTACTGGCACCGTTTTTTAGTGGTGGTTGTGGAGACTGGAAAAAAAATGCAATTCCGCCACTGTTTTATGGGTTTTGTTTTTATAGTGTTCACTATGCAGTAAAACTGACCTGTTTACTTCATTCTCTGGGTCAGTACGATTACCACATTTATGTATTTGTTTGTTTGTTTTCTTACTGGAAAAAAAAAAATTTTTTTCTTTTAATCACCATATTGTGACCCCCATAACTTTGTTATAGTTACATTTACGGACCTGTGTGAGGGCTCATTTTTTATGGGACAGTTGGTAGTTTTTATTGATACCATTTTGGGCGTGTATGATTTTTTGATCACTTTTATTCCTTATTTTGGGGGGAGAAGAAGCGATGAAAAATTAAAAGAATTGACCCTATTGATTTTTTTTGTTTTCATTACACAGTTCACCATATATTTTCATAGTATGTTTTCAGATGCGGCCATTCCTATGATGTTTATTTTTTTATTGTTTATTTTAATTTTAAGGGGGTGATTTGAATATTTTTTTTTTTTTTTTACTTTTTTGGGCCCCCAAGAGGACTGACCACAGCATGCAATTATTAAATTGCAACTTGTATAAAGTAATATACAAAGATCAGCATATTCAGAGCTTCCAGCTACAGGCCTGAATTGGAATATACTAGTAATAGGTTTAGATGTCTGGTACAGGCTCTTTCTTATTACTGCAATGGAACGTCTTTCCCGATCTCAGCCAGGGGGAGGTGTTCCTGCCTGTAAAACATATGCTTCCAGGTTATTTTCTGAGGGGTCAAATGTTCACAATCGGCATTATTGCCAATTCCAGACATTAGCCTCAGGTGTCCAGTAACTATGGTGCTTGCTATGCTCTGTAGCAGGCACCATATTTAAAGAGACTCTGTCACTAGGTTGTAACCTATGTATTTAAATTCATAGGTTACAAGGCCTAGTGACAACTTTTAAAATCATACCTTTCATGCAGAGTTCTGCGCAGCGGTCACGTAGAAATTTAAACTTTAAAAAGTATGCAAATGAGCCATCGGAGCGGCCTCTTTCCTCTGGAGCACCGCTCCTTCACCGCCCCCCCGGGCCCGAGGCACATCCCCTGTCTCTAATCACGCCCCTTTCTGCATTTGATAGACAGCGCTAGACTGGTAAGTCTAGCGCTGAACTCTCGCGCATGCGCCCTAAAATTTTCCCGGCGCATGCGCAGTAGCGCTTGCAGTGTCTACACTGCAAGCGATGTCTTCTCTTCTGCGCACGCGCCGTCACTCCCGGGACTACCGAAGTGACGGCGCGTGCGCAGAAGAGAAGACAGCGCTTGCAGTGTAGACACTGCAAGCGCTACTGCGCATGCGCCGGGAAAATTTTAGGGCGCATGCGCGAGAGTTCAACGCTAGACTTACCAGTCTAGCGCTGTCTATCAAATACAGAAAGGGGCGTGATTAGAGACAGGGGACGTGCCTCGGGCCCGGGGGGGGCGGTGAAGGAGCGGTGCTCCAGAGGAAAGAGGCCGCCCCCCGGTGCTCCGATGGCTCATTTGCATACTTTTTAAAGTTTAAATTTCTACGCGACCGCTGCACAGAACTCTGCATGAAACCCAGTGACAGAGCCTCTTTAAAGACCCAACATCCAGTGTACATGGACCCAAACTTGACCCTGAACCTGTATCCCATTGAAGTCAATGGGGACCCAAACTTCACTTTATTATTTTCAGTTATAGCATGGTTATATCGGAAAATAATAGCGTTCTTAAGACAGAATGCAAAAGAATATGGCCATTTACGGGTTAAAAAAAACAACTCACCTCATCCACCTGATCATGCTGCAGAAGTCTCTTTTATCTTCATTCAGCAGGACCTGCCAAAGGATCTGCAATGTGCACAATGAAGTCACCGCACTCTTCTATGTGGTGCGGTTTCCCACTGTAAAAAACATATGGGCACATTTATCAACAAATACACAAATATATAAACTTTAATTATTCTTTTCCCAACAAAGCTGAAACAAATTTGTCATTTCCTTTTATCTACTTTAGTCACACTTTGTCTGAGTTCTATTTTTATTAAAGCGAGGCATACTAATTTGCCCTGACTCTGACAAGTGATATCACATACATGTATGAATGGCTGGAAGCTTCTCAACTTTCCTAGAATAACCAATAATTAGTTAGCCACTTGAAAAGGAAAAACTAGAAGAAAATATCATAAATGTCCATTATTTTCTGCCATGATAACAGCTGTAGAATAAAACATCACAGTAGAACAAAAGGATATCTGACATAACAAATACACAACATACAAGCATAAATATACAAGAACACATTCCTATCTAAAAAAGCAAACAGAAACAATAATAATAATAATAATAATTATTATTATTATTTTTATTATTATTATAAGAAAGTTACTTCAGCTGTATGATTGTGACCATGAGTAATGTCAAGTTTTCATAATTTTAGTAAACGTCCGACTTAAATTAGTGTTTGGACAGATTGTACTTTCCCACCTCTTCATACCTGCTTGGACTAAGATATTTGGTCCAAAGATTCCCTGGGACTATGAGATGCTTGGTGCCATGATAAACAGGGAGGTAGCAGAACAAGCAAAATCCTCAAATTCCCATGTACAAATGGGGAATTTATCAACCTCATGCTTTTAAGCTTATGCCAGGTCTAAAAAAATGGCGTGGTGTGGGTGGGGAAGAGGACGGGCCGGTAGGCCCTTCTCATTTACCATTTTATAAGTCTGTTTTAGGCATAGAAAATGGTCTAAATGTAAGACAGCAAAGACACTGTATTACATATAGCAGTGGCTGTGGATCCGCAGAAGTTATGAAGAAGCCAGGGCCTCTTCATAACTCCGGTGGATACACCGCCAGGTATAGGCCTTATTAAGACCGCAGTTGAAAACGCCGGTCTTAATAAATGTGCCCCAAGATCTCTACCCAATGAACTGCACAGAATTGTATCACTAAGGAGAAAGGTTGCCTGTGTGTTGAGGTCACCATTTGTACAGCCTGTCTTCTTTCTGTGCAAGTAGTGTAGGTAGTGCTTTTTTGCTATCCAAACCAACCCAGCCACATGAAGCTTGGAAGGCAAGTTCTGCGGCCCCGCAAAAAAGATAGAGCATGTCCAATAGGCATTTTGATTATAGGGCTGGCTGTGTGCATTCTGAAAAATGCGGGACGTGCATGTCCGGTATCCATGTTTTGAAGACCGCAAAACACATATGGTCGTGTGGATGTACCCTAATACTGTTCACATTACCCTCTTATCATCGAGGCAAGGGAAAGGTAACTCAGATATGAAAATGTGGACACAGGGTAAATTCATCCACACCCTGCTCAAAGAGGGAAAAATATTGACACAGTGAAGGGCACACTACGAATCATTAACCCTCTCCTGTCTTAGATTTACCTTCCTGTCTTATAGTTGTTTTCTGTTAATCCAAACTCCATTGGCCATGCCATGCTTATCATTATATGACTCAATCCTTTCATCATCAGAGTAACTGCTGATTCTACCTTTTGCATGGCTGTATACAGTCTGCAAACATCTCCCTCATCCTTAGTGCAGTACAACTGTACTACACCCCTGTTGGCATCCGTGGCTATAGTCCTAGCCACTTTCTATATCTCCCAGAATATAGTGGATCAACAATTAATCACACATGTTGCAGTGCCAACTTCAAAAGTAATGAGAGAGAAAAAATGTGAGCTACCAATGGGTAGGACTAACTTGTTATGTGGGTACAGGTAACCAGACACTTGAATGTTGTCTGAATTGAATGCATTATTGTGCATATAATCAATGCTTCAGGTGAAGTTGTGATTGGGGTGAGGCTTCCACTGCCCTGCCCTGGGATGACTTCTAAGATTTTTTTCTGGAGGCAATGGCTTATACATTCACTAGAGATATTAAAAAAATTGCTAGTGTGTTATAAGGGTATTTTACTTAATCAAGTACTGATTGGTTCTATCCCCTTTAATTATTATGCCACCTTCTATATTCTTTATAATAATATTAATTATAATGCAGTGAGTTAGGGATACTTTGATAATATATACAAACCCACCATTGTGTTGGGAGGCTGAATTCCTAAGTGATTATGCCAGAACATGCTTACTGCACACTGGACATCCTTAGAAGGAGTGCTAAAAGGTATAAACTTTTCTGCACAAAGACAAATAACTGGAACTCAGCGGAGAACATCATCCATGTAGGATCTTGTAGGTCTGTCTCTCTCTTGTATCACAATGGGGGGTTTGGCCATGTGCTACGACATGGCGATAGGAGCCCCCCTCTCACATTGTATTGTTGAGACCAGGTGATTATTATTTATTCTGAATGTGGTTTGCCTGTTTTCCCTTATATTTAATCACACTTAGTAAATATTTTTAATCACTTAGCCTGTTAAGCCTATTTATTCTCAAACTGTCAAATTAACGTTAAAACACTTGGTGTCAGAAATGTGGATTTTGAGCAAATTGATATGATTATTGTTGATACATAGGGTAGTTTGGTACCACCACTCCGAATGGCATCCCAGACATTCGCAAGAATGAAATAATCTGTGGGCAGATTATTAATGGTTGCATTGGTTGTGCAAATCAGCTACAAGATGTGAGTGGAGCTTTAGTAGAAGGTCTGTTGATCTTAGCAAGGTTCTTTTGAGTTATAGAACTGAGCAGGATTCTAGTGACAATCTGTAAGAATTTGAGTAGTGAGAGTCTGTAACAGTGCAGTGTTAAGATAGTACGATATGTATGGCACTAGCAAGGGAACAAATGGTAATATGTGTCTAAAAGTTCGTAACAGCACTTGTGTTAAAGTAAAAATATATTTAGGAAAATGACAGTAAGCATGATAAATCAGGGACTGCTAGTCAATTAATAGTGAATAAGCATTGTACCTAGTGTGCAAATAGATATATGGTTAGCACTAAGAACATGAAAATGTTGGAGAAAATATTGCTGTTGAAACAGTTCTAGTTTCAGAACTATTAGATACTGTTGAAGCTATATGACACATCACAGTCTGTGAGATCGTTTGATGAGAAAGATTAGAGCAAGTATTTTGTGGTGCATGCATGACGTTAAAAGGTTAAAGAGAAATGTTATAGAATGGTTCCCATGGAAAATAAAATTTTACCTTTAAACAAGGGTTGATGTGTCTGGGCTGTTTTTTGTTTAATGGGGTTCTATAAATTTATCTTACTGATGATCTATCCTTTGGATAGATCATCAGCATCTGATGACCGATCAGCTGTTTGAGAAGCCAGTGAAACTTGCAGTAGTGCTGTGACTTTCCAGCTGTTTCCCACAAGCCACTGACGTCACGACTATTTCATTGGCCTAAGTGCAGCTCAGCCTCATTGAAGTGTTGCACCCGGACCAGTGATGATAGAGCATCAGTAACAAAAAGGTGTAGAACCCCTTTAAAGGACATAGACACAAAGATAAGGCTATTTTATGCCCCCACCCCGTCCAGTCTCAGCTTTTCTATATCTCCTTATTTCCCCTCTTTGCATGTGTGCATGTGTCTCCTGGGAAGCTGGGTAAATAAATAATTGTGAGATAGGAGGCACAAAATGGGTGCTGCTGACCACTGCATGTGGGAAGCTTAGCAGCTTTAAGAATGTGTAAAGTAAAGGCTATGAAGGGGGAGAAAGAGTAACAGACAGAGAAGACAAAGAAAAGACATAAAAATCAAACGGTATTGGGTTAAGGGCACTCACATCATACTGGACTACCAGGGGACAAAGAAGAAGGATAATCACATCATTTTTATTAAATAATATATACAATAAAAATATATAAAAAATCTAGGAATGTATAAAAAGATATACGACAAATAAATAGTAATAACCAAGCTAATCGGCTGGTTGAACGCACTCAGTTCCTTGGAATATAAAAGTGGTAAATACCAGGCACAAATCAATGACCTCAAGATGTGGTTAGTCTTTTGTTAATAAAATCCGCATGTTATTTTGCACGATGGTATCGTTATAATAGACAGTCACTCCTATATCCAGCCAATAAACAATCCACAATTCTGATACATGTACGCAGATAAGCGTACGCAGATAAGTGTATATTGTGTACGTTACCGCTCTAGAGAAGATGCAGTCACCAGGATCGTTAGGTAATACAAGTTGGTATAAAGAGCAGGGTCCGACGTTGGGTCCCACGTGACTCACCACATCATGAACCTCGTGACTTGTGTAGAGGTCATGTGATCCACAGGTCCTTCACAGGTCCTAAAGGTAGGTATGAAGATAATATACCGGACTGTTGAAAATATACACCAAGCTTTTCAGTACGAATGTCCTTATACTGCGTGTTGGATCTCAGTGAATATATAGGTTTTCTTATGGCGCCATATTCAAAACTTGGTTGGCTCCTTATTGTACCAGACGCGTTTCGGAGTGCCTCACTCCTTCCTCATTGGTTGATGGAGGACCAAGAAATGAAAGTATTTATAAGGATTCAAAATAGGAGGTGTGGTTTTAAATTGGTGTCCACGTTTATATCCAAAATCTGGTCTGGAACATACACCTGGCATATATACCAACATATAAAATAAAAATAAAAATACAAATGTCATAGATAATGTGAGCCCAAATTGAGACATATTTCCATCACATAAACCGATATGTTTAAACATAATTGTCTTATATTGTGAATTCTCAGACAATTCCCATATATTGCGTTTCTTTCAAAGTTGATTCAGATACCATATTATATTTATCCTGGTGTATAATTGATCATATGGGACATTGTATAAAATTAATATACAGTAGGTGGACTCTATATATTACGTTTCCCATATAGCACCATACTATAGTAAGTCTATCGGTCTGTTTCAACACCATTAAATCAATGATGATTAGTGGGGTTATGTCCCCAAAGTAAGGGGAGGGTCAGCGTGCTGGGAAACAGCCGGGCGGTGATTCCCTATCACATAAGGGAACGGAGTCCCTACACCACAAATTTATTGGAAATTGATCTTATAATTTAATTCTTAATGTAACATAAATCAATAATCAATTTCCACAACTATTTATTTATTTTTTATTTCTTGTCTCGGGGTGAGCAACCCTTGTAAGTGAGCACCACTTTCCAAGATTAAGGCCTTGGAGAGCCACTGTATATATATTACTAAGAAAAGACATAGCTATTGATTAATGCAAAGTTGTTGGAAAGTTTGCATTGAAATAAAGAAATATTAATTGTTTGTCCTCTTAATTACAGGAAAAAGATGAGAAAAAGTAAAGAAGATTAATTATTCTTCTCTCTCAGAATTATCTAAGGCATAATTGTTTGTGATGTGTGTGAGAGAATATTATATATATACTGCCATCATACCTTTATAATAGTTGATTAAGACCATGTGGTATTGAAAGTGATAAAGGGATTTGTGATGAAATTGTGCACATTTTTGGGTTTTAAAAAAGAATGTATAATTTTAAAAATATATAAGCTCTTGATTGATTATAGAATGAAGTCCAGAAAACAACAAGTAATGGCAGAAACAGGCAATAGCGCTCATCCTCATTTCTGGGTGTGGTGTGGTATATGTGTTTCCAGAAAAGCTGGGTGGCTGTATAGTTTCAGGGATATCACACAGAGGGGGGCTTGTAGCTGAGAGCAGTATTGCAATCGTAAATCAGTAATTGAAATAGGAATAGGTGCGGCTTTCAGTAGCTGTTTGTGAATGTGTGAAATTGTAGCCAAGAGGAATTTGATGTATGTTCAGCAAAGTTGTGTGTAAAGTACAAGAATAAGGTGTGGCTATGAGTTTTGTGTGAATATATGAATATATGATGCTGTAGCAAAGAATGTGAATGTGCTTCGGAATAAAAAGGTGGAGTAAAATGGGGTTTTTATAATGCACATTGGGGATTTTAGTCTTTTCTTGGGAAATTTTAGTTTTTTTTTATTGGCACCTACATTTTTTACCAAATAAACTTATGTGATAGAAACGTTGCCTGTGGGCCCTTCACGTGTTCATGTCTGTATTGTCAGATTTGTTTGTTTCTTTGTTTGTATTGTGATATGTTAATTGTTACATGCTAAATGTTCTACCAACACCAGAGATCTGTCTTCATGACATGTAAGGGTAGGGTAGACAGACTAGAAGAGGGAGGATTGCACAAACTGAACGAAGGGGTGTGGACTTAGATGACCTATAGGGGAGGAAAGGGAAAAGGGTTATGGACACAAAGACAGCTCTTTTGCTCTTCTCCTAATTACAAGGCACTTCCAAGGAAGAAAATAAATTGAATTTATTGAAAAAAGTGAAGTTATTGTTTGTTTCTTCTGCATGCTTTTATGGAAAAAGACTATCTGTTACAAATCAAGAAAAACTAGGTACATCTTCAAACCAAAATAACCAGAGGGTATGAAGTGCAGGGTAAACCAAAATATAACTGTTCAATAAATGTATGAATAAATGTGATATTAATGGTGTTATTATCTTGACAATCAAAGGCATAATGTTAAGTTAATATTATTGGTTAAATATATAACATTGTACTATATATATATATATATATATATATATATATAGTACAATGTTATCTAGTGCTAAAACTTTCAAAAGTTATTGGAAATTACTACTATTGTTATTTAATGTGCCAAGAATCACCATGATGTGTAAATTGATATATGTGTATTTTCTTACAAACTTTTGTAAGTTTGTACTGGAGGTGTGGCTACTCCATCTGGTCATGCACTCCTGACCAGCCCATTTGCCCCACAGGTTGTTTTTAATCAGTGCAACTATAAAGCCGAGTGATTCGGCATGCATGCTAGTATCTACACTCCTGAACTAGGGGAGGCCTTTGAAGCACCAGAAATGGCAAAAGGCAGAGTGGATACAGCGTACATGTGGAACAAAACACCCCCTGATTATATGGAAGCCAAGTCTGGCACGTAACAGGTAGGAGATAGTGTTAGGTTCCCATTCTGCAGAGAACACCTTGACGATCCGGTGAATGGGCTCAGATAATTTTGTACAAAATATATTTGCCAAGAGTCTCTGATTTATCAAACAAGCATAGCATGAGCTTTGGAATACTCTATATCATTATGGCATTTTATGCTTTATCTGATAGCAGTGTGCGGTTGTATTCTATATATTTTATTTTGATATGTGTATTTTGTTTGAAGTTTTATAACACATCGAGTCCAAGATTGAAGGAATAATTAAGAGGTTACTGATATATATGTATGTGTTTATTTTACTAGGTATTGGATTTAGCAAAGTTTATTTTGCTTTGGCAGAGGACCTCTATGGTTCCATTGGAAAGTTATTATTTAAATGCAGTGTTGGACCAACAAAAATTATAAGGACGTTTGTTTGTTTGTTTCGGTTAATCTATCTGTGCAGGGGTGGAGAGAAGTAAATTAAGTTTTAAAACCAAATCTACCCTGTCAACGGCTCATCCTGCCATGGACTGAGTTATGCTAGACTGAGTTGAAATCTATGGACTGAGCTAAGTGAATTGAAATTTTTGAAAATGAATTATATCTGATAAAATAAGAGGAACTATGGAAAAAGAACTTGCTGCTCGCACTTCTGTTGTCCTGGGGTAGACCTCAAAGATAATTGTCTGCCCAAGACTTCCATCAGTCACAAAAGGGCCATGCAGTAAGGTGCACAGAACAGCTAGAAATGGCCAACTGACTTTGCCCCATATTTTAAAGCGCCAAAGACTTTGTAAGTTTAGGATCCAAGAAGATCAGAAGTGAAGAAAGATGTCTTCACAGAGATCTCACAGAGAAAGACCTCTGTGAAAGATACTTCTTGTTAGTCCAACACAGTTTTTATGATTTTTGTGTTTTTTTTCTTTTAGAAATTCAATGGTTCTGAAGTGGTTTTCTATTAAATGACTATGGTTTATATTATGTTATTTAGAATAGGTAGGTAATGATGTTACTAAAACTATGGTGTCCTTTACTGTATTTTGAGATAGGTGGAAATTAATTAAAGTGGAAGAATAGGGGGTGGAATGTGTAGTAAGGGTATTTAACTTAACTACTGATTGGTTCTATCCCCTTTAATTATTATGTCACCTTCTATATTCTTTGTAATTATATTGTTTGCAATGCAGTGAGTTAGGGATTGTTAGATAATATACACAAACCCACCGCTGTGCTGGGAAAGCTACATTCCTAAGTGATTATCCCAGAACATGTGTACTGCACACTGGACATTCTTAGGAGGAGTGCTGAAAGGCATAAACTTTTCTGCACAAAGAGAAATAACTGGAACTCCGCTGAGAACATCATTCAGGTAGGATGTTGTAGGTCTCTCTCTTTTATCATCATGGTGTGTGCTATGAAATCTATGACATGGCAACAGGAGCCCCCCATATTGTATTGTGCAGGCTAGGTGATTATTATTTATTCTGTATGTACTTGTCTGTTTTACCTTAGATTTAGTCACACTTAGTAAATATTTTTATCACTTAGCCTGCTAAGCCTATTTACTCTCAAATTGTCAAATTCAGCTGGTAAATGAGCTAATTTCCAAAATGTTTACAAGGGCAAACTTATGTAAAAAACATGTGTGTGTGTGTATATATATATATATATATATATATATATATATAAAATGTGAGATTGTGAAGGGGTTAACTGTCGATGGGCGATATATTTCCCCTAGGTACAGCCGTTACTTATATTAAAACAAGTTTTAAAGTCTGGTCGCCCATTCCACCTTCATCCACTACTGGTTTTGTGCCTTGTGCTGCAGTCACTCAGGTGCTAGGAGCCACTGATTAGAAGGCCTATAAAGCGGCAGAACTGGCAGACAGAGAGGAGGCTGAGTGCAGCTAAGACTGCTAGAAGGTTGTGGGCCTCAAATGATCTGCGCTACCTGAAAGGTAAAAACTTGGATTGTTTATTTCTGTGTTTCTATGGCTAGCAGCTAGTCGTAGGTATAGAGAGGGACTGCTATATGTTTAGTTAGTGCTCTGATGAGAAGGTTTTGTTTTGCTGCCTGAAGTTAAAGGCTGTTTGTTTTTTCCTGCTGTCATTGGACTTGTTAATAAACGCAGGCTAAATGCTTGTTTGGACTAAAGCTTCCGTGTCAATGTCTCTGACTGCTGTTGCACCATTATCCCGACCTCTAGTGGGCTAATCCTCCCACATATGGTGGAGGATGTGGGCAGTTTTTTTTTTTTTGAAAAACACAGTCTTAAAGAGACACACGCTAAAAAGTCTGCTACCAGTTAAATGTCCTGGGTGAAAGCTGCAGGAGAACTACATAAAAAGGCTGACATGGATGAACTGGTAAAGCATCTGGTGCAAGCGAACCTACGGCATGAACAGGCTATGGCCGCACAGCAGCAGGCCCTGGCGGCACAACGAGAAGAGTCCAGAGCTATGTTGCAACAACAAATGGAGATTAGTAAACTGTTTATGGAGAAATTGACTGGGGCCAGGACTGTCTCACAAACTGGGTCAGCTGACTTGCAAGGGGCCCGAGGTGTTCAGCCAACCGTGAAGGCTGCAGTGCAGGCCGCATTGCAAAAGATGACACCTGCAGACGATGTGGAAGCCTATCTCATGGTTTTCGAGCGAGTGGCAGAACGAGAAAAATTGCCAGCTGACCAGTGGGCAGATGTTGTGGCGCCATTTCTGACCGGTGAGTCACAGAAAGCGTATTATGACCTGAGTGAGATGGATGCTCATGATTACTCCAAGCTAAAGGCGGAGATCCTGGCTCGACTAGGTGTGACCATGCAGGTGCGTGCTGGCAGAGTGCATAACTGGACTTTCTCTGAAAGTTTACCACCATGTTCCCAGATGCATGACCTGATCCACCTAGTGAAGAAGTGGCTACAGTCGGAGGAGTGCACTCCAGCCCAGATGGTCGAGCTGGATAAGTTCAACCGCTCCCTGCCTCCTAGGATACAGTGCTGGGTCGGACAAGCAGGACCTACAGATGCTGATGAGCTGGTGAACCTGGTGGAGCGATATCGGGCTATAGAGGACCTGATACAGAACTCTCCCGGAAGGAGCGGTGCCAGAGACAAGGCGACCAGAGGGAGTGGTAAGACTGTTCCTGTTATTAAGGGAAGATAGTTCAGGTTGGGAGGTGGTTCTGAGGGGGAATCAACTGGCGGGCCACGACGGGGGTCTCGGGACAGAGACCAAAGCCGCATACAATGTTGGCGATGTCATGAATTCGGTCATATAGCGGCTAACTGCCCCCTCACCACCGAGCCCATGGAATGTAATGCATCCAGGCGTGTCTCCCTCTTTGCATGTCCTAGTGCCAGAGTCTTTGATTGGGACTGAGCCAGTGAACAAGTGTGCACTGTATCCATTGGGGGCTACTCAGTTTCTGCTTTGCTGGATTCTGGAAGCCTGGTACATGGGACTTTGGTCAACTCAGGGTTATACAGTGGACATAAAGTTGGGGTGTTGTGTATTCATGGGGACACATGGGAATACCCCACTGCTGTCATCACCATAGACACACCTTGTGGTGCTACCACCCATGAAGTAGGCGTGGTGAAGTCTCTCCTACACCAGGTGATCCTAGGAAGAGACTTTCCATTATTTTGGGACTTGTGGGAGAGAAGAAACACGCACTATGCAAAATGTGTTATTATTGATGATGATGATGATAATGATGATGCTGGTGATCAGAACATAACCCCTATACCATTTGGGCTAGATGCAGAGACCCCAGTGGTAGGGGTGACCCCAAATGAAAGGGAAACCTTTCCACTAGCTGTGCTTGCTGGTGACACTGAGGGTCAGGAGGAAATTCCTGACATGCCTGAATTAGATGTGTCACGTGACAATTTTGGTACTGCCCAACTCCGTGACCCCACATTGTTAAAAGCACGGGAGAATGTAAAAATGATTAATGGTGTGCCATAGGTTCCAGGGGCTGAAAAAATGTACCCTTACATGGCTATTAACCAGGATCTACTGTATAGAGTAAATAAGGTCCATGGGGAAGAGATTGAGCAGTTGGTTGTGCCCCAACCCTATCGCCGTATAGTTCTGGATTTGGCCCACAAACATGTGCTAGGTGGTCACTTGGGTTGTGAAAAAACCAGGGAGCGCATATGTCAGAGGTTTTATTGGCCAGGAGTACATAGGGATGTAGAAAACTACAGTAGCTCATGTCCTGAATGTCAGCTAACTGCTCCCATTGCTCATTTCAGGAGCCCATTGGTACTATTACCAATCATAGAGATACCCTTCGAAAGGATAGCAATGGATCTAATTGGCTTAGTTGTAAAGTCCGCTAGGGGGCATCATTACATCTTAGTCGTGCTAGATTATGCAACACGATATCCTGAGGCTATACCTTTGAGGAACACCTCCTCTAAACTCATTTCTAGGGAGCTTTTCCACATTTTCTCCTGAACAGGTATCCCCAAAGAGATCCTTACCAGGGAGACCAGGGGACACCCTTCATGTCTAGAGTCATGAAAGAAATGTGCAAGCTATTAAAAATTAAACAACTACGCACGTCAGTGTACCACCCCCAGACTGATGGCTTGGTTGAACGATTTAACAAAACTTTGAAGGGGATGCTTAAAAGGGTGGTTAGTAAGGATGGGAAGGATTGGGATTGTTTGTTACCATATTTAATGTTCGCAATCCATGAAGTACCCCAATCCTCCACAGGTTTCTCACCCTTCGAGCCACTATATGGCAGACACCCACGTGGGCTACTCGACATAGCTAAAGAAACCTGGGAACAGGAACACACCCCTTATAAAAGTGTCATAGAACACATTGCACTCATGTAGGACAGAATCGCTGCAATCATGCCCCTAGTCAAGGAACACTTACAGAGCGCACAAGAGGGTCAAAGCCGCGTTTACAATCGGTTGGCTAAAGTAAGAACCTTTAACCCAGGTGACAGGGTGTTAGTATTAGTCGAACCATAGAAAGTAAGATCCTGGCTAAATGGCAAGGGCCTTATGAGGTAATTGAGAGGGTCGGTGAAGTCAATTACAAAGTGTGCCAACCAGGTAAAAGAAAGCCTCAGCAGATATACCACGTAAACTTACTCAAACCCTGGAAGGATAGAGAGTCCCTGTCAGCTCTAGGTGTACCAAGAGGTGAGGTCCCAGAAAAGTTGGCACCGGTAGTAAGCCCACACTGTAAGAAGGTACCAGAAGTTCGGGTTTCAGAGTCCCTATCCAAGGTACAAGTACAGGAGACAAAAGAGTTTGTCCTTAGAAACATGACGTATTCTCAGAATTGCCTGGGCGAACCTCAGTCATTAAACATGACATTGTCACTGAGCCACATGTAAGAGTACATTTAAAACCTTACAGGGTACCAGAAGCTCGCAGGCAGGCTATCTCTGAGGAGGTCAAAAAGATGTTGGACCTAGGGGTCATTGAGGAATCGAAGAGCGACTGGTCCAGTCCTATTGTCCTGATTCCTAAACCTGACGACACATTAAGATTCTGTAATGATTTCCAGAAATTAAATGAGGTGTCAAAATTTGACTCGTACCCAATGCCACGGGTTGACGAATTGATAGAGCGACTGGGACATGCTCGGTTCTTCTCTACCTTAGACTTGACAAAAGGGTATTGGCAGGCACCACTCACTGACAGTGCTAAGGAGAAGACGGCATTTGTTACCCCTGATGGTCTATATCAATATGTTGTTCTTCCCTTTGGGCTACTTGGGGCTCCTGCCACCTTTCAAAGGCTAATGGACATTATCCTTAAACCCCACCGTAGATACGCATCTGCTTATCTAGATTACATTATTGTTTTCAGTGAGGACTGGGAAAGTCACTTACCAAAGGTTCAGGCGGTAATAGATTCCCTCAGGGCTGCGGGGTTGAAAGCAAACCTTAAGAAATGTGCGTTCGGACTCGAAGAAGCCCGCTATCTGGGGTACACAATAGGAAGAGGTATCATAAAGCCCCAGGTTAATAAGGTAGAAGCCATCCAAAACTGGCCACGCCCCTTAACAAAGAAACAAGTGAGAGCCTTTTTAGGCATTGTGGGCTATTACCACAGGTTTATCCCAAACTTTGCCACTATAGCAGCCCCTCTAACAGATCTAACTAAGGGAAGTAAGTCTGTTATGGTCAAGTGGAGTGAAGAGGCTGAAGGGGCATTTCAAAGGTTAAAGACAGTCCTTTGTAGAGAGCCAGTACTAATCACTCCTGATTTCACCAAAGAATTTGTGGTCCAGACGGATGCCTCTGATGTGTGTCTGGGGGCTGTCCTTTCCCAAGTGGTTGGAAGTGAGGAACACCCAGTCACGTATCTTAGTAAGAAGCTTACACCCCCAGAGAAAAACTACAGCATTGTAGAACGGGAGTGCTTAGCAATAAAGTGGGCCCTAGAATCCCTCAGGTATTACCTGCTAGGTCAACACTTTAGGCTAATGACAGACCACTCCCCTCTCACCTGGATGAGCCAGGCTAAAGCGAGAAACGCACGAGTCACGAGATGGTTTCTAACTTTGCAAAATTTTAAATTCTCAGTAGAACACAGGGCTGGGAAACTGCAAGGAAACACAGATGCGTTATCCAGGACACACTCTTTGGTGGCTAAAAGTGTTCGCCCCCACAGGTTCGAACAAAGGGGAGGGTATGTGAGATTGTGAAGGGGTTAACTGTTGACGGGCGATATATTTCCCCTAGGTACAGCCGTTACTTATATTAAAACAGGTTTGAAGTGTGGTCGCCCATTCCACCTTCATCCACTACTGGTTTTGTGCCTTGTGCTGCAGTCACTCAGGTGCTAAGAGCCACTGATTAGGAGGCCTATAAAGCGGCAGAACTAGCAGACAGAGGGGAGGCTGAGTGCAGCTAAGACTGCTGGAAGGTTGTGGGCCTCAAATGATCTGTGTTACCTGAAAGGTAAAAACTTGGATTGTTTATTTCTGTGTTTCTATGGCTAGCAGCTAGTCGTAGGTATAGAGAGGGACTGCTATATGTTTAGTTAGTGCTCTGACGAGCAGGTTTTGTTTTGCTGCCTGAAGTTAAAAGCTGTTTGTTTTTTCCTGCTGTCATTGGACTTGTTAATAAACGCAGGCTAAATGCTTGTTTGGACTAAAGCTTCCGTGTCAATGTCTCTGACTGCTGTTGCACCATTATCCCGACCTCTAGTGGGCTAATCCTCCCACAATATTTATATATATTAAGAGAGAGAGAGAAATAGCACTAGCACTGGAGCTGACAAAGTGCCCGCACTTCAGAACCCGATCCATAGGTCAAAGGAATGAGTTGTAGAAGAGATCACAGCACTCCAAACGCAATACTGGAAAATTGGTCATTTATTCTCAAGTGTCCATAAACATGTGACGTTTCAGCTCCCACCTGGAGATTTTTTCAAGCATATTGTGACATACAAACATGGACACTTTAAATAGTCCCAAACAGGTAATGACATCAGAGTGGTTTGCCAAATCTAGTACAACTCAATGCACTCCTCCAGAGACATCCAAAGGGCATACTGGGACGAGTATAACACTTTCCTTCAGTTTCCTTCATAGAAAAAAATGAAAAATAGAGAAATTCACCAGATGATCACATAAATTGTAATTACCCCGGTATGACATGAGTGGATTTTGTAGGAACACCTCAATATGCCCAAGGCCAGCCTTAACAATATGCCAGTATTTATTCAAAATTCTAGATATGTCATTACTGAAGTCTGAGAAAGTAGAAATGAATGGAGTCCTTTTATGTAATTTTTCATTTAGATTTAGACTTAAAGGGGTTGTCCGGGTTCATAGCTGAACCCGGACATACCTCTAATTTCACCCAGGCAGCCCGCCTGACTAGGGCATTGGAGCATCTCATGCTCCGATGCCCTCCTTTGCCCTGCGCTAATTAGCGCAGGGCAAAGGCATTTTGCCCGGTTCCGGCGACGAACCGGGCTCTGCCGGGCAGAGACTTTCACCAGCAGTGAGCCCGGTGACGTCACCAGCGCTGATGGGCAGGCTTTAGCGCAGCCCTAGCCAGGGCAGTGCTAAAGCCGGCCCATTACAGCCGGTGACGTCACCGAACACACTGCCGGGCGGAAGCCTCTGCCCGGCAGTGTGTATAATGTAAACAAAAACCCATGAGATGCTCCGATGCTCGAGATGCTCCATCAGGCGGGCTGCCTGGGTGAAATTAGGGGTATGTCCGGGTTCAACCCCTTTAAGAAGATTTGCTCTATATCATGACTGGACCAATTAGCTCTGTGGGATATCCTCTAACCAAAAAGTTAGAGCACATTTCCTCAAATCCAATTCACATCTTTGTTCATCATCCACAGTCCTCTTGATTCTTAGCATCTGACTGTATGGCAAAGATTTTAGCATACTTGTTGGATGTAAGCTATTGTAACAGAGTAAGGTATTTTTATTGGTTTCCCTATGAAACAGATCTCTATTTAACACTCCATGATTAATCAAATGGAAGTTTGCAAATTAACCACTTCAAATGAGGCCAATATTGCTTCAGAAGGAGGAATATCCAATTCATGTAACTTCAAGGGAGTCTGTCACCTAATTTTCACCAATATAACTAAGAGCACTGCCCCACAAAATATTACAGACATATTCCATACATACCTGTATGTACTTTGTGTCTTTATTCTATGTCCAGGAAAGCACTTTTCTTCTGCTGGAAAACAGCTCCCAAGTGCCCAGCTGAAAGTGAAAGTAAAAACAGCTTTCACTTCTAACTCAAATTCTAATGGCTATATCTTCTGATATAATGGATATAATGCTATGATTCTGGAATTGTTTGAAAGGTTGGAATGTCAGCTTTCAAACAAGGTCATATTCATATTTCTAGTGGCTACCAATCCCAAAATATGAGCAACTAAAGCAGCCCACCCCTCTTCAGTCTGGTTTGCTTTGGCCACTTGCAGCAGCAGAGCTGGGCACTTGGGAGCTGCTTTCCAGCAGAATAAAAGTGCTTTTCCTGGACATGGAATAAAGGCACAAAGTGCACACAGGTATGTTTGGTATGTGTATGCAATCTTCTATTGGGCAGTGCTCTTAGTTATACTGGTAAAAACAGCTGACAAACTCCCTTTCAGTAAAAAATCGACAGTGTCTATGATATAGGATCTTGCTGCAGTGGCATACTGCTAGTCTATCTTTTTTCTGGGACCGCAAAATTGAACTAAGGATGCAACAGCACATGGTATGCTGTCTCCATCTTCTGCGGTCCCATTGAAATTAATGGGTCCCCACCAAGGAACAAATGCGGACCTAGAAATTTGGTCGTGTGAATGGACCCTAATACTGAGGTGCTTTTTCTCCTGTTAGGCTAAAACTACATATTATTGAGACATGTAGCTTTCAATTTGCCTGGCCCAATTCTAATAAATTCTACACCCCTACTGTATATCAATTCCTTGAGGGGTTTAGTTTTTAAATTTTTGGGAGTGTTTCTTATGTTTTGGCACCTCAAGACCTTTGCAAACCTGAAATGGTACCTAAAAACATCCTTAAAAATGGTGGGCTCAAAATCTACAAGGTGCACCTTCATTTCTAAAGCTGATATTTGAGTCAAGTAGCACATTAGGACAGCAGGCATATTTCTAAAAAAACAGAATGAGGGTAATACATTTTGTGCCAGATGTATCTTTTGGAAACTGCGGTGTTAAAAAAATAGATTAAAATTAGAGTTGATTGAACGTGCTCGTAACGAGCACTGTACTGCTCGGATCCCCTGTGCTCCGCTGCGCAGCCATCCGGATCCATCCTCACCTGCCTGTAAGTCAATGGGCACGGATCCGTTTGGTATCACACACTAGTGTGTGACACCAAACGGATCCGTCCTCCTCACCCGACTGTAAGTCAGTGGGGACAGATCCGTTTGGTATGACACACTCGTGTGTCATACCAAACGGATCCGCCCCCATTGACTTACAGTCAGGTGAGGACGGATCCGGATGCCTGCAGGCATGCGAGAGCAGGGGATCCGAGCACTACAGTGCTCATTACGAGCACTTTCGATCAACTCTAATTAAAATAGATTGAAAATCTGCAAAAAAAATTGTAAACGTTTACATTTCACCTCATTTCACCTTATTTAACCCTTACAGTACCAGCGCCGTACATGTACGGCGCTGGTACGATGCGGGCACATGGCGCCCGCTCGCGGGTGCGGCGGGCGTCATGGCCGGCAAGTCTCTGCTGTTTCTAACAGCAGAGACTTGCCGCTACCTACTGTATCAGCGGCGTCTTCCGGGGTGACTAGATGCCGTGATCACACGTGATCACGGCATCTAGTTGCGTCTAAACCCGGAAGCGTTCGCTTCCGGGTGGTGTACAGACACCCCGTGTGGCCAATCGGGGTGTCTGTACACCATATGAAAACTGTAATCCTCACTGGTGAGGATTACAGTTTTCAAAGTGCAATTCTTATTCTGGCCACTAGATGGCAGGCCAGGATAAGAAATGAGCAATTCATGGATTTAACTGCCTCTAGTAAATCCATGATTGCTCATAAAGAAAATTAAAAAGCCACAATATATAAGCTCATATTTGAGCATTCAAATAGTAAAAAAAAAATAAAAACAAAATGTTAAAAAATATATAAAAAATAAAAAAGATATAAAAGTTCAAATCACCCCCCTTTCCGTATAAGTAAAAAATAAATACCTAAATAACACTAAATATAGACATCATGGGTATCACCGTGACCGAAAACGCCCGTACTTTTAAAATATAAAAAAAAAAATCCAATACGGCGAATTGTGTGGCGGAAAAAAGCGTCCAAATGGCGATTTGCCGTTTTTTGTCACTTTTTTTTTCTAAAAAAAATTAAATAAAAATTGATCAAAAAGTCATACACACCCCAGAATGGTATTAATAAAATCTTCAGATTGTCCCGCAAAAAATGAGCCCCCATACAGCTCTGTACACATAAATACCAAAAAGTTATAGGGTTCAAGATGTGACAAGGAAAAAAAAAAAAAAAAAAGGGCAACTTTCTAATTTTTTTTCACTATCAAAACGCAGGAAAAACTATACATATTAGGTATTGCCGGATTCGTACTGACCAGTAGAATGAAAATAACGGGTCAGTTTTAATGCACATCGAACGCTGTAAATAAGAAACCTGTAGAACTGTAGCGGAATAGCGTTTTTTTTGCAATTTCACCTGATTTGGAATTTTTTTCCCGCTTCCCACTACACCATATGCAATATTAAATGGTGGCGTTGGAAAGTACAACTTGTCCCGCAAAAAACAAGCCATCATACAGCTATGTGAACAGAAAAATAAAAGAGTTATGGCTGTTTGAAGGCAGGGAGCGCAAAACGAAAATGCATGACCGAAAAAACCTCCGGTACTGAAAGGGTTAATTCCTGTGAAACAACTAAAGTATTAACACACTTCTAAAATGGCGTTTTGAATCCTTTAAGGGGTGTACATTTTTAAATGGGGGTGACTTATGGGTATTCTCTATTATACAGGCGCCTAAAAGCCACTTCAGAACTGTCTTCATCCTAAAAAAAATGGGTTATGTAAAACGTTGCTGCTAAATGTTTGAAAAATTATGCCAACATAAAGTATGGTAAATATTAACTATTTTGTGAGGTACGGTATATCTATTTTAAAAGCAGAGAAACTAAGGAGAAAAAGCACCCCACTATTTTCTATGCGAAGGACCCCATACATGGTCATAAACTGTTGTCTTGACAAACTGCAGGGCTCAGAAGGGAAGGAATGCCATTTGGATTTTGGAACATGGATTTTGCTGAAATAAATTTTTAAGAGCTATAGCTTTTTTTACTTTTTCATCAACTGAGCTGTGTGAGGGCTCATTTTATGCAGGACTAGCTGTAGTTTTTATTCGTACCTACCATTTTGGCACACATACGTCTTTTTTATTTTTTATTTTTTTTGGGGGGGTGAGGTGGCAAAAAAATTGCAATTTTGTGTTTGTTTGTTTTTTTTATTCTGTGAGGTTCCCTGTGTAGTGTAAATGTCATGTTAATCTTCTTCTAGGTTGATATGATTATTTTGATACCAAATGCATATAGTTTCCTAATGTATTACTACTGAGGTACCACAATAATGTAAACCCCCATTCTGAAAACTAAACCGCAAGGAATTCACTTAGGTTTTGCAATTCTGTCAGTGTTTATTTTTATTATTTTTTTATGGAGTTCAATATAATGTAGAAATGGCACAATAACTTTATTCTGCAGGTTGATCCAATTATGTTGATAACAAATTTATTTATCATTTTTTACCACTTTTGCACCATAAAATCATTTTTTATTAAAAATCACACATAGATTAGATATCCTTCCTCTGGAGAACCCAGGATCTCCCTCACGAAGGCAGGACATACACAGGACAGGAACAGAGCAGTAGGTACTGCCAGGCTATGCATGAAACAGACAGGATAAATCATCAACAACAATGGCAAAACCCCCTGGGTCAGCAGCAAGGGGGCTACACCAACAAGGCACAAGACAGACTGACCCCAAGCCCCACAGGTCACAGATAGAAATAGCTGCGATAATGAGGACACCTGAAAAGCCACACCGAGGAACAGACCAGGGGATGTTAACCCCACCAGAACCAGGAGTACCCAAAACCACAGAACATACAATCACAAATGTCAGTTCATAACACAGAAAGCTGCAGCCAACACGCCTCAAACCACAATCAGCATACACAGGATAACTCTAGCCAGTATTAGGTTACAGACAGACAGCCTACACAACAACGAGTGACAGAATTGCACAGTAATACAAACACAAAAGCATCCATACTGTACTAAAACCATGTTCACACTCAAGGCCACAACCAGCATACCTAGGAACACCTACAGCCAGTACACAAAGCACATGTAGCCAGTCTGCATGGCAATGGTGACAGGAGCCACAGAGAAATGAACATGGCCAAAGTTCACACACAACACCGCAGCCAGCACACAGCCCCGAGAAACCAGCATACACAGGAGTCAGCCTGAAGCCAGTATGCGAGAAAGCATGCAGCCAGCATACACGGCTACAACTGTCACAGGGAACCGCACTGTGACACAGAGACGGTTCATGTGGAGGTTGGGGCCCTGATGACTGAAATGTATAGCTGTATTAGTGGTGGTAGTAGTGGCACTTATAACCATGGTGGTGGCGGTAGCGGCACTAGTAGTTGTGATAGTGGCACTTGTGGCAATTATAGAGTAGGGAATTGTAAGGGGGGCAAGGAGCCCAAGACACACTGCAGTCTGAGAAAAGTTTTGGGAAGGAGGATGACTATGATGATGACTATGTGTTGGACAGGACCTGGGTACTAGATCAGGCTGATGACAAGGTGGTGACATCAGATGAGTAGAGTGCATGGTGGCGGCAATAAAGAGCAGAGCCAGTATACACCAGCCAAAATATCTGAAAAACTGCCAGAGACAGATTTGCTTCTAATGTGGTCAGCTCTGGAACTGGTGATGCCGCTAATACTGTTCATGCAGCAGCAGACGCGGCAGACCTAAGCCAAGCTCAACTGCTGGTAGCTCTAGCATATGGCGATTATTCTCCACTGTGCCTGCACGCAAACCCATTGCCGTGTGCAAGGTTTCCAGGATGAAAATAAGCTGTGGGCATTCAGATACATCACAGCTCTATTGCCACAGCATCACTAGATCATAAACACTTGTTTCTGTTAAATCTTGTCAAACTGATACATTTTACGAGCAGTAATATAAAAAAAATGCCCACAAAGGTGTCCATAGCCTTTAGATCTCATGCCCATAACCGTGTCTGTACTTCAGTCTACAAAAAACTGACCCACAAAATATGGATATCTTCTGTGTGCACTTCGTATTTTTCTCAATCTCATTAATAACAAGGGCTATTCCCATCCACAATATGGAGAAGAATAGTGCATGTTCTATAACTTGAGGAATAGAAAAATGGATTCACAAAAAACAGTGATGGGTCAGAGTGCTCTGTCCAAAAAAAGGACACTGATGAAATTACAGTTGTGTCCATGAAGGCTAATTGGAAAAACATGATTATTTAATTTGTAGAGTTTATCCTGAATAAAACTAAAAAGCAAACGTATTTTTCTTCAGAGTAGGTATTAATAAACAGCCCTATGTGTTATAAAAAATTTCTGCAAAAATTATTTTGGTAGATAGACAAAAAAATTAAAAAGTTAAGAATGTTAAAAATGTCACTAAAGGTCACTTTAGAGTGAATGATATTCGCCCCAACTATGGGGAACAAGTGCTCATAGGAATTATCCTGATAATTGCCCTGTATAACTGCCGATTATCAGTCAAACAATATCTTTAATCAGGATGAAAGATGAATGATTACCAGCAGCACATCTCCCTGTGTAATCAATCAGGGACGTGCTGCCGATAATTAGTAGAACCAAATGAAGAAGTAATAACTGCGGTGGCAATCTTTCCTCCCACATTCACTTTCCATTGCCCTGTGTAAGAGGCAGGTGTGCAGATGGATGTGTTTTCAGTCGGTGCTTTTCCTGCTCAAATATGAGGTAGTGTAATAGTACCGCAAAGCCCGTGTCATTCAGAGGTTAATTACTTTGGTGGCTAAAGTCATATTACAAACATTATTAAAAAAATCAATAAAAGCAAGCAATTTAGGTCATAGTATTTTTTGAGATTGTAATAAAAAACCTCCAGTGATAAATATATCTGGCATGGCTCAGTTATGTACGTGCTATGATGAGAACAAAATTTCTAATTTATCTTCTGATAACTGTGTTATACATGTGCTATGACTAAGACAGGATTTTTAATGTGTCCACTGAGAATTTGCATAGGTTGATTCATGTTGCTAGTTTGTATTTTTGTTGATAGTATGTACTTATAGTTTTCACATCTTGTTAATGCAGATATACATATGACCACTAGATGGCAACATGACTCTTTCAAATATAAGTGCATAAACTAAATTTAAAAAAATACATCTGCTATTATTTCATAGGAGTTTTGGAGCTTCCTAAGACATATTGTTTTCTTACAATACAATTTTTGTATAGTACTAATAATAAAAAGAGCACAAAATATAATACTACATAATAATAATAATAATAATAATAATAATAATGATGATATGTGGTACAAAACAAACATATTAGATGAAAGTACCAGCCGTAGGCATCAACACAGTGGTCCAGATTTACTAATCTTAACCCCTTCAATCCCGGGCCTGTTTTCACCTTCCTGCCCAGGCCATTTTTTGTAAATCTGACGTGTCACTTTATGCAGTAATAACTTTGGAACGCTTTTACTTATCTAGGCCATTCCGAGATTGTTTTCTCGTCACATATTGTGCTTCACGACAGTAGTAAATTTGTGGCAAAATATTTCATTTTTATTTATAAAAAAATACAAAATTTAGGAAAAATTTGGAAAAATTAGCAAATTTCCAAATTTCAATTTCTCTACTTCAAAATACATAGTCATACCTCCAAAAATAGTTATTATTTAACATTCCCCATATGTCTACTTTATGTTGGCATCATTTTTATAAATGTTATTTTACTTTTTTAGGAAGTTAGAAGGCTTAGAAGTTTAGAAGCCATTTTCAAATTTTCAACAAAACTTCCAAAACCATTTTTTTAAGCACCAGTTCAGATATAAAGTGATTTTGAGGGGCTTACGTAATGGAAACCACCCATAAATGACCTAATTTTAGAAACTACACCCCTCAAATTATAAAAAAAACTGATGTTACAAACTTTGCTCTGATTCTGCAGTTCACAGAAATACCCCAAATGTGGTGGTAAACGTCTCTATGGGTTTGTGGCAGTGGTCAGAAGGAAAGAACCGCAATACGAATTTTAGAGGCAGATTTTGCTAGAATGGTGTTTAGGTACCATTTTGTAATTGAGAGACCCTGACGTACCCCTACAGTGGAAACTCTCAAAAAGTGACCCTATTTTGGAAACTACAACCTTCAAAGAATATATTAAGGGGGGTACTGGCCACTTTGACCCCCTAAGCGTTTTATGGAATTTGGAACCACTTGGCTGTGAAAATGAAAAGTTTCATTTCTTCCAATAAAATGTTGCTTTAGCCCCAAATTTTTCATTTTCACAAGGGGTAAAAGGAGAAAAGCACCCCATAATTTTGTTCCCATTTTCTCCTGAATACAGCAACACCCCATATGTGGTGGTAAACTGCTGTGGGGGCACATGGCAGGACTCAGAACAGAAGGAGCGCCATATGGATTTTGCAGCACAGATTTTGATGGATTGGTTTGCGGGAGCCATTGATTTTTATTTTTTTTTAGTTATTGCCTTATGTCGGGACTCATTTTATGCGGGATGAGGTGATGTTTTCATTGGTACCATTTTGGGGTACATAAGACTTTTTGATCGCTTGGTATTACACTTTTTGTGAGTCAAGGTGAAGAAAAATAGCTGTATTGGCATAGTTTTTAAAAAGAAAATTTAACTGCATTCACCTGAGGGGGCAAATCATGTGATATTTTTATAGAGCAAGTTGTTACGGACGTGGTGATACCCAATATGTCTAACATTTTTATTTTTGTTAAGTTTTACACATTAGATGCATTTTTGAACAGAATAAAATCTTTTTTTGTGTTGCTATTTTTTTTATTTTTTGGGAGATTGTCTTAGGTAGGGTCTAAATTTCTGCGGGACGAGATGACGGTTTGATTGGTACCATTTTGGGGTAAATACGCCTTTTTGATCGCCTGCTATTACAATTTTTTTACAATTTTTTTAACTTTATTTTGGGAAAAGTGCGCTTTTTTTTACTTGAAACTTTTATTTTTTTAAAACTTTATTTTTTTTCACTTTTTTTCCACTTTTTTTCACTTTTAGGGGTCTGATCCCCTTTACAATGCATTACAATACTTATGCATTGTAATGCATTAGCTGTAAGTGTATTACCAGTGTAATACACTTACAGCCTGCTTCTTGTGAGATCCAGGGGGCTGGATCTCACAGGCTCACAGGGATGACAGCCACGATGCCTAAGGAAGGCATCGGGCTGCCATCCAAGACATCGGGTCCCCATCACAGCAGCGCGGGGACCCGATGGACTCTCCTTGTGCACGCCCGCATCGCATGTGCCGCGGTCAGCGCTGACCACGGCACATCGGGGGTTAATACGCCTGCATCGGTATTTTCACCGATGCGGGCGCACGCAGCAGGGGTCCAGCTACTGGGAACAGCCGGCCCCCTGCAGCTGATCGGGCGGGTGCAGTGCTACGGCGCTGGGCGGCAAGTCCCTTCCCGCAGCGCCGTACATGTATGGCGCTGGTCGGGAAGGGGTTAAGAGTAAGATCTGACAGACTGTCTAGATCTGCACCAGATTTATCACAGTGACTCAGGCTGGATGATAAAATTGGTGCAGGCTGTGTTTTCTCTAACTCTATACAAACTTTTGTTACTTTGAAACAGATTTTTGCAAAATGGTTCAGCTTAGGCCATGCCCCTTCTTCCATGAAGTTCTGCCTCTTTCTGCTAAGCCCCACCCCTTGTCACACGTCGGAAAAAAAATGTAGAAACGCTAGATTCACAAAATTTGATGTATCTTTTATAGATAAATTAGTAAATGTGTGCTATGGTTTAAAAACTGTAAAGCCCCACAACAGAAGACCAGTGACTGGACATTTCTGAAGCAATAGTCGAGTTTATGCTGCCTCTTTCATTCCAAAAAGTATATATATAAAAATATATCAGAATCTATATTATCGAAACAATAATATACATGAGAAATGCCGACACTAGAACATTCTTTTAAAAAGTCGCATCCGGAAGATTCTAAAAATGGGTGTACAAAAATGTTAGCCTTATGACCCGTCAATTTATATAGGCCATGCCCCCAACCTGTGACATTTGAATTGGAAATAATACATATTGCCCTATACATCACACCCCAATAAAAATACAGACATGACATCTGACTCTGAAAATAAATACAGACTACACACAAGACCCTTATGAACTAATACCAGCCACATATCAGACCCCTTCAACATATAAAAACTGAACACCAAATACCCTAAACAAATACAGACCCCATAAATCCAGACCACAGCACAGACCCTAAAAGGAATGGATGAGTAGTTCGTTGGATCATGATGAGTCCTGGGTTGCTGTATGTCTGGCTGTAGTCACAAGGGGGCAGTGATGTCAGTAGCTTGTCCGCGGTCCCTCCAAACACATTATTCAAAGTGACCCCCTTTCAGAGAAAGACCCTGGCCTCTGGCCTGTGTGGGCCTTTTTTTTACCTATAGTTGCTCCCTCCCCTCCCTCCCTCCCTCTGGGAGGAGTTCACTCCTCCTTCCTAGTTCCGGTAGCCAAAAGACCCACAAAACCCATTATGGCCCATAGCTACAGACCGGAAGGTCACAGGGAGATGATTCTGGCTACAGGTGGAGACCAAACATGGCGCTGTTAATAGGTTCCTGCTGGGAGATCTCTGTATCTCCCTTTCCTGGCATCCTACCTCCAAACTACGACCAGGGGATATCTATCTTGGCCCCTGTATCGCAGATATATAACTGGTTTATGCCTGTGATAAAGTAACATAGTAACATAGTTTATAAGGCCAAAAAAAAGACATCTGTCCATCCAGTTCGACCTGTTTTCCTACAAGTTGATCCAGAGGAAGGCAAAAAACCCCTGTGCGGTAGAAGCCAATTTTCCTCACTTTAGGGGAAAAAATTCCTTCCCGACTCCAATAAGGCAATCAGAATTACTCCCTGGATCAACAACAACCCATATCTAGTAACTATAACCTGTAATATTATTACCCTCCAGAAATACATCCAGGCCCCTCTTGAACTCTTTTACTGAACTTATCATCACCACCTCCTCGGGCAGAGAGTTCCATAGTCTCACTGCTCTTACCGTAAAGAATCCTCTTCTATTTTTGTGAACAAACCTTCTTTCCTCCAGGCGCAGAGGATGTCCCCTCGTCATGGTTACTGTCCTTGGGATAAAGAGATCATGGGAGAGATCTCTGTACTGACCCCTGATATATTTATACATAGTTATTAGATCTCCCCTCAGTCGTCTTTTTTCTAAAGTGAATAACCCTAATTTTGATAATCTTTCTGGGTACTGTAGTCCACCCATTCCAGCTATTACTTTAGTTGCCCTCCTCTGAACCCTCTCCAGCTCTGCTATGTCTGCCTTGTTCACAGGAGCCCAGAACTGTACACAGTACTCCATGTGTGGTCTGACTAGTGATTTGTAAAGTGGCAGGACTATGTTCTCATCACGGGCATCTATGCCCCTTTTGATGCAACCCATTATCTTATTGGCCTTGGCAGCAGCTGTCTGACACTGGTTTCTGCAGCTTAGTTTGCTGTTCACTAAAATTCCTAGGTCCTTTTCCATGTCAGAGTTACCCAATGTTTTACCATTTAGTATGTACTGGTGACTTGCATTATTCCTTCCCATATGCATAACCTTACATTTGTCAGTGTTAAACCTCATCTGCCACTTCTCTGCCCAAGCCTCCAGTCTATCCAGATCCATCTGTAGCAGTGTACTGTCCTCTTCTGTGTTAATTACTTTACACAGTTTAGTGTCATCTGCAAAAATTGATATTTTACTGTGCAAGCCTTCTACAAGGTCATTAATAAATATATTGAAGAGTGATGGACGGGCAATTCATAATTTCTTATGAACTCCCGATTCCATGATGTCTGAGGGATTTGATTGATCTGGGTAATAGCTGACACCCCCTGCTGAGGGGCTTTACTGTAGGATGAGATGGCCTCTGTGCTGGCTGATTGAGGTGTGAATTCATACACATGTGGCCTGCTTGAAGCAGTGCCCCCTGGGGAGTTTATTCCCTCTGCTAGCTGACCGCAAATAGCTGGAATTAGATCATGGCTGATATTAGATTATACAGTAATTCCACATTCATCACAAACCCATACATATATAGAGACCCATTAATAAATACAGACTCCCTCAGACACCCAAAATAAATACAGACTGTATACGACTAGTAAAAGCCAGACCTCCTAAATCAATGGACCCACTTAAGACTCCAAAGTAGACCACTCCCTCCAGACACCAGACCAGATCCTCTAAAGGAGGACCAGTTATCTGAATGGCAATAATGGCAGGCAGACTCATTTAGATATGTTTGCAACAAAAGTAACATTTTACTTTACATATTTACAAAGTACACAAGGTTGGTGTTTGCAGATAACAGGTTCACAGACTTGGTGGTTACAATCTCTCAATCTGTCCCCCTACTGCCCTTTTCCATGGACCCAGCTTCTTTCACCTGCCACTTAGTTTTGGAAAAAGACTCCCTACTGTCCATCATTAAATCAGCAGTCACCACTGCAGCCATATCATTTGTAGGCTATTTTCTGTAGGACAGAGAATCTTAAAGGGGCAGTGTCCTATTTATTAAGATGGACTTTGATTGACATGGAGGGGCTGGTCACAGAAAGGATTGGAGCTCTGATGCAGCAAGAGCAATTGTAACACCCTCATTGCACCAATGACCTAATTTACATATTAAGAAAAAGTATCACAAGTATCATTCTGGAACGCAGCCTTGGATCAACAATAGAAAAACGGCATTTTAATCAGGTGAATTACAGCTCTGTGTTTATGCACACAGTTTGATAGAGAGGTTGCTGGTGCAGATTCCCTTTAATACAATAAATGGGGCTGGTTCTTCCCTTTGGCATATCATGTTGCAGTGGCAGTGCAGCTCATTATGCAGTACTCTCTTTTTGTGCTGGACCTCCAAAACATTCTCTAAAATGTTTTTTGTGGGACAATCTCTTTAAGTTGGTGCTTCTGGAGTAAAGGAGGGTTACATACTGATGGGGCTCTTCTGCTCTAAGAACTAGCTGTAAGTAACAGCCATGGTTCCTAGAGCAGACTCCTCATTGACAGTGGGGGTCTGAGGATGTTCCGATCCATGTCTGCAGACTCATCCCTTTGATAGGGCCACCAAATTTCCTACTGATCGAATCAGAGATTGGAGAGCCATCAGCAATCAAAGGACCCCAAGGCTGTATAGTAATCCTGTTGTTAGGCACACTAGTTTTATCCTACCAGCAAACTACATCAAAGAGACAGAGTATAATATATTGGTCATACAGGAGTATGGTAATGTATTATAAGCTTAAAAAAATTGTAAAATAATAACTTTGTGGAAGTGGAAATAAATTAAAAATAATGTATGAAAAAAGTGTCCAAAAATACATTTTTTCTGAGCACATTGTAAAAATTAGTAGGAATCTCTTGACCATAATACCCTGAAGAATGAATTTATCGAGTTATTTAAATCTAAACACCCAAACCACTTAAAAAATAATAACATTTTTCCAGCATAAAACAATACTTCAAATAAATAAATAAATAAAACAGTTACAACTGCTGAGAAAAACAAAAACAAAAAAGCTATTTGGTCTTGAAGGCACTTTCAGGCCTGGTTATTAAAGGGTTAAATCTTTGACTGTGCTGGGGACTTGGAACCCTGTATCAGACAGACACTATAAAAATGCATTAAGACATTTCAGAAGAATTCTTCCCAATTTAGATACAAAACAAAGGTGGAAATTCAATTTATAGTAATGTATGGCTTGATATTAAGACCATGTTAACTCTAAATTTCAAACCTCACCTTCATCTGCTGTATCGTTTCTACAGTTAATAGAAAATTGCAATATTCCAAAATGAATTGTTCTGTTGTCTCCTGGATCAAATTGAAACTTCTAAACAGGTGACAAAGGTCATTGTAAACTGGTAATTAAAATAACAATGCTTCCTGAGCTGTGACCTTAGTGAGCTATGGGGTGTGCTCACTTCATGTTCATTGGCAGCAGGATCTCATTATCTGCAGTTGCACTAAATGACAAATTATTATATATCTGCTGGAGATTAAAATCAGCTTGGATGCGGGAAATAGAAGTTTGAGATAAAGGTCTCTCCAACATGGAGCTCTTAAGACAGCAGTCCAGCAGTGTGCCAGTCAGGAAGCGACTTGTTAGTCAAGAAAATAAATGCTCAGGGGACCTCTGGAGATATGTCTGCTGAGTGATGTATGACTAGGAAAGGAAGAAAACAACATGTTCACTGTGATTCCTGAAGAGGAATGTTATGGGTCAGCTCCGACATTCACCAATTAGTTGTTCAAAACTAATTACTAACAAAAATATGGCTCTGGGTTTTGCTTTCTGAAAATATACACTGTGAAGGCAGGTCATGCCCACTGACCAAAATGGCTAAGTAACAAAAATGAGATATGATAAAATAAAAGCATAAAATATATCTGTAGCACTATAATATATCTTGAACAATTGAAAAAGCTTATTTTAGTTTTGGAGAAATATACCGCTTTATAAACTACATATAGTTGATTGAATTTGGAATCAAATATTTATAGTCCTATGTAGAGATGAGCGAATCTATTCGCCGCTTCGTAGATTCGTATCGAATCTTGGAAATTTTCATTCATTCTTTCTTTGGATTCGCTTCGTATTATTCGTAAATCTTCGCAAAATTTAACACGCTAACGATACATACTATACGTATGAAACGTATGCATTCTGCGTGAGGCGGGACAATGACGATAGCCCACGCAAGAGCGGGAAAGTGAAGATACGCCCCCCTTAGAACTGGAAAAAAACAGCCTGGCCCATCGGAATCTAACTATTTTGCACGTCTAGGGAGTGAAGACTCCTCCCTCAGTACTCCACCCTCCTCTGAAGTCTGAACCAGTTTAGACCAGCGCTGACCTCAGAGCAAGAGGCAAGCATCATGGCTAAAAAACAGCTGCGCCCAAATTGGAATGAAATGTATTTTGGGGACGAGTTCCCTGAACCACTGCCCTCTCCAGACATCAGGGTGTCACAACTCTGCCAGAGAAACCTAGCTTCAGTGCCTGTGTCTTCCTTACCACCTGCTGAAGTTGCTGTTGCTGCGACTCGTGAGGCGGCTGGAGCGTCTGCTGTGGCTCATGCGACTGGAACGTCTGCTGTGGCTGGTGCGGCTGGAACATCTGCTGTGGCTGGTGCGGCTGGAGCGTCTGCTGTGGCTGGTGCGGCTGGAGCGTCTGCTGTGGCTCATGCGGCGGAGGCGGCTGGAGCGTCCACTTTGCCGCCCAGGAGGAGATCCACCCCTTCCATACATCAGAACCCAATTGTTCCACCATCTGTGACGGCCCATGCACAGACCGTCTGGGACTATAAAACCACAATGGAGGACTGGGTCATCCAGGTACTCGACCACCCTAGGCCGGGAGATCCTTCATTGGAAAGCCGAAAGGGAACTGTGCTTTGGTTTGAGTTCCCAGATGGCGTCCTCCGGTTCAGAGAAAAGCCACAGCCTTAGCTGGAGCCTGATTCCTGGACTGCCAGCACCACCACCACCACAGTCCTTACAGCTGGGTCAGCTGACCACGTTATCGTTCACCTTCCAATCCACGGTCATCCACCAATACCAGCTGCCGTGGAAGATGAAGCCAGCAGCAGCTGGGGAAGCTGGATCTTCTTCCCTGGATGCAACCTTTCCTGAACCCCGGCAGTCGGAAGTTCTTACCTCTGCTGTCCTGGCAGGAAGATCCGGAAAAGCGAAAATGGCTGCAGCGCTCGCCAGCATCACCACCACCCAGACCAAGTCCAACTTCAGGAAGAAGAGGGCAGTGGAGTTCCACCACCGCAGCTTCAGCAGCAGCTTGAGCGAGGAGGACTTCAGGTCCCTCATCTGAGAAACCCAACTACTGGCAGTGTCAAGGACACTGCAGGAGGACCTATGGGAGCCACACCATGGACTGCACCTGACGGGTGAGATGCTAGTTGGCAGTTGTTTTTGTTTAGTTTGTGTTGCCCCCGGTAATGGCCACATTAACAAAGCAGACCTGATATTAGTTAAATAAGAGGCAGCTTCAGCCTAATTGGCAGCAGTGTGGTTGTACTCTTGTCATACTGAGAGACCTAGAAGTGGAGATGTCCGGGTCTGATTTTATACAGACTTTCAACTCCTTTGTAACATTGGGGAACAGGAACTAGACCCTAAAAGCCAAATAAGGTTGATGATTATCTTTTTTTCCTGGTTGTGTCCCATCACAAAAAGCATCAGGCTTCGGGCCACAAGCGATAAGGGCTAAGGCACTGTATTATCACTAGACAAGAGCTTAACATTGATGGTTGAGAATCGTTTACCAGAAAAAGATGTGAGAGTTGGTCTGTCAGCTTAATAGGCCGCCCTATGTAAGGGCAGCATATTACAGCTATAGGTCTGTACTACTGTGGTAGCCACTACAACACAAAAAATACAGTGCCATTTGGCTACTAGGAGCACTGAAAGAATACAACCCACACACAGTTTATTGGTCCGGTGTATTCATGAAGAGAGCACTCTCCCTGTTTCCCCTGTCCTTCAGGATGGTGATCGAAAGTCTACTGGATATATATGCATGGCAGCTTGTAAGTCACTGCAGAGATGGTGGGGGAGTGCTCTCCTCATGAATATACTGGACCTGAAAACTACTTATGTCTGGTATATTCTTTCAGCACAGACAAAGTGCCGTTTTGACTCCTACCATCATGCACGTGTAGCTGTAATATGCTGTATTTACATTGAGTAGCATATTACAATCCAAGGACCACCAAGGATGGGATGGAATGTCAGTGATTCTCTGGCTCTGTTCTCTGTACCACTCTCCGGTCCTCTTGCCGGTGCTTGTAGACTGCAGTGTTAATATGCCAGTATACCGCTGCAGCCAATCAATGTCCTCAGCAGAATATGTTGCAGTGAAGAGTGCCAGAGAAAGAAGTAAATATAACATCATTTTTATTCAACAGAAGTCAGGGTTTGTTCAAGACTTTTAATGACCTCAGACAACCCCTTTAAGTTTATTGGCAACTTATTTCCAGGACGGGATTTATTTCCAAGGTCACTGCAAAATGCTAAAAACAATGTGTTAATGAGTCTGTGGTTGTCAAAAACATAGTTGTTTCTTGTTTTTTTTTTCCTTTTTCTTCCACTGAATAATTTCCTATGAGGCCCCATTATAGCAGGATCATATTCCTTATTCCCTGACCATCCCATTGCCGGAGTGTTACAGTCTTGTGAGAGATTACAAGTTTGCTGTGCTATTTCCTACAGATGTGCCTTCAAAAGATTAGATAACTTCTTCCCCTCTTACGTCTTTACAGATGTTTTAACAATTATAAACATTTAATACATTTTACTCTTAATCCATTTACATATTACTATATGAAATGTGTGTAGATATTGATGGACAGTAGTGAAACCGAACAGTACATGTTTAGGATTGCTAGCATTACATTACAGAAAATACTTTATGGCAGTTGTGTATTCTGGTAAAGCAGTTTTGTAATGTGTGCAATTTTCACCCTCTGTATCCCTTTTATATGTTTCTTATAGAAGGTACAACTGAATATGTATCCAGTAATGTAATTAAAATACTTAACTGTCCAGGATTTTACAAGTGATGGCCTATACTGAGGATATGCCATCAATATCTGAATGGTGGGGGTGCAACAAACCACCATCTAGCTGTTCCACAATAGTTCTGGCTCCAACTTCTACTACACAATGGCTGGAGCTGTGTAGTTTCTGTCCTGACTTTTGGAGTTACATTGAAACAGCTGATTGGCATGGCCGCAGTGTGTTGAACGCCCGCCTCAATCAGACATTGATAGCCTATCTTGAGGATAGGTAATCACTTATAGGGAACATTTCAAGGAGTTCATGTAGCCTGAACCATGGGCAGCAAATAATCCCAACATACATACTGTATGTAGTACTCTGAAATATTGTTGTGTTTCAGAAAAAAAAACTGTTTAAAAAATAGCCAGGAAAGAGAGGAAGAGTCACAGGGCAGTGAATAGGTAAAAACCCATCTCAGTCTGTCAATCAACCTGAGATGGGTGGAGAAAAGCCAACAGGAACACATGCCCATGTCTCTTCTGTTCCCAGCTCATAACTATGACTCATATTTACTAATGTTATTGCGTCTTGTCACACCATGTGAAAAATTTAGTGTAATTTGGCACATTTCTGGCATATCTAGCTATAGAACAATCCACAGCAAGTAGCTCTCCAAGGGGATGTGGCTTAGTGATGAAGGATGTGGCCCAATATGTGACATTTTGTGCCAAAATTGCACTAACATTTAGGCATAAAATTCTGTTGCAATGTAATCCACCCAATAGGTGGTATAAATTTGGACAAAGTTGTCAGTCCAAGCACTAAATATATCACCCAGTGTGACCGTCTTCGCAGGAATAGTAAACCTGTCTTTGAAATGAGGGAAAATATAACTGTTTGTAACCATAAAGCCTGTCCATATTTCATGCGTAGTTTGGGAATCATGAAACTCCCTTTAACACTAGTACAGTATATCACTAAATAAAATATGAAGGAAAAGGGTAATAATCCAAGACCTGCTATAGTGAAGTGAAAATGAGCAAACCCTTTATTAATCAAATATATTTAAAACATAAAATCAAAAAAAGTTATCTATTAATAAAAATAAATAAAAATAATCCAATAAAAAATCCAATCAGAAATGGTTGGAACTTTAGGACCCCCAACGATCCTTTTAACGGTGGGAGCCCCAGTACTGTACTACTGTACAGTACTGTGCTATTTCTGGCAGTCCAAGATAGAATGCATGGAGTGCCAGGGTGTGTGTCCCTGCGCATTTCCCACATTTCAATAGGGGATAACTTTTAGTAACCAGAACACCCCCTTAATCTGAACCATGTTCTGATATTTTACATACATGTACATCTGCAACAGAGATTATTTAGTACATGGAAAAATCTGATTTTTGCAACTAAAATATAAGGTTCCATCCTTTGTATCAAACTTTGTATTTATATGTACACATTTAGGTTTCATGCACATGACTGTATTTTTGGTCCACATCCAATCCGCCTTTTGCCGATTAGATGCAGACACAATCATTTCAATGGGGCTGCAAAAAATGCGAGCAACTGTATGTCCATTCCATCCTACAAAGAAGACAGAACATGTCCTATTTTTGTCAGTTTTGCAGATAAGAATAGGCATAGGGTGGAACATGCAGAACGGGAAAATGCAGGATGCATGTGAACGTATACAGTCGTGCGCATGATGCCTTACATAATAGGTTGCTTCATCATCCAGTTTAATGATCCAATAAATTGGATTGTATTGATACCTAGGTAACCATCATGATGTCTAAATTCCTGAAGGGACGGGTCGATGAACTCAGGAAATCCATAAACAGATCCACGTCACAAATGCTGAGGTCACTAACATTCCTTAATAATGTATCATCCATAAAGGGTCAACGCTCTTAAACTGTTCTGAGAAAACAAGGACATTAAAAGGTTAACAGAATTGCTTGCCATCCTAGAAAACTGCATTGCTATTGGTTATTTTCAGTTTAAAGAGGTTATCCAGGAATTTATAATGATGATCCAACCCCAGCATAAGTCATCTTTATTACATCAGCGGGGATCTAACACCCAGCACCCCTGCAGATCAGCTGTTTCAGGGAGCTTCCACGCTCACCGGTGCTCTGGTGAGCGTAGCCGGCTCCTGGCAGCTCTCCAAGCACAGCGCCATTCATTGTATTGTGGCTGTGCTTGGTATTGCAGCTCAGCCCCCTTGACTTGAATGGGGCTGAGCTGCAACTAGGCCATGTGACCGATGTATAGTAACATCACATGACCTCATGGAGCGTCAGTCTCTTCTAACAGCTGACCGACGGTGGTCCCAGTGTTGTCCTCCCACTGATCTGATATTGATAGTCTATCCAGAGGATAGGTCATCAATATAATTTCCTGGAAGGTAAAATTTAACATGTGCATAGCATCCACTGTCCTTCAGTTGTCATTGTCATGTGAACAGCACTACTGATACGTCTTACAGTAAATGCTTTTCTCTTCTGGAATGCAGAGCATTGTTATTAGGACGACATGGAAAGCGGGTTTATCATGAAGCACAGACTGGTGGATTATTTCCTGAGGAGCTGCATTCTTGATGTACGCGGCGTCTGTTGACCAGTCAGCTCCATTCACTATGTGCTCAGTATCCTGTCTTAGAGAATGACCTTCTGTTCTTCTCCCTGTATCCAGGTCTATATTGAAAGGGCCGCTTGCACAGGAAAGCCTGGCAAGACACTAGAGTCATGGCCTATAGGAAGTCTTTGAGATATCCACTGAAAGTCTTTTAAGAAAAAGCAGCAATGTTTATGTTCCTGTCTTTGAAATGATTAAGCATTAGAGAAATTCCAGCTACGCGCAGTATGAGCCGGCAGGTGCAAACAAGACAGCTGTACACCTTAATAATAAAATGCAAAAAAAACAAGTCAGCATTCCAGTCTGAAATGAGATTCCGCATCCAAAGACATCTGAAATCAGGCCAACGTGCCATTTCCCAGCTTTATTTGTTTCTGCATTTTTTTCTTCTGAACGTCAAAACATTTGAATAAAAAGCGCTGTTCGGTTTACGAGGGATACGCTCTTCCATTTCAGCACGCCAGTTCCTTTATGTTTGTTCACCATGTTAATAAAAGTCAATTTCACTTTTACAAGGCCATTTCCATCAGATTAATCATTTGCACCTGAATAAAATGGCCACCATCCCAGTGTACCACAGCAGTGACAACAGCATGAAGGGGAGTTTTCCCTCCAATGGTGTAATGTGTTATGTTAGAATAAGACAATGCAGGTGGAGGAGCTATTGTACTGTGGGAATTCGAGGAATTACAGATGATGACAGAAGTGTTTCAGGCCCAGTACAGTGTCACTGCAGACTTAAAGGGTCACTGGGTTTTCGTAAAACTTTTGCTATATTATAGAGACATGTCAAAGTTTTGATTGTTGGCATCTGAGCGTTGAGACCCCCGCCAATCGCTAGAATGAAGAGATAGAAGCTCTTGCATATTTTGCTCTTCCTCTTTGCTGCAGGAGACAAACTAAGATGGACTGTCTTGATTCTGTCCTCTGCAGCGAAGAGAGAGAGCAATACTGTATGTGAGCACTTCTTGTGCATCCTTGCTCTTCCTGCTTCTTCTATCAATCGCTCATTTTCTCTCTCTCTCTCTCTCTCTCTCTCTCTCTGCATAGTCATTTCACCTGGCCCTGTCAATCAAGAACATCTGGTGTAGAAAAGTTCAAAATTTTGTGGCATTTTCCAAGAAGTGGGCAGGATGTGAGCAGTAAGTCCTCAATTAATCCATTTGCAAATATTAAAGGGGTTCTCTGAGTTAAGTTTTTGTTCTTTGTATGTTTCTAACTAATCAAATGTAAGGGATTTACAATTCACTTACTTCATCTGCAGTGGCTCCTTTCTCAGATCATACTGTGATGTCAGCTTCTCCCCCTGCTCTGATGATGTTTAGTGCATATGCCTGAGGAGCAGGTCTATGTCTGTGCAAGAGATGTCACTGTGCTGGCAACGCACCCCTGCACTGCCATCTGCTGCTGTCTGCCCTGTGTCTCCCTCCCACTGGATTCTTCAGGAAGGTTTAACACTTCCACTATCAGCAGCACAGATTCAGGGCTGGAGGCTTTGCTGAGCAGCTGCAGGCAGTGAAGAGACAAATTCTGGGCAAAGGATCTTCCCTCTTCATCCTGCAGACACAGAGCTGACAGACTGGAGGAGTTCTGCAGAGCATTGCACAAGAACAGGTAAGGGAAGATCCTGTGTATATCAGCAATGTTGTTGTACAGCTGGGACTTGTAGTCCTACACATACAACATGCTGCTAAGTATCCCAGTAGTCAGACATTGCACTTAGTGCAGCACTTTTATTCTATCCCTTTGCAGAGCAGGGGGAGGGGCAGTCTTTTTGATGACCATGAATATTCATGAGGAAAACCTGGTTTAACAGAGACTTTCCTGGTGACAGGTTCACTGTAAAATAAACCTATGTTTGAGTGTTAGCTCTGCTGAAAAAATCCGCAAATATACAATATAAGATGTTAAAGAAAAATTTTCTTTCTGCAATCTTACTTTTTGTTAAAGCTAACAGTCTTTCTTTTGGCACCTAGGTTTTAGATATTCCCTTTTTTCATAATTCTTCATTATGGCTGTGACATGCCATTGACAAGTAGACAATTATCTTTTGGAGCCTATAAAAGATTAGATTTTTAGTCATTAAAAGAATCAGTGTAACATATTCTACAAAGGGAGACTTTCCCAGTCTTGGAGTTTAATTCACAAAAATAATTTGACATATTATATCTAAAGCTATCAAAAGCAACAAAGAAATCTACAGTTCCTGATTAATGGATGTTGTAAGTAATAAAATAATTGCAGTTTAAATTATGAAATGTGCCATATTACATAATACCTCTTATATGGAAGAAGAATAAAAAAGTTATAGGGGGGTCATTTACTCTAACTTTTATAGAAAAGTTGCACATTTTGTCACAAGTGCCATTTTACGACAAAATTTGCGACTTTATACAGTAGCTGAGAGAAAGGCGCCCGACTGGTGCATGAACAGAAGATGTGACAAATTTGAATTATTAAGAGGTCTGTGCCTCATAGTATATTGATCAGATTTTTCTCCAGCAAGGGTTTTTCACTAAGACTGGCATTTGAAATGCTGGTCTTAGTAAATGACCTCCATAGTAACATAGTTTATAAGGCCGAAAAAAGACATCTGTCTATCCAGTTCGGCCTGTTTTCCTATAAGTTGATCCAGAGGAAGGCAAAAAACCCCTGTGAGGTAGAAGCCAATTTTCCCCACTTTAGGGAAAAAAAATCCTTCCCGACTCCAATCAGGCAATCAGAATTACTCCCTGGATCAATGACCCCTCTCTAGTAACTATAACCTGTAATATTATTACCCTCCAAAAATACATCCAGGCCTCTCTTGAACTCTTTTAGTGAACTCACCATCACCACCTCCTCAGGCAGAGAGTTCCATAGTCTCACTGCTCTTACCGTAAAGAATCCTCTTCTATGTTTGTGTACAAACCTTCTTTCCTCCAGACGCAGCGGATGTCCCCTTGTCACAGTCACAGTCCTGGGGATAAATATATTATGGGAGAGATCTCTGTACTGACCCCTGATATATTTATACATAGTTATTAGATCTCCCCTCAGTCGTCTTTTTTCTAAAGTGAATAACCCTAATTTTGATAATCTTTCTGGGAACTGTAGTCAACTCATTCCAGTTATTACTTTAGTTGCCCTCCTCTGAACTTTCTCCAGCTCTGCTATGTCTGCCTTGTTCACAGGAGCCGAGAACTGTACACAGTACTCCATGTGTGGTCTGACTAGTGATTTGTAAAGTGGCAGGACTATGTTCTCATCACGGGCATCTATGCCTCTTTTGATGCAACCCATTATCTTATTGGCCTTGGCAGCAGCTGTCTGACACTGGTTTCTACAGCTTAGTTTGCTGTTCACTAAAATTCCTAGGTCCATAGACTTTTATAATGTTTTTTCGTTAACACAGGCACAGGCCTCTTTGTATTCTTCGTACTCTTTCATATCTAATCTACAGTACGTCATCTATGAGCTGCTGTAGATTTAAAGGGGTTTTCTGGGATTTTACTACTGATGACCTTGATGACCACGCCTCACACCAAGGTTGCCTCCTCGAGTGGGAATCTACTCTAAATTTGGCGCGGTGGTGTGGTGCTGTGTGGCGGCCATTGTTGCTGTGGTGCTGTGCTGGTGGGATGGTGGGGCCCAGTGCCAGGGTGGCATTGCCAAACAGCAGGGGTGCTGTTTGGCTGCTGGGTTCCACCACCTGCTGGTGCGGTGCTGTGGCGCTGGTGGTCGACATGCAGTGCCGTGCCAAATTTACAGTAGGTTCCCACTCGAGGAGGAAACCTTGGCGTGGTGAGTGAGCTTATGCTTTTTTATCAAAATGTGAACTAATGCCTCATTTAAGCATGCAACATAGGGGCGTGTATACTATTTATGGCGTTGAGAAGCAATGTTAATTATGCTGAGAAGCAGTTATTAGATCAAAGCATAATTCCTTCTTAATTCCTGGAGGACCCCTTTAACTGCTGCTTCATTTAAATATGGGACATGGACCCACTGGTCAGACCCTCACCAATCAGGCACTTACCACCAGGGCTGCCATCAGGAATTTCGGGGCCCCCTACAGGCAAATTTCACGGGTCCCCCCCCGTGCCCCCATCAGACCTCAGGTCGGCGTCTCGTGCCCCCATCAGACCTCAGGTCGGCGTCTCGTGCCCCCATCAGACCTCAGGTCGGCGTCTCGTGCCCCCATCAGACCTCAGGTCGGCGTCTCGTGCCCCCATCAGACCTCAGGTCGGTGTCTCGTGCCCCCATCAGACCTCAGGTCGGCGTCTTGTGCCCCATCAGACCTCAGGTCGGTGTCCTGTGCCCCCATCAGACCTCAGGTCGGTGTCTTGTGCCCCATCAGACCTCAGGTCGGTGTCCTGTGCCCCCATCAGACCTCAGGTCGGTGTCTTGTGCCCCATCAGACCTCAGGTCAGCGTCTTGTGCCCCATCAGACCTCAGATCAGGGTCTCCCCCCCCCCCCATTAGACCTCAGGTTGGCGTCTTGTGCCCCCATCAGACCTACATCCCCCAGGTTGCAATGCAGAAGTACAGAAGATGACCTTATTCAATAATGACACAGAGCTGGATATGAAAATACAAGCAAAATGACCCTTCAAACTGGGCTGGCTGGGGCAAGTTACTTACTGCACCGCGTTGCTGGGCTGCTGTCGCTGCACCTGCCACTAAGATGGCGCCGCCTCAGTCTTCATCTCTCCCTTGCGCTTCAGCTGTCTCCTCCTCTGCTGGTGGCGGTGGAAGGAGGAGACAGCTGAAGCGCGGCAAGGAGGTAGGCGGCACCCGCTGAGCCGCGGAGAAGACTGTGGCTGGGCACTGTTAAAGGGCAGTGGGGTGAGTGAGGACTCGGAGCCGGCATTAAAGTGGCTCAGTGGGACGGGACTCAGGAGGGAGCAGCAAAAATAAAAAATGAATTAAAAAAAAAAAAAGCCAGCGACTAAGTGGGCCCCCCGAGGAGCAGGGGCGTAGCTAAAGGCTCATGGGCCCTGGTGCAAGAGTTCAGCTTGGGCCCCCCCCGGCTACATTCACACGACAGTTGTTTTTGCAGCCTCCGATCTGCATATTTTGCTGCTCAGATGCGGACCCATCAATGAGCACTGTGTGCTGTCCGCATCTGTATGTCCATTCCTATTTTTGTCCGTTTTGCGCACAAGGATAGGCATTGTTACAGTGGATCTGCAAAAAAAAACAAAACGGATGCCATACGGAACATCATCCTTTTTTTGCGGAACCGCAATTTGCAGACTGCAAAACACAACGTTCGTGTGAATGTAGCCTAATCCAGCGCCCCATACCTCTTACATCCAGTATAATACAGCGCCCCATACCTCGTACATCCAGTGTCGTCTCCTCTAATATAGATCTTCTCTTTCCTCATCTTCTCTTTCCCATCTCTGCAGTTTGACAGAAAAAAATCTTAGTTTACTACTAAGTTTACTAGTTTACTACCCCCCAATAATGTGCCAGAAGTGCCCCCAAAATTTCACCCCAGTAATGTGCCAGTAGTCCCCACCCATAGATGCCCCCCAAATTATGTGCCAGTAAGAAACGCCCCAATAATGCACCATAAGTTCCCCCCATTGATTCCCCCCCAAAATCATGTGCCAGTAAAGTGTCCCACCCCCATAGATGCCCCCAAATTATTTTCCAGTAAGAAATGCCCCCCAAATTATGTGCCAGTAAGAAATGCCCCCAGTGCCCCATGTGCCAGTAAGAAATGCTCCCAGTGCCAGTAAGAATGCCCCCCAGTGCCAGTAAAAATGCCCCCCAGTGCCCCCATGTGTCATTAAGAAATGCCCCCAGTGCTCCCATGCCATTAAGAAATGCCCCAAGTGCCCCCATGTGCCAGTAAAAATGCCCAGTGCCCCCATGTGCCAGTAAGAAATGCCCCCAGTGCCAGTAAAAATGCCCCCAGTGCCCCATGTGCCAGTAAAAATACCCCCAGTGCCCCATGTGCCAGTAAAAATGCCCCCAGTGCCCCCATGTGCCAGTAAAAATGCCCCCAGTGCCCCCATGTGCCAGTAAAAATGACCTCAGTGCCCCCATGTGCCAGTAAAAATGCCCCCAGTGCCCCCGATAAAGCCCCGGTCCGCAATTTCAGCAATAAAAAAAAACAAAACCCTTATACTTACCTCCATCAGGCTGGCAGCGATGCGATGCAGGCCTCTTCCGGCCTGTGTTCCGCACCTGAGCCGGCCTCTGATAGGCTGCAGGCCTAGTGCCTGCAGCCTATCAGAGGAATGGGCAGGGGAGACGCCTCTCCCTCCCCTGCCCCGCAGTACAGGCATCTGTATTGCCGTCCTGAGGACGGCGATACAGATGACTATGGAGATGAGCGCTTCCACAATGGAAACGCTCATCTCCCTCTGCAGGGCCACGCCGCACCTTGCCTAATTGGCGGTGCGGCCCTGCAAGTGGCAAGGGGGGCCCTCAGGGCCCCCCTAGCTTAGGGGCCCGGTCGCAACTGCGACCGCTGCGACCCCTATAGCTACACCACTGCCGAGGAGCTCAGGGCCCCGGCACATGCCCGGGTTTGCCGGGTGCTGACGCCGGCCCTGCGCCCGGGCTCCCCACAGCAGGTTCTGCTGTACCCCCCTGATGGCGGCCCTGCTTACCACCTATCCTGTGAACAGATAATAGGCTTTTTATTCTTGAACAAACTCTTTAAGAAATAAATTAGCAAAGAATATTAGACCTAAAACAAGGTGTTAAAATATGGAGATTTCTTACATAATATTCTTTATATGATAATGCTAGATGATTTCTTAGTATGCACAGCATGTTTTAGCTGTGTGCTCTCAGCTTGTGACTTCCTGATGTTCTTTTTGTTCCAGATACTTATTGAGTACCTCAGGAAGCTTTATCTACCCCCAGTAAGGACAAGGCACTGGTACCCAAGTGTTATTGAACTCACTGTTCTACAAGGGTTTCATTCCATTAAATGTGTATACTTTATATCTTATACTCAACTCACAGATTTTTCCCCTGTTTTGCTGTCTTCTTCTTTTGCATATATCCTTACATCTTTCTAGTAGATTACATAAATGTATCTTTAATTTATCCTTAAAGGGGTTCTCCAGGCTTGTATTATTGATGCCCTATCCTCAGGATAGGTCATCAATATCATATCGGAGGTGGTCTGACACCCATTTCTCTTCCTGCTCACTGCTGCTGTCTAGGGCAAAGTAGCAGTGAACAGGAAGAGAGATGGGACATGGAACATGAGCACTGAGCATGCCGTCTCTTAATACAGCTGATCAGCAGGGGTGCCAGGTGCCGGATCAATCTGATATTGATGACTTATCCTGAGGATATGTCAGCAATATTAAAAGCCCAGACAACCACTTTAAGTATACTGTTTGGTGATTCTTTGTGGTTTCAATGTTTCAATATTTCTAATAAAATGTGTTGTCAATATTATTATTATTATATGATGTCAATGTGACTGTCACAGCGCTTTCTTTAAAACCAATAAAAAACTAATGTTGAAAATGTCAAAATTAATTTTAGGGCTTGTTCACATCTGCATTGAGCTTTCCATCTGTGAGAAGATTATATATTTTTTTTAATTTCCATTTTATGGCCCATTTGTTTGAATAGGGACTTTAGAGCATCGTTATGCTACTGTCCGTGCCGTCATGTGTCTGCAGGACTTTTATTCTGCCAAAAATACACGACAGAATAGAGCATTCTGTTTGGTTTTTTTCATGAAAGTCAATGGATCCATTTAAAGGATCCATTTTTTTTTTTTTACTTTTCTGAGTTTTTTTTCTGACTGATCAGACAAACAGAAATATCAGTGCAGATGTGAACAAGTTGTTATTCTTGCTTAACTTTCAGAAAATACAAACCATATAAAATAAGCATAATACTTTCAAAGTAGAGCACTTTCTTGTAAGACCAAAGGAAATATTTAGTCAGAGAGTCATCAACAATCTTAAAAGTTAGGCAAATCAACCCTTCATTTCCTCTTCCTGGACAAGAGTACAATGACTGCGAGAACAACGTGTGAAGTTAACCAGATTGCTGAAATAATAGTTTTAGAAATTGCAAAATGTGATAGAATTAGATGGTGGATTCAAATTTTAAGTACAAAATGTCCAGAGTGTAAATTAATAATGCTAAGGCATGCCTACAGTGTTTCCAGTTATTAAGCTCTACTACTTTTCAATCATTCATTACTGCACACTCCAGATTTCCTCTTTATAACCCTGGTAATGAACAGAATGTCACTAAGAACATGAAATGGAACATAAATGTGATAATCGGCAAGCCAAACATTATTACAAAAATCACAGCATTGAGGCCACCTACATCAAGCTACTGCATGTTCTTACATGGTTCCAAGTGTTCTTGTCTGGTAACATGACCACCTCCCAGCCCATTCATCACAGCATTTCTTCCTTCATACATAACTACCAATTATTCTTCACTGTCATCATGTTCTCATATATCTGAGAGCCACATTTAGTCGAATCTACAAATGGCACATAAATAACCCCCATTGTCAGATGTGTGTTGTTCTTTTTCCTCTAGCATTAGACAATGTTTCAAACATGAATCATGAGTTGTCACAATACATTGAAGAAATCACTTTAACTGAAAGCTACATCATACTCATTGCAATTAAAACAATGCAGACATAGTGCCTGTGGAGACAGAGTCTAAATCATGGGGACAATAGTGGCAAAATATCAATTTAGTTAGGACATTTTTGAGCATTCTTTTGGACATATCATACCTAATATTAATCACAATGGCTCATACCGGATGAGAAATCTGGAGCATGGCTAGACATTATTGGTGTCTACACCATCTACTGGTTGGATTCCTTTGTGCCAAGTATTTGCAACAAAGCTTTGAGACATTTTAAACCATGCCCTTTTTCAACAAGCCATGCACCCACATTTATCAAGGCAGGAAACATGTCTAAAATACTTACAGGGGTCATCCTGAAAAAGATAATGATGATATATCCTGAGTACAGATCATCAATATCACATTGGCAGGGGTCCAAGTCCTGCCCAAACCCGTCTGCCGCCTATCAGATGTTTCAGGGAGCCGGTATGCTCACCGGAGCTCTGGTGAGCACAGTGCTCTCCTGACAGCTTTCCAAGCACAATGCTATACATAGCGGCTTTGCTTGGTATTGCAGCTCAGCCCCATTGACTTGAATGGTATATATACCAAAAAAATCAAACAATGGGACTCAAAAGGATCTTTTTGTATAAAAATAGTATGTGATTTTATTCATGTAAACAATCGCTCATAGAATATCAATAAAATAGGAGAGAACAAGCAGGCAAGATGGAAGATAGTGTAAGGGATCGCTCTCTCACAGGGGGTTGGCAATAACTGACTTTCCTGAGACAGTGGGGTTCAAAGTCCACAAGGTGCTTTATTTTGTCTCTTCAGAAGTACAGATGATCACCCCGTTATGATTACTGGGTGATATGAGGTTCCAGCACCGCAAAACACAAATACAAAACAAACACCTGCCCATATAGGCTCCACATAATACACAGGTCTGCCTAACTCACCACTAAAATACAGTTCACAAATTGGGTGAGATCCAGCTTTACTCAGCTATAGTCCTCCAGACTCTGACTGTGCAACACCTATTTTCCTCAGGCGTCGCTGCCCCCCCAAAAAAAAACACAGGCTTGTGTCTCCCCCAACCCTCCTGGTTGGGACCACAAGGAGCACCAGCAGGATTCATTTTCAATTCCTCTCCCAGACTCATACACAGAAGGTTGTATTATACCTTATTGACTATCACAGCCCACCTCAGCTGATCTCCTCAGGTTAAATGGAATATGTGCAGTGGAAGAGTGTGGGGACTGTGAGGTAACACTTCCAAACCTACCTCTCAGGCCAAATAAAATCCACCCCATATACCAAAACAGCTCCAACAACTATGTTTGCTGAAGCGAGTAGGTGAGATACAGTATACACATCCTCCATGATTATACCATACATATTACTACAAGAGATAGATAGAAACAGCTAGGGGTACTGTTACAATTCATCAGTATTATCATATGGCTACACTACTATATCCTTGTATCATATATATCCACAGAGATCATACCAGTTGTAACATCCTAGTGGAAATAGTGTCAGAATGGTAAATAATGGCAATGGCAATAATGCTAAATATAACAATTAGTCACACTCACCATAAAGAGTCTAAATATCAAAAGAGCCTTTGAAATAATATCAAAGCAGCATTGGATAGTATACACGTAACTTGTGACATGGCGAGTAAACTGAAGGAATAAGGCCGTCTCAGAAAATACACCATTGACTTGAATGGAGCTGAGCTGCAATTAAGCCACGTGACCAATGTACAGTGATGTCACTGGCTTAGAAACACCAGCCACTTCTAACAGCTGGTCAGCTGATATAGGACATAGGATAGGTCATCAATATCTTTTCCCCGATAATCCCTTTAATAAATGTGCCTGATAAGGCTAGTTGCATACTACCATTAAAATCTTATCGTATCCAGCATAGCCGGAAAGGACTGGAATACCACCAGGCCCCATTGACTATAATGGGACCCAACCGGGATGCGGCCTGTTTCTGGCTTTAGTACAAGAAGTGTTTTTTTGTCCTACTGTAATGCCAGAAAAAGGCCAGATCCCCGCCAATTCCCATTATAGTCAATGGGATCCGGAGGGGAAAATGAAGTAACACACTATGGTGGATATGATGAACTTTTTGATGCTAGTGTGCAACTAGCCTAAACAAATACATTTGGTCAGAGTTCTGACAATTTTCATTAGTAAATATGCTCCTTTGTGTTTCAGCTCATCATTATTTCCAAGGCTTGTTTACATCCATAGAATAAAAATATAGAACTGATAGCTCAATTTTGACAGTTTGCTACTATTTTATTTAAACATCTGAAAGCTCAACACATTAGCACACATATTTCTCTAGTCCTGATAATTTGCTAGGGGCATAGATAAAGACTCATGGGCCCTGGTGCAAGAGTTCAGCTTGGGCCCCCTTCCCTCAGTGCTTTGTGGCAAGGGGAGCACATAGCCGTCATGCTGCCCAAGGCAAAAATTTAAACAACACCCCCCCCCCCCCATGCCAAATTCTTGACCTAACCCAGGCTCGAAATGGTCCACAGGGGAACAGGTGAATCCCCTGGTGGGCCCCTAAGCAAGGTGGGACCCTAGTTCCACACCCCCTACACAAGTGGCACAAGTGACAGTAGACTGACTGCACTGTATATTGATAGGCAGCATCCCAACCAGCCTATGCATCCATATAAGAAAACTGGGTAGATGTAGCTAACAAACTACCAAGTTTATTATTATTGATATATCAGATGGCTGAGATGATTTGTAGGTACAGAGGCAGACCAGCCAACGTGCTCTTTCTCCAGGGATCCATCTTCTTAAAGTCACCACAGGGACCACCAACAATCAGTCATCATGTAGCATCTTGCTGCTGCCTGCTACTGTGTTAGCAGGTTATATTTTGCATGTAGTTGTACAGTGGGCTCCCAGATCAACTTTTACTGGTGGACCTAACATTGGCCACATTTATCAAATCTACCAGAAACAAAACCACAACATTTCCTCATTGGATTCCAGCTTTAATTTTCTTTCCTGGCCAAAGAATATGAAAACTGGAATTGTATTTGTGGCCTCAGGCTGTTGTTCTTCTGACATTTAGCTTATCTGAACATTTCCATCCAAACCTAAAGATAATATCCATAGGGCCATTGTGATGTCATAGCCTGGAAGCAGAAGGTAAGTGATGGTAAACTATAATCATCAATAGAAATATTATTATGAGATGATGTCATGGAAATATGCTAATGAGGTGATGTTCTAGAATATTATAATGAGGTGATGTCATAGACATATTATAATGAGGTGATGTCACAAGCAACTAGTATGTAGGTGTTGGTGCACCATAATCTCCTCAGTTGTTCGCTGCCTCTTCTAGAGTTCCAGTGTTCAGCATCTCGCTTGCCTTCAAGCAGATCTTTGGATTTCGGCACTACTGCAGCTGCAGTGCTACTGCCTTAAAGCACGAAAACTCTCTGGAGTGCACAGCAGTTCCTGCCTAGAGCGGAGTATAGAAAATATGTATACTGCCTGCTTTCTGCTCGTTCTCTGCCTGCTCCTCGGAGGTCACCTAGAGGCCAGGCCGCTTCCAAATAAAATCTAAACAGCCCCATTTAGATGAATGGAACTGATTTGCAGTCACAGAAATTTTCTTAGCGTGAAGGCACTGTAAGGGTATGTTCATACGGTTGATTTTTCGACTTAAGTTTTTCGACAAACTCTGCACAGAAAGTGCACACAATTCACCTCCTATTGATATCAGTGGGAAAAAAACGCCTGGTAATTTACACAGTATGTTTTTTTTCTCCACAAGCAGTTTGATAAAAATAAAAAAAGTGGCGTAGAAGAAGGAAGAGACATTCATTCTTGGTGCGGATTCTACATCAAATCTACATCTTAGCTTCCCATCCAAATGGGAAAGCTCTGTGTGAATGTATCCTGAGGGTACAACTACACTGCGGTATTGTCACAGTTGGTATGCTGCAGTCGCATACCACGTGGCCATACAGGCCACAGTGAGCACCTGTTAAATTAATGAGGAACGCACTGTGTAGCAGATCTGAACTGTTAATGGCCACACGACACCCACAATACCAAATGGCTATTAACAATGCAGAATGACTAAGGCTACTTTCACACTAGCGTTTTTAAATTGCGGTATTGAGTTCCGTCATAGGGGCTCAATACCGGAAAAAAAAATGCTTCAGTTTTGTCCCTATTCATTGTCAATGTGGACAAAACTGAACTGAGGACAACGGAATGCTCCTGAAAGCATTCCGTTCCGTCTTCAGACCGGAGAACAAACTGCAGCATGCTGCGGTTTGCTCTCTGGTCCAGGCATCTGCACCAAGACGGATCCGGAATGACCCCCAATGCAAGTCAATGGGGATGGATCCGTTTGGTGTGACCACAATGGTAAACGGATCCGCCCTCCATTGACTTTCAATGGAGTTCAGGACGGATCCGTCACCACATACAGACAGACAGACATACATACATACACACACATACACACACACACATACATACTTACATACTCCAGGCAGGCAGGCCGCACGTCTTCATGCCCAGGAGGTGCACCACTATGACGATTCCCTACAGCGCCCAGCAGAGGGCGCTGTGGGGAATCGTCATAGCTGCGCGCCTCCTGGGCGTGAAGACGTGCGGCCTGCCTGGAGTATGTAAGCATGTATGTGTTTGTGTGTATGTGTATGTGTGTGTATGTATGTATGTCTGTATATGGTACTGTGTGACATGTGTGGGGCCGGAACGCGGTTCCGGCCCCACACATGTCCCTGCGGCAGTCCGGATCCGGCGGCACCCTTCACCTGCTGGATCCGGACTGCCACTAGTGTGAAAGTAGCCTAAGCAGTGTTCATCAGTACAGGAGCCAGCTGTGGCCTGTACTGCCACGAAGTGTGAGACTACGACATGACCACGTTGCAATCAGGACACTATCACAACATCTGGTCAAACCCTTTCACAGACAATGACGTTCGCAGCATGTTATACAAAACGGAAGCTATTACATCACAATAGGAACATTTACTAATGTTGGTGCGAATAGACGCTGCCATAAACTGTATGGGGATAATGAGTGATAGAGTCAGATAGAGAGCAGACTTCATAACCCTTCATAATCATAATTTCCTTCTTTGTAATGGGCCACATTCAGGCTCGGATTGGCCCACAGGGGAACAGGTGAATCTCCTGGTGGGCCCTAAGCAAGGTGGGCCGCTAGTTCCCCATCCCCTACACAAGTGGCACAAGTGACAGTAGACTGATTGCACTAGATATAGATAGGCAGCATCCTAACCAGCCTATTCGTCCATATAAAAAACTGGGTAGATGTATTTAACAAACAACCAAGATTTTATTAGTATTAGTTTAGTATTATTATAGATACACCAGGTGGCTGAGATGATTTTTAGGTACAGAAGCAGACCAGCCAACGTGCTCTTTCCCCTGCGATCCATCTTCTCAAAGTCGCTACAGGGACCCCCAACAATCAGTCATCATGTAGCGTCTTGCTGCTGCCTGCCACTGTGTTAGCAGGTTATATTTTGCATGTAGCTGTACAGTGGGCCCCCAGAACAACTTTTACTGGTAGGCCCATGGCACCCCAGTCCGACATTGACCTAAGCCCTTCTATCTAGTCAGAGGTGTAACTTGACCAGCAGGCACTTTCTATAATACCAGTGTCTTCTTATGTGGCAGAAGGGTCTTTGGGCCCCCTCAGACTCCTGGGCCCAGTAGCGACTGCTACCTCTGCACCCCCTATACCTACGCCACTGGCTACAATGGATCAGTGCAGATGGAGTCAGATAGTTTTGCTCACAGAGCGTTATCCAGACCATATAAAATTGTAACTGCCTCACAGCTGTGAAAAGTTTGAGATTTTAATGGGCATATTTTATATACTCTTTCTATCATAAAGTATGGTCAAAGGGGTTATGCCTTGATTAATGTGAAACATGAAAATAAGACATCATATAATACATGACAACCTTTTTCTAACAAAGCTAGAACCATCCTTGTACCTCACATGGATCCAGACATCTCCCCATTCATTGCTATACTACATTTTTAATTACATGTAACTATAAAAGCATTCACATTCACATGCTGGTTTGAAAAATGTAGAATAGTTTTCGTGGGACAACCCCTTTAAGTTTTTTTTTGTGCAAACAAGACTACAAGATGGGACCTAACTGTGGGTACTGGAGACTTTTCTCTTGCATGGTCTATACCATGGATCAGCAACCTCTGGACTCCAGCTGTTCTGAAACTACAACTCTCAAATGCTCTATTTATTTCTATAGGCGTTACAATAACAGCCGAGCAATTGTGTATGCTGGGACTTGTAGTTTTAAAACAGATTACTGACCTTGACCTATACAGTAAAGGGGGTGCTCTGTGTCAGTGGCTGGGTGAAAAACTCCAGTAGTTGGATGAAACTTTATTGGTGCTACAAGTATTACAAAGTTTCATCCATCTAATCCTGGTGTCGTTCTTGTCCCAGCAAAGCAGCTAGTGATTCCATTTTTTTTCCTCGTTTATCTCATAAAGTTCTGGACCTCGTCACAGGAGGAACAGTGGACAGGCTGTTGTGCCCTCTGCACAATGGCACAAGATAAGAGGCCCATAATCTGGGACAACTTTCTTCATTTAACGGACCTACACATTACAATGCCTTATTTTTTTTTATGGTACTGGCTGGGAGAAAAAGTAAGTTCATAAGCGGATATATACTTTATCTCGAACCTCCTCAGCCCCAAGGGAAAATCCAAAACCGTCACCCCCCAAGAGAATACTTACCATTTATAGTATAGGTCCCCATGCCCTTGATACAAGATTATGTAAGGATTGACATTTTGTAGGTCTACAAGTTTGGAAAGATCTAAAAATTTCTTGCGTGTTTTGGAATCACTAATATATAGTAAAGTTTATCTCCACAATGGAAATGCTAACCCGTATCCAAGACCAAAAGTAACTTAATTTTAAGTCTCAAAATAAAATGATTGTAATGTAAAACCAATGGAATTATCAGCAGTAGTGGCTCTACACATCAAAGTTAATGGAGAAGGGATTCTTCTTGGTGCATCCACTTCTAGCCACCACAGATTCTTGTGTTGTTTTTCAGGTCAAGGAAAGTTTGATCCACCAGCCTGCATTATACGGTGTCTTCCCATGTGGAGGCAATTAGTTGTGTCTTATATGGATGCTGGTTGCTGTACAACCTCCTTCACATCAGAAACCACATTTATTTTTATTATACAAATTAATTATTTAACGGATCCATTCCAGCGTATCTTCTGCATAAAATCTAATTACATTTTCTGTGTACAAACTATATCAAAGTGTTGAGTTACTGTAGCTTCAGCTGCTCGCACTGAGATGATCTCGACATTTTCCCAGCACAACAAAATGTTCTTAATCCCACACTATTCAACTGAAAATGAACTTCTGTAATGAGTAGTGCAGAAATGCGCAGGCTGTACTGGTAGATCAGAGAGGGTGGCTGTCTAGAGATCCGTAATGCATGAGAATCAAAAGAGAGAACAAGTGTATTAGCTTCACTCATTTGTAATGCATTAATCAGATCTGTGTCTGGATTAATCAAACAACTAAAAAGAGTCAACAACCCCAAAGCACCTAACCTGTGTTGTGTGTTAAAAAAAACACTCACCTCTCCTTGGTCCAGCGGTGTCCGCTCCGCTCCCTGTTCCCAGCCACATCTGGTCCCGGCACAACCAGGAAGTAGATTGGTTCTGTGAATGTTGCAGGCAATGACTGGCACATCTGCTTGAACAATATGTCACTGTAGCGATGTATCATTCATACAGTTGTGACTGCTGAGGCTGCAGTGGTCATGGGACCAGGGCATAACAAGTAACCTTTGGGCAACAGTCAGCTATGATCACCTGCAGTAGCAAGTTCAGAATATGACAAGCTTATGATTATTTTGGTTTCCCTAGTGCACAGGAATATAATAATAAGGCACAGGGATCTGTCACAGGACAGAGAAAATGCGCTCAGTGATGTGACTGGACATGGTTAATATACACAGTGATGTGATAATACAGAAATAATGCACACAGTCATATCACAGTACAGGGATAATGCACAGAATAACATGCATAATGATCTCTATCATAAAACAGGTATACCACATAGTTAAAGGGAACTATGTACACCATGACATCACAGCATCAGAAAGAAAAGAATGATGTCATTCTGCAGGTAAAATGAATACCTGATGTCATAGTACAGAGATAACAAAGTAATGTCACAGTACAGAAATAATGCAAAAAAAAAAGTAACATCCTCCTCCATCATCCATAGACAGCACTAACTAAACATATGTCTGAGTAGAGATGGGCCCTAAAAATGGTTTCGTCCCACTGCAGCTGCTATACCTGCAGACTGGTAGTTATGCCCATGCATGGGACCAAGCCACTTGCTGGTCCTGCAGAGACTCGTTTCCATGGTTACAGACCACCCTGCAATCCATCAGTGTTGGTAGTGCTTGCACACTATAGCAAAAACCACTAGCCTATGTGCCCTCCCGTGGACCCAGCCACTGAAGGGGCTGATGCTTTTTTCCTTTATTGTACAAAGACGACCACCACTGATGGACTGCAGGGTTGTCTGTAATCATGGAAACTAGCAGTGTATAATGTGATGGAAAAATGAATCCAGACAGCAAAAGAAGCAATATAGACAATCACAATACATTAGAAAGTGCCTTGTATTAATTTTCTCTACATGATAAATGCCATTTCATGAAGTGAGACAACTCCTTTAAGGTGCATTTACACGGCCCAAGAATCGGCAGATTATTGTCGGTCATTCCCGACAATCTGGCCATGTAAATGTGCTGTCGATCACTCAATGAACAAATGAAACGCTCTTTGATTGGATGATCCTGTCATTCATTCAGGCACAACCGATCATAGTTTCAGGGCAGCAGATCATGCTGTCTAAACAGGGATCTGCTGCTCAGAAACTATTATTCTGTATGAGGATGAGGGAACGCAATAACGATCCCTCGTCCTCATACAATGAAGGAGATCACTGTATGTAAATGCAGCAGTCTCCTTCACTGAACGAGCAGCCGACTGCCGGGAAGGAACGCTTCCTTCCCAACAACCGGCCACTCAGTCGGCCTGTGTAAATCCAGCTTTAGGCAGGGTGCTGAATCTCCTTAAAGAGAACAGTCTTGTATGGAGAATTACTGGAAGTGCTCCATGGTATGAAGACGTGTTGGCAATGCTCCATGGGAAATGAAATATAGGGAATATGGCCAGGCCAGATTTCCATCCAGCAGCTGTTTTGGGGTGCTTGCTCCTCATCAGTACAGAGTAGGATTCTGGCTGCCTATAGTTCCTTGTCAATTCTCAATAGGTGCTGCTGGTAGAGATGAGCAAATCTATTCGCCGCTTCGTAGATTCGTATTGAATCTTGGGATTTTTCAGCTGCGAAGCGAATCCGAATATTAGGTGATTCACTTCACTTTTGTACGCATTCGCTACGTAGTGTGTCCTATAAATTATACGCTATTCTACGTATAATTTAGTTACTCTATACGCTGTCGCGTACGAATTCAATTCAGCGATGCAGACTTTTCCCTGGTAGTTACTCTATACGCTGTTGTGTACGAATTCAATTCAGCGATGCAGACTCCTCTCTGGTAGTTCCGCCCCTTTCTCCAGCGTGGGAGGATGACAAGGCAACTCAGGAAATTAAGTTGCGCATTTGTGCGCCTCATCCCTTTTTCCCCCTTTTCAGGTTATTTGGGGAGCCCCTTGAAAGAGAAGGAACCTCTTCTTCTTTAAGGAACCTTTGCTGCTTTTTTTTTACCCATTTGGATTACAATTTTACCTATGTGGATTACAAATTGCGACTGAGTTTGGGACTCTGCTCCAGTTCTATGACAAGCGTCAGAAAAAAAGAGACTTAAACGTGTCCGTGAGCATACTAGGTAGGTGATATTTAAAATTTTTATATTATAGCTATAATAATAATAATGTATTTGCACTTTACCATATATATGTCTCGAATATTTGCTCTGCCTCTGAGGAGTGCAGGCCGCGGCCTCTCCTCGTACGTGCCCGCGTATTACGTAATCGCTTAGACAATAGTACGCTGAGATTCGTAAGCTATTTGTATGCTCATGCGTACGTCTTGTAAGAAGTTGTGTACATTTTGTAAATGAACGTTCGTTATTAGTGAGCGAATGTTCGCTAATAGCACATAATAACGTATATTTTGTACGCAAATACAACAAATCTAATCGTCGAATATACGAATTTTAGGAAAAGTTTGGCGAATGTTCGGCGAATAATTTTTTTGAATGATTCGCTCATCTCTAGCCGCTGGCGAGATGGTTCTGTTTTTTGTGAGATACCTCTTTACAGATCATGTGAGCAAATGGTTTTGGCAGTCTTTTTCAGCACAATGCAGCACTCCTTTAATCTCTCCTTTTGTGCGGTATCCTCCATCTCCACCCCCCACTAGATTATACCATACATGGGACAAGGAGAGCTAGGGTGAGGGTAGAAGGACAATATACATAAGATACACTGTGCAATGGCAAGAGGGAAAGTGGTGAACAGAAGCAGGAGGCTACAAGGGCAAGGGGAGGCTACAAGGGCAATGTACATGAAAACACACATCACACATGTCAGGGATATTAAAGAAGGCCTTGGTAACTCCTTACAGGTTGTTTTTTTATCACTGGACAACCCCTTTAAGCCACACTAGATTTTAAAAGATAAAAAATTGATTGATGCTTGTGTTCTAGATATATGGATTTGTTCCTAGTGTCAAGTTTCAGTAATATTATAACATTTCTAGTACCGCTAGGGCAGAATAGTATTCAGAGTTGCCACCAGATCCACATGTGGTTCCATGACACTTGTAAGCAAACAGATCACAGCCCTGCATGTATACAAGAAGTGTCCTTTGAGACCTGCGGGGACATTTATCAAGACCATCATTTTATGCCCGATTCCCTGTCAGCTGCCAAATGCTGATGTGACAAATTTATATTCAGTCGCAGAAATCTCATGAATTTGTTGCATCCTCCGGCAGGAGGTGCAACACACTGAAAGGCTGCCGTAGGTGTCTAACTTTATTTACACCAAAAACCTGGTGTGAATAAAGACCCATGTCTCATCCCTTATGGCCAACCACCCTCTGCACCCACAACGCCACCTTTTCATGTCACTTCTGAAAAGTGGAGTGAGGGCCAAAAAGTTGAACTTTTTGCTGCAAATGCAGCGTGCAACAACATTTGTGACTTTTCCACTACAGAATTCTGGTGTGAAATTCATAGTAAATGCCCCCCATGGTGTGAAGTGCCATTCAGATTCCATTTCAGAAACAGTATAACTTTTGCAGTGCTCAGTTACATGAATAATATAACCAAAAATAAAATAACCCCTTTAACAAAATGATTAAAAAATAAAAAGAAAGTAAAGAAAATAGATTTTATGGCTTCAGGAGCTTACATTGTTTGCAAATACCAGACTTTGATGAAGTTGGTGCCAAACCAGGAATGAGATTTACAAATGATTTGACCCATATTTTATATTGCACTGCTGATACTCATCTTCCATAACAATGGAAGCAAAGCTGACCTGCCAAATCGCCTTCCATTTGGGATTAAAAAGTGAACACCTCTGCCAGCGTCAGCTTATCTGCAGTTCAAAAATATTTGTGTAGGCATGATTTCAGACACTGTAAATTAATGACAAATATGACTGGTCTATTTTTCAGCGTAAAATTCATCTACGTTATTTCCATTATTATAGATAACATTGTTTTATAGAGAATGTGTTTATTTATTTTTTTTTAATTTTTATAAAAATGACAATAGGACGCAAGGATGTAATTTGCTGAGTCTAGATAATACTGGACATTGGACTCCAATTTAGGGTTATATGAGGTTGATAGGAGTCCTTTCAGTGTAGGGGTTTTTGCCTTGTATGTGAGTGAAGGTTAATATTTTAATAATTTTCCTAATGGGGTGGGGTGTGGTAAGAATAATCTTCATGCTTCCATAACTGCGTAATTGACGTTTTGAGTAGTTACATAGTTGATATAATTGATAAAGATACAGTGCCTTGCGAAAGTATTCGGCCCCCTGGAACTTTTCAACCTTTTGCCACATTTCAGGCTTCAAACAAAAAGATATAACATTTTACATTTTTGGTGAAGAATCAACAACAAGTGGGTCACAATTGTGAAGTGGAACGAAATTTATTGGATCATTTAAACTTTTTTTGTAATAATTAAACTGAAAAGTGGGCGTGCAAAATTATTCGGCCCATTTACTTTCATTTCGGAAAACTCACTCCAGAAGTTCATTGAGGATCTCTGAATGATCCAATGTTGTCCAAAATGACTGATGAAGATAAATAGAATCCACCTGTGTGTAATCAAGTCTCCGTATAAATGCACCTGCTCTGTGATAGTCTCAGCGTTCTGTTTAAAGCACAGAGAGCATCATGAAGACCAAGGAACACACCAGGCAGGTCCATGATACTGTTGTGGAGAAGTTTAAAGCCGAATTTGGATACCAAAAGATTTCCCAAGCTTTAAACATTCCAAGGAGAACTGTGCAAGCGATCATATTGAAATGGAAGGAGTATCAGACCACTGCAAATCTAACTGGCCGTCCCTCTAAACTTTCATCTCAAACAAGGAGAAGACTGATCAGAGATGCAGCCAAGAGGCCCATGAGCACTCTGGATGAACTGCAGAGATCTACAGCTGAGGTGGGAGAGTCTGTCCATAGGACAACAATCAGTCGAACACTTCACAAATCTGGCCTTTATGGAAGAGTGGCAAGAAGAAAGCCATTTCTCAAAGATATCCATAAAAAGTCTCGTTTACAGTTTGCCACAAGCCACCTGGGAAACACCAAACATGTGGAAGAAGGTGCTCTGGTCAGATGAAACCAAAATCGAACTTTTTGGAAACAATGCAAAACGATATGTTTGGAGTAAAAGCAACACAGCTCATCACCCTGAACACACCATCCCCACTGTCAAACATGGTGGTGGCAGCATCATGGTTTGGGCCTGCTTTTCATCAACAGGGACAGGGAAGATGGTTAAAATTGATGGGAAGATGGATGGAGCCAAATACAGGACCATTCTGGATGAAAACCTGTTGGAGTCTGCAAAAGACCTGAGACTAGGACGGAGATTTATCTTCCAACAAGACAATGATCCCAAACATAAAGCAAAATCTACAATGGAATGGTTCAAAAATAAATGTATCCAGGTCTTAGAATGGCCAAGTCAAAGTCCAGACCTGAATCCAATTGAGAATATGTGGAAAGAGCTGAAAACTGCTATCCATCCAACCTCAAAGAGCTCTAGCTGTTTTGCAAGGAACAATGGGCAAGAATTTCAGTCTCTAGATGTGCAAAACTGATAGAGACATACCCCAAGCGACTTACAGCTGTAATTGCAGCAAAAGGTGGCGCAACAAAGTATTAATGCAAGGGGGTCGAATAATTTTGCACGCCCCACTTTTCAGTTTTATTATTACAAAAAATGTTTAAATGATCCAATAAATTTGGTTGCACTTCACAATTCTGACCTACTTGTTGTTGATTCTTCACCAAAAATTGAAAATGTTATATCTTTTTGTTTGAAGCCTGAAATGTGTCAAAAGGTGGAAAAGTTCCAGGGGGCCGAATACTTTCGTAAGGCACTGTATATGTCTATTAGAGATAAGCAAATTGATTCTGACTCATCAGCAGGACTTCTTCACCTGTGGGTGCTGCGTATGTGGCCCACTTGCCACAAGATTGACAGGGCCAGATATTTTCCTGCCTGCACCGCCGCTCCACATAAAAAAACAAGGGCACGGGCTCTGGGTTCATTTTAGAACCTTGGGGCACATTTATTAACGCCAGTGTTTTAGACGCCGGTCTTAATAAAGGCACATAGCTGGCGGAAGTTCCGCCGGAGTTATGAAGAGGCGCCGGTCTCTCCATAATTTCAGTGCTTCTAGCGCCAGCTCTAATTGTAAGACAGCTTCCTAGCTGTTTTATTTTCAGACCATTTTCTATGCCTAAAACAGGTGTAGAAAATGGCAAATCAGACGGGCCTGCTGGCCATCCCCTTCTCCGTCCATGCCACACCCACAATTTTAGACCTGGCGTGAGCAGGACGAAATCACAGATAAGGGTATTTCAATGGTTAGTTTAGGCGTATTTCAGAATAGTAAATGAACCCCTTTCATTTTTCTGTATTGATTTAAAACTCATTAACCCAATTAGCCCTAAAAGGGAAAATTTTGCTTCCTGAGCCAAAGTGGTGATTAGATACGACAGGGCCGCTTCTGCCATGAGGCAAGATGAGGATCTCGCCTCAGGCGGCAGTTTTATGTAAGTCTGAGGGGGGCATCCACACAGCAGTTAAACACTGCTGGTGGATGCGCTGCGCTCCCTATCAGCTTCTTGTGCCCCCCTCAGACCTCAGATCAGCTTCTTGTGCCCCCCTCAGACCTCATATCAGCCCACCCAGCCACTTAAAAAAACATACTTACTTGTCCTGCGCTGCCGCTGCCCTCAGGTTCCGCGCTCCACAGTCTTCCCTTCCGGCGTGCACTATGACCTGACGCAGCATCAGGTCATAGTGCGCGCCGGAAGGGAAGACAGTGGAGCGCGGGAGCTGAGGGCAGCGGCAGCGCAGAACAGGTGAGTATGTTTTTTTTAAGTGGCTGGGTGGGCTGATATGAGCTCTGAGGGGGGCACAAGACGCTGATCTGAGGTCTGAGGGGGTTCACAAGGAAGGCACAAGACGCTGATCTGAGGTCTGATGGGGACACAAGACGTTGATCTGAGGTCTGATGGGGCACAAGACGCTGATCTGAGGTCTGATGGGGGCACAAGACGCTGATCTCAGGTCTGATGGGGGCACAAGGAAGGCACAAGATGCTGATCTGAGGTCTGATGGGGGCACAAGATGTTGATCTGTGGTCTGATGGGGCACAAGACGCTGATCTGAGGTCTGATGGGGGCACAAGACGCTGATCTGAGGTCTGATGGGGGCACATTGTGTTGATCTGAGGTCTGATGGGGGCACAAGACGCTGATCTGAGGTCTGATGGGGGCAAGGGAAGGGGGCGCCATTTCATTTTTTGCCTCAGGCAGCAGAAAAGCTAGAAGCGGCCCTGAGACAGGATCAACATTAAAACAAGAATTCTATAGAGTTACATACACATTTAACTTGACATTTGTATTTATGGAAATATATGAGTGCATGTTTTTGCCTACATTAATATTAACTTTTTTGTACTGTATATACAAATGCTGGCGTTTCAACAGGCCGAACAACAGGCTGAAGGCCAGTCTCTTCGAGCTAGGGTTCTGTGGGTTTATTTTGACCTGGTGAGGGTTCCTTAGTACATAGCAGTTGGTAGATCTGTCATTTTTCCTGTATGGATGGACCTGATCAAAGATGCTTGGCAAAGAATCAACACATATGAGCTAGATATAGCACTGGGCAATAAGTAAAAATGCTTTACCTGCTCCTACCCCAAGCGTCTTTGAGGTAGCAATGGCAGTAAGGGTTCACTGCTCTAGACTTGCCTTTTAAAGGGAATGTGTCATCAGAAAATCATCTATTGTTTAAGTCTAATTTTTTTTTTTTTTTTTTTTTTTGGTGATTTTTCTTTTTCATTGCCATATCGCTATCTATAGTTTAAAGAAAACCCTGAAATCATGCAGTTTTCTCACTGGACTAGGCCTAATAAAATGTCACAACTTCCTGGCCTTTGAGAGCAGCCACACAATAAACAGGAGCTGACCCCAATGACTTCTATGGGAGAGTTTTCTAAGCAGGCTGTATGACCTGCGCAGAGGTCAGGAGGGAGTAGATAAGCTGTGATATCACCTATTGTGACTGGTGGGCCCTGTGTTATCTTTACAGAGGTGATATCTGTCATTCTAACTCTGCTTGTAATAATAATGTAATGGCTACTGAAAACCTACCTGTACAGATCAGGAAGTCTTAACACATCATTCAGCCTAGTGGCCAGTGTGAAAACTGCACCATTTTAATTTATATATATTTTTATATATTTATATATATAATTTGTATTTATATATATATATATATACACACACACACACAAAGACATGAAAAATGAAAACAATAATCACCAGAAATTCTAATCTGAACTAGTGTTGAGCAAATCAAGGCTCACAAAGTGGACTTTGATCTGAATTTCAGGATAAATTCGATTTGCCGTGAAGCCACATTCCCTCGTGCTTCTTGGTAGCAAATTGATTTTACTTGAAATAGTGTAGAAAACAAAGAAGACCTCACACGAAATCATGTGCGTGGTGACGTATAACCATGCTGGCCGACGGGATGATGCCATTGGGGCCGTGAGAGATTTTACGCCAGATCAATCATCTTCAGTCAAGATGGTGGGGGCCGGCCCATAGCAAGCAAATGAATGAGGTAAGTATGATTTTTTTTTTTAATTTAACACTCTGTTATTACTATCAGATTCTGCAATCAGCTATGAATGCTGCATTTGAGAGGTACAATGATGAAGAGCAGCGCAGTCGCCGCAACCTGTTTCATTGCACTCACTACTTACAAAGAAAAGTGCTTCGTGACAGGCTGCACTTTTCCCTACCTTACATGACACAAGGATACCAACCAAAGAAAGAAGACACTGCACTTCATAATATGCAGAATGCTACCATTGTCCATGAAATCCAGATGATGTGAATAAAGTCTAATCTGCATATTCATCTAAGAGCCTATTTACATGGCCCAATACTCAGGGCAATGATTGGGAACAAACTGTTCATTCCAAATCATTACCAGCTTGTTAATAATTACTAGATCATTCATCCTCATACAGTTTTATTGTTTGTCGTCATCAAATCCCTTTTTACACAGTCTGATGTGCTGCTGATGTACAATGATTTTATTTTTATTTTATTATTATTTTTGTACATTCCAGTAATGCTTCATTTGAAATGCCCTATTCATTGCATAGTAATAATTTTTGTGGGATAATCCCTTTAAGAACAAGAGATAACAATAATACATACAATATGCAATTGGCGCCATTGACTCCAGAAAAGCCTTGGAATGTGTCAAACATGTCAAATTACATAATTATCAGAATATCTGCCCCACCTTTGCTTTTCTTGTTTTTAGGGGATACTTATCCACGGATAAAAAAAACATAGTCGTAAAAATGTTTGGGAATAATGCTCGCCCCTACATATTGTAAAGGACTATTAATTGTGAAGGAGCTTGGCCAATATTTGTTTCTATTGTCAATATTTGACAATTTTGACAATTTGTTTGTATTTTTCAATATTTGTTTTGTATAATATGATGGAATGAATATGCTGTATGGCATGTGATTAGTGCTGTGGAATGACACAGGGTTTCCCGAATAAAATGCTATTAGGATGAGCATCTAGCTATTCCTGATAACGGTGATATTCTTAAAATGTGTTATTTTGTATGTGTTTTAGAACATGCGCAATACCTATAAAATGAAATTTATATTTGCATGCGATGGAACAATTTGACCAACGTCTGCAGACAGTACAGTGTACAATTACAGGACCATTGTTCCATAAAAGATTATGATGTACTGAGAAACCCATGAACTTAAGCAACGTCTTTATTATCACAATTGTTATTCTGCAATGTAGCACTAACTGCTTCGTGACACCTCATATTTCTAACATAACACTTTCCTATTATGGAAAATTGCTGAATTTACAAGACTCCAATTTACGTCCAGATGGCTGTGCTGTTGTTCTGTGAAAATAACTGGCTGGACACAGAGTTCAAAATACTTGTACATTATCATCATTTTGGGATTTGTTTTCCTCCATCTGCCACCCCCCTATCCTTTATGTACAGGAATATACTAATCAGTAAAATATGTGCCGGCTGTTTTGGCAGTGGGGTCAAACATATTTGGATGGAATTCCAGTCTTGCCATTGTAACAATGGCAGGAAATAAGGTTGTTATATTGCTGGTGACTTGCAAGAGACAAAATTGTTCATGTTGACCCCAGCTCTCAGTCTGTCTTTTTAAATATTACACACTAGGGGCTCTTGAGTTGCTTTAAACAATGGACATTTCTAAACATAAGACACAAATGAAAACTCTAGAAACAAGTTAATTTACAATCACCGAAGCACCACAAGAAGTTACTTCATGTTAACAATGGACTTGGAGTAAATAAATTGGGGAAGTATTGAAATCAGCTCTCATACAAAATACACTATGATAAATCACCACTTGGTGAATGAATCAGAGAAAACTAGTTCAATGAGAGCATCCATCAGGCATTGGATGTTACAGGGTAGGGATTCCAAAAATTTCAGCAAAAACTTTGCATAAACATGATCAACCAAATGTGTAAGTCCATATATATGGAGGTTAGGGATATGGAAATCGTATCTAACAAATTGATTTGTTTCATTAGCAAGAATTCTTCACCTCTAAGGGGCTGTCCCCATAGGAGCAGAAACGCCCACAGTGTTGCACTGGGGCTTCTTAGGCCCAGCAGAGGAAATTATTCTTGAGGCCCAATTCTTAGGTCATCAATAAAGTCTAATAGGTTTTTAATCAAAGAAATAGACCCTAGTGGCAAGTGACTGGCTCCAAAGGCACCCAAATGTTTTTTGTCTACTGGACCTATGGGGCAGCGTATGGTATTAGAACCTGGGCCCACCGGAGGATCCTCTGGTACTCTGGTGGGCCAGTCCAACACTGCGTGCCCACCTGTTCATCGATAGGCCGTCTGGACATCTAGATCAGCCCTGACAATCTTGCAGAAACCATTTATTCCCAATAATTCATTTTGGTGTCTGCAACTGATAAACAAGCAAATGTGATCAGTGACCTTTACACAGGGCAAATATCAAGAGCAAGCCATTGTAGGAACGCACAATAACTGCCCCAATCATTGGCCCATGTGAAAGCATCTTAAGGACTTTAAATCTGTATTAGTGACCTTCTACTTCCTGCTGGATCCACTTCTGGCTTTGGTTTAAAAAAAACTGCTTAAAAAAACTATGGTATTTTGGTATTTGAAAACGTAATCAATAATAAGGACCACTTCTAATTAATGGTAATCTCATAAAGACTAACCCTTTCAATTGGCAATGGCACAAGAACATCACAGCCTTCTGTCACCCATTTAGAACCTTGCTCTATGAGCAAGAATTGAGAGCCATATAGAGCAGAGCAGCTACTAAGAGGAAGTATTTTGTCACCGAATATGATAGGAGGTATTTTGCTAGATATAGCCCTAATTTATCAACTATTTTTCCTTTATTTTGGAGTAAATTGCGACTTTTCGGTCATTTTACTTGAAAGCCAACATAGGCCAAAGTTATTTTTTGCTCCTGCTAAGTCAGCTTAAAGGGGTTGTCCGGGTTCAGAGCTGAACCCGGACATACCTTTCAATTCACCCAGGCAGCCCGCCTGAACAGGGCATCGGAGCATCCTATGCTCCAATGCCCTCCTTTGCCCTGTGCTAATTAGCGCAGGGCAAAGGAATTTAGCCTGGTTCCGGTGACGTACCGGGCTCTGCCAGGCGGAGACTTCCGCCCGGCAGTGAGCCCGGTGACGTCATCGGCGCTGATGGGCGGGCTTTAGCGCTGCCCTAGCCATTCAAACGGCTAGGGCAGCGCTAAAGCCGGCCCATTACGGCCGGTGATGTCACCGAACTCACTGCCCGGCGGAAGCCTCCGCCTGGCAGTGAATGTTTACAAACAAAAGAGCCCTTGCCCTGCGCGATCCAGAGCAGGGTAAGGGAGGGCATCGGAGCATGAGATGCTCCGATGCCCTGTTCAGGAGGGTTGCCGGAGTGAGAACCTGGGTATGTCCGGGTTCAGCTCTGAACCCGGACAACCCCTTTAAGAAATCCAGCTGTTTGTGGGTGTTCCAATGAAGAACATTTGGTTTTGGCCTTATTCGTCATAGGCATTGTCTCAAAAAGTTGTCTCAACTGCTCTGCACTCCTAATCTGCCTTAGGCTTCTTTCACATTGGTGTTAGGCTTGTCCGGCAGGCTGTTCTGGCAGGGGAACACCCTCCTGAATCCATAATAACGCTTGCACACGTGTGCTACTGGAAGTCCGCCCCCGGCCCCATTCACTATAATGGGAACGGGACAGAGAATTTCAGCTGAGTACAACACTAGTGCTCCAACTAATGGATCTGTGTGGAGAAGTCTATGCAAATGGTTGCTGAAGCATGGTCTTGGTAAACTGACAGACTAAGCTCTCAGGCAGGGATGTCTGATGCATAGTAAGTCCTGGGCAGGCAAGGTTTCTTTTATTTTTATGTTTGCTACCTCTTCAATAAAACCTGACCACATGTCAGCTTAAACCTATGCTTTGCTGTTAGCCTCATTTATGTGAAAATAGACACGTGTCCTTTAACCCCAGCAAAGGCAGTCCCAAACAAATCTCTCTTTTATTCACACACACCTACACATATGGGGTTTGGTTGGCAAAGCTACTTCACAGGCAAAAGTACACATTTCCAAACGTCGCTTTTATTCAGCAGTTTGATGCAGATGCTTTTGCAGCAATTAACAGAAATGAAATACCTTCCCATCTGGTAACTAATGCAGGATATTTCACTTAAATGGAGTCTTTCACCTGTTTTTTACCAATATAACTAAGAGCACTGCCCCACAAAAGATTGCAGACACATCCCTGACATACCTATGTGCACCTTATGTCTTTATTCCATGTCCAGGAAAAGCACTTTTATTCTGCTGGAAAACAGCTCCCAAGTGCCCAGCTCTGCTGCTGCACGTGGCCAAAGCAGACCAGACTGAAGAGGGGAGGGCTGCTTTAGATGCTCATATGTTGGGATTGGTAGCAGATAGAAAAGTGCTTCTGACCTTCTTTAAAAGCTGCAAAATAACCGTGGAGCCCCAGTTATGGGTCTATAACACAGTGAAAGCCAGATATCCCTCAAGAAAGGAAAAGCAAGCAAGGGGTGTCCCCATTACAGAGATCACCAAAGCCACCATATTTAGTGGCCCCTATGTCAAGATCCTGCTCTTTTACAAGCAGCGGAGAGCGTCACAGCCAGGGAGGAAACCTTCTCCCTGGCTGTGACGCTCTCCGCTGCGATTGGACAGCGCTACAGCCAGGGAGAAGGAGACGCCCATTGAAAATCCCTGGCATCTCCTCCTCCCTGTTCCGATGCTATGAATTTGCATAGTGCACGCCGGATCTTCACAGGGGCGCAGCAGGCCAACGGAGCTGCGCCCTGAAGAAATAGTAAGTACCCCCAACTCCCCGGCCCATGCCCTCCAAAACCTGCAGGTTTTTTTTTTTTTTTAGTATTTAGTATTTAGCAGTGTGTGGACCCATGAAAGGTCCTCTTTAAGAATGTGACGGGGAAGACCTAAGCCAGTTATCCATCCACAGACAGCTGTTTCGGGGTATTGCCCCTCATCAGTGTGGAGTAGGATTCTGGCTAACCAGGAGCAATGCCTTAGAGAGTACTCAAACAAAACAAAAGCTGATCTCAGGGAGACCAGCTACAAAAAACACCATGGAGCCTCATTTAAGAGTCTCAACACAGCAATCCAAAGTGCAAAGCTCCCTGGGAAAACAGTAATATGCTAAATAACCGTGGAGCCCCAGTTATGGGTCTACAACACAGCGAAAGCCAGATATCCCTCAAGGAAGGAAAACCAAGCAAAGGGGTGTCCCCATTACATAGATCACCAAATCCACCATATTAAGTGGCCCCTATGTCAAGATCCTGCTCTTTTACAAGCTGTAAGGGTGCAACGGGGAAGACCTAAGCCAGTTATCCATCCACAGACAGCATTATATCCAGTAAATCAGACGATATAGTTGTTAGAAATCGAGTTAGGAGAGAAAGCTGTTTTTACTTTCACTTTTAGCTGGGCACTTGGGCGCTGTTTTCCTGCAGAATAAAAGTGCTGTTTCTGAACATGGAATAAAGACACAAAGTGCACATAGGTATGTCTGGGATTTGTCTGCAATCTTCAGCCTGCAGTGTTTGTGAAGCTCATCTCTCCTGCTGTGGAATCCTCACTCAGAGAGCCAAAGTGAGCTAAGCAGACAGTACCAAGTGGCTCTCTTGCATTCTAATATAGTTTTACACACAAAACATGTTTTATCTTTTACAAGCCCATTCTTACCATAAAAACAATAATTTACTATTGTACATTATCCCCATAGCATGTTAGCTAGTAACCTAATTATCTGTGCTATTGCCTCACATAAAAAATTACCATCCCCCAACCACCAGCACTGATGCAGATTTGTTTACATTATAGATCTACTGCAGTTGTTTATACACTTTTGACATATATATATCTATATGTAGATGCATATCCAGCATATGCATATACAGGTCTGCTATATCATCCCTCACCAATCCCCTCTAGCTCTTTTGCTCAACAGCTTCCTATACAGCACTGCTACATCTGTCCTCATCTCCCCCAATAGCTAAGCAACTTCTAACTCAGCTCTGCTACATCTGTCTTTCCCTCTCACACTGTGCCTGAACCGCTACCTATACAGCTCTTCTACATCTGTCCTTCTCTCTCACACTGTGCCTGAACCGCTACCCATACAGCTCTGCTACATCTGTCTTTCCCTCTCACACTGTGCCTGAACCGCTACCTATACAGCCCTGCTACATCTGTCCTTCTCTCTCACACTGTGCCTGAACCGCTACCCATACAGCTCTGCTACATCTGTCTCTCTCTCTCACACTGTGCCTGAACCGCTACCCATATAGCTCTGCTACATCTGTCTTTCTCTCTCACACTGTGCCTGAACTGCTACCCATACAGCTCTGCTACATCTGTCTTTTTCTCACACTGTGGATGAAACGCTACCTATACAGCTCCGCTACATCTGTCTTCACCTCCCCCAATAGCTAAGCAACTTCTAACTCAGCTTTGCTACATCTGTCTTTCCCTCTCACACTGTGCCTGAACCGCTACCCAGAGCCGGGACTAGGGGTAGGCGAGGGAGGCGAGCGCCTAGGGTGCCATCTAGAGGGGGGCGCAGCCAGGGCCGGATTATAATTGGAGCATCTGGAGCTACTGCTCCAGGCCCCGGCTCCAATGATTTCATGGGGGGCCCCGCGCCCACCTCAGATCAGCCCACCCAGCCACTTTAAAAAAGCATACTTACCTGTTCTGCGCTGCCGCTGCCATCAGGTTCCACGCTCCACTGTCTTCCCTGCCGGCGCGCACTATGACCTGACGCAGCACAAGACGCTGACCTGAGGTCTGATGGGGGCACATGGAGGCACATTGTGTTGATCTGAGGTCTGATGGGGGCACAATACGCTGATCTGAGGTCTGATGGGGGCACATGGAGGCACATTGTGTTGTTCTGAGGTCTGATGGGGGCACAATACGCTGACCTGAGGTCTGATGGGGGCACAAGACGCTGACCTGAGGTCTGATGGGGGCACAAGACGCTGATCTGAGGTCTGATGGGGGCACAATGTGTTGATCTGAGGTTTATTATCCCTGTACAGTGACATCACTGTGTTTATTATCTCTGTACAGTGACATCACTGTGTTTATTATCCCTGTACTGTGACATCACTGTGTTTATTATCCCTGTACGGTGACATCACTGTGTTTATTATCTCTGTACTGTGACATCACTGTGTTTATTATCTCTGTACTGTGACATCACTGTGTTTATTATGTCTGTACTGTGACATCACTGTGTTTATTATCCCTGTACTATGACATCACTGTGTTTATTATCCCTGTACAGTGACATCGCTGTGTTTATTATCTCTGTACTGTGACATCACTGTGTTTATTATCTCTGTACTGTGACATCACTGTGTTTGTTATCCCTGTACAGTGACATCACTGTGTTTATTATCTCTGTACTGTGACATCACTGTGTTTATTATCTCTGTACTGTGACATCACTGTGTTTGTTATCCCTGTACAGTGACATCACTGTGTTTATTATCTCTGTACTGTGACATCACTGTGTTTATTATGTCTGTACAGTGACATAGCTGTGTGTATTATCCCTGTACGGTGACATCACTGTGTTTATTATCCCTGTACGGTAACATCACTGTGTTTGTTATCCCTGTACAGTGACATCGCTGTGTGTATTATCCCAGTGCAGGAAGAGGTAAGTGGTCTGTGTTTGTGTGTTTGTTTTCTATTTTTCAGGGTCGTGAATGCAGAGGACTATGTTGGATTCGGTGGACTACGTCGGACCAACTTTTTTTTTTTTTTAATAAAATGGTCAAACAGGGGTCTGGGGGATTGTTTATTTCAATAAAATGTTTTATACTTGTGTGTGTGTATTTTTTTTAACAATACTACAGTTTTAGTAATTATGGCTATCTACAGACGGCCCTGATTACTAATACTGGGCTTAGTGCTTGCCGGTATGGCAGGCCAGCACTAACCCCAACATCTATTACCTCGGCACCCACCGCCACCAGGGGTGTCGGGAAGAGCCGGGTACCCGCAGGACCGGACCTTCTAAATTGAGGGTCTGGCTCTGGGGCGGCTGCAGGCTGGTACCATTAGGCTGGGAAGGGCCAATAACCGTGTCCCTTCCCACCCTGGTAGTGCCAGGCTGCCGCTGCTGGTTGTATCTGGCTGGCGAAGGAAAAAAGGGGGGACCCCACGCCATTTTTAAAAATTATTTAATTATTTTTGGAAAAAAAATGGCGTGGGGTCCCCCCCCTGTTTTCCTTCTCCAGCCAGATACAACCAGCAGCGGCAGCCTGGCACTACCAGGGTGGGAAGGGACATGGTTATTGGCCCTTCCCAGCCTAATGGTACCAGCCTGCAGCCGCCCCAGAACCGGACCCTCAACCCACACTTACTAATGTATTGTGATTGTCCATGTTGCTTCCTTTGCTGGCTGGACTCATTTTTCCATCACATTATACACCACTTGTTTCCATGGTTACGACCACCCTGCAGGCCATCAGTGGTACTCGTGTTTGCAGACTATAGGAAAAGGCGCTGGCCTCCCTGGTGACCGGGACCGTGGGAGCACACATAGGCTGGTGCTTTTTCCTATAGTGTGCAAGCATGGTCACTACTGATGAACTACAGGGTGCTTGTAACCATGGAAACAAGCAGTGTATAATGTGATGGAAAAATGAATCCAGACAGCAAAGGAGGCAAAATAGGGACAACCACAATACATTAGTAAGTGCCTTGTATTCATCTCCTCTACATAATAAATTCCCCTTACTGAAGTAAGACAACCCCTTTAAAGTGAAACTGGAAAAAAAAACTAAAAGTGGCCCCATGTTGTAGGTGAGTTCAAACTGACAGAAGACGGGCCAAATAAGTTGGTGGGGACAACCCAAGTAGGTGGGGTCTGCAATACTGTAATGCAGTGCAGAATACCACCCCAGCAGAACCAAATACCACAGGACAACATAAAACACTGCCGTCCTCACCACAGTACTCAACTGTATCACCATCATAAGGACAGTAATACAGTTGAGTTCAGGAGGGCACCTGCAGCCATTGAGCATCAGATCATTATATACCTGGCCTGCGGCCATCAAGAGGGCTTGAGTGGCCCCCTGGGCATTGGCCCACCAGGAAATTTCTCTGTAGGCTCTATGGCCTATCAGCCCCTGTACCTATTAATGAGCTCAGGATTTTCTCAGAAAACCTGTAGAGAAAGAGGAAATAGGGAATGTTATGCCCATTTCAACCATCCCACAATTCCTATAAAACAATATAGGCCCAGTAAGTGAGCCTAATATATAAGGCCTCCAATCAGACCTCAGGTTTGGAGTAAAAAATATGGTGTACTGTATATATACACTAATTGACAAATAAAATAACGCACGCAGGTAGAAATGTTGGATTGCTGCAATACATGCCATGCAGTTATGTCTCAAGCGGATATGTAAATGATAACAGGTGGGTTTTCCACAAGAGGTTGTAAAAGTTCTTCCCCTGCTGCCCTATAAAAAGGCTCTCAGATGCTACTTTTGGGTAGTGTACCTGTTGGTGAGAGATCATTGATTGCTACACAAGCCTCTATGACACACTTGAAGACATTTTGCCCAGTTGACAAAGGGGCACATTATTGGACTGAGAAAAGCAGAATGGTCATTTCAAGAAATTGGCTGCCATCTAGAACGTTCTGACTTAACTGTTAGGAGGTATTAGAAGCAGTAGTTACGTGAAGACACGCACACATGGTGAACAGGCTCTGGCCGACCCAGACGTACCACCAGTAGAGATGACTGTTTGTTCTGCTGACAGGCATTAGCAGCTCCCACAGTTTAGTCATCCACATCAACAAGTGGTAACTTCATTACACACTATACACCTATCTCTGCCCATACCATTGCCAGGAGCTTACTAAATGGAAGCAGAGGTATGTGCAGCTCAGAGGTATGTGCAGCCACATGTATTGCCTTCAGGTTTGGACCGGCCCACAGGGGTACAGGTGAATCCATGGGTGGGCCCCTGATCATGTTTGGCCCCTAGTCTCCCACCCCCTGCACAAGTGGCACATAACACAGTAGACATATTGCACTGCATACATATATTCAATGTACAGCACCTCAACTAGCCTATGTTCATATAAAAAACTTGATAGATTATTGAAGAAACTCCCCAGTTTATTATTATATACAGGATCAGAGCTGAGATGACTTCTAGGTATAGAAGAAAGCTAGGCATTATCCACTTCTCGCCAGGACCTACCTTCTCAAAGTTGCTGCAGGGGCCCCCATATTCAATCATCTGGTAGCATCTGGCTGCCATGTGATCAGGTAATATTTGAATGCATCCATACAGTGGGCCCCCAAAAATTTTTTTACTGGGGGGCCCTAGGCACCCCAGTCCGACACTGGTTGCCTCTCATGGCAGAGCTTCCAACTGGTACTTTTCAGCAGGACAATGCTCATCCACAAACAGCAAGATTTTCCAGGAATGTCTCCACCAGATTTTAACACTTCTTGGCCTGCCCGGTCGCTAGATTTTTTGCCAATTGAGCATTTATAGGACGAGCTTCAGCAACCTACGAGTTATCAGGATCTACAGGCCCAGCTGCAACATCTGTGGGCAAATGTGCCACAGGATACCATATGTAACCTTTATGCCTCCATGTCCAACCATATCTCATCTTGTATCCAGGCTAGAGGCAGCCCAACAGGATACTGGAGCCTCCTTTCAGTTGTATAATTTTCCCCATAAACATATTCTTTTGCTCTAATATTGTAATCACTTACATATATCATCATTGCATTCACACATAGAAAAACTCCTTCTTGGTGGGTTATTTTCTTCATCAGTGAGTGTATGTATATATATATATATATATATATACACATGCAAGACTTTTGGGGTCACACAGTCTATCAATTAAACAGATTTTTATATATAGTAACATAATTTAATTAGCCAATAATTAACATAATTCAAGTATTAAAAACTAAATGCATTTAAAGAGGCTCTGTCACCAGGTTTTAACCTATGTATTTTAATACATATGTTAAAAGGCCATAATTTGCCAATTATCCACATACCTTTATTGCAGAGTATAGCGCAGCGGTTGTGCAGAAAAGTGAAGTTTAAAAATTATGCTAATGAGCCTTCGGAGCACCGGGGGGCGGGCTCTTTCCTCCTGAGCACCGCTTCTTCACCGCCCCCCAGGGCCCGAGGCTCTCCCCCATGCCTAAGTGCACGCCCCTCTTTAAATTGACTGACAGCGCTAGACCGTTTGGCCTAGCGCTGAAATCCCGCGAGTGCGCAGCAGGATCGGGGCAGGCGCATGCGCAATAGCGCTTGCAGTGCCGAACACTGCAAGGGCTTCCATTCATCTGCGTACGTAGACAGCTGAGGACAGTCATTGGCTGCAGAGGTCAGGTGCTGTATCCAGGCACGCCACTTCTGCAGGTTCAAAACAAACAGCACTGGGAGTACAGACCAGCTCCCCAGAGAACAGTGTTGTAGAAGCAAGTGCTTTTTTTTATTTTTATTTTCAGACATTTTCCAAGTGTATACTCATGGCGTGGACATACTCAAACTATCTAAAAAAAATAAATGAAAAAAAATTGAGGATTACTATAAAACATTTAATACTATAAAACATTGAGGATTACAGTATTGTGTCATTAATACTGTACATGTGTAAAATCTCTGCAGGATAGAATGTCTGCTGTATGGAAGCATTTGTACAAGTGGCTCTCTGCAATATCTTGTAATCTGATTTTCGACTAGAAGGCTGCTGTAGTAGGAAACTTCTGTCAGAAATAATAATGTACATAAAGTACACAAAGGAATAATACTAAAAACATGGGAAACAAATCTTGTTCGACTTGTAAGTACTGTACATCAGAAACCAGCAGATGGCGCTGTGTCATTTTACATCATGACTTGGCTAAGGCAAGTGGTGCCTGCCTAATAACAATACAAGGTTAGAGAGGTCAGCTGTGTTTTTCTTTTACCTATAATTTGTATTGGATGTCAGGGCTGTTATATGCTATTAAATTTGACAGTTATATCATAATTATGTGAAAAGTCAAAACAATATAGCAAAACATCCATTTCTGTTGTCCCATGTAGATTCCAATCATTAATTAATAGTTACTCTGAAAGGATACTGACAAGCATAAAACATTTATAAGACAATTTTCTATGCATGTTTTCTATGCTTTCTCTCTCTGGCAAACAAAAATGCACACACGGCAACTAATCTTTTGTGCCACACAATAGCTACATGCTAAAAAGTAATTACATCCATTACATCCAATGTAAAGTGTTGCATAATATGTGCTATAGAAATAAAGATTATTATTTCATTTCAAAGAAAATTAGCTGCCCAATTTATGTGTCCAAATTATTCAGAGAATTTCATTCAATGCATCACTGTTAAGGATTCCCACTACTATCGAGCTGAAGAAAACTATATATCAGCAGTTACAGAATCAAAATAGTTTTCACCAGTAAACCATTGAAGGGGTTGGACATCATATAGTATATTATATAGTATAGTATATCTCTAACAATGATAGAACCAGCCTTGTACCTCACATGGATCCAGACATCTCCCTGTTCATTCCTCTGCTAGATTTATATCAAGCTGGCAACTCAGGGGACATGCCCTTTTTCAAGAGGTGTGTCCTTTCTGCTGAAGCTCTCCCTATCACAGCTCAGGGGAGTTTCCTTTCTGCTGCAGCTCTGTTCCTGTAACTGTACAATTTCTAACAGATAGGGTTGGTAGTAGCTAAGCATGAAACAGAGCATGTGCATCCACATCAGTGAGATGGACAGAGAAGTGAGAAAAAGAACAAATGGCCAGTGATGCTGTACAGATACATTTTACTGAATAATTTGGTGGCTATACTACATTTTAATTACATGCAATTTCAAAAGTATTGGTATCCAGATGCTGGTTTGAAAATGTTTTAATTAACTTTTTCAATTTTCCATTCATATTGCCATATGCAAGCTTATTTGTTTTGTGAGACAAGTTGTACTTTCTAACCATGTAGTGGGAAGCGGAAAAAAAATTCCAAATGGGGTAGAATTGGGAAAATACGCAATTCTGACAAAGGTTTGTTTTTTATTTTTTACACCGTACACTATGCGGTAAAATTGACCTGTTATCTTCATTCTCCAGGTCAGTACGGTTACAACGATACCACACTCGTATAACCTTGCGTTTTAATACTGAAAAAAAATTAAAACCTTTGAGAAAAAAATAAATACATTTAGCACCATATTCTGACCCCTACAACTTTTTTGTAGTTATTTGTACAGGGCTGTGTAACGGCTCATTTTTTGCAGGGCAATCCGTACTTTTTAGTGATACCAATATGAAGTGTGTGAGACTTTTTGATCACTTTGTATAATAAAAATATTGGGGAGTGACAAAAAATGGCAAATTGGCTGTATTTTGTTTGCTTGAGGCTTCTGTCTATTAGATCAATGTAACAGATTCCCCGATCTCACTACTGGCTTCCGCTTCTGGACTGCTCTGATGCCGTGGTCACATTTGCCGTGGTTATGACATCTGAGAGAGAAAACATGTGATCACATACATGTGCCGCGGGTCTCTGCTATTTAAAATAGCAGAAACATACGAGCAGGTGCCATGTTTAGAGACCGGACTTGTAAGGCAGAGGTCCTCAAAGTGTACACCTCGCATGAAAAATATTTTTGTGTTTTAGTAGTTCAGACATTTTCGGATACCTGTTATGTTTTTTTCAAACTTTCTTTATAGTAACTTTTAGCCCCCTTAGGTGGCTAGAATCTGGGCTCTTTTGATCTCTTGTCCCAGTCACCCTAACAGAGATCTACCAGGGTGAATGGCATTCTGACATGCTCCCAGAGATGTGCCTTATGCTCAGTTTAGCAGGAAGCTTACCATGACAGGATTGGGAAGCTTTAGCAGCAACCAGGCTGTCATGGTAACTAATTGGGGCCCTGCGATTTCACTGCGGAGGTTCCGATTGAAATGCAGAGGGAGCTGCATCTCTCTGCCTAACCTCACAGATCATACAGCCGGCACCAGCCTCATATGGAGCGGGCTCATAGCAGCCCGCTCCATACAAGCCTTCAGCCACTGTGACGTATGGGTATGTCACGGTAGCTGAATGCATTAAAGGATATTAAATAGTTATTGTAATGGCCCAGACTGGTATGTGTGCAGGTGTCGGAGGTATTTCAGTATTTCTATAGTTTTCTCCAGTCTAAAGGTAAAGGCCTGCATTCCTAAACTCTCCCCCATTCCTAGCTTCTCTTGTATGTGAGCTCAAAACACTTCCATCTGCATACCTCCCAACTTTGCAAAGAGAGAAAGAGGGACATATTGTGCGGCGCGCGCAGCGCGCCGCGGCAAATTTTTTCTGCAGTAGGCCACGCCCCTAACCCCGCCCACTATAAACTAATCTCACTCAGTCCCTTTACTACACAGGGATAATAAACACAGTGATGTCATCGTACAGGGATACTACACACAGTGATGTCACAGTACAGGCAATTTGTTATTTCTGATTATTTTAAGGCATTCCAGTGCTGGTGGAGTTTCATTAGTTTGAATGAATTTTGAGAACTGCAACATTTCATCGGGGAATGATTTTTCTAAATCATGATGATAGCCTTATCTGCGCCCCCCCAGGCCTTGTTTGCACAGGTGTACTGTGACATCATTGTGTTTATTATCCCTTTACGGTGACATCACTGTTTATTATCTCTGTACTGTGACATCACTGTGTGTATTATCCCTGTACAGTGACATCACTGTGTTTATTATCTCTGTACTGTGACATCACTGTTTATTATCCCTGTACGGTGACATCGCTGTGTTTATTATCCCTGTACAGTGACATCGCTGTGTGTATTATCCCAGTGCAGGAAGAGGTAAGTGCTCTGTGTTTGTGTGTTTGTTTTCTATTTTTCAGGGTCGTGAATGCAGAGGACTACGTCGGATTCGGTGGACTACGTCGGACCAGCTTTTTTTTTTTTTTTTTTTTAATAAAATGGTCAAACAGGGGTCTGGGGGAGTGTTTATTTCAATAAAATGTTTTATACTTGTGTGTGTGTATTTTTTTTAAAATACTACAGTTTTAGTAATTACGGCTATCTACAGACGGCCCTGATTACTAATACTGGGCTTAGTGCTTGCCGGTATGGCAGGCCAGCACTAACCCCAACATCTATTACCTCGGCACCCACCGCCACCAGGGGTGCCGGGAAGAGCCGGGTACCCGCAGGACCGGACCTTCTAAATTGAGGGTCTGGCTCTGGGGCGGCTGCAGGCTGGTACCATTAGGCTGGGAAGGGCCAATAACCGTGTCCCTTCCCACCCTGGTAGTGCCAGGCTGCCGCTGCTGGTTGTATCTGGCTGGAGAAGGAAAAAAGGGGGGGACCCCACGCCATTTTTTTAAAAATTATTTAATTATTTTTGTAAAAAAATGGCGTGGGGTCCCCCCCTTTTTTCCTTCACCAGCCAGATACAACCAGCAGCGGCAGCCTGGCACTACCAGGGTGGGAAGGGACACGGTTATTGGCCCTTCCCAGCCTAATGGTACCAGCCTGCAGCCGCCCCAGAGCCAGACCCTCAATTTAGAAGGTCCGGTCCTGTGGGTACCCGGCTCTTCCCGGCACCCCTGGTGGCGGTGGGTGCCGAGGTAATAGATGTTGGGGTTAGTGCTGGCCTGCCATACCGGCAAGCACTAAGCCCAGTATTAGTAATCAGGGCCGTCTGTAGATAGCCGTGATTACTAAAACTGTAGTATTGTAAAAAAAATACACACACACAAGTATAAAACATTTTATTGAAATAAACACTCCCCCAGACCCCTGTTTGACCATTTTATTAAAAAAAAAAAAAAAAAAAGCTGGTCCGACGTAGTCCACCGAATCCGACGTAGTCCTCTGCATTCACGACCCTGAAAAATAGAAAACAAACACACAAACACGGACCACTTACCTCTTCCTGCACTGAGATAATACACACAGCGATGTCACTGTACAGGGATAATAAACACAATGATGTCACCGTACAGGGATAATAAACACAGTGATGTCACAGTACAGGGATAATACACACAGTGATGTCACAGTACAGGGATAATACACACAGCGATGTCACAGTACAGAGATAATAAACACAGTGATGTCACCGTACAGGGATAATAAACACAGTGATGTCACAGTACAGGGATAATAAACACAGTGATGTCACAGTCCAGGGATATTAAACAGTGATGTCACCGTACAGGGATAATAAACACAGTGATGCCACAGTCCAGGGATAATAAACAGTGATGTCACCGTACAGGGATAATAAACACAGTGATGTCACAGTACAGGGATAATAAACAGTGATGTCACCGTACAGGGATAATAAAGACAGTGATGTCACAGTCCAGGGATAATAAAGACAGTGATGTCACAGTCCAGGGATAATAAACATTGATGTCACAGTCCAGGGATAATAAAGACAGTGATGTCACAGTCCATTATGCCTGTACTGTGACATCACTGTGTTTATTTAATAAACACAGTGGTGTCACAGTCCAGGGATTAACATTGATGTCACAGTCCACAGAAAGTTAAAAAAATAAAAGTATTACACTTACCTTTTTCCTAGCAGCAGGGCCAGCATCACCAGCAGGAAGATCTTCTGCTCGTGCCTGAAGGGGGCGGAGCCAATGCTGACGGCCGGTCCCGCCCCCCCGCCGAGACCCGATGCATGGATGAAAGGTACGGGGAGCTGCAGGGGGGACAGGAGGGAGGATGGAAGAAGCAGGCAGCCGATTCCGGCTGTCTGCTCCTTCCTGCAACAGGCAAGTGTCTCTGCGTCCTATGGACGCAGAGACAGCTGCCAGAGACCGGGACATACCTCCCCCGTACCGGGACAGCGGGACTGCCACTGCAATCCGGGACTGTCCCGCTGGATCCGGGACGGTTGGGAGGTATGCATCTGGTGTCTAAAGTTGGTATTGCACATTATACATTATTGTCTGCATTGCCTTATATTGCTGTATACTCATTGGTTCCTTTTCATGCCATTTATGTTATGGAGTGTGCTTAACCATGTGACCCCTCTGCTATCTGTCAGCTGCCAATGACAGACCAGAGGAGGTAGCTAGTTCCGCCCTCCTTTTCTCTAGGGAGTGAGCTGGAATATTCCAGAGAGTTCTGGTTCTATCACAGACCAGAGAACAGTGCACAGCTCTCCTGCATATCTCAGCCATCCATTCAGGCCTGAGGCCTAGTTATTCAGCCATTATCATCACCAGCACAGTTAACCCAGACTGTATCCAGACATCACAGGTTCTTTCAAGTATTCAGTAGGACTGCCTATATAAAGTTCCAGAACCTACTGTCTGACCTCTGAGGAGTTGAGGGTCACCCACTCAGGATCACTTCTACCCCGGCTTACACGTTCGGAAGGTTCATGCGTCTTCCACCTGGTCGCCAGAGTGCGAGGGCAACGTCATTCTCTAAGTATTTCAAGTGCTCAAAATTCTTTAGTCATCTGTGCCTTACTCAGCTGAAAAGACTAACCTATTGGATCAGGTCTGTACTAACTTATTATACTACTACTACTCCTATCATCTCAAGTCAGCCTACAGCTAAGCTCTTAAAGCTACAGCGCATTGTCAAGCCACTCTACTCTACCGCTGTATCCATACCATCTAAACCTGGCTGTGTATCAGAGAGACTGTAACCTGTATAACATCTTGGTTCCTGCATTAAAGCAAACGTTATCCTTGACCCCTGGCATTGGTGTAATTATTGGTGCCTTGTGCGAGGAGGGTAACGGGAACAATCTTGCAGCCGGGCAACCCTGGGAACAAGGCCGCCATAGTAACCCTCGTGCCCGTGATATCACCCGTGACAACCTTAAAAGTCCCCTGTCCCAGGATAGTACCCGTGTGCTGCATTATCACCATGATGAATGCCCCTCCAGGCGCCATCGCAGAGACATCAAGGCTCTGTGGTTAAAAAAGGTGGTCAGAGATAATTAAGAATTTTGACAAGCCTCCCGAATTGCCTAAAATGAAAAATCATGTTACACTCACCCCTTTCTCCAGCACCGCTCTCGGTGCCACTGGTCTAGTCCTCCTGTAGCCAGGGGCGGATTGGCCATATGCCCTACAGGGAAATTTCTCGGTGGGCCGAAGCACAAGGGGCCACCTGAGCCCTCCTCATGGCCGGCTAGTGGACGTTTTTGGGGATGTATTTTGTGCTGCTGGCAGTATTTTGTGATGGACTGTGGTTTTTGGCTCAGTTGGGGTGGTATAATGTGCCACAATATGGTATTCCTGGTCCTGCCTATTTGTGTTGGCCCTGCCTTCCATCAATTTGGACCCAACTACAAAATGGGGCCACTTGTAGTATTTTTCATCTTCCAGGGCCACTTTAAGTTCCCAGTCCACCCCTGCCTGTAGCTGCTTGTTTACAAACTGCAGTGATTGGCTGCAGAGATTATGAGCTATATACTGGCACGTCCCCTGTGCAGTTTATTAACAAGCAGAAGGAGGATCGGTTCAGCAGGGGCTTGTGTTCCTCCGTTTGAATGGAGCAGAGGAAATGCATGCTTGTTGCTGCAGTGTTTAACTGTATGCACTTGTACTTAGCTACCTCCTACAGTCTCTTAGAGTGGAATGGAGCAGTAGCACATATGCATGTCTGACACTTGATTCAAATGGGGAATATGGGCCCTCATTCTCTGTGATCTTGGACCTCATGAATATAAGGACTCATCAACTCACACTGTGTATTGTACAGCTCCACTGATGGAGCTGTGCAACGTGCCACCCCCCAGGGCCGTTCGTGTCCCAGGTCTTTAAGAATGTCGAGTGGTGTGGTGCGGCCTTAACAGTCTCTGTGTGTCACAGTGCTCCTACCTGGATACCATCACTCTCCAAGACTTGGCTCTGAAGCAATAAAAGGGATGAGTAATGGTGGAGGTGGACTTTTATAAAGTTCAACAGCTTTACTGGAGTAAACTTGTATCCAGGCAATATTCAGACTTTTTCTTAGTTCCAGCAGATTTTGGCTCTATTCTAGCATCTGGACTTTCGGTCTGTTCTCTACCTGTGGAGTGGAGTGCCTTTGCCTGTTGACCTCTTTGTAGTACTCTGTCAATTAATCTGTAAGGACTCACGGTGCTCTATGAGCTCCTTCCCTCTGGAGAGACTCCTGGTGCAGGAGGGGGAACTTTCCCCTTGCTGCTATATCTTAGCACATCTTTTCAGCTCCACTGTCTAGACTAGACTGGAATAAACTAGAACTTAAAGTGTTCCCTGGGCGAGATCAGGGAACCTGTACTAATAGCCTGAAGCCTCAAGCAGGCTTTGGCAGCTATTAGTGGAATATACCAATACAGGCCACAAGGTGGCAGCGCTGTATTGCTATATTTAAAATGAAGTGTTTAATGATGGCTATATATCAATGGACACAATGGGCAATCTAATGATTTCCAGTCATAACCACCCAAGGTACTTAAAAAAAGTCAAAAAGTTTTGAAAAGTATTAAAAAAAAAATACTACTAAAAGTTAGGGATATTTGGCTTTTGAGTGAAATTTCAGGATGAACCTAAAATACAGGTGAACATAATGTGACTTTCTCTAAACTTTTGAATGCACATACAGTATCACACTGTTCAGCGTTTCAGTACTTTTTGCACAACTTGCTGTTCTCTAACAAGGAGCTTAACGGCAAAATTCACAAAAGGTGTTTGATCCATGAATCGCCCAATAAATTTCCTGGTTCAATTAGCATTGGTATTTAAACAGTCCTCCTCATCATGCTCTTCACATTCTGACATCATGAGACCAAGACGACACCTAACAATTGATCAATTGTACCTCGCCATTGTGAGACTTCAACCTAGTCCGTCTGGGCTATAACTATACACTAGGTTCCCTCACCTATGTACTTCAAGTGTCTCTATGCCCAATAAGGACCCCCTCCCCTGTGTGTCCTGTGAGAAGTACTCGCAGCCTTACCAGACTGTTGTTGTAGGGCAACAGTTGAAACTACATGGAGAGGGATATAATAGGACAGAACTACAACTCCCAGCTTTCCTAGGATGTTAAGGGCTATCTCAGGACACCACTAACCCCTCCTCCATGAACAGCACAGGAGCTACACCCACCCACCATCCCATGGTGACATCCCGCAGGTCGTTTATGCTTCTCTGCACTTCTTAGCTCTGGTGTCCTGCACTGATCACATGATGTTGACATCATCACAGGTCCTTCTCCACATCTCGTCTTCTCCTCTGCACTGGTGGCTATACAAATATACTTACGGGGCGGGCCGTTCACCCACGGCTGGGGCGCTTACATAATGGGTCTCATGGCAGCTGCATGGAGGTGCACCATTGACTAAGCGTTCACTCATGTCCTTCAACATCTTAGAGGGCATTTTCTCTAACTGGGCCCTGCTGTATATGGAAGTCACTTGAGCCCTGATGTGTTTGTATATTATTCACAATATTCCATGTGTAGTCTAATGATTTTACGAGGATAATACACATGGCAGTAAAACAGTACCACTATGTTCTCAACATGCATATCTACATTTTTTTGATTCCTCCAGTCTCAATATTGAGTTGATCAGCTACGAATTCTCGTTCTCATTGACTGACCCATGTAAAGATGTTGCCAGTCTTCCAAGAAATTAGCAAAATATTGTTCACATGGGCGGACTGGGAACTTAAAGTGGTTAGGAAAAAAAACATGTTGTAGGTGGGTACAAATTGAAAGAAGGCAGGGCAACAGAAGTGGCCGGGGCCAGCAATACTGTAGTGCAGAACAAAATAGCACCCCGGCAAAACCTTATACCACAGTGCAGCACACATTACTGCTATGCTGAGAGCACACAGCTCTCTGTCTGGTGTTATCAGGCTATAGATGCCGGACTGTGCAGTGTAGTGGACATACACACGCAAGACAACTGGCAGGACACAACTGATATATGACAACTGTTTTTACACTTACTCGAGTGGTGACATTTGTTTTTTCTTCCCACATGCATAACCACACAATTATCAAAAGATAAAAATATCCAGCATCTCCCAATGTTTGTCCTTTCTTACCTTTTACAGTTTACATCTATTTCAAGATATTACTTCATGGCCTCGGTGCTGGTTGCATTATTAAAATCTCATTAGGTGTGCAGTGAAGATATGCCAAGATACTAGACACTGCTTGCTGTCAAGATGCGGAGGAGTGCAGGAAAAACACAAGGGAACAAAATGAAGAAGTAAGTTTTGGGTGGGCGGCTTTGTTCTTTCTGTGCTGCACTTAATTCATTTCACTCTCAGCAGAGAAGACAAGGCAGCAGGACAGTAAAATCAACTGAAAGATAGTAATTAAGCTGTGAGACTGATTTTATGTACTCTTATTTTAACTCTCTAATATACCATTATACCTTCTATTATACAATACATAATGGTGACTAGATAGATAGATGGGAGTGCTGCCTCGTTCTTGGACTTTTGGATTACTAGTTGGAACTCTGTGCCGTGAGTTTACCGTGAGGAATTGCACCCGACCCTACTTTATTCTGCTGCTACTCTTTTCCTTTTTTTTTAGATAGATAGATAGATATGAGATAGATAGATAGATAGATATGAAATAGATAGATAGATAGATATGAGATAGATAGATAGATAGATAGATAGATAGATAGATAGATAGATAGATAGATAGATATGAGATTTTGGTAAATCTGTGAAGGGCCATTCTTCTGTTATTCCTACTAGAAGTTTATGAACGAATTGCCAGCAGCCATTCAAACAACTAGACAGCATGGGGACGAGCGATGGCATAATGATTGCTTCTCCCCATACTGAGATAAGGGAATCAAGGTGAAGAAATGTAGTAAATATAGTTTCCATACAGTCTGCATCTTTCACCTTTGAAACCGTTAGTGAAGTGCCCACACATCTCGTTCTGTGAAATTTCCCCAATACCACAAGCTCAGGATATGCTTGGGCAACCAGTTCAAAGATACAAGCTTGCTTGTATGAGCCAGCATACCGATGCTTTCGGTGAATGAATGAGACCATCCATGGTGCTCCTAAATTCAATGTTAGCAATGATTTATATCTATAAATTGTAAATTGCACGATTGTATGAGAATAGACTCAGCATAACAATCTGTACAGCTCCACTTCCACTATAAAATTCTGCCATGAGATCGGACATTCTTTATGACAAATTGCCTTTTAGATTATATTAATTTTTAATCTGGAAATATTACTGTTTCATTATTGCACCTGTTCTGCACGATTTTGAAGGCCTGCTGGCAGTATTTGAAGCTGATTATTGCTCTATGACACATCTCACTCTTCTGGTAGAGAATACAATTGCTGATATTTTTGTCACATGATTATTAAATAGAATTTACTAAAAGAGTTTTCTGCTATAGACCATCCCTTTTTACAAAAAGGGTCATCAGACTTGATCACAATATGTTGTGCTGTTGGTTCTGCTAGTAATCAGCTATAACACCGCCACAGGGAGAATTGAACATTACACAGTGCCAATTGAATGCAATATGGGCTCTTAATTAGTACAAAGCAAGTTAAAAGTGTACCTGAGTAAAAAAAAAAGTTTGCATAATGGCTGTGCAATCATGCACAGCCATGGCTTCTGCAATCATAACAGTGAAGGAATAGGTCTTTTTGGGCTTCATTAATGTCTTCTTCAGCCTATTAGTTCCTTGTTTCAGCTGCACAACTAGATGCATTTCTCACACAAGCAGAGGGCATATCCCCTCAGTGGAATCTGCAGCATTGTATTGCTATAATGTGCTTTCCCTTACTTCCCAATATGTTTGTTTTCAGCTTCAGAGCTCACAGAACAGATAAAGAGGGAGAGATCACACTTACAGATGCACAGGAGGCTCCTGTAATCTTCAAAAGCTATGTAGAAGCAGTTCTTTATCAGGCTCAGGATTTCAGCTAGCTCTGACATGCCCTCATTTCTAGTGCTAAGAGCCCCCTAATCAGCGTGAGGAGACTTATAGACCATACGTGCTCCTCTGGAATTCTGGGAAGAAAGGGACGCAAACAAGCTTTTAACAAGCTCTGCCTCAAATGCCACCAGATGTAAATCAGCTATCCTGTAAGTCAATGTTCAACCCTTTAAAATAGGCCTTGAGACATGAATCGGATATTAAATAAGCCAGCATCTCATCTGAAGAAAGCTGTTTCCTTGTGATTGTCACCCCAGAACAGCTGTCTGCAGATGAGGTGCTGGCTTATTTAATATCCGAGTCATGTGTCAAGGTCTATTTAAAGGGTTGAATATTGACTTATAGGATAGCTGCCTTACATCTGGTGGCATTAGAGGCAGAGCTCATTTGCATCCCTTTCTTCCCTCATTTCTTGTGAACTATCATCTGAGTCTCTGTTACCAGGGACAGATGTTGCCTGACAACAGGCAATGGACTGCATATTAGGCAGGGGTGGGATTCAAATTTTTAACAACAGGTTCCCTACTCAACGGTGGACACGCGGCATCACGACACATGTTTACTAGAGATGAGCGAGTAGTGTTCGATCGAGCCGGTATTCGATCGAATACTACGCTATTCGGCATACTCGATTTCAATCGAGTATAACGGCGATGGCGCACTTAGAATTCGTTTCCCCTCCCACCTTCCCTGGCGCTCTTTTTCCACCAATCACCATGCAGGGGGGGTATGACAGGCACGCTGAGCACGCTGGCAGCGCGAAAACGGCGTCTACATGCATTGGCTGGAAAAACCATGTGACCTCGAATATTAAAAACTCAGCTCTTCCTGCTCGTACGCAGATGCTGCGTGAACTTAGTCAGGGACAGAGGCTGGAGAAGGGAGAGACAGGTTTTAGCTGTTGGACAGGCAGGAGCGTGATTAAAAGCCCTTATCAGGGCTACTACAGTGGACTTCAGTGATAGCTTACTACAATATAGACTTTACAGAGAACGGCTGCTGTATTCAGGGATAGCTGCTGGAGTAGGGACAGAGAGAGGCATTAGTGGTGTATTAGGTGCTCTGCTACATACCAAACTATATTTGGCACTACTGCTGTGTACCTTGAAAAATACAATATATAGGTTTTATAACTGGCAACTGTACTGTGCGTTCTCTTGCAAAGTAATTTCTCATAACTGGTGTTCATACACACTGTCTGATCACTTAGTACACGGCTGTGTACCTTGAAAAATACAATATATAGGCCTTAACTGGCAACAGTACTGTGCGTTCTCTTGCAAAGTAATTTCTCATAACTGGTGTTCATACCCACCGTCTGTTCAGTTACTACACGGCTGTGTACCTTGAAAAATACAATCTATAGGCCTTAACTGGCAACTGTACTGTGCGTTCTCTTGCAAAGTAATTTCTCATAACTGGTGTTCATACCCACCGTCTGTTCAGTTACTACACGGCTGTGTACCTTGAAAAATACAATATATAGGCCTTAACTGGCAACTGTACTGTGCGTTCTCTTGCAAAGTAATTTCTCATAACTGGTGTTCATACCCACCGTCTGTTCAGTTACTACATGGCTGTGTACCTTGAAAAATACAATCTATAGGCCTTAACTGGCAACTGTACTGTGCGTTCTCTTGCAAAGTAATTTCTCATAACTGGTGTTTATACCCACCGTCTGTTCAGTTACTACACGGCTGTGTACCTTGAAAAATACAATATATAGGCCTTAACTGGCAACTGTACTGTGCGTTCTCTTGCAAAGTAATTTCTCATAACTGGTGTTCATACCCACCGTCTGTTCAGTTACTACACGGCTGTGTACCTTGAAAAATACAATATATAGGCCTTAACTGGCAACTGTACTGTGCGTTCTCTTGCAAAGTAATTTCTCATAACTGGTGTTCATACCCACCGTCTGTTCAGTTACTACACGGCTGTGTACCTTGAAAAATACAATATATAGGCCTTAACTGGCAACTGTACTGTGCGTTCTCTTGCAAGTAATTTCTCATAACTGGTGTTTATACCCACCGTCTGTTCAGTTACTACACGGCTGTGTACCTTGAAAAATACAATATATAGGCCTTAACTGGCAACTGTACTGTGCGTTCTCTTGCAAAGTAATTTCTCATAACTGGTGTTCATACCCACCGTCTGTTCAGTTACTACACGGCTGTGTACCTTGAAAAATACAATCTATAGGCCTTAACTGGCAACAGTACTGTGCGTTCTCTTGCAAAGTAATTTCTCATAACTGGTGTTCATACCCACCGTCTGTTCAGTTACTACACGGCTGTGTACCTTGAAAAATACAATATATAGGCCTTAACTGGCAACTGTACTGTGCGTTCTCTTGCAAAGTAATTTCTCATAACTGGTGTTCATACCCACCGTCTGTTCAGTTACTACACGGCTGTGTACCTTGAAAAATACAATCTATAGGCCTTAACTGGCAACAGTACTGTGCGTTCTCTTGCAAAGTAATTTCTCATAACTGGTGTTCATACCCACCGTCTGTTCAGTTACTACACGGCTGTGTACCTTGAAAAATACAATATATAGGCCTTAACTGGCAACTGTACTGTGCGTTCTCTTGCAAAGTAATTTCTCATAACTGGTGTTCATACCCACCGTCTGTTCAGTTACTACACGGCTGTGTACCTTGAAAAATACAATATATAGGCCTTAACTGGCAACTGTACTGTGCGTTCTCTTGCAAAGTAATTTCTCATAACTGGTGTTCATACCCACCGTCTGTTCAGTTACTACACGGCTGTGTACCTTGAAAAATACAATCTATAGGCCTTAACTGGCAACAGTACTGTGCGTTCTCTTGCAAAGTAATTTCTCATAACTGGTGTTCATACCCACCGTCTGTTCAGTTACTACACGGCTGTGTACCTTGAAAAATACAATCTATAGGCCTTAACTGGCAACTGTACTGTGCGTTCTCTTGCAAAGTAATTTCTCATAACTGGTGTTCATACCCACCGTCTGTTCAGTTACTACACGGCTGTGTACCTTGAAAAATACAATATATAGGCCTTAACTGGCAACTGTACTGTGCGTTCTCTTGCAAAGTAATTTCTCATAACTGGTGTTTATACCCACCGTCTGTTCAGTTACTACACGGCTGTGTACCTTGAAAAATACAATATATAGGCCTTAACTGGCACTGTACTGTGCGTTCTCTTGCAAAGTAATTCTCATAACTGGTGTTCATACCCACCGTCTGTTCAGTTACTACACGGCTGTGTACCTTGAAAAATACAATCTATAGGCCTTAACTGGCAACAGTACTGTGCGTTCTCTTGCAAAGTAATTTCTCATAACTGGTGTTCATACCCACCGTCTGTTCAGTTACTACACGGCTGTGTACCTTGAAAAATACAATATATAGGCCTTAACTGGCAACTGTACTGTGCGTTCTCTTGCAAAGTAATTTCTCATAACTGGTGTTCATACCCACCGTCTGTTCAGTTACTACACGGCTGTGTACCTTGAAAAATACAATCTATAGGCCTTAACTGGCAACAGTACTGTGCGTTCTCTTGCAAAGTAATTTCTCATAACTGGTGTTCATACCCACCGTCTGTTCAGTTACTACACGGCTGTGTACCTTGAAAAATACAATATATAGGCCTTAACTGGCAACTGTACTGTGCGTTCTCTTGCAAAGTAATTTCTCATAACTGGTGTTCATACCCACCGTCTGTTCAGTTACTACACGGCTGTGTACCTTGAAAAATACAATCTATAGGCCTTAACTGGCAACAGTACTGTGCGTTCTCTTGCAAAGTAATTTCTCATAACTGGTGTTCATACCCACCGTCTGTTCAGTTACTACACGGCTGTGTACCTTGAAAAATACAATCTATAGGCCTTAACTGGCAACTGTACTGTGCGTTCTCTTGCAAAGTAATTTCTCATAACTGGTGTTTATACCCACCGTCTGTTCAGTTACTACACGGCTGTGTACCTTGAAAAATACAATATATAGGCCTTAACTGGCAAACTGTACTGTGCGTTCTCTTGCAAAGTAATTTCTCATAACTGGTGTTCATACCCACCGTCTGTTCAGTTACTACACGGCTGTGTACCTTGAAAATACAATATATAGGCCTTAACTGGCAACAGTACTGTGCGTTCTCTTGCAAAGTAATTTCTCATAACTGGTGTTCATACCCACCGTCTGTTCAGTTACTACACGGCTGTGTACCTTGAAAAATACAATCTATAGGCCTTAACTGGCAACTGTACTGTGCGTTCTCTTGCAAAGTAATTTCTCATAACTGGTGTTTATACCCACCGTCTGTTCAGTTACTACACGGCTGTGTACCTTGAAAAATACAATCTATAGGCCTTAAACTGGCAACTGTACTGTGCGTTCTCTTGCAAAGTAATTTCTCATAACTGGTGTTTATACCCACCGTCTGTTCAGTTACTACACGGCTGTGTACCTTGAAAAATACAATATATAGGCCTTACTGGCAACTGTACTGTGCGTTCTCTTGCAAAGTAATTTCTCATAACTGGTGTTCTACCCACCGTCTGTTCAGTTACTACAACGGCTGTGTACCTTGAAAAATACAATATATAGGCCTTAACTGGCAACTGTACTGTGCGTTCTCTTGCAAAGTAATTCTCATAACTGGTGTTCATACCCACCGTCTGTTCAGTTACTACAACGGCTGTGTACCTTGAAAAATACAATATATAGGCCTTAACTGGCAACTGTACTGTGCGTTCTCCGTTGCAAAGTAATTTCTCATAACTGGTGTTTATACCACCGTTCTGTTCAGTTACTACACGGCTGTGTACCTTGAAAAATACAATATATAGGCCTTAACTGGCACTGTACTGTGCGTTCTCTTGCAAAGTATTTCTCATAACTGGTGTTCATACCCACCGTCTGTTCAGTTTACTACACGGCTGTGTACCTTGAAAAATACAATCTATAGGCCTTAAACTGGCAACAGTACTG